>JAJKFL010000001.1:57218030-57818030 GCA_021186555.1 Reticulitermes speratus | reverse complement strand
AGGTTATGTTAGAAAAGCTTAATCATTAAACATACAAAGTACAAGTTTTTTTCTCCCCTGTTAAGTTATCTACAAACTATGTAATGTAAGTTCATTTCCTTTTAATTGATGATATATCTAGCCATAAAGTGCATATTCCCCTCTTTTTCTCTGTTTTTCTTTCCTCTTTTATATTAATTCACAGGATTTATTGTCATTAACTCCACCCCTACCTTAACATTATGATGTGCAGTTTCTACAGTGAAGTGATTTATTGGCAAAGAATGTTTCCTACTAAATCATGTATCTGTAAATGTTACCGTATATTAAGGTCATTGTTACTTATATTAAATGTTTTTCTTTCTTTCTGAAAATTTAATTTTTTGTTCATCACAATTATCATTTATGGAGAGAATTAGTCATGATCTAGATTATAATATTAATTCCAGAATTTCAGGTACAAGTTTTAGTGATAAGTAATGTGTCCTTGGCGTCTTTAGTTTCCTCATCACCATGATCTTCTTCTATTCCTTTTTGTTCTGTTAGTTTCTCTACTTTTGTGCCATACCACTATCATTTAATTACATTACTGATACAGTTACAGATTCTCCTTTTATATGAATTTGGACATTTTATTCTCTAGTGATTTTATAGACAACTATTGTGAAAAATTATGAAGCTTCAGTATTTCATGCTTTGATGTATTTAAGTCCTATCACACTGACAGAACTAATAATATGAAAATTTTAAGTTCAAAGAAACTTGCAGTCTTTGGCTTTAATAATTATGCTAGTCAAGTGGGATCGTTTTTATATGTTAATGAATGGGACACAGTAACACTTTCTCCTTAAAACGTTGAAAGAGCACCCCCCTCTCCCCACACACACACACACACACACACACACACGTCATAATCACTTTCCTTGTATCATATTCACTTTGACAAATAGCAGAACAATTTCAGTTCTGTAGCAAACACGGTTCCAGTAATTTTTGGCATATATAATTTCGTTAAACTGCCTATTGCAGCTCCAAAATGTAATGTCATAGACTGTTTAAAACATTTACTGTGGTATTGTGAACTGATAAAATGAAATGGAATTGTAGGTATGTATATATATGTGTATATATATATATATATATATATATATATATATACACATATATCCTGTATTTGAGCAAGTTGATGTAAGTTGTTGGTGAGTTATCAATCATTGTTCTAGATATCTACGAAGTATGCTTATATAAAACACATTAACTTCATTCTAAAGAGTATTCTAATGTTCCATGAGGTATTTAAGCATTGAATATTTTATTCTGTTGACTTTTCAGTATTATGGGCATTGCAAGAAAAACTTACGATTCTGGGGGGAAAAAAGTAATATTTACCCGAACATAATTACTGATCATAATCGAAACAGCTCCCAAAAAGTTGTAATACATTATTCTCTTACAGAATTTATTCTGTTAGCTGCTTTGCTAGATGCCAGTACCAAACAAGTTTACTGATGACTGTGTGTTTGTTAACTGCCGCATACACCGAACACTTTTTGTTGTCTTACTGCGGTTCGTGTGGCAGGCAGCGCTGCTCTGTCATCAGGCAGGCACGTGTCTAAAACCTGCTCTGTTTCTGATAGTGATTTGCAACTGATAAGTAAAATTATTTCCCTTCAGTTTTGATAAAGTTTTCCCTATGCTCACTAAACAGGCGTATGGGGAAGTGGAGGTGAAGCTCCCAACATTCTTAACCCAGCATTAGCTGGAGGTGAGTGGTCACTTTCAGGCCCCGACCGCTTTACCCCCGCGGAAGAAGCTGCATTACTCATTGAATGGGACTGGCTGGGTCCAAGAACCGGTATCGACGGAAATGTCTTGCCGCTACTGAAAATTGAACCATGATTCCTTGGTCGTCAGTTTAATTTGACCTTTCAGAATTATAGTGTACTTCATGTTCGGGTAAATATGGTATTAAAAATTTGAGTGTCAATGTTTAAATGGTGTGTTTAAATTTAAGAATGGAAACACCAGAATTATATTGTAACGAATAATATAAAATGGTCGAGTTCAGATTTGCATATAAAACATGGTTAAGCTGTACAGACTGTTGTACGATAAAGTTGGAATGGTTTAGCAGCGAACGGATTGCAGAACGGTGCAAGAATCTTTAAGAAATATTTGTTTGTTGTGATTTCTTTACCATAATGACTTTGATCTCATTTCTAATATACTTGTAGTGAATAATTTTAAATTTATATATTTGTGTGGTTTTATACTGAGTACCATAAGTTTTTGTAACAGATTACTGCACTGGCAGTTTAGACAGTTCTGTATCATTGCAATTTTACATATCTGAATTGTCCTTGTTACCTCGTGTCATAGTGCACTGGAGTGTTTATTGTTATGTTCCATACATACAACTATTATGATATTCATAATGTTTAAACAATGTCTAAGAACTGTTCATATTTTGCAAAAAACAAATAATCAATTGTTGATTGTATGGCGGTTAGTAAGCATTGTTAGTGTACATGTCGATAGGGCCAGTGGCCAGTGCAAGTGTTTGTTTCAAATGTCACGTTCAAGTTTCTCTGCAGCTAGAGACCAGTCGTGTATGGAGATGTAAAAAATAAAAGAAGGAAGGCAAGAAAGAATGAATGAAAGAAAGGAAGGGAATGTTATCTGCTGTAGTATCCAAGGGATGTGAAGAAAGACAATTGAGAGCAATTTGCAGTTGTCTGAGTAGAGTGCGTGAAGTGCCTCATCCCTGACATTCTGTATTCCGAGGTTCAGCTGCTTTGCTTCAAGACAAGTGCTGACACCCAGTGTTACACACTTGTAGGAGCACAGGTGATACTGAAGGCTATGCTTGTCGGTGGGACAGCGGTGCAGTGTATACGCGTAGTAATGAGCTGCGTGGCTCGCGCGGCCGTCGGTGTTATGATTACAGCCTGCTAAAGGATGACGCCGTGTATTTGAATTTATTTTTTTTATTTAACGGCGCTGTCAGTGTTCACCTTCATCTGGTGCCGAAGTTAAGAATGAGAGGAGCTGTACCTCATTTCCCCTATATTAATAATTAATTTAGAAGGATGTGGCAGACATCCGGTCGTGGCCTGATTTCAGAAACTAGCCCGGCATTTGCTAGGAGGTACTGGAGAAGCCAACGAAAATATCAAGCCACTGTCCGAACGGAGATGTGACCTGATGTAGAAGTGCTAACCACTCGGCCGCGACGTTCCGTGTGACGCAGTGCAGTTTGGTATTACCACACTAAGCGACCCGACGCGCTACAGTATTGTAATCTTAGTTTCAGACAAACGCAAGAAGCAATGCACGTGTCCATCTACTTCGCGTTACCAGAAAGCCGCAGTTCGTGGCACTGTTCCATGTTGCTCAGTCAGCACCGTGTCGAGGTTACTGCGGCATTGTGAGGTTCTCACAGCGGTGTTGCTGGACATTCATGTGACACTGCGCATTGTGAGGTTCTCACAGCGGTGTTGCTGGACATTCATGTGACACTGCGGCATTGTGAGGTTCTCACAGCGGTGTTGCTGGACATTCATGTGACACTGCGGCATTGTGAGGTTCTCACAGCGGTGTTGCTGGACATTCATGTGACACTGCGGCATTGTGAGGTTCTCACAGCGGTGTTGCTGGACATTCATGTGACACTGCGGCATTGTGAGGTTCTCACAGCGGTGTTGCTGGACATTCATGTCTTCAGAGGACTTGAATCTCCAGCTTCACGATACTTTGATACTCCATGGTTTCTTTTCTGACATTACAGCGAGTTTATCCACACATCGTAGGCGTGAGGCGAAGTTAAATGCTTTTTGGGTTGCTCAGGCCTAACGCGTTAAAGCACAGTGGTAACTATATGTACCACTTCTCTAACATTCCGAAACTCTGTACTTTCCCACATAGTGTGCGCAGAGGCGTAGATGGGTGCAGGGGGCGAGGGGTGCGGCCGCCAAGGGGCGGCAAGATGGATATTTAATTGAACTAAAAACGACTTTCTGCGCTGAACAAATTTTAAATTATTGAGCCAAGTAAAACGGGATTCGAAAAATAATTGCGATTTGTTTTTAATTTTGGCGGCATTGTGATTACACGCCCCGGGCGCGGAAGACTTAACTCCGTCACTGCCTTCCACCCTTTCAACATATTTCCATAAGATCCAACGTAATGTTAAAATTTCATCTCTTCCTCGGTCTTCCAAAGTGTCGCTTTCAACGATCTGTCATCACCAAAATTCTGTATGCATTACTTTTCTCCTCCATCCGCCTTGGGATTTAGACGTTTAATATATATATATATATATATATATATATATATGAAATCAGACATTAAAACTTCTACAGAAACAAGACTAAATTTTGTGCAGTTGCCACAGGTTCAGTTTAAGGGTGACTTACATAGCTGTCATCTGTAAACAGTAACTGCTATCTGCTCGCTCAGCTTCTCTGCAATTGATCATCAGAAAGTCTTGCCACTCTACATACAGGCAATGTGCACACCCTACAAATAATCCTGCCGTCCCTACCCTAGCAATAGTAAGTGAAGTACATAACTGCCGACATCTGTTGTTACGTAGTTATTAATGTGAAAATAGAGCTGAGCGCATAGAATGTGTATTCGTAGGCACTTCCAATATGCCGTCTAGTGACGGATTCTTAAGTAATATAACGAGGATATTTCAACTGCAACAGTTATGTGGCTTACGATAAGAAGAGAAATTGAAAATAAATGGCGATTAGATAAGGAAATGGTGAGAGGCAGTCGCAATTGATTGACAAGCAGACATGCTGTTCCACCATTCGTCTGGAGAAGCTGAGGAAAGCCACGAAATCTCCAATGTTCCAACCAGTGCCCCCCTCCCTATAAAAGTCAAGATCATTACCGCTACTTGAGCGTCTGCAGGGTCAGTGGGTACTGCACATGTGACAGTAACTGTTACTGAGATGTCTGTGTGACTGATTACTGTCTAACGGAGTTCCTTTGTAAGATATACTGCCTTTCTGCATTGTGACGACTTTTGTATGTGTAATATCTTTCGACAGCAAATGACAGTATTATTACAAATCCCCCCCTCCCCCCGTTGAGGTGGAACAGAAAATCTTTCCTTCCTATTTGAAAAGTGCGAGCTGTCTGGCAGCAACCAATCTGCATACAGAACAACACCGACACTGCCTGCGGCGGTGATCGTATTTGTCATTGCTGTGTCTTATCCTTTATAACATACCAGGTGGTTGTACTACGCTAATCAAAGGAAGTTTCGCGTGTCATGCATACGAACAACCATTTAATGAATTGCAAACGTCATAACTGTAACAAGGACGTACTTGCAGGTGCTGGTGTTCTATCAGCTATACACCAATAATGTGTATTTCATAATTTAAATGCTGTTTGAAAGGTTGCATGCTTATGTAGACTGGGTAGGCACAAGTAGTTACTTGTGCGAGGGAAGTTAGTGAGGGAGGCGGAGTGATATGAGTTCGTGATAGACTACTTTAGTTACGGGATTAAGGCGGGAGGATTTCGTGTGTGTTTGTTGCATTCTGCAGTTAAATCGGTTACTTGTTTGTGTAAAATAATACAGGCCTAAGGTTTAATAATAAGTTACTCTGTTGTGGCGGCTGTCATAACGAATTACATTGAACATTCTCTAGAAAATATGTTCACTTCGTCGTTCATGGGGATGTAGTGTTTGTTTGTGGGGTGTGTGTGTGTGTGTCGAAAAGGCAAGATGTCTGTCGGACAGAATGTTGTGGAAGTATTACAAAGGAACCTAACAAATTCAAAACACATAGCGAAGTGAAGAACTTGTGATTTTTCAAACGTGATAAGACAGTTGTTAAGTGAAACTGTGTAATTGTTTTAGGATGTGATGTTTGGTGTTTAAAGTAAATATCGTAAAGCAGCAACGAATTATATTCTTCGAAATATGGCTGGAAAGGAGGGAAAAATTCAACGACACGATCCGGAGCACCCAGAAGGCAGGTAGGCTCTTCAAAACATTAATAACTTAATTAATGAATTGTTACTCGTAGACAGTGGGAAGTGACAAGATGTTTGGACCAAGCAAATTACCTGAGTCGAAAGATTTTAATTTTGCTGTTATTTGAAACATGCAGCTCGTGTGCTTAACTGGACAACACAAGTTACTGTATCAGCTTTAGAATCAAGTACAAGCAGGCGGTGATTTACGGAGTTGTTATACAAAAGTGTGACATAATTTGCTGAATGTTTGTCTGTACACGATACTAGACGTCCTAACATTTCATGTTTGCGATAGCCTACATGCTGTGGCCGTAGATTCTGAATTTAATATTTCACCAGTTGTGTGTGACAGTGATTGAATCATCACACCCGTAGTTTGTTGTTCATTGTCGATTTTCTGAAGTATAATATACACGTCGTTTCGGGTGTACTCGTAACTCCCGAAACTTCGTGACCAGGGGCGTAACTAGAGGGGGGTTGGTGAGTGTGTGGCCGTCTTCGGCGGCAGAGTCCAAGAGGCAGCAAATTTGGCGGCAAAATAAGTATTTAAATGAAAAAATTCGATTGGCTGCTCTGAACAAATTTTAAATTGAGCCAAATTTAAGAAATTTCTGTCAAGAACTGTGCATTTTTTAAGTACACAATTTCTGTCAGGAGCTGCTATTGTGGTTACTCGCCCCGGGCGCCAGAAACCCCGCTACGCCACTGGGTGTGTGTCTCTTGTGATTCTCACAAAAACAGCAATTATTCCCCCGTGTCGAATTAAGCCTGTTGTTGGTCGTCAAAATGGAAATGTTTTGTTTTCTGTTGCGAGGTATGCTTCAAGCTTCAAAGGAAACTGCAATCGGCGAACCAGAGTCCTAAAGCAAGTGCTCAGTTGATACCCAAACTCCTCGCTGCACTGCTTCTTCTGATGCCGCAGTCCTCCCAACATTATCAAAATTGTGTCCTATTGCACCTCTAGTTCAGTCCAATTGCTCAGCTTCTTTACTGTGCCTCAGTCCACTTTCCGTCGCTTTACTTGCTTCACTTCGCAACGCTGTACCCTACTTCTAGTGTACATTTACCAGAAGGACGAGCGGGCACAGCTTGCGAGCCTTCAGAGCAGTAAATTTAGTTTTATGTTCGCGTTGTATAATAAATATAGTATCTAGAATATCGACCTGGATAGCTCAGTCGGTATAGCGACTAGCTACGAGCTGGACGGTCCGGGGATGGAATCCCGGTGGGGGCGAGATTTTCCGCACCCGTCCAGACCGACCCTCGGGCCCACCCAGGCTCCTGTACAATTGGTACCGGGTCTCTTTCCCGGGGTAAAGCAGCCGGGGCGTGGCGTTGACCACTTCCCCCCCCATCTAGCGCCGAGGTTAAAAGAAGAATAGAGCTATACCTATACTCCCCTTCTGTGCCTTCATGGCCTGTTCTAGGGTGAACTTGACCTTTACCTTTACGTTTTATCTTACTACAGCCCGTTGTTGTTGTTGCTTTTGTTGTTGTTGTTGAGGGGATTCTCCAACTCATGTGTCCAAGTCGCCACTCGCAGGAAGATAAATTTTGCTGTGTAATCAAATAGGAGACCTATTCATTGAAGGCGTAGACACTTCTGTGTGTCGTTTTAAACATGTTAGGGTTTATTCTCAGCCTGTGTAGCTGCACTACTACACTCCCTTACTACTTTCCGAAAGGCGGACTCGGTCGCTTACTTGTCTGACGTGGTCTGGAGTTGCGGGTTGTAACATTTACTCCTAGTTCGATCAGGCAGTGCTGTAATAGTGCGAGTACTGCGAAATGCACCACAGCTGTCTTGCTGTTTCATTGTACATGACGTCCTTTGGCCTTATTTGTCCCGAAATAATAGTTTATTCAGCGTCGTCAAACGACCAAGTGTCCTGCCTAAGCATCATCCGTGAACACATAGCACTGCATCAGGCGTTGCGGCGGCGTTCTCGTGCTGTATAATAGAACAATGATTTTGATAGTCCTCTAGTGTTAGGCGCGTCATAATCTTCTAGTGCTAGGCGCGTTTTTTGCTCACTAAACATGGTTGGCCCTCGTCCTATACAATGACGTGAAGCTTGATATTGCCGTGTTAGAAATAATTATTAATTTTCAATAAAATTTTCAGTAACATGGTTTGGCATTTCAGGTTTGAAATTAATGTAACCGTTGCTGTGTCTGTCGATGGGGCCATCATTGCTCAGTCGGTACTGAGGGCAGAGTACGACCTGCATGATGGAGGGATCGTGGTCCGATTCTCCGTATGAGCAACAAGTTTTTCTCCCATCCAAAACCCCCCAGCCCAGTTATCGGAGACCCATTCAACCTCATGCACAATGAGTACCGTGACGCCGCGTGGTGCTCGACTCAGCACATGCATTTAGAACAGCAGTATGACGAAGAAATACCTATCCATGTTCTTTCTTTCCTCCACATTTATTCTTCTTGCCCTCCGCTTCTTCTTTCGTCAGACGGATAGGCACTTCTTAAGATTTTCCTTATCTGTCACCCCGTTCCCTGTCTACAATTTCTCTCCCTCTCATCCTAACTGCCTGCCTTCCTTTCTCCATTCTTCCACCTTGTTTCCTATTCCTGTTCCTGTGAAGGCACTGAGCTGCACAGTCGAGTCATTAGCCCTCGTGCCTGTAGTCGGAAGGTCGAACGTTCAACTTTAAGCCCGTACACTCGCTGTCTGAACTTTGTTTTCAGAATATAAATTACAACGTTTTAGTTGATTTGGTCATTGCAGCAAATGCTGCCGTTTTATAAAACGTAAACCAATAGTGCTCACGTGTAAAGTAACATCTCAGAGTGATTGGGTGTGAAGTTCTGGTTTAGTTGTATATTATGTTCATGCAGGCCGATCCCAGTGGCCGAGTGGTCTAAGGAGTGGGTTTGCGGCCGCTCGCTTGCTGGGATGTCTGTCTCTTGTGAGTGTGTGTAAGCCTCTGCGTCGGGCTTATCACTCGTCGAGAGGAGTCCAACGAAGTGGGGTGTGTCTGAGTGTGATCGTGAAGCCTCGATAATGAGGAGGCCCTGGCCCACTGAGGGCTGTTGCGCCATTGCAGTCGTTGTTGGATTGGTCCCGTTACTGCCGAACTGCTCGCTGTCCGTATGTGTGTGTGTGTGTGGAACGTGGCGGTGCTGAGTGACAGATGGCCTGACAGGGAGCCTCATGATTCGTGCCTCTCGCCATATATTACAACAGGGGCGTCAAATTCAAATCACACCCAGGCGAGCGCAGTAATTAAAGGACTATGCTGAGCTGCACGCCATTTTCAGCAGTATAATATTAACTGCCTCGCTTAAAATTAACACAATATTAAGAATACTCCCTTGTTATTATTGTTGTTATTATTATTATCTTTCAAAGTTTTGTTTTATTCGACACTTCACTCGGCTGCTGTCTCTTCACTAGTGTACGTTGCATATTCTGTCATGCTCACATAACCAGTACCACAATCCGTTCAGTGAATTATTCGGGAAACCATTTTGGATTTTGTGTTACAGAAGTTACCACGCTGCTAAGTGGTCAAATATTACTCAGTTACTGTGTACGTTGTCCAGAAACTTGGCACTGTTTGGATCGGGAGACTTTCCATCCTCGGTGAGATATTACTGGAAACCACTGTCGTGACAAATTTCAAGTGTCCGTCTGTCAAACGAGCTCGGTTTGTCGTCTCACTATTGTTCACAAGGGCGACGAAGACAGTTCACACATGTAAGTGCCGCAGAACATCGCAGTCGCTCTTAACCGAAGGATGCGAGCACGGGGGACTTCTTTTGGCAAGAAGGAATAGAAGTCTTGCAATTCTGCTTCAGAAAACTTCAGGTTAAAATTGATATCGCAAAGCAAATTAATTAATTACATTTGCAGATTTTCTGCAGTCTTCTCAATGTCTGCCTTTAAAAGTACAGTAAACAACAAACATTCTGGTTCCTTTATTCAGAAGCCCTCCAGCAGCTACTTGTATTTCACACGGACCAGTTCTGAAAGCTCGACCAGTACTTGAAAGTCCCCATTAACAGCAACCTGTGCAATGTCTTTAATATCTGTGCGCTGTTCAATTGCTGTTCCATACGTCACAAAGTTTTCACACTTTTCTTCACGCTGACACTGCACATCTCCTGCAAGTCATTCACACATTCGGCCGCTGTATTTGCAGAGAGGCTGAGGTTGTTAAAAAGCTGATGTTTGTCGGGACACAATATGTATGCTGCCTCCATTACGCAGTCTGTCACATGCTCACCATCCGAATATGGTTTTGATGTCTTCGCAATTATTTGCGACAAAATGAACCTTGCTTGAACTGCTGCTTCATTTGTTTCAGTTGCAACAGTACATATACGCCTACTATGCTGCAGCTGCAGATAACATTGCAGTTTCTTTAATGTCTCTTCTCTTAGCCTCCCCTCAAACACAACAAACTTATCTTCATGTAACTTTCATAACTGCTGGCTCCATCTCACTGCAAGCGAGGCAAGCACTGTCATCAGTTTTATCGTGCAGTACACTTCACATTGTACGTCTTGCCATTTTTCTTCAAATACGCGTCCCTCGACTTCTAATTTTATTTTCTTCATTTTAGACACAGACGTCGTAAGAGCAAAATATGTATGACGCTCTGTACGACACCAAAGTGACGCAAGGTCCATACAATTAATTAAAGAGAACGTAAAGCAATCCCATTACAGGCCTGGATAGGCCCTTAGGGTTCCAGGAGGTTGAGGCTCCCAGATTTCTACACAATCGGCACGTGATGGTGGTAAGGTTGTCAGCCCTACGCACCGGACGCCTTTTACCCCAGGAAATACTCCTGGTACTCATTTCTGTTAGAGGCTGAGTCGACCCCAGGGCCATAGTGCGGCCGGAAGGATTATGTCAATGAAAAACTCCAGTGACACCATCGGGAATTACAGAGAAGAGAGACAACATTCCTCTCAAACACAGCTGTTTGCAGCGGTCTTGTATGTTGACAGTGCCAGAATTCAGTAACTTTGTCTGCTGTTCTTCTGTCGTTAGGGGTGCTAGGCATCCTCGTAATCCCAACAAGTGTCAGTCAGTGTACAATAATTCACAATAGTTCTATCATCCATTTCCCCAACCGCGGTACGACAAAGTCGTATTTAACGTCGTAACAGAGAACGAAACCTCCCTTACGTATGAAAAACAGAATTCAGGAGCGTTAACCATTGTGGCATTTCAAGACATATTTGCCCGTGTTTAAGGACAGTGAAATAATCCCTTTTTATGCTTGACCCTAAACTTACTGGTTTTGAAAATTCGGAAGCCTGTATCAGCCCCATTTACAGTAGTTTATCAAGAGGGAGTTTAAAAATGCCTATCCAAAAATAATTGCTTTTAAGTAAAATTAAAGAACAAGCAAATAAATAGGCACTCAAGTTATTCAGTTGTATGTAGGGCCGCATTCTGCACGTAGCCCTAATGCATGACCAGTGTGCGCGCCGCGTGTCTGAGGCACGTGTGTTGCTGTTACATCGACGAAGATACGACCGCGGCATGTGGCTCTCACGGCAGAGAAGTTCTGCAGTAAGGTTTGCTGTGTGTGACACCGTACTTGCACTGCGTCACCACGGTCACAGTGCATATCTCGTGTCCACGTATCATATTTGGCGTTGCAGTACCGCCTCAGCCGAACTGGCAGTTTGCTGTTCCTTGTTTTACGCCCCTTCCCGTATGTGCAACCATGTTCCTTGTCGAAACGGCTAACATAGTGAAAACTTGAATCTTCAGCAGCACCGCTTCGAGCACCTCAAATTCCGCATCCGAAACTTGGTTCAGTTCATGTGCACGACACTAAGTATTATTGCTTAGCTTTGCTATGCAGTCGTCAGTAGACTGTGAGTGCGACCGTTTGTTCCTAGGCTTGAGGTTCGCACTGTAGCGTTTGTTTTTCTATTACAGACTGATGCAATGTGTTACTGTGTGCGACATTTCAGGCTTCCGCCGCGGTGTAATTGAGGTCTTCGCTGTTCTTGGATATTACGTAGCGTAGGCTGGTAGTTGGTTGCCGACGTTTCGGAACAACATATCGTTCCCATCTTCAAAGGTCAAGTTGTCCGAGGATTTGTGGTTTATTTAATAGCATCTTCAGTTTCTTGGACTTTCAAGTCCGATGGTAAGGTGGTTAGTGAACAGGGAACGGGAAAGGATACGAAAGGAAGCGACCATGGCCAAACATGAGACACTGTCCTTCCAGTTGCGTGGTGGGACTGAGGAAAACCTAAAACACTGGGTGTTCTTGCTGAGATTCAAACCACGAGCTGTACCACTTGAGCCAACATGTTTGATGTATGAATGTTTTGTTTGGTGATATGCGAAATAAAGGTAAGAGCTCTAAGAATCACTGCACAGTTGCTACGAATACTGCTTTAACCGGATTTTGGGTAACTCACAGCTTGTGTTCTGCAGCATTTCCTGTACTTGATCTGTTTTCGTTTCACTTATCTCTGATTGTCAGTCCAGGCACAGGCTAACGTTGTCCTCAGCATGGGACCAGAGTCGTCCCAAGGCAAGTGGGGCTCCCTTCAATGGACCAGTCGTCCCAAGGCAAGTGGGGCTCCCTTCAATGGGCCAGTCGTCCCATGGCAAGTGGGGCTCCCTTCAATGGCCCCACGCATCATAACGCCCTTGTTTGAGCTCAGCAAAATCGCCTATTTGTTTATTGAATTCCATTTCTGGGCTGATTAATTGGAATTTAACTTTGTATTAGTTCGAATTGTGGAAGCTGGGATAGCTCAGTCGGTATAGCGCCTAGGCTATGGTCTGGACCGTTAGGAGTTCGAACCCCAGCAGGGTCCAGATATTTATCTCGTCTGCAAAACGTCCAGACCGACTCTGGGGCCCATCCAGCCGTCTAGCCTATTGGGTACCGGGATTAAAGCGATCGGGGCGTGATGCTGACCAGTCACCACCATCTAGCGCCGAGGTTAAGAATAAATGGAGCTATACCTCTATTCCCCGTATATGCCTTCGTGGCGTGGAACAGGGACAACTTGTCCCGTTTTTGCTATTTAAAATTCAATCGACAGGCTATCGATTGAATTATGAATATATTACATCCCCTCCAGCTGTAAACAGAGGACACGGACAGCCGTAGTGTTAAGGCGGCCACTTAGCTCGTATCGTAACGAATGTCGTTATAAAGACACTTCTGTTTAATCCCTCTTGTCTCGTGCTGTTTATAATCCCACCACAGCATAAAACACTAGTAGAATGCGCAATGTGGACACGGCGACCGCAGTGACAGGTAATTAAGTGTAACACCTCGTGACGTAGAGCCAAGTTGGAGTGTCAACAGAGGAGCATCGCTGGCCGTGTTGCTAATGACAGTAAAGCACAATTGCCAACGGACTTCATTCACGTACAGTTACTTTCGTTACGGAAAAGTTGGCCCGTACAGTTATTGAATATCAAGTGCGATGGCTCTGTTAAAGAATGCAGTGATTTGTGAATGCCTGCATCAAATTCAGGGGGCCACGAACCGTACATTCTTCTTCGCTTTCGCTTTTTACTTAATGCTTATCTAACGGTGCTGTCAATGACCTATAATCATGAAAATGAAACGGACGGAGCATGTAGCACTTATTGGAGAGAAATGCATACAAACTTTTCATAGGAAAACGTGAAGGGAAGCGAACACTTTGCAGACCTCGATGAAGGTAAGATGATAATATTGAAATAGATCTTACAGAAATATAATGTCACGGTGTGATCTGTACTCCTGTAATTGAGGACAGCGAAGAGTGATGGGCAGTTGCTAACACAGCAGTAAAATTCTGGGCTTCACAGAATGACAGCAAGTTGTACCAGTGCCCAAGTACTGAATTCCCACTGATGACGTTGTGGTGCCAACAGCTCCGACCACCGGCGTGCTTGGTCGAGTAGCTGGATGGTAAAGGGCGTGCACCGCGATGTGGTGTAACGTCCCGGCATTGCTAGCCGTCATGACGTTTTGTTGCGTGCATGCGTGTGTGTGTTTGTAGTTTTCTGCCTGTATGCCCTTTCCAGTTCATCATTTATCAGCCAGGGCTATACAGCTAGTTGGAACTACTGACAGCGTTCTTACATCCTCGCCTTGTGCAAGTAAGATTCCTGCTGTATTAAACGCATTTATATTTGTCTTCTTTTATCTCTAGCAAAACAAACCTAGTTTGGTCCACATTTTGCAGAATGGATTAACATTTCACACGTGTTACGAAAGAATTTTGGGGGTTAAGTTATTCCATAAGGAGGCTCTGTGCTTATTTGTTGGTATATTTTGTTAGGTGTCTGTTCTTGCTCTAGTGACATGTGTTGGTACTTGATACCAATCAACACCACAATATTAGTATTGTGACGATCGTTCAGCTTCCTTCGAATATTGTACTGTCTTGGTGTAAGTCGTCGTTCTAATGTACCAAACGGCTCGCGGATAAGTTAAGGGTGAAAATATTATGCCGATAGGAGTGGCTGTTTTCTGCCACTCGAATACTGGGATCATGGGCTTCAATTGCACTTGGGGCAAAAGTGTGTGTGTGTGTGTGTCCAATGAGTCCTACCACATTTCTGAAATGTAGGTCCATAAACCCGGAAAAAAGGGAGACCTGTCGTCGATTGGTCTGCAGCGCCCAGCAGACAGACAAAATTTAAATTTGTGTCTGTGCGTAATTAAACACTACAGCTTTAAGAGGAGTTGGGGAATGGAAGTAAAATTCCACGCATTTTTAAACTCTGCCCAGGATGGTGGTCAGTAATAACCCTCACATCCCGGCTGCTTTATCCTCACAGTGGCCCCCAGTGTGGCCCCCTGTCAGTCTGTCCGATCCAGGACTGGAACCCACTTCGTACGTCTCTACTATACCGACTGAGCTATTGTGTTGCAAATCATAATTATTTGGTTATTTGATATTGTTGCTGTTGTTGTGGGGAGCGCTGTACCCATCTCAGTGCCCCGCCCAATCCCACACGTCCAGTGACTGTGACAAGTTTATTTCAAACAGTCCAGCACTAAAAATGGACGGCTGAGACTGCAAATTAGATGACTGTCGATAAGACCTCATGTTAACAAGAGTGTGCCTCAGCGTGCAGTTTCTGCTGGAACTGACAGTTCTAGGGCGGGGATTTTATGTCACACTATTGTGAATACATAATTAGAAATGATCTTAGGCGCGTTCGCAAAATTTCGAAAAACGACAATTATCTTCATGTCCGGCTGTCCGTCCGACCGTCCGCATCGAACAACTCGGCTGTCACTTGATGTATTTTCGTGAAATATGATATTTGAGGATTTTACGAAAATTTGTCGAAAAAATTGAAGTTGAATTAAAATCTGACAAGAATAACGAGTACTCTACATGAACATCTACGTATATTTATGCTAATATCTCGCTGAAGTCTTCTTAGAATGAGAAATGTTTCAGACAAAAGTTGTAGAGAAAATCAAAACACACATTTCATATTCGGTAACTTTTTCCCGAAAATCGTGTCATTTATGAGATAATGTGGAAAAATATGGTAGAGTCGGACAGGCCACAGGTGACAGTATAATACGGCGCATGCGCTTTGCATGCTGAATAACTAAGGCTACAAACGCACACTCAGAATATGTAATACTTATTGCTTTTCCACGACAACAATATTACGTTATACGTACATCGTCTGTCCTCTTATCATTTTTGTGTGTTCATAAGTGTATTCTGTCTAGACAGACTACACTTCTTGCCAACACAGACAAGGTAAAACCAAGGTAACATAAAACTCCACTGTACACTGCAGTTGATACCTCTTGTTACACTTTTAAGGGTGAGAGGAGTGCATATATATATAATTAAATTCTTTCAGAAATTCTATCGACAATGCATAAAAAACCGAGGATATGGGACTATTTGGAAAGTTTAAATGCGTATAATGGAGAATGTTATTAAAATATACCGTAAAAGATTAAAGTTAAAGTTGTAACGTGGATTGGTTGCGTACGGATCAAGACAGAGACCGACTTAACCGTCAGGTGACATAACTGCGGGGAATTTCTTGCCTGGCTGAGGGATTGTTGTCAGCTTGTCAAGAAGGACTCTGCTCAGTTGAGTTAATTGCTTACTTATCTAATTAATTGCTTACTTTAGTTTGTCTTTTGTTTGTTAATTGTCAGTGAGTGAGTGAGTGATTGAGTGAGTAGAGAGTCACAATGTCCTTTATTTAACTATTTAAGCACCACGGAGAGGTGCACATGTCCACGTGCTGTTAAACTCGGCACTGATAGAAGTATGCGGTCACTTCACGACCCGGCCGTTTGACAATTCCTGTCCCCGGTACCCATTCTTTAGTTTGTTCGTTAGTTTTTTCTTTCTTCTTACACATTCTTCCTTTCTTGTCTTTTTCAACGAAAGTCTGTGTTGAGTTGTAATCACTCTGGGAGGTCCCAGCTTCGAATCTCGGATTTTCTACTTATTAACCTCACAGATGTATGCGGAATCCCTCGGATTGGGCGCGCAGTTTTGGAATAGTATGTTAAATACGTCACGTCACAACATCCTTACCAATTTACCACGACATTTACCTTACCAGAGTGGGCTACAAAGCCGATTCCTTCAAAAAGCATCTTCATTTCTGGCTTTGCTGTGTATTTCTTGGTTTCACACTTTTAGTAATTCTATCCGAACTCTGTCTACAAAACAGAGTATAGGCAAATTTTTAAGCACCCTATTGAACTCGTTTGTAGAACGCATTACGACGTAATGTGGCCCGCTGTTTGTTTAGTACAGGACGTGCCATTGTTTAAGTGTTGTATGCTGACACAATGAAGAGGGATATTTGAATTAAGCACCGAGCTCTGTGGGGATTAGGTTTTAGCAGAGTGACTACTGTCAGAAATCGTGACTAACTTGCAAGTTTGGTGGCCAGCTACTACTGATCCTGCTGCTGCTACTACTACTGCTACTACTAGCTGTTGTCTTACTGACTTAATGATTAACCAGCTCACTAAATGATGACTGTCTTCACGACAAACTACCTGATATTTAAAGCGTTGTACTGTTGCATTCTGTTGCGTAACTCACAAATTAATTGGAGATTTTAACTCAGTCAACGTGGCGTGCAGTTTCTACTAGTTAAACGTCTTCATCATCTTCGGAAAGAAAAGCGTGATACGGAGAAACAGAAAGTAGTTCCCACCGCGCGCCTTTCTGTCTGTCTGTCTGTCGGAGTCTCCTCTGCAACATATAGAACACGAAGCACACCTGATCGCTATCGCAGAACCGGTTCACATGAGGTCAAAATGGCGCTCAAGAACGCGCACCTGTGCTCAGCGATTTTTTGTACGCCGCGAATTGTGTAATTCTAAGGTTGGTTGCTCCAGCGCCCCTTTGTTGCTCGTAACCGCCCATGAATTTTGCAATGGTTAATCCGTTCTCCAAACATACGCTATTAACAGAGAGATATGTCTTGTATGTTAGAATGTCTTGTTTCATTTTATGCTAGTCTTGGTGAAGCTGAAACACCGATCAGAGTCTTGGCGGTTTCCACTCTTGGTCACAATTGTTAGAGGTTGCGTCAAGAAGGTTTTATTCCCGCGGGTGCCGTGTCTGTATTCTGGAATGTCAGACACGACGACGATGCAGTTCATACTTCGTACTGCTTCCACTTTCACTTCTGATGGTTTAGCGTGAAAGAGCGACAGAAAGGTAGCAAACACGACACGATTAAATGCATGGCTTTTAAATTCACAGGGTTGTAGCTATGAAGATATCCATCTTCTGTGTTTTGCTGCCGTTGTGTATTGGTACTGCCTACGGCGTCATATCTGGAAAATACTCCGCTGTAAAAAAGAGTAAGTTGTCATAGTAGTGCTGCAGTCTGCAGTCACGTTGTAATACGTAAATCTTCAGCCTTGCATTGTGTCCACATCACAGAGCCAGACGGAAAAAGGCTATGGGGGGGGGGGGCGCTGTTTATTCTGAGAATCTTACGAAACAAAGACAGATAGACAGACACAGCGCTGCAAAATTTAGATTTCTTAGATATTAAAGTGGAGGTGTTACGTACAGCAAGCAATGTACTTAAATTGGAGGTGTTACGTACAGCAAGCAATGTACTTAAGTGGAGGTGTTACGTACAGCAAGCAATGTACTTAAAGTGGAGGTGTTACGTACAGCAAGCAATGTACTTAAAGTGGAGGTGTTACGTACAGCAAGCAATGTACTTAGAGTGGAGGTGTTACGTACAGCAAGCAATGTACTTAAAGTGGAGGTGTTACGTACAGCAAGCAATGTACTTAGAGTGGAGGTGTTACGTACAGCAAGCAATGTACTTAAAGTGGAGGTGTTACGTACAGCAAGCAATGTACTTAAGTGGAGGTGTTACGTACAGCAAGCAATGTACTTAAAGTGGAGGTGTTACGTACAGCAAGCAATGTACTTAAAGTGGAGGTGTTACGTACAGCAAGCAATGTACTTAAAGTGGAGGTGTTACGTACAGCAAGCAATGTACTTAGAGTGGAGGTGTTACGTACAGCAAGCAATGTACTTAAAGTGGAGGTGTTACGTACAGCAAGCAATGTACTTAAGTGGAGGTGTTACGTACAGCAAGCAATGTACTTAAAGTGGAGGTGTTACGTACAGCAAGCAATGTACTTAAAAGTGGAGGTGTTACGTACAGCAAGCAATGTACTTAAAGTGGAGGTGTTACGTACAGCAAGCAATGTACTTAGAGAGTGGAGGTGTTACGTACAGCAAGCAATGTACTTAGAGTGGAGGTGTTACGTACAGCAAGCAATGTACTTAGAGTGGAGGTGTTACGTACAGCAAGCAATGTACTTAAAGTGGAGGTGTTACGTACAGCAAGCAATGTACTTAGAGTGGAGGTGTTACGTACAGCAAGCAATGTACTTAGAGTGGAGGTGTTACGTACAGCAAGCAATGTACTTAGAGTGGAGGTGTTACGTACAGCAAGCAATGTACTTAGAGTGGAGGTGTTACGTACAGCAAGCAATGTACTTAAAGTGGAGGTGTTACGTACAGCAAGCAATGTACTTAGAGTGGAGGTGTTACGTACAGCAAGCAATGTACTTAGAGTGGAGGTGTTACGTACAGCAAGCAATGTACTTAGAGTGGAGGTGTTACGTACAGCAAGCAATGTACTTAGAGTGGAGGTGTTACGTACAGCAAGCAATGTACTTAAAGTGGAGGTGTACGTACAGCAAGCAATGTACTTAGAGTGGAGGTCGTACGAAACAGCAAGCAATGTACTTAAAGTGGAGGTGTTACGTACAGCAAGCAATGTACTTAGAGTGGAGGTGTTACGTACAGCAAGCAATGTACTTAAAGTGGAGGTGTTACGTACAGCAAGCAATGTACTTAAAGTGGAGGTGTTACGTACAGCAAGCAATGTACTTAAAGTGGAGGTGTTACGTACAGCAAGCAATGTACTTAAAGTGGAGGTGTTACGTACAGCAAGCAATGTACTTAAAGTGGAGGTGTTACGTACAGCAAGCAATGTACTTAGAGTGGAGGTGTTACGTACAGCAAGCAATGTACTTAAAGTGGAGGTGTTACGTACAGCAAGCAATGTACTTAGAGTGGAGGTGTTACGTACAGCAAGCAATGTACTTAAAGTGGAGGTGTTACGTACAGCAAGCAATGTACTTAGAGTGGAGGTGTTACGTAACAGCAAGCACAATGTACTTAAAGTGGAGGTGTTACGTACAGCAAGCAATGTACTTAAATTGGAGGTGTTACGTACAGCAAGCAATGTACTTAAAGTGGAGGTGTTACGTACAGCAAGCAATGTACTTAAAGTGGAGGTGTTACGTACAGCAAGCAATGTACTTAAATTAGGTAGTGAAGTGTATTACGGATAACAGCAAGCAATGTACTTAAAGTGGAGGTGTTACGTACAGCAAGCAATGTACTTAAAGTGGAGGTGTTACGTACAGCAAGCAATGTACTTAAATTGGAGGTGTTACGTACAGCAAGCAATGTACTTAAAGTGGAGGTGTTACGTACAGCAAGCAATGTACTTAGAGTGGAGGTGTTACGTACAGCAAGCAATGTACTTAAAGTGGAGGTGTTACGTACAGCAAGCAATGTACTTAAATTGGAGGTGTTACGTACAGCAAGCAATGTACTTAAATTGCTAAGTTAATATGTTGTCCCGTTACGAACACGCCATTAGAGAGGTCCAAGAAAACAACGAGGACCTGAATTTAAATGTGACATGTCAGCTTCTAGTCTATGTGTGTTAATTTGCTGGATAGAAATAAGTTTCATTCAGTCTGTTGGATTACTTCCTTTGTATCAGCACTCTAGCCACAAGCACTGGCCGCCTGTCCGTCATTATGTGAATATACAAACGTCATAACATACTTAAATCCCAATGAATTCGTGCCATATAAATTGACTTGTATAATTTTTGTTTCTAAATGACAGCAGTAATAGCAACAGGATCTGTGCCCACTGTCATCTCCAGTATAAAATTGCACTTAAATGTCCTTTTCAGGAACAATCACGGAAGCAAAACAGAACGACCGTCCTTCTCTTATTCACCCTATATATATATATATATATATATATATCACTTAATTAGGAGTGTGGATTTAATTGTGTAGCAGCAGTAATTACAGACAGACACTCAACTTAATTAGAAGAATTCATGAAAATCGTCTCAATCTTTACACAGTAGCGCAAGTGGTCAAAGGAAAAGTGACCTACAAATGCCTCATGTAGACTGTGCAATAGCTGCTTGGTGCTTCGATTGTTTGGAAGTGACAGGAAAGACTGTCTTAGTATAGTAACGTGTTGTTATGTAAGAAACTCGTCTTTGTAAGGACAGGAATTTAACTGATATTAACCTTCGTTAATTATTAATAAATGTGAGTGTAATCACTATCATTTCTTAGTAACAGTCAATAAACCAGTACGCCGTGTTTCAAAATAACAGAACTCTTACCGTCTTACAGCCTGCGCCCCTTTTACTGCATTAGTACGTAAACTTTACACGACTGTAGACTGCACTGCCAGCGCTACTAACAAAGGCTGTCTGTCTTTGTAACCTTCATCCGGTTTATCTCCATATGTAGTGATTTTATTTGTGGTAAGAACTTAACTTCCTTTAACTTAACTTGGCACGTGTACAACGAAGAAGTCCAAACACGATCCCAGTACCTTCGCCATGCCACGCCTGTATGTCCGTCCTTCCGCGCCTAACAATTGCACAAACGCTGAACGGACTGCATTTGTATGTTGGCAGTTCTGCTAAATGTGTAGCCATATTCAGAAGACAACAGCAACAGACGTTTATGTTGGCAGTTCTACTAAATGTGTAGCCATATTCAGAAGACAACAGCAACAGACGTTTATGTTGGCAGTTCTACTAAATGTGTAGCCATATTCAGAAGACAACAGCAACAGACGTTTATGTTGGCAGTTCTGCTAAATGTGTAGCCATATTCAGAAGACAACAGCAACAGACGTTTATGTTGGCAGTTCTACTAAATGTGTAGCCATATTCAGAAGACAACAGCAACAGACGTTTATGTTGGCAGTTCTGCTAAATGTGTAGCCATATTCAGAAGACAACAGCAACAGACGTTTATGTTGGCAGTTCTACTAAATGTGTAGTCATATTCAGAAGACAACAGCAACAGACGTTTATGTTGGCAGTTCTACTAAATGTGTAGTCATATTCAGAAGACAACAGCAACAGACGTTTATGTTGGCAGTTCTACTAAATGTGTAGTCATATTCAGAAGACAACAGCAACAGACGTTTATGTTGGCAGTTCTACTAAATGTGTAGCCATATTCAGAAGACAACAGCAACAGACGTTTATGTTGGCAGTTCTACTAAATGTGTAGCCATATTCAGAAGACAACAGCAACAGACGTTTATGTTGGCAGTTCTGCTAAATGTGTAGCCATATTCAGAAGACAACAGCAACAGACGTTTATGTTGGCAGTTCTACTAAATGTGTAGTCATATTCAGAAGACAACAGCAACAGACGTTTATGTTGGCAGTTCTACTAAATGTGTAGTCATATTCAGAAGACAACAGCAACAGACGTTTATGTTGGCAGTTCTACTAAATGTGTAGCCATATTCAGAAGACAACAGCAACAGACGTTTATGTTGGCAGTTCTACTAAATGTGTAGCCATATTCAGAAGACAACAGCAACAGACGTTTATGTTGGCAGTTCTACTAAATGTGTAGTCATATTCAGAAGACAACAGCAACAGACGTTTATGTTGGCAGTTCTACTAAATGTGTAGCCATATTCAGAAGACAACAGCAACAGACGTTTATGTTGGCAGTTCTGCTAAATGTGTAGCCATATTCAGAAGACAACAGCAACAGACGTTTATGTTGGCAGTTCTACTAAATGTGTAGCCATATTCAGAAGACAACAGCAACAGACGTTTATGTTGGCAGTTCTGCTAAATGTGTAGCCATATTCAGAAGACAACAGCAACAGACGTTTATGTTGGCAGTTCTACTAAATGTGTAGTCATATTCAGAAGACAACAGCAACAGACGTTTATGTTGGCAGTTCTACTAAATGTGTAGTCATATTCAGAAGACAGCAGCAACAGACGTTTATGTTGGCAGTTCTACTAAATGTGTAGTCATATTCAAAAGACAACAGCAACAGACGTTTATGTTGGCAGTTCTACTAAATGTGTAGTCATATTCAGAAGACAACAGCAACAGACGTTTATGTTGGCAGTTCTACTAAATGTGTAGTCATATTCAGAAGACAACAGCAACAGACGTTTATGTTGGCAGTTCTACTAAATGTGTAGCCATATTCAGAAGACAACAGCAACAGACGTTTATGTTGGCAGTTCTACTAAATGTGTAGTCATATTCAGAAGACAACAGCAACAGACGTTTATGTTGGCAGTTCTACTAAATGTGTAGCCATATTCAGAAGACAACAGCAACAGACGTTTATGTTGGCAGTTCTACTAAATGTGTAGTCATATTCAGAAGACAACAGCAACAGACGTTTATGTTGGCAGTTCTACTAAATGTGTAGCCATATTCAGAAGACAACAGCAACAGACGTTTATGTTGGCAGTTCTACTAAATGTGTAGTCATATTCAGAAGACAACAGCAACAGACGTTTATGTTGGCAGTTCTACTAAATGTGTAGCCATATTCAGAAGACAACAGCAACAGACGTTTATGTTGGCAGTTCTACTAAATGTGTAGCCATATTCAGAAGACAACAGCAACAGACGTTTATGTTGGCAGTTCTACTAAATGTGTAGTCATATTCAGAAGACAAGAGCAACAGACGTTTCTGCACGCCAATCGAGCGACAGATTCTCCCAATGACAGCTACAGAGCAAAATGAAACGTATTTCATCTCCATTGGAAGTTTTTGAAAAAATTAAAGTGATTCTTAAAA
The DNA here is from genome assembly GCA_021186555.1 of Reticulitermes speratus. NCBI lineage: Eukaryota > Metazoa > Arthropoda > Insecta > Blattodea > Rhinotermitidae > Reticulitermes > Reticulitermes speratus. Next base: position 57,794,647 of record JAJKFL010000001.1, on the reverse strand, counting down.
TTCACGTTTAGTAAGGGGACTAACACTCCAGGATTGTTACGCTGTGCGTACCTTTCCTAAATTGTTTAATTGAGCGTGCATTTTCAGATCATAAGCGACATTAAATGCTTCATCTCACGTAACCATATTTGTCTTTATCTTGCCATGTTAAATGATAAATGTTATCATTTGCGCTATATGCCTAACATTAAGGGAAATATATCAAGAGATGACAGTGGGCGCATAATGGGAACATGCGTTCACACTTTTGGATGGAATGTCTAGGGGTGTCACTAGAAGACCTGGCCCTAGATGGGAGGGCCATATTAAAATGTACCTTAAAGTGCAGAATGTGAGGATGTGCACTTGGTGCAACTGGCTTAGCATCAGCTGCCACGATAAATTGGGATGTGAAGACGTGTAGTTTGATAGACGGGTACGGTAAATGAAAGTAATTGTTGTGCGAGCGAACAAGGCATAAAGCAACGTGGATGAATGTTTCCACTTATTTTAAACCTCGGCAGTAGATAGGTTGAGTGGTCAGGTTCACCCGCCGGTCTCTTTATCCCCGGGCTGTGTGGGCCCCAGAGCAGATCTCGAGGTTTTGGAGAAGAGATAAGGCCGTGCACCTGCCAGAAATCTAACCATGGCTCCTCAGACATGCAGACCACAGCACAGTCGCTGTGCCGATTACGCTATTCCGACACTCTGGTGTTTCGAAGGCAACTGCTGCCTCCGATTTCAGGGTGGAGAAATGCCTATCGATGAACGTAGCCGTTTGTTCAAAACGTTAGTACCCACCTACCAAATTAGACTGTGTCACAGACCGTGCTACTGCTGTGAGACCCTCAGATCTGACAAGTTCGCACTCTGCTTCACACCGCGCCCTTGATGCCACGCACGTGTGCCTAGAATGCATTTTATTGCGTGTAACATTCCTGAAGGTGACTTACACCACTCTTCCCCCTAGCGCTGTCCAACTGTCAGACACAGGAGCACGGCCAGTTTTGTCGTGGCCACATGACTAATGAACAGACACACTTTTATCGGGAGGCTCTTTCCTGTGAGCTGGCTTATTTCCACGCAAGAACACGAGATATGCATTAGTTTCCTTCGTTCTTTAACTCCTTTCTGGTTACGGCATCTTTTTTTATTCTTTACCAATGATTCTTGTTCACTCATTTATCAACTTGGTTTAGTGTAGCGACTTCCTGTTGTCGGGATCAGAGCTGCTCCGAACTTATATACAGAAAATAAAAATTTCATCTGTAATCTCGGTGGAAATTAAACCGCTATATCTGAACTGAAGCATTTAGTAAAACTGATTTCCAGTTAACGCTGTATGACGTGCCGCACTGCCTAATGTCTAACAAAATGGCTATCCCTCCACACAGTTTATTTTTTGGTTCCGTTTGGTTCTAAGAAAGCAGTTGCTTCCTTCCTAAGCAGCAGTAACCGGCTGGGCTTTGTAGTGAAAATGGAGCGTTCTTTGTAGCGTAAAACCGACTTTTCAAGTAATGTGGTTCGTCGCTTTGCTTTACGCAGAATAGCGGAGGTGTAGATGTGTCGTCATGAAAAATGAAATAAAAAATTATGTCGACAAGCTTTTTGTAACTTCTGCTATGCTTGTTTCTTAGTTTATAAAGACGAAATGCTGTATAATGTTAAAGCCTTGGGCTGTATCACTTGCCTTGCCGATGGGACTGTACCAACAGTTACCGAGATTCGTAAAGTAGGACCCTGCGCCAAAACTTGAAATCTATACAGGAGACATTTATGTTTCGTGTACTACAGCAAAGATAACTGGAAAGGCGTGACACGGAATGGAATGGTGCAGTGTTCTGGACGTGCCGTGTTGGAATTGTGGCTAGATTGGCAAAGGTTCTTTGCAGTTTGCTTCAGTCCAACCGGACAAATGAAGCCGTAATACCTTGATTAGACAACTTCGGCTTCCTTGCAAAGTCTCTTCCAGTTCGTTAGTTATCTGCCATCGGAACATTCGACGCTATGTAACCTAAGCCGCTGAGAACCTCGTAAAGCAAGAAGTAGGAGATAGATCAGGTATGTGGGAAAAGTGAAATGTTGTTACGTGAGGGGTGTGAGCCTTGACACTTACTGAGGGTGCGTAAGGCTGTAAGAGAACCCGTCTTTATTGGTAACGCGACGTAATAAATGTAACTGTGTCCTATTGCCTAAGCGCTACGAACGTGGAAGTTAAATGAAGAGCCGATGATCGCCAGTCAGGTCGTCCTGCACAAAATGTTACTCTGCTGACTCACGTCCCTCGTCTTCAACCTTGAAAGTTCGTTACAATGTGAACTGCAGTCTTTCTTGAGCCAGATGAGTCCAGTTCGCCACTTCGCACCATATTCCTCAAGATCCATTGTAACTGTATTCTCCCCTCATACCGGACACCTAACACAACAACAGTCACCCCACACGCACAGCCTTGAAAAGACATACATAGTGGCATCACATCACACAAGAAATGGAATACGGAGTCGAATAAAACTACGCCAGTAGTTCCGTAAAAACGTGAATATTACGAACAGCCCAAAACTTTTAAAACATTTTTAAAACAGTTTTTTAAACATACATCTACGTGAGATTTTAAGATTCTAATAGACTACAGTACACATCGTACAATTTTAAAAGAGTTTTGAACTTCATTTACCTATGGTTTTTTATATTTTAACAGACTATTGTACATATTGTGTATTTGTTTTTAATATGTAAATAATTGGTAGCACACGACAACCCCTGAAGATGGAACCTTAGAGTTCCGAAACACGTGTAGGGTGAGGGGTAACAGGCCAGAATAAAACTGGTCAATATAGTGCATTAGTCGGTTTTATTATTTTATTTTATTGTATTCTCCCCATTTATGGACTACAAACTTTCATTACCGTGCTCACTAGAATGTACTCTGAGCCAGCTGAGTCCAGTTCACACATTGCCACCCTATTTTCTTAAGATCCGTTTTAATATTATCCTCTTCTTTTTGTGGAACCCAAAGGTTTATTGCCAGATAGAGTCTACCGAAACTAGCCCATCGTCAGAGGTTCCAGCTTCATGGCGGCCAGTAAGGTGGGCAAGTGAGCCGGAGCTATACCTGACCCCATGGAGAAAGTTACGGTGGAAAACAAATATTCCAATCAATAGTTTGTAACGTAAGAAAATACATGTGTGTGATGTGGAATTGTTTAATTATTCAAACGAATGATGTTTCATGGCTTACACGTGCAACTAGAAACACATCTTCAGCCAGTTCTAATTGGCTGCAAGAGAAATCAACTCTACAGTGGCCTCAAAGCTACGTGTTAGCTTCATAGTCACCAAAAGAGTGAATTATGAAATGCAAATGTAATTATACCCCCCATCTGACTCCGTACCTACTACAGCAACAAGCATCAGCGCTGGCAGGATTTTTTGCAAGGCGATGCACGTTACTTAGTGACCACGTTTTGTAATGACCAGTGCTGGACATCCTTCGTAGTTGTCATTTAATTAAAATCCTTAATTAATCCTTAGACTAAAACTAGGGTAAATTTACAAGGTAAAGTTTTCTCGCCGATCCCAGTGGCCAAGGCGTGGGTCTGCGGCCGCTCGCTTACTAGGATTGTGGGTTCGAATCCCGCCTAGGGCATGGATGTCTGTCTGTTGTGAGTGTTGTGTGTTGTCAGGTAGAGGTCTCTGCGACGGGCTGCTCCCTCGTCCAGAGGAGTCCTACCGACTGTGGTGTGTCTGAGTGTGATCGTGAAGCCTCGGAAAATGAGGCGGCCTAGGCCCCCAAGGGGCTGTCGAGCCATTGGGGGGGAGGGAAGTTTTCTCTGTCCACGCCACGAAGGCATATAGTGGGAGCAGCAGTATAGCTCCACTAATTCTTAACCTCGGCATTAGATGGAGGTGAGTGGTTATTTTCTGGCGACTCTTAAACTGCTTAAATTTCTGTTTCTTTACATCTTATTTATTTGTATATTTATTTGTTTGTGCCTTTATCTATTCCTTGTTTTCTTTCTGCATTTACATCTCTTTTTGCTGTTTTCTCAGTCCTTTATGTTTCTTCTTTTTTCTCTGCTGAGGAGACATAGCTCAGTCAGTACTGCGACAAGCCCTCCGGCTGACTGGGGTTTGACTGGGGAAGGCGTTTTCCTTCTCCAAAGCTCCCAGAGAGGCTTTGGAGTCCATCCAGCCTCCTATTTAGTGCAAACTGGAGACTCGTTCATCGGGGTTAAGGCGGCCGCAGCAGGCAGCTGACCACTCTTATTCACCTAATGACAATGTTAAGAATGCATATAATGCGTCTACTTTCCCGTATACCTTCTTGCCGTGTTGCTTAATTAAAGACAGTGCCGACTCATCAGCGTGCGAGCGAGCCATAGCTCTATCGTGATGTAACTGTACAAGAATATGTAGCGTGTTGCAGTTGAGGGCTCACCATAGCTCATGCAGTGGGTTAGAGTCCAGTGAGGTTCATTTTGGATTTGTGGTTGACGAATTGGCGCTGAGACACTTTGGTCTTCAGCACTGTATTATCATTCCACCAGTGCCCTGTGTTCATTTATCTGTCATCCGGAGAATGGACGGTTAGAGCCCACAGTTAAAAGAGACGTAGCCTGAGGTCACCACAAGCGTAAATGTTGTCTACAAATGAAGGTCTGTGACGTATGACTTTGGAAGATATATTCAGGCTACTAAAAACTTCACCGTATTTGCCACTATTGTCAGCGTGGGCTCGCGCGCGCACTGATAATCACTCACTCACACACACACACACACACACACTCACGCGTGCGCACACGCACACACACACACACACACACACAAATGGAACTGCGAACTTAAAAAACGTGATAAATAAATGAAGATGAATTCTGTTTCTGCAGTGCTGAAGACATAAAATGCTGATGGTGACTGAAGAGTTCGCCCTGTTTATTTTTGTTCCCTTCCTACTGCTTATCCACCGCAGAACGCATAACTAGTTGCCTGTCTGCCAGTCGCTTTCCGTAGCTCTAGCTGGTAGCACGGGTGGCCGGCATCACCTGCAGCAGGAGCAGAAGGCCTCGTTGTGTTCGTGTCAGGAGTGGCGGTACTGGTGCAGCGCGCAGTGACGTGGGTTGATTAACACTAACGTCTGTGTGTAATTATTTGTGGTATTTGATATGTCTTGAAATTTTTAAAATTATTCTGAAATTTAAATAAACATATTTTTCAACATTGCGCTATATATTTTAAATTGTTAATCCGGAAATTCTTATGTCAAGGCGTGATTGAGTGTTCTGGAAAAGTGCTATATTATAATACTATTTTATTACAAAATTTATACACTAATTTATTTGAAGTCAAACCTGTTACTACGTGGTCTTAAATTCTAATGCAGTGAACAGGGATATAACTGCTTAAAAATAACATTTGGATAGAGTGACTATCTTATATAAAAACAGAATAAGACAGTAAATTGTTAAGTTAAGCTTCGACTTTTACGTACAATTTATTTTCATATTACAACACGGGGAGGTTCGTCCTTGTTTTACGTGCGGCTTTGTGTTTTATTGTTTGTCTTACATCGCACAGCACAGTTGTTTGAAGTGTTACACTTCGAAATCACAAACACTGTCCTGTGTTTGTTAACGTCATATTGCACACATTTATATTTCATAAAGTATCTCGACCCAATCAGTCTGGAAGTGATACAAAATATTGCTTATTTGAATGACTTCATGACACTGTAATGCTTCTTACATCACGTTGTGGTCTTTGCCATAAAATTCGAATAATTTCAACAAAATATTTAGCATGTATATTTTTTCAAATGTAATTTCCACCAAGACGCAGTACCAGTACCGTTTTCGTAAATATTAATATTGTGTGTAATTGTGGAAAGCTGTATTACCGACGACTGGCAGCGGAGTGTCCGCATGTACAGACGTCACACGGCGAGTGACGACAGAGACCACGTGCACGATCCCGAGTGGACACTTGAGGTAAGCACCCATTCATTTCTCAGCCTGGTTTCCTGTGTAAACAACTGGAGTGACGTGTGTAGGTGTTGTTGTTGTTTAAGCTTAACGTCTGTACGTGTCATGCGGTAACATGCTTGAAGTTACAGTTTTGTTGTCTTTGAACCTACCCATCTTACGTAAAACATGACATTCAAAAATCAGTTGTAGTTTGAGAAAGGGCTGGTTTTGTGGCTTTCTGGATTGTGACACCGTGCAGTTTGGTAGTGGTTATCAACGTTTCGTAGGAATCGGTTGCCTTCATCGTCAGGCACTCTATTACCCAGAATCAGGTCGTACCGTCATCTCACAAAGTGACAAGTACCTTAGGTCGTACCGTCATCTCACGAGGTGACAAGTACCTTAGGTCGTACCGTCATCTCACGAGGTGACAAGTACCTTAGGTCGTACCGTCATCTCACGAGGTGACAAGTACCTTAGGTCGTACCGTCATCTCACGAGGTGACAAGTACCTTAGGTCGTACCGTCATCTCACAAGGTGACAAGTACCTTAGGTCGTACCGTCATCTCACAAGGTGACAAGTACCTTAGGTCGTACCGTCATCTCACAAGGTGACAAGTACCTTAGGTCGTACCGTCATCTCACAAGGTGACAAGTACCTTAGGTCGTACCGTCATCTCACAAGGTGACAAGTACCTTAGGCCGCCGGCAGTGTGCAGTTAAAAGTGACTTCTTCATGTTGGTTTTATTTTATGTTTTTTCTTGTAAGTTTGCTAATTGGCACGTTGAAGACAAATAATTATATTTGACGTTTCTATCCACGGCATTTTCCGCATACACAGTCTACAGGGCATTTACTAACTTCATGCAGCACATTCGTTCTTGACAAACTGACAGCCGGTAAACAAATTTCCCACTTTGTGTGGAACCCTAGTTCTCAGTTTTCATAGCGTTGTAGTTAAAGATTTCGGTTCCCAAAGTTCCTTCTTCACACCGGGGACCGGTTACGCTGTGACAGAGCGTAATATCCCAGAAGAAAAGAATTCTTGTTATCTTGTTCAAACCTGCACGGTACCGAACCATATCCAGAACCAGTTGAATCCGGTAGACATTCTATTTAACATCCATTTTAATATTATCCGTAATAAAGAGCCAGTTTCGCCAAAGTAAATTCGTGTGCAGTTCTTACTGCCCCGTGTATGTCCAATGTACTGTCAATGTCGTATGTCATTTAGTGTTCTAATAATGTTTGGTGATGAGCACAAATTATCATATGGCACATTGTAATCTACACAGCGTCACGTCCAGAAGATTACATTCTTCTGGGATATGACACCTTGTAATCTACACAGCGTCACGTCCAGAAGATTATATTATTCTGGGATATGACACCTTGTAATCTATACAGCGTCACGCCCAGAAGATTACATTCTTCTGGGATATGACACCTTGTAATCTACACAGCGTCACGCCCAGAAGATTACATTCTTCTGGGATATGACACCTTGTAATCTACACAGCGTCACGTCCAGAAGATTATATTATTCTGGGATATGACACCTTGTAATCTATACAGCGTCACGCCCAGAAGATTACATTCTTCTGGGATATGACACCTTGTAATCTACACAGCGTCACGCCCAGAAGATTACATTCTTCTGGGATAATGCATCGTTTAATCTGCACAGCGTCACATCCAGAAGATTATATTCTTCTGGGATAATGCGCCGTTTAATCTGCACAGCGTCACATCCAGTAAAGCATCGCTTCCAGCGGCGTGACACCGTTGTAAGGCCCAGTAAAGCTCGCTTCCAACGGCGTGACGCTGGTGTAGGGCCCAGTAAAGTGTCGCTTCCAGCGGCGTGACACTGTTGTAAGGCCCAGTAAAGTATCGCTTCCAGCGACGTGACGCTGGTGTAAGGCTCAGTAACGTATCGCTTTCAGTCTGTGTCATGACAGGCTCTTCATTATAAGCAAGAAGGTTAGGCTCTTAGCAAATTGCTTTTCGCGGCCGTATCTCTAAGGCGAATTCGGACACGCCCGTTGATCGATATGGAATAAAGTTGAACTCCATCACCTCTTGCACAGAGAAAGTGCAGCTATGCATAAAGGTTGTGTTGGGCGTATCGTCTCTACCATACGAGTTAATGGGTCTTATAGATCGGTGCAGGCTCGCTCCTCGGGCTGTGCATGTAGGATACTGTGTTGATACAGTGGCACTGGGACAGATTTATGGTGGACTGAGTGGCACTTGGACATATTTGTGGTGGGCTGAGTGGCACTTGGACATATTTGTGGTGGACTGAGTGGCAGTGTGGCGTATATATGGTGAACTGAGTGGCACTGGGACATTTGTTGTAGACTGAGTTGCACTGGGACATATTTATGGTGGACTGTGGCACTGGGACATATTTGTGGTGGGCTGAGTGGCAGTGTGGCGTATATATGGTGAACTGAGTGGCACTGGGACATTTGTTGTAGACTGAGTTGCACTGGGACAGATTTATGGTGGACTGAGTGGCACTGGGACTTATTTGTGGTGGGCTGAGTGGCACTTGGACATATTTGTGGTGGGCTGAGTGGCACTTGGACATATTTATGGTGGACTGAGTGGCAGTGTGGCGTATATATGGTGGACTGAGTGGCACTGGGACATTTGTTGTAGACTGAGTTGCACTGGGACATATTTATGGTGGACTGTGGCACTGGGCTTATTTATGGTGGACTGAGTGGCACTGGGATAGATTTATGGTGGACTGAGTGGCACTAGGACATATTTATGGTGGGCTGAGTGGCACTTGGACTATTTATGGTTGACTGAGTGGCACTGGGGCGTAGTTATGTTGGACTAAGTGGCACTGGGACATTTTTTCGAAGAATTCTGAAGATTTCCCCCGACAATATTGATTCCAAAGTGCTCTGTTTTCATGCATGTAAGATCCGGAGGATTCACATTACTCCGATTGGAGACACAGGTCGTCAAAGACACACTCTCGCCCCAGCATGAGAATAAATTAGTTTAAGTGGCCTGCATCCAGCGAAGTCGTTGCTGCAGTCCGCCATGTGTCATCTTGCATCACAGGAACAACTGAGACACCGAACCACCGACCGGTTTTCTAGTTGACTTAACTTGTGCCCTCGACTGGAATCCTCGGGAAAATGAAAGTTTCTCAGCTACCCAAGATATTACCGCAGTTTTTAAACCTGCAAGTTCATAACCTTGTCTACAAATTCCCGCTCCTAGTAACCATTGCACAGTCGACACCACAAGACCCTGTCCTTTAATCCCCTTTTAATACCCTCCAAGTGGCCTGTCCCCTTTACAGGCACTTCTCTTCTCTTGGTGTGTGCTACATGCGCCATGTACTACCATGTAGATATAATTAAGAGTTTTCATTGATCGACTTACCCACGGACAGGATGACCGACCGCAAATTATTCCAGATTATCTGTATGGGCAGAAACGTCCCTGTTATCCTGTGTCCAAACCGGCTTTGAAACTCATTCGATTGTACTTCACGGTGTAAAAGAGATGGAGTGTGGAGTTGACGAATCTCCAGTGTTTAATGCGAAGGTTAAGAATATGTACCAACACTCTGTACCAACACTGTACCAACACTCTGTACCAACACTGTACCAACACACTGTCCCTCTGCGTTTGCAAGCACATTCATGGAGTGGCGCTTCAGTAAACATCGAAAAAAATTTATCATTCTTAATTCTTAATAAAGGTAACGGTAAATTAATGTTGTATCTACGATGAATTATTTATGAGCATGAAGACCTGTGGGGAGCAAAGTTGTATCTTTGTTCTTTCTTAATCTCGACACCAGACTCGAGTGAGTGGTCAAACGTCAGCTTCGTTCGCTTCCTTCCCGGGTAAAGAGCCCCTGGCACCCTTCTATGTGGCGTGTAGGTGTTCTTCAGAGTCGGTCTGGACGAGGTGAATCGAGTGCCTGCTGTCCGGTCAGACAGCCCAGTGACTGATGATGAAAAACAGCCTTACAAAATTAAGGATATGACACAGTGGACTGTCCAGCGTGTCAGCGCAGGCAGTGGCCAATAAACTTTATGCAGGCGTGAAGTCAGAGTCACAGCAACACAGTGATTTGTGCTTCTCTTGCTACGAAACCTACGCTGACAGGCCGATGCAGTTTGTCAGCTGTTTATCGTGATTGATTGATGTGAATAGTAATATCGAATGACCGCCGTGACATGGCTCAGGCGGTTAGTCGATCCCGGGTCAGTCCATGTGGGATTTGTGGTGGACTAAGTGGCACTGGGACAGGTTTTTCCCCGAGTACTTCTGTTTTCCCTGTCAATTTCATTCCACCGGTACTCCATTAAAAGAAGAAATGAAAGAAACTAATCATCTTCATCGCAGAGTTGCACAAAAAGCCTTAAGGCTGCGGTTCGTCCAGTAGCATCTGCTGCTGGGCCCTTCACAAAAAAACATTGAATGACAAGACAATGTGGCTTTTCAGTAGCGGATACACAGCTGATGGAGTTCTGCCTATGACTTGGATCCAGTGGAGTTAATCGTTCTGTCGCAAGTCGGAACAACAGCAACAAGTGCACTCGTGTTCGTAACGCTGCCTGCGCCCACGTATTTTAAAATGGTGGGCGACTGATGGACAAGAGATTGGAGAGAATTCGAAAGGGAGCAGTTGTGGCCCAGTTGAAGTACCGTCTTGCTGTTTGTGTTCAGGGGTGGAGGGACACTACTGCTTGACGCTTGAGGATGGGACAGATAGGTTGTCCCGAAACGTCGGAAACTACCAAGTCAATTATGACCAGTGGTGTCGCGGGTGAGAGTGGAGCCGGGTGTGTCCGCAACGCAAGGCTGGAGGGCTACGACTGCAGCAGCCTGTTCTGTTCAACTGTGCAGTTGTGACCGTGTATACTGTATGGAGCAAGAGAGGCTGCAGTGGCCTCAGGTTACGGAAGACTCGTGTGGACATAACTAAGCGACTAATTAACTAATCAAAAACTGGGGTTGTGATCTTCTGGTAAATGACAAAGCAGTCTTGTAGGTAGCTGCCATTTTGTATCGTTCATACCGTGCACTGCTGGTAACCAACTCACAACACTCAGTCCAACAAATGCACTGTACTGTTCATACCGTGCACTGCCGGTAACCAACTCACGACACTCAGTCCAACAAAATGCACTGTACTGTTCATACCGTGCACTGCCTGTAACCAACTCACAACACTCAGACCAACACAATACACTGTACTGTTCATACCGTGCACTGCCGGTAACCAACTCACACACTCATTCCAACAAAATGCACTGTACTGTTCATACCGTGCACTGCCGTAACCAACTCACAACACTCAGTCCAACAAATGCACTGTACTGTTCATACCGTGCACTGCCGGTAACCAACTCACGAACACTCAGTCCAACAAAATGCACTGTACTGTTCATACCGTGCACTGCCGGTAACCAACTCACAACACTCAGTCCAACAAATGCACTGTACTGTTCATACCGTGCACTGTCTATACCAACTCACAACACTCAGTCCAACAAAATGCACTGTACTGTTCATACCGTGCACTGCCGGTAACCAACTCACAACACTCAGACCAACACAATACACTGTACTGTTCATACCGTGCACTGCCGGTAACCAACTCACAACACTCAGTCCAACAAAATGCACTGTACTGTTCATACCGTGCACTGCCTGTAACCAACTCACAACACTCAGTCCAACAAAATACACTGTACTGTTCATACCGTGCACTGCCGGTAACCAACTCACGACACTCAGTCCAACAAAATGCACTGTACTGTTCATACTGTGCACTGCCGGTAACCAACTCACAACACTCAGTCCAACAAAATGCACTGTACTGTTCATACCGTGCACTGCCGGTAACCAACTCACAACACTCAGTCCAACAAAATACGCTGTACTGTTCACACCGTATACTGTCTATAACCAACTCACAACACAGTCCAACAAAATACACCTTACTGTTCACACCGTACACTGTCTATAACCAACTCACAACACTCAGGCCAACAAAATACACTGTACTGTTCACACCATATACTGTCTATAACCAACTCACAACACAGTCCAACAAAATACACCGTACTGTTCACACCGTACACTGTCTATAACCAACTCAAAACACTCAGTCCAACAAAATACGCTGTACTGTTCACACCGTACACTGTCTATAACCAACTCACAACACTCAGTTCAACACAATACACTGTACTGTTCACACCGTACAGTGACTATAACCAACTCACAACACTCAGTCCAACAAAATACACTGTACTGTTCACACCGTTCACTGTCTATTACCAACTCACAACACTCAGTCCAACAAAATACACTGTACTGTTCACACCGTGCACTGTCTATAACCAACTCACAACACTCAGTCCAACAAAATACACTGTACTGTTCACACCGTAGACTGTCTATAACCAACTCACAACACTCAGTCCAACAAAATACACTGTACTGTTCACACCGTACACTGTCTATAACCAACTCACAACACTCAGTCCAACAAAATGCACTGTACTGTTCATACCGTACACTGTCTATAACCAACTCACAACACTCAGTCCAACAAAATACACTGTACTGTTCACACCGTACACTGTCTATAACCAACTCACAACACTCAGTCCAACAAAATGCACTGTACTGTTCATACCGTACACTGTCTATAACCAACTCACAACACTCAGTCCAACAAAATACACTGTACTGTTCACACCGTACACTGTCTATAACCAACTCACAACACTCAGTCCAACAAAATACGCTGTACTGTTCACACCGTACACTGTCTATAACCAACTCACAACACTCAGTCCAACAAAATACACTGTACTGTTCACACCGTACACTGTCTATAACCAACTCACAACACTCAGTCCAACAAAATACACTGTACTGTTCACACCGTGCACTGTCTATAACCAACTCACAACACTCAGTCCAACAAAATACGCTGTACTGTTCACACCGTACACTGTCTATAACCAACTCACAACACTCAGTCCAACAAAATACACTGTACTGTTCACACCGTGCACTGTCTATAACCAACTCACAACACTCAGTCCAACAAAATACACTGTACTGTTCACACCGTACACTGTCTATAACCAACTCACAACACTCAGTCCAACAAAATACACTGTACTGTTCACACCGTACACTATCTATAACCAACTCACAACACTCAGTCCAACAAATACACTGTACTGTTCACACCGTACACTGTCTATAACCAACTCACAACACTCAGTCCAACAAAATGCACTGTACTGTTCATACCGTACACAGTCTATAACCAACTCACAACACTCAGTCCAACAAAATACACTGTACTGTTCACACCGTACACTGTCTATAACCAACTCACAACACTCAGTCCAACAAAATACACTGTACTGTTCACACCGTACACTGTCTATAACCAACTCACAACACTCAGTCCAACAAAATACACTGTACTGTTCACACCGTACACTGTCTATAACCAACTCACAACACTCAGTCCAACAAAATACACTGTACTGTTCACACCGTGCACTGTCTATAACCAACTCACAACACTCAGTCCAACAAAATACGCTGTACTGTTCACACAGTACACTGTCTATAACCAACTCACAACACTCAGTCCAACAAAATACACTGTACTGTTCACACCGTGCACTGTCTATAACCAACTCACAACACTGAGTCCAACAAAATACACTGTACTGTTCACACCGTACACTGTCTATAACCAACTCACAACACTCAGTCCAACAAAATACACTGTACTGTTCACACCGTACACTATCTATAACCAACTCACAACACTCAGTCCAACAAAATACACTGTACTGTTCACACCGTGCACTGTCTATAACCAACTCACAACACTCAGTCCAACAAAATACACTGTACTGTTCATACCGTGCACTGTCTATAACCAACTCGCAACACTCAGTCCAACAAAATACACTGTACTGTTCACACCGTGCACTGTCTATAACCAACTCACAACACTCAGTCCAACAAAATACACTGTACTGTTCACACCGTACACTGTCTATAACCAACTCGCAACACTCAGTCCAACAAAATACACTGTACTGTTCACACCGTACACTGTCTATAACCAACTCACAACACTCAGTCCAACAAAATGCACTGTACTGTCCCCAGATATTTTATATTAAAATATCACTTTAAAAGCCCCTACTGGTTTCGATCCCCGAGGGGATCAAAATCCGAACACCAGCTGTTCTGCCACATGTTTCAGGTCTCTTATAAACAATGACCCATTCAGAAACGTAACAAAGTATAAAACATTGCAGTCCTTATTTCAGTGAACGAAAATATTCTGTAATATGCTATTGTCAATACGTATGTCAGTCCTCTTAACCATGTCTCTATAGACACGTATAAGGCTTGCATCGTGCTGCGGCCGATGCTGTGTTCAGTGTTTACGTTAGGTTATACAGTTGGTACAGTGACTTTTGAAGAAAACTGCACACTGAAATCCGTGAATTTTAGATCTGTTGGTCTAGGTGAACACAGTCTCTTATAAATGATCCTGCCTCCGAAAATTTTTGCAGCATATCCATTGTTTCGTGGCCGTATGACAAGTAGCCCCACTCTGTATAATTATGCAGATTATTTCGAGAAGTTCCATGTTGTTTTTCTTGAGTACGGTAGGGTTTTAATGGATCTTTCTGTACATTTTTCGGAAAGTATGCAGAAAAATGGGGCTGTTTCCAATTTGACGGGCCGATGGAAAGCTACGAGAAAATTCATGTCTGGGCCTCCTTCAGATCAAAACCGCTTATTTTCACAACACATTTTCACTCCTCAAACCAAAAATAAATATTCTTTATTTATTTATGTTTTATGAACTCATGTATGTTTATTTAAGGGCATTACCACTAGCTCAGATAAAGGGCCACAGTGTCCAGTGGTAGGACTGCCATTGTAGGAAGTGCAACAGAGAACCAAAATAAGTCGTGGCATGATTTGAGATAACGTGCCAGTATTTGCCTGGAGGGACTGAGGAAACCCAGAGAAACTTCTTAGTCTGATCTGCATACCGAAATTTGGACTCAGGCCTTTCCGAATACGAAACTGATTGCTACCCACTTGTCTATGACGTTTGGTTTATTGAATGAGTTCTTTTAACTTGTGTACAGAATGATAATCTAAATATTTGGGTGGACTTGCTGCAAACACAATCGCGCCTAATGACTGATCGCCGCCATCTTGCAACAGAGCTCCTTTCACCACTTCATTATCTTCTTTTGAGTAATCGCAAGTCGTTACCGTATCTACTTTGAATGACCTGCGGAGATTTCCCGGAGCGATGTTTTACCGACCTTAGCACCTGTAATTACTAACTAGACTGTTGAGCATTAGGTAAAGACTTGATTAGTTGCTTGCTTTCGGGAATGCATCTGTCTTTTTCGCCAGTGACAACCAGTTTCCAGACAGTGGTATTTACTTAGTGTGCAGCATGCTAGCGCCTTTAGGCTTAAGCGACGGTATAACAAACTGTTTATCCTATATCTTGCACATTTTAGTGGTAAAGAAATGGCAATAACAGTGATATTATAATAATAATAAGACATTCTGAAATAATCTAAATGCCTCAATTCGCCACAGCAAATAATGCACATTTAGAAATGCCGTATGATTGCAAAAGTTCTAAGAAATTCCATCTCGCCTTTTTACTTGTAACAACCTACCTATGCATATGCGCAGTGATACAGGTTAAGGCGTCCAAAGGCCTTCCTTGTCCTGGGCTTCTGGATCTTTGTAAAGGCATTGGATTGAACTCCCTCGAAAGGGAATCGGGCCTGATTAAAGCCTCTCCTAACATAGGACACCAAAAACGCAGGAAAAATTCGTGGCTTGTGTACGGGGACACAACCGCAATCGTTTAAGCCGTGAATCCGTCTTTGTGTTATTAGAGGAAGGGTAAGTTGTAAATGAATAAAGTCTTGGTGGTTATAAGTGAAGTATAATTGTATTTATCAAAGGCCGATGATAGGAGAAGTAAGATACATATGGCATAGTAGCAGCGCACTCGAAGTACTCGCGCCGGCGTTGACGCGCTCGGCTTTCTTACGCTCTCTATACAATCTGCATCGTTCGGCATTAGTGAATTTGGGCTTTTCTGATTCCTTTTGAATTTTCCTTTCCAATGATATACGTTTCTTACATTTCTGTTCATATTTCCTTTGCAATTTTTTCGACATTATGAAAATTTTCTTCAACTCAGCACACTTATCGACTTATAACTTTACAAATTTTATTCTATCGGTTATTGTTGCTAAATAATATTGTAGATCCTGTTATTCTCTACACATCGACACCAATTTCAACGTCCTATCTCTCCGCAATCCAAAGTTACACTGCCCAAACGCCGCGCGGCGTCGCCATTTACAGTGTTCACGCGCAAGCGCTAACCCTCCCCCCCTCGCCGCTGCACACCCCCACTACCCACCATTTTAGATACGGACATCAACCCTCTATCCAACAAAATTTAAATCATTACATTATCATTTATAGTTTACGAGATATAAGCGCGACAAATCTTGCCATTTTTTTGGTCGCTAGAGTTTTCGTAGAGACCCCCCTACACCGGACCGAATTTAAAGACGTATTCACGTCAAAACGCAGAATGAGATTCAAACCCACGATCCCATTCACTGTTCTTGCTGCAGACACGCCGTAGACAGCGCTGCCACTGTGCCCAACTTGTGTTGAGAATGCTTAAAGCGGCCACCTCATGCTAGTCTGTAACAGTGTAAGGCCCTCTACGTTAGTTACAAACATCTGTGTAATGCCACTAACCGGCTCTGATAGCAACAAAAATGTAGCTTGTTTCCCTGGTTAGGTAATTCGGTGTCACCACTTCGCTGTAACAGTCCTAACGCTTTTGTAGTCCTTCATATAATACTGCATGTGCAAGAAGGTGACTGAGCTGGAATAGCTCAGTCATTACAGTGTCTGCGCTGGAGTCTGTGCGACCGGGTTCGACCCCATTCAGCCTCCAGTACTAAGTGGTCCACTGCGGTATAAACATCAACACGATGAAGATGGCAGCAGTGAGAGATGTTTGTCTGCAACTAAGCGTAAAATGATTAAGAAATGTAAAATACCGGTAAGTTAATCTACATTCTATATTTTTAAAAATATTTTAATTCATAACATTGTATTTTAACTCCAAGTATGCACATCTTTGACAGAATTTATTATAAATGTATTCCTTTGTAAATTACTTCCCTGAAGATGCCTGTAGGGGCCGAAACATGTAGGAGAGGCATCACAAAATAACAAGTAGCTATTTATGGTTACATGTGCACTTGGTTTAAATACTGCGTGGTCTGGTTTCCTGCAACGAATGGCTCAAATGTCACAACTGGATAGAAAGAAGAGAAACTCGCGAAGTTTCCAACTGGGGTACAGACAGCTGCACAGATGAATATGTGCGCTGCAAAGTGACCAAATGTTCAGACTATTTTGTCGTTCACATATAAAGTTTGGTCTGTCTGGGATTTTAACCCAATCCGGTTTTCGGCAACATTACAGTACAACTTCTGTAATTATGCGGTTATGAAAACTGAGCAATCACAGAAGGAAAATCTTTGTATTATTAAAGTGAAATTTAACTGCTCTGAAATTTGCAAGGGTATTATGTCTGATACTACATGACACAATTAGTCATGCCGTAAAAAGAGAATTATTTTCGTCTTACTGTAACCTTACTATAAAACAAACATTTGGTTTAAATAAACTTTCGAAGTAAAAAGCTGAAAAATTTCGAATAATGTTTGGGATTTATAATTTCGCCTTACTCTAATAACATTAGGCTACCGACAGCACGGTAAGTGTCCGGTACTGCCCAAACTTCCCCTAATTAATTTATTAATGCAGCAGGGAAAACAATTATGTGTATGGTAATATGACACAGTAATTACAAACCGGCATTATTGCACATGGCATATTAGAAATCCTATTCTGCATCACCTGGTTAATTATGATTCTATTACGTCATGCAACAATCTCGCTGACATAGTGACATGCTTGCCGTTGTGTCCAGAATTCAGACACGAAATGTAGAACGTCCATGTTTGCTGTGAGCCACAGTACGCTATGGTTATTAATTGCGAGCATTATAAAACAGATTCAGTAGTAAAGGCATGAAACTGCTCTTGGACGTTGCATTAGTAATTCAAGGCTGACCACTCGCTCTTTTGTTTGTTACAAAGGGCGCGGTTATCCTAGTGAGATAAATCAGATTGAGAAGACGAACGAAAGAGTCACAAAAAGGAAATTCAAATACGATTTAAGGGGGCAAAGACAAAACAGAATACTTATTTTTGATTATCTGACAAAAATTCTAAGACAGTTAAAACGGCACAACTTCTGTACACAATATCTGCTGATCGTACAAGTGCATGGAATACGTTGCTAGGTGACCAGGAGTGTTTGACTGCTAATAAACACGCGAAACAAGGAGGGCAATGCACAAGTATTTGAACGCCCAATCGGACTTTTATAAATGTTTAATTGTAGAAATATCAAAGGCAAGAAGACAACAGAAGGAATGTAAAGACGAATTTTTAATGTAAAAGAACTTCAATGTTCAGTGATAATAAATATATGTGAGCAGAACATGTGCATTGTAACTGCAGCAGAACATGAGCACTGTAACTGCAGCAGAACATGTGCATTGTAACTGCAGCAGAACATGTGCATTGTAACTGCAGCAGAACATGTACATTGTAACTGCAGCAGAACATGTACATTGTAACTGCAGCAGAACATGTGCATTGTAACTGCAGCGGAACATGTCATTGTAACTGCAGCAGAACATGTCATTGTAACTGCAGCAGAACATGCATTGTAACTGCAGCAGAACATGTGCATTGTAACTGCAGCAGAACATGTGCATTGTAACTGCAGCAGAACATGTGCATTGTAACTGCAGCAGAACATGTGCATTGTAACTGCAGCAGAACATGTGCATTGTAACTGCAGCAGAACATGTGCATTGTAACTGCAGCAGAACATGTGCATTGTAACTGCAGCAGAACATGTGCATTGTAACTGCAGCAGAACATGTGCATTGTAACTGCAGCAGAACATGTGCATTGTAACTGCAGCAGAACATGTGCATTGTAACTGCAGCAGAACATGTGCATTGTAACTGCAGCAGAACATGTGCATTGTAACTGCAGCAGAACATGTGCATTGTAACTGCAGCAGAACATGTACATTGTAACTGCAGCAGAACATGTAGTAAACATTTGTAACTGCAGCAGAACATGTGCATTGTAACTGCAGCAGAACATGTGCATTGTAACTGCAGCAGAACATGTGCATTGTAACTGCAGCAGAACATGTGCATTGTAACTGCAGCAGAACATGTCATTGTAACTGCAGCAGAACATGTGCATTGTAACTGCAGCAGAACATGTGCATTGTAACTGCAGCAGAACATGTGCATTGTAACTGCAGCAGAACATGTGCATTGTAACTGCAGCAGAACATGTGCATTGTAACTGCAGCAGAAACACGCTGAAATTTAAAATACCTGTCCATAAGTTAACCGGCCGTCTTTAGAACGATCTTGAAGCTAAATAAGAGAAAGCTGGGGATAAACGAGACTGTGTCTAGGACTTGACCCATTTGGTGAGAAGTCCCCATACTAGCGACTTGATCTTTGTGCTTACAGCACTGCACTTATAATCGATATCGAAAGATTTAGTATGCTCTGTCTCTTAAGGAGACTGGTTTCGTAAAGGCTTATCAGCAGGCCAGCCAGTGTTTTGTATTATTGCTTGTCCGTATGACAGTAACACCGGTACGTCGTCTTATTGCTTGTCCGTATGACAGTAACACCGGTACGTCGTCTTATTGCTTGTCCGTATGACAGTAACACCTGTACGTCGTCTTATTGCTTGTCCGTATGACAGTAACACCTGTACGTCGTCTTATTGCTTGTCCGTATGACAGTAACACCGGTACGTCATCTTATTGCTTGTCCGTATGACAGTAACACCGTCCCCTCCCCCGATATCTGTGTCTTTGGAAATGTCCCATGTCAATATCAGGTTAATAAACGGAATGTGTCATTGTAATTTGGGACACCACTGGTCATCTCGAAGTCGCGATACGCTGCAAAATTAGGTAATTAATGAGCATCGTCGTAACTGTTCTTACGTTTCAAGACCCTGTCTTATTGCAAGTGACTATTTACGGTCAGCTGACTTCAGTACGATTGGTACAAATTATATGACAGGAGGTTCACGCTTCCTAACATGGCTTTTCAACAGGCTCTTGAAATACGACGTAGGCTGAAGATTGAAAACTTCCGGGACTGGTAAATAGTTCCAGTGTTTGGACCTTTCCACCACAATTCTACAGTTCTTTTGGACAACTTGGGTCGTGAAGATGGAAGGAGCAAGCCCCTCCGAAATTTCCGTAGCAATTTATCGATACACACGGCGTCATAAACAAGACCTATTAAATGTTCATCAACACCAATGTGAGAAACTCATCTTGCGTGGAACAGGTTTTAAGAACTGTGGTCCTCGCAGCAGTAAATATCAAGGTTAAGGTCTTCTGAGATTCCGTACTTTGTAATTTGGTAGACGGCATCAGTGTCTCACAGGGACTTACCAATGTCGACGTCGTGAAAACCTCAACTCTGAGGCGTAGAATTTGGATACGTTTTATGAACCATCTCTGGAGCAAATCGCACACGTCGAACGACATGTCTATAGCATATCAAAGTTACCGTCTTCAGGAATCATTTTTCGCAGCCGCCGATGTTATTTGTCTGTAGTTATCAAACGCATTTTTCCATAATAACTTCAGGGCCATAACATGTGTTATTCGGTGACAGTCCGCTGCTGCCGGCCACCGTACGTATTTGTACGGACGGTGGGGAATTAAAAACACACAAAAGGTGTGATCTGTGTTGTCGCAGTGCTTACATAAAATTTCATTAGAACCGTTAGTGGCTCATAAGTTATTAGTGCACTTGACCATACGGCAAGCGTGCATGAAAGCAAAGTTGGAGGTTATCTCAGCGGTGATTGCCGTCTTGTGATTTCTGACACCGTGTAGTTTGGTAGAAAGCAACGTTTCAGGGGAACATGCTGTATTCATTTTCAGTGTAGAGAGAGTGTAATATATTCCTGTATACATTTTTAGGGAACTAAGTATAGCCTACACGGCGTCACGTTCCAGAAGAAAGTAGGAAGCCTAATTGCAGGCCTTATATTCACAGAAACGCCTAGGCCTAATTCAGTTTCTGTTTTTACCGTGATCACCTGAAATACGTCTTCAAAAAACTAAAATAGCAGTTTATCGATATGCAAAATTCGAATGCTGACGTAAGGTGGGGCAAGACGTTTTACAATTTTAAGCAAAGAGAATGAAATAAATGAGTCTCCACTTTCTCAGAGAGGAGGTCGAGATTCAATGCTGGAGAGTTAACGTTGGATGTGTGTAAACTAAGTGGCTATGGGTCAGATTGTTCTGTCAGGACTTCAGTAACATTCCTTCTGTGCTCCATTTTTTGTTCATTCAACAGCGATGTTAAGTAGCCCAGATGTTGACGGGATCGCTAAATAGACAACTGAAGAAGAGAACAAATGTGTGACACACTGTACACCGGTAAAACCATATGAGCCCCGTATTCTTGATGCACTGTGTTACGTGAACTCAGACTTCGCAGTGCTCTAGCAAATTGTAGTCTGCGTCCTCAGACTTCGCAGTGCTTTAGCAAGTTGTAGTCTGCGCCCTCAGACTTCGCAGTGCTTTAGCAAGTTGTAGTCTGCGCCCTCAGACTTCGCAGTGCTCTAGCAAGTTGTAGTCTGCGCCCTCAGACTTCGCAGTGCTCTAGCAAGTTGTAGTCTGCGCCCTCAGACTTCGCAGTGCTCTAGCAAGTTGTAGTCTGCGTCCTCAGACTTCGCAGTGCTCTAGCAAGTTGTAGTCTGCGCCCTCAGACTTCGCAGTGCTCTAGCAAGTTGTAGTCTGCGTCCTCAGACTTCGCAGTGCTCTAGCAAGTTGTAGTCTGCGCCCTCAGACTTCGCAGTGCTCTAGCAAGTTGTAGTCTGCGCCTCAGACTTCGCAGTGCTCTAGCAAGTTGTAGTCTGCGTCCTCAGACTTCGCAGTGCTCTAGCAAGTTGTAGTCTGCGTCCTCAGACTTCGCAGTGCTCTAGCAAGTTGTAGTCTGCGCCTCTCAGACTTCGCAGTGCTTTAGCAAGTTGTAGTCTGCGTCCTCAGACTTCGCAGTGCTTTAGCAAGTTGTAGTCTGCGTCCTCAGACTTCGCAGTGTGCAGCTTTGCAGAGGGCTTGCAGTGCACATAGGCCCTGTACCGCACCGGGCATTTTGGTGTGTCGGGTGACGCCCATTGTGACATTGATGCGCCGTGGAGTTTCGTAGACTGGTGCCAACGTTTCGGAGGAACCTACCTGCTGCCTCCATCTTCAGGGTACCTAAATATGGAGACAGGATGTCCGTCCGAAAAGATGGTACATATACACAGATCACACGGCATCAGATCTTAAAGAGGCCATGATTTTAAGGAACGCTTTATACACTTCCGTGTGAAGGGAAATGTTGTCATGAGTCCATATACGAGAGAAATTCGGAACGTGGTCATGAAACACACAATGCTCAGTGTGATGTTAATGTTCGGTGTCATAGCACAGTAGAGTGCAGGCCGACTTTTTTGATCAGAGATCCAAATTCGGCCCCCGGGGTGTTCCGTGTGTGAGCTGTGTTACTTGCGCTAGAGTAAAGCACACTGCCCCCCCCCCCCCCGGTCGAACATCTTTCCACCAAGCTTGTTGGCGTGTGCAATAAGCCAGGCTGGTCAGTATGTCGTAAAAACCGGGTGCGAAATGTGAGATTTGTCAGTGGCCCAGCAGTTACTCAGAGTGTAAGGGAGTTCAGTTAAAGTGTTAAAGTGCCTAAAAGTAGGAATATTTGGCGTTTAACACCCATGTCCACCATACATATTGGTAAGCATACGGAGTGAATGATGTAATACTTGTAGATGTTCGCTAAGCGGTCCGCACTAGTAAAGACGAAACAGGAAAGTTACAAGGCGTTTCTCGTAACATACACCATGTGTAATAAAAGGCGTAGTACTGCTGCTTGGTTGAACGTAAGTTCGGTCATATTACAGGGATGGGGAAGATGATGAAGGCAAAAATTGAGAAATAAGAATGTGGTACTGACAGAGGAAATAAATATGAAAAAGCAGAATAAAAATATGAATGAATGGGGCCATAGCAATGCAATGAAAAAATAGTAATAGAAGAAGAAGTGATGTCCGTGTGCGGCCTGCAGTCTCAGTCATGTCCCTGAGGACACGTCAACTGTCGATGACTCAAACAGCGGATTTGTCCTCCGTATCAAAGGGCTGGTCGCTGCAGAAGGCCCTCGTGCATCGAGTCAGACGTTAGCATTTCCTGCCATCTGTCTCTGCCTTCCAGACAGCCCAGCAACTTCAGCAAACCAACCTGTGGTCCGTGAATTACAGATTGTGAACCACTGCCTTGGGTGACGGCGGGCGTGGAGACTCACGAAGATCCGCCTTTGTCGTACTCACAATGTCCGTCAAACACCGGGCCACGCTGCCAGCGAAGTGTATTAATAGTCGTAACAAATTGGAACACATGAGTCTCGAATTTCGTTAGTGATCCAGTTTCCAGACAGGCAGGGTAGCCTCGCGATGGGGTCAGGAGGTGTCATAGGTCCGACACAGATCCGGCTGTGGGCCATATGTGGTCCCACGCCCCATCTGCAGCTGCGCTCTAAGGGTATGTTCATCCAACGATTCCGCTTCAAGTGTAGATTAAGTCACATCGCAACGAATAACATGGAAGAGTAGCAGACAGTCGTGGCCTATATGCAGACATTGTCCTCGCGAAGTAGAGGGAAATCAAGAAACGTCTTAGAGGAGACAACCACATACCCAGCAATATTGCAGTCGGCTACGTCCTGAATAAGCATTTATGAGGCAGTCTGTTTCCTTGAAATTTTAATATCATTTTCAAAGTGCCTTATCTCCTTTATTCGTTATATGACGGCGCTGTCAGTGCGTCATGTTTTATGGGATCAATGGCACAGTCATTGGTAAGTAAGGAACTGCAAACAGTTGTGGCCTGTCTTCAGATACTACATTTACTTGGAAGGGCTGAGGAAAACCACATAATGTAGAGAGGAAAGTAGGTTTTTAGGACGGGATTTGAAAGAGGAACCTCCCGACTATGCAGCAGGAATGCCAACCATTCGACCGCAATTAGATAAATATCACACCGCTCCGAGACACACGTATGGTCATTTATACGTGATGCTTTGCGCCAACAAATGTCACCCTTGAGGTACTTAGACACTTGTAAAGACGCCGCCCTCTTGGGGGAGATAACGTATGTAGATAAGGCGAATATTGCTCTCAAGCGAGGGTAGTACCGCCTCTAGGAAACGCCTTTCATCTTTTTGTAGTGTAAACAGTAACAACGTCTCACGAATCAAAGCGTCCTTAGAGCACACTGTTTCCTGTCGGTTTTGTATCCATCACATCCAAAAGAGATGGTCTAAATAGTGTCTGTTTTGAAATAAACCCCACACTTTATTTTCCTTACTTCAGTGTTCGCAGTATCTTATGTCACCAGATGTTCTCGGCTTCCTGAAATAAAATACGCTTTCTGACAGAAAGGAGGGTCGATATCAGGACACTGAACTCAGCTCTATAATCTAAGCTTTCGCGGCGACTAAATTCAATAAACCTTTCTCGGGCTAGCAACTGCGTCAGGTGGTTGAACGGCGAGTAAAAGAACGTTTTCGAGAACCATCTCGTGGTAATCGAACTTGTGGTTCCCGAAACATTGGTTTACTCGCCGTTCAACCAACTGATGCGGCTGCTAGCCTGAGGAAGTGTTAGTGGACTGAGATCTTAGCAATGTCGTTGCTTGCACTGCCGTACTTGTGCTTGTGTAGACTTGCCGTAAAGTGTACAAAATTACTTGTGACGTGGAAGTCGTGCCTCTCCATCTGCAAGCACCCCACGTCTGGTCTGTTTCATTATGCAACTACTGAAACGATTTCGAACAAATTTTGTATTGGAAAATGTTTTAGTTTGTCGCGGCATTGACCATGAAGATTACCGTCTTGTGACTTGTGAAACCGTTTAGTCTGGCAGTCATTTACAAATGTTTCGGAGGAACCTTCTTCGACCTAGAAGATGCAGGCAGTACGTTACTCTGAAACTTCAGCAAATTTATATCAGACTATACGGCGGCAGTTGCCAGAACGTGGTGCTGTCATGCAAACTGGAATTGATGTCGTACACTTAATTAGTGCGAGAGAAGCTAATTGATGTCGTACACTTAATTAGTGCGAGAGAAGCTAATTGATGTCGTACACTTAATTAGTGCGAGCGAAGCTAATTGATGTCGTACACTTAATTAGTGCGAGAAAAGTAATGAGTCGTACACTATTAGTGCGACGATAATTGATGCGTACACTTAATTAGTGCGAGAGAAGCTAATTGATGTCGTACACTTAATTAGTGCGAGAGAGCTAATGAGTCGTACACTTAATTAGTGCGAGAGAAGTAATTTATGTCGTACACTTAATTAGTGCGAGAGAAGCTAATTGATGTCTTACACTTAATTAGTGCGAGAGAAGATAATGTGCTCCGTGCTGGTCAGCTGTACGTGTATTCTCTGCTTCACACTAACTCGGTGCTGACCTTAATGATTGCTTTAACATCGCTCACTGCACCAATACATCCCATATTTAAGTTATGTTATGTCCTGTGGTTAGATTTTAATATTTACAAATATAGGTAAGACGTAGAAGGTAATGTTTATTTATAACCAGAGTGTACTGCGCTCTGCCTGATGCCGCGACGTACTTGTTATGTCACATGACGTTGACCAACATGATTGTAAGTAGATCAATTGAGCCACAATACAAATAAATACTAGCAAAATAGGAACATACGAAATAAAATTCACATTCATTTGTCTGAATTGTGACAAATTTCGCCTTCTTATGCTCTTGTATTACAAACTGACATCTATAAAAATCATGCCGTTAGCAGCCATAGCTTGAATGTTTAGAGGTGAAGTTGATTGCTCGGCTGGGATAGCTCAGTCGGTATAGTGTATGGCCTATGGACTGCACGACCGGACAGCGGTTTCGGTTCCCTTCGGAAGGGGAGATTTTCTCTTCTGCATCGCGTTCTTACTGGGTCCTTGTCCGGGTCCCACCCAGCCTCTTACCGGAGGGCACTGCGGTCCCTTTGCCACCGTGAACAAAGCGGCCGGGTCGTGAACCTGACAACTCTCACCCACGGAGTGCTCGAAGGCACAATACTGGAATACACGCTTACATTCGCCGTGAATGCCCGGCGTGCTGGTTAACTGCCTAGACAGACAGACAGACACAAGCACACTTACGTTTCTTCTCGGACATACGAAGGTGAAGGTGTGTTTGTTCGAAGATCACTTTAGGTGCTTTTGCAATAAGTCTACGTGTTTACAGTTGCACGAAGACTGTTTTGTTCCTTTATTGTTGAAAGCGACAAGTGCAGCTGCAAGATGCAAACTGAAGGCATTGTTGCGTGTCACTGGCGACAATGGTTACGCCAACCTGCCACATTTCCTGTCTTGTTGTAATGTTGCCGATAGGATTTATTCATAGAATGGCCAATGGTCACTCAAGAGATTTGAAGGTGATTATCGATATCTCGCAGTAAATACTGATGGAACCATTAAACGCTGCCGTTAGTTGCTTCTCCCCTGCACTCTGCAGGCTCTTCAACAGCCGTTCACAGTAAACTGGTACACCGGCTGGTGTTTGTGGCAGAAGTTGTGCGTCTGCTAAATGACTGTGGATTTTGAAGAAAGGGCCTTTCCTCATTCTGAAAACAAACAGGGCCTATTAATATTTAGTAGAGAATATATTTCTTTCGTATAATTTGGATCGACTTTGATTATGGAGATAAGAGTGCCCATCTACAAAATTTATAGTCACCTCTAAACCAGTGAAGTAGTGAAAAGCACGTGGTTGTAATTATTAACATAACAAAGCGGGCATTCAACTGACACTAGTTCAGGCTGTGGTTAATACTGTGACAGTTACAAACTAAATGATTGTCTAACCACGTAACTAAATATATTAACAAAAGTATTAGTATCGGAATTAGAGATGTGGACCATGGAACTGAACCCTAGTTATAATAATTATATATATATAAATATATATATATATATATCTGCAATTGGCAGTAATAGTAAAGCACATAACATAAACCTGCTGCCCACATCTGTACCACTGCACTAAAACGGAATCTTCAGTCAATGATTATGGAATTTCTAGGGTATGTTGTGTTGCAGCCATTCTGTTATTACAATTTGTGCTATATATTGGCCTAATGTTATTGCACGTTCAATGTTCTGTACTTTACACCAGTACGTCCCGCAGTATGTGTGCATTGCCCAGTATGGCTGTTTGTTGTAGTGCCTTGAAGTCGTGCTTTACACGTATGTTGTTCAGGTATTTTCTGAGTGATTTTGAGATGGTGACAGTTGCCCCTATTATTATTATTATTATTTATTATTATTATTTTTTTTATTAGTACGTAATACTTGTGTTGTCTAAGTGACCTCGTTTGTACTAGCATCAGAAGTTACTCTGCATTTTTATTTGCGGGACAGGTTAAAACTTTGTCTTCTATCCCCTTCCCAAATGTTGTTAAGTGTCCCGGTTTTTGGTTTTAAAAGGTGGGATCCCTACACTTCGGGCCACTTTAACCTACCGCCACTGTCCCGTGACACTTGATCCCTACACTTCGGGCCACTTTAACCAACCGCCACTGTCCCGTGACACTTGATCCCTACACTTCGGGCCACTTTAACCAAACGCAACTGTCCCGTGACACTTGATCCCTACACTTCGGGCCACTTTAACCTACCGCCACTGTCCCGTGACACTTGATCCCTACACTTCGGGCCACTTTAACCAACCGCAACTGTCCCGTGACACTTGATCCCTACACTTCGGGCCACTTTAACCAACCGCCACTGTCCCGTGACACTTGATCCCTACACTTCGGGCCATTTTAAACCTACCGCCACTGTCCCGTGACACTTGATCCCTACACTTCGGGCCACTTTAACCAACCGCAACTGTCCCGTGACACTTGATCCCTACACTTCGGGCCACTTTAACCAACCGCAACTGTCCCGTGACACTTGATCCCTACACTTCGGGCCACTTTAACCAACCGCAACTGTCCCGTGACACTTGATCCCTACACTTCGGGCCACTTTAACCAACCGCAACTGTCCCGTGACACTTGATCCTTACACTTCGGGCCACTTTAACCAACCGCAACTGTCCCGTGACACTTGATCCCTACACTTCGGGCCACTTTAACCTACCGCAACTGTCCCGTGACACTTGATCCCTACACTTCGGGCCACTTTAACCAACCGCAACTGTCCCGTGACACTTGATCCCTACACTTCGGGCCACTTTAACCAACCGCAACTGTCCCGTGACACTTGATCCTTACACTTCGGGCCACTTTAACCAACCGCAACTGTCCCGTGACACTTGATCCCTACACTTCGGGCCACTTTAACCTACCGCCACTGTCCCGTGACACTTGATCCCTACACTTCGGGCCACTTTAACCAACCGCAACTGTCCCGTGACACTTGATCCTTACACTTCGGGCCACTTTAACCAACCGCAACTGTCCCGTGACACTTGATCCCTACACTTCGGGCCACTTTAACCTACCGCCACTGTCCCGTGACACTTGATCCCTACACTTCGGGCCACTTTAACCAACCGCAACTGTCCCGTGACACTTGATCCCTACACTTCGGGCCACTTTAACCTACCGCCACTGTCCCGTGACACTTGATCCCTACACTTCGGGCCACTTTAACCAACCGCAACTGTCCCGTGACACTTGATCCCTACACTTCGGGCCACTTTAACCAACCGCAACTGTCCCGTGACACTTGATCCCTACACTTCGGGCCACTTTAACCAACCGCGACTGTCCCGTGACACTTGATCCCTACACTTCGGGCCACTTTAACCAACCGCAACTGTCCCGTGACACTTGATCCCTACACTTCGGGCCACTTTAACCAACCGCAACTGTCCCGTGACACTTGATCCCACAACTGTCGCAGACTGACGTACAAGTTGAAGGCAAGCTCAGCGGCATCCACTGGTTGACTGCACCAAAATGTCGTAATGTGAGCCAGCCTTTAGGCGTGAAACACAGTTGCCGTATGTTTGCAAGTAGCGGTCCGACAGCAAGTGGCCGTGTAGCAGGCAATCAGGCCAAATCAGAGCCACGTGATGGATGGTGTCCAACGAGATAGGCCTACGGGAATATCGGCGACCTTGCTGAGCGGACATCTACGGCTGTCCTGACCTGCTTAGACCGATATCCAACCGCATGCGCCTTGTATTCCCTTTGCCGGTCCTCACGGGTGTGAGATGTTATGCCGCGCATTTCGAAATATTCTGCTGCCTCCATCTTCAGGATAGAAGAGTGATCTCATTGTTCCACCCTGAAGATATGTTGATACCCAACTAGCAGCCTGCACTGTGTTATGACTCTGCTGACCACAGCATGCCTTTGTACCGCCCTTAAAGTCTCAGGATAAGAAAGGGTGCGTTATGTGTCTGTCATTATTGCCTTGTGATACAGCGAAGTGAGGCCCCTTATGAGAAGTTCTGTAACAAACAAGCTTAACACAAACTTAACACCAATCTACATAACTATCACCATTATCATCTATATCTCTTAACGCGTCTCTCCTACGCATCTCTAACTTTGCGCCAGTACTACTCAGACTTGTAAAACTTCCTAATACTAAGCCTACAGTTGTATAAAATCCCACGCAGTCTCCTACGCATTGAATATCAGGGTCTCTTTCCCTAGAGGTAAAAGCGGTCAGGGCGTGGAGCTGACTACTTCCAATGTAGTGCCGAGGGTATACAGCCACTGCCCCATTTGCAGTCACGGCGTGCATAGGCACAAACTTATCTTTCGCCTTTACATTTCTCCACGATTGTATCAAAGCTCCCAGCAGTGCAGGTACAGTAAATTAGCCTGCGTGTTATTTTGCTACAAAGCCACATTTGCAGTCACTGCCTTGCAATTTATGAACTTCTGAACATATCACTGGCTCTCTGATACTCAGAAACATTGACTTTATTACAAATTTACGTACGTGAATCATTTCACTGAAATCTGTGAAATTAACTGTCAAGCGAAACGTATCAATGGTACATTTTGGCACATGTGGTGCTATAAACCCCAGTCAACAGACAGCTGCTGACAGTACATTTTGGCACATGTGGTGCTATAAGCCCCAGTCAACAGACAGCTGCTGACAGTACATTTTGGCACATGTGGCGCTAGAAGCCCCAGTAAAAAGACAGCTGCTGACACGACGTCCCTGCAGCCACCCTCTGCTAGGTGCTGCTTTCACTTCGGAGCAAATCGTCAGTAGTTCTGTATTTCCATACAGGTAATCCTCTTTCCTTATTCATTCATATAATCTTACATTCTTTTACCTCCGTATATCTTCGTGGGTCCCTTTGTTTCCTTTTATTATTGTCTATTATAATCTCCTCAGGAATTTGGTTTTCGCTTTCTTTGTTCTTCTGAAGAACTCTGTCGTCCAGCTTGTATTTTTATCTATATTTACGCCATGATAAACAGCTACGGTTTTTTTCCCCAATGGCTGGACAGCCCCTTGGGGGCCTAGGCCGCCTCATTTTCGAGGCTTCACGATCACAATTTGAGACACACCACACTCGGTAGGACTCCTCTGTTCGAGGGACCAGCCCGTCGCATAGACCTCTACATGACAACACACAACACTCACAAGAGACAGCTATCCACGCCCTAGGCGGGATTCGAACCCACAATCCCAGTAAGCGAGCGGCCGTAGACCTGCGCCTTAGTCCGCGCGGCCACTGGGATCGGCAAACAGCTACGTTGCCGCCATTAATTCTAATCTGTTTATTTGCAATCTCGCTTTGTTTCCTTCCAATCATTGAAGACTTCTGATGCTGCAAACAGATGAGGGTTGAAGGCACATTTTGACGTATTTCAGAGCGCTCCGTTGAAGAACACACATCGCCAAACCCAAAAGAATATAACCCGAAAAATATTTGGTCTTGAAACATGTCCTCATTATCTCATCCTTTTTCACACGTAATATGAATGTAACTCTAATGGTGATACGATGATGATGATGCAATAATGTTGGTGACTCTAAATGACAAACACACTGTAGTTACTGCTTGATGCTTATTATTATAAAAGTACTTTGTCGTGTCGCGATCTATATTGAAGCGCTCACAATCCATAGCCGTAAAAGTAATGTTGTCCCAATACTTCATTAAGCAACGATCCATGGAGTAGTAAAAGAAAGTGGAGGTATAGCTCCACGCGTTCTTAATGTTGATACTAGATGGAGGCGAGTGTTCTACTCCACTGACCGCCCACTTTGCCGCCGGCGGAAACGTCCTCGGTGCCCTTGGGGAGGAGGAGGCGTTGGCCACAGAGCCAGTATGGACACTGTGAGGGAGATAAAAATGTCTCGCAAATGCGGGGAGTTGCGTGCCGATGTACCGGCAGGCAGTGCAGGTCATAAGCTAACCAGGCTGCACTATGACCTGCACTGCGTGCCGATGTCCCGGCAGGCAGTGCAGGTCATAAGCTAACCAGGCTGCACTATGACCTGGACTGCGTGCCGATGTCCCGGCAGGCAGTGCAGGTCATAAGCTAACCAGGCTGCACTATGACCTGGACTGCGTGCCGATGTCCCGGCAGGCAGTGCAGGTCATAAGCTAACCAGGCTGCACTATGACCTGGACTGCGTGCCGATGTCCCGGCAGGCAGTGCAGGTCATAAGCTAACCAGGCTGCACTATGACCTGGACTGCGTGCCGATGTCCCGGCAGGCAGTGCAGGTCATAAGCTAACCAGGCTGCACTATGACCTGGACTGCGTGCCGATGTCCCGGCAGGCAGTGCAGGTCATAAGCTAACCAGGCTGCACTATGACCTGGACTGCGTGCCGATGTACCGGCAGGCAGTGCAGGTCATAAGCTAACCAGGCTGCACTATGACCTGGACTGCGTGCCGATGTACCGGCAGGCAGTGCAGGTCATAAGCTAACCAGGCTGCACTATGACCTGGACTGCGTGCCGATGTACCGGCAGGCAGTGCAGGTCATAAGCTAACCAGGCTGCACTATGACCTGGACTGCGTGCCGATGTACCGGCAGGCAGTGCAGGTCAAAGCTAACGAGGCTGCACTATGTAGCTTAACGGCATGAAAAGGTAAAGACACCTCTGTGCTAAAACACTAAGTTATGAAGACGTACGCAAAAGATGAGACAGTGATCTACGCATACGTAACTTAAGCAAGAGCTATGGGTAAGTTGTTCGCTTTGCCAGCGGTAAGTGCTCACAGTACCCGTTGGCTGTGACGCTGCATTGACACGAGAGGCTGTCTAGACCGTGCAACTTCCATGCTTGCGCCGGGAATGTATTCCGGGTCGTCCATACTAAGAAGTAAAAGAGGCAGAGCGAGTTAACAGTTTTTTGTAAATTGTAGCAGTTTCTACGTATTTATACACTAAACATAAACGTGATAGATCAGTTCGTAAATGTTAAGCCCATCGTTAAGTCTGCTTATTGGCTAATCAACAAGTTATGAGCCTTTTATCCTCGCACCAGTTGCAGTGTATGTGTTGAATTTATCATTTTTTGACTTCTCCTTACAAACAATGCTGAATGCTATTTGAAATTTTTTATTAGATGACAACAGGGAAGACAGCAGATAGCATGAATAATTGCATCTCATTTTGATGCTGAACGTTCAGGTAGAACTTACGCTAACCTTGATTTCAGGCTTCCGCCGCGACGTTGATGAGATCTGCGCTCTTCTCAGACTCTTGACCCTCGAAGATGGGACCGATACGTTGTCCCGAAACGTCAGTAAACAATTACTGCACGACGCCGTGTAATATCCCAGAAGAGCGCTATCTGTGGCCACAATTTATCGTTATGTCTCCAAATGTGTATGATGCCACGTGCACAAAGAGCACAAAGCCGCCAGAGGCATTGACAGATTTGGAGCTTTCTTTCAAAGTCAATACTGTAACAATCCCTTGTTGCTCGTGCAGTGCTGAGTTTAATTCATAAAAGAGTATTTGTTTTCTTATTACTATTGGTACCTGTAATTACCATTTTTAAAAAGCACTGCCTAAATGAAGAACAGTGTCTCCGTGACACGAAGCAGAAATTTAATGGCCTTCTGAAGGAACGTGAGGTACAGTCTGACAGCGGCCTTCTGAAGGAACGTGCGGTACAGTCTGACAGCGGCCTTCTGAAGGAACGTGCGGTACAGCGACAGCGGCCTTCTGAAGGAACGTGCGGTACAGCCTGACAGCGGCCTTCTGAAGGAACGTGCGGTACAGTCTGACAGCGGCCTTCTGAAGGAACGTGCGGTACAATCTGACAGCGGCCTTCTGAAGGAACGTGCGGTACAGTCTGACAGCGGCCTTCTGAAGGAACGTGAGGTACAGTCTGACAGCGGCCTTCTGAAGGAACGTGCGGTACAGTCTGACAGCGGCCTTCTGAAGGAACGTGCGGTACAGTCTGACAGCGGCCTTCTGAAGGAACGTGCGGTACAATCTGACAGCGGCCTTCTGAAGGAACGTGCGGTACAGTCTGACAGCGGCCTTCTGAAGGAACGTGCGGTACAGTCTGACAGCGGCCTCCCCATAGAGGAACACCGAGTAACATTTGAGGTGTTTACGCAGGTGACTATGTGTCCTTCTTCCATGCAGATGAAGGCAGCATTTTCCTCCACAAGGTCTCCAAGTTTCTCCTACATTACGTAGTCACATCCCAGAGCACAGTCTTCACTTTACCGCCGGCAGAATCTCAAATCACATACGAGCTTAGTATTGGACTAGAGTTATCAAGACAAGAGATGTACGTTGTTCTACTTTATCAGTCTCAGCATCTGCTGAGAGCAGAACTGGACGAATTTTCTTGCCGAAATATTAAGAACATAGCCCTGAAAGCACTGCTTTTCAAACCTGTCAGTTGTCAGACGTGGCGTTGCTTACTCTGTACTGCATAATACTTTCAGTAGAAATAAGCCTAAATGTATGCATTATGTACGAAGCACGTACAAAAACGTAACTCATATGTGGAAATCACTTCCGTCCGCCTGTCCGTCCTGCTTTGTGTGACCAGTGACTACACCATTTGTCGGATTTTCTTGAAGTTCGGCATAGAAGTTCTTTACAGAAAGTTGTCGAGCGAGTGTGGGTTTCGTGAAAAATGGCTTCATGAAAGTCATTGCTGTAGAGCGTGCGTTACGTAGCCTACTTCTTGACTGACGTGGGTCTAATTGGTGTTAGAGCAGACTGACGTAGTGCCGTTCGTTATTTGTGAGTTAGTGAAAATAGGTGCAGTGAAAACAGGTGCAGTGAAAATAGGTGCAGTGAAAACAGGTGCAGTGAAATAGGTGCAGTGAAAATAGGTGCAGTGAAAATAGGTGCAGTGAAAACAGGTGCAGTGAAAATAGGTGCAGTGAAAATAGGTGCAGTGAAAACAGGTGCAGTGAAAATAGGTGCAGTGAAAATAGGTGCAGTGAAAATAGGTGCAGTGAAAACAGGTGCAGTGAAAATAGGTGCAGTGAAAACAGTGCAGTGAAAATAGGTGCAGTGAAAACAGGTGCATGTGAGTGAAAATAGATGCAGTGAAAACAGGTGCAGTGAAAACCTTACTTGAGGGAATACATGACAATTTGCTCGTGCTTTTTAAGCTTTTCAACCAACTTGGGTAAAAAAATTGGCACAGAAGATGCCCAGAAACATTTATTGAGTGACTTTGAGATTTTTGAAAGTTGCCTCTGTGACGAATGTGTTTCTGTCCTTAATTTCTAGCAGAACATGCAGTTCGTATCACATAAAAATCACCATTAGTTTGTGAACAAGGTAATATATTGGAAAGGTTAAGGTTGACAAAATTGGAAGCACAGGTTTTTGTCCGTGCAAATGTCTTACCTTAAGTCTTAATGGAACCAAGCAACCACCAAAATTTCTCCAATTTAATTTTTTTTCTCCACTTATGACAGTTGTGTCATTGGTGCTAGCGTGAATATTTGCTGGTCCGGGTGTGAAATATCACACGGGGGCCGGACATAAACACAATAACTACCACACGGGGGCCGGACACAAACACAATAACTACCACACGGGGGCCGGACACAAACACAATAACTACCACACGGGGGCCGGACACAAACACAATAACAAAGAAGAAACGGGAAGAACGTAAAATGTATTCACATCAGACATAAGTAAGCACTAACAGAGCACAAAACGTTGCAAAAATATAAAAAATGTTATAACAAGCATTCAAATACGACTTTGTAGGAACCTGCTGGCTCGTTGGGAAGCAAGTTCACAAATTATGTAATTATAATTTAAAATTTTCGCAATTTCCTTTTCGATTGGTAACAATGATAACGAAAAAGGCGCTTCTGACAAATCGTCGATCGAAGGTAGTTCTTTTCATAAGTTCCACTTCACAGATGATCGCTTCGCCGAAGCCACTGTAACGGGTGCTGTTAGCAATGCCTTTAAAGCTATAAGCCTAACCGTATTTGGACAGACTTCAGATAGGTTATTATTTATAACATATGTGTGTGTTGTAAGCATGTACAGTTCTCCCGTATAATTCTGTTTTTTAACATTTCCTTCTCCTCAGATACATCCATTCCCTGTTGTTCTCCTTCTGATTTCAAATGCATAACTTCGCAGCTTCTTGTCGTGTAAGTTTCAACATCATATTTAACTGTTTCATGTTATATAAAAACTAAATATTTCGCCCTGTGTCTCGTACGCTTCAAACCTTCGTTTGAAAGTCATTACTGCGGTAACAACTATTCTAAGAAGCACTTGATTCTAAAACGTCTTCGGCATTTTCTGTTGGTCCATCGGCGTCTTCATGCTGGACAACTTTTATTGTTTAGGCGCGTTCGCAAGATTGCGAAGAGCGACTTTCTGTCTACTGTTCGGCTGCCTGGAACAGCTCGGCTGCTACTGGATGGAGATTCATGAAATTTGATATATGATTATTTTTCGAAACTCTTTCGAGAAAATTTAAGTTTGATTAAAATCTGACAAGAATAACTGGTACATTACACGAATACCTATGTACATTTGTGATAATATCTCGCTGGATTCTTCTTATAATGAGAAATGTTTCAGACAAAGTTGTAGAGAAAATCAAAACACATTTTTTTATTCAAAATCTTCTTTTCCGAAAATCGTATTATTTATGAGATAATGTGGAAAAATATGGTAAAGCCAGACAGTCCACAGCTGACTATAATACGGTGCATGCGCTTTGCATGCTGGATAACTACGGCTACAGACACACACACAGAATATGTAATAATTATTGCTTTTGCACAGCAACAATGGTTACGCGAACGCGCCTCAATATTACGTTATACGTTCATTGCCTCTCCTGTTTAAACCTATTTTTGCTCTGACGGCCCTGGTGTCCGGGGCCGCCAAGACGGCGGGCTTCCGGCAGTTGCGGTGAATGCGGTAGACTGTAAGTGAAGCACACAAGACGTCAGTCAGTCAGTGTAGTTTGGAAGCTTGCTGTGCAAACTACACCTCCATAACAAGCAAACGACGGCTTGTATGTATCTGGTTGCTATCAGATTTCTTCAGCCAGTTTACATAACACACCAGTCTGGTTTCCATTAATTACAAACTCCGTCTTGTCGCCTGACATGCAGAAAACAGGAACGCAAAAAGAACATTTTGAAAGTTGTGGGATATTAATACTTACCACGGAAACCTTTTTGTCACCTTGTTGCTCTTTGTGTTCGAGACAGGTAAAGTGTCCGTTTTCTTTGCCATATTTGTCTCTATGTACGTGCAGGCTGTTACAAAATTAGGGACACCACATACTAATTTCTAAAAGGAACCACATTTCATTACAGAATGATTGGTTATTTATCAACACTCGTTTGATTGCAGAAGTTACGTAGATCCGAAATAGATGTGAACACATTCGTGCGTGACTAGCCTTGAATTTGGACGGACTGGCGCTTGTCTGAAACACGTATCGTCTGCATGTTTAGGGTAGAGTTGTGCACCGCCTGTAACGTTACAGTGTCAGAGCACTGAAGAGCACACGCCAAATTCTTTATTATTCAATTACTTAATTAAAGATGTGTATGAATAAACGTGGTTTTTTTCGGGACATCTCTGAGGGCGGAGCAGCCGCGTTTTAATCTTAATTTATTGAGTTGTGACCTTGAGACAGGAGTCTTCAGAGTTCTGGCTTTGATCTGAGATAGCATTTGGGTCCTGCGATGGCCTGCTTTATATCTGGAAGGTATATGATGTTGTCGTTGCTTACAGGAACAATCTCTCTTGCTGGAAACGTTATAGATACTCGGCGAGTCGAGTTCCAGTAATCATTTGGTGACAGAATTAGCTTTTGGATTGTCAGCATTAATTGTCAGATATTTGTTGATTGATGTTTCTTTAAATCGCTATTAGGGAAATATGCTGTTGGCATCTGTAAACAGATCTCGTGGAGCCTGTCGTCTTGAAGGACTTTCTGCAAATTGCTGCCTGAAGAGTGTAGGCGGAGAGGGAGGGCCACACAGACTGCGCGTTCAGTGTGCACTTGTCTGCACAGTGCAAATAGAGCGTGAAATAGAGGCTATTGTTTTCTGAATAAAACTGGAGTTAGGTGTAATTTCTTTAGCACTAAGAAGAAAATATAACGTAAGAAGTTTCAAACTTTACAAGGTTTCGCATTTTA
Source organism: Reticulitermes speratus (assembly GCA_021186555.1). Lineage (NCBI taxonomy): Eukaryota > Metazoa > Arthropoda > Insecta > Blattodea > Rhinotermitidae > Reticulitermes > Reticulitermes speratus. Next base: position 57,756,739 of record JAJKFL010000001.1, on the reverse strand, counting down.
TTTACATGTTGTGCTTTGTTTATTGATGCTTTCAGTAATTGAGACTGTACACTGTCGAGTGACTGGGTAATAGTGAATGGTTAACTGAAGGGGGTGTGCAAGGCCGTGGTCGTGGCCACCTTTAAGATACCACCACAGCACTTTCTCGGAGGGTCTGAGAAAACACACGAACGCCTCAGAATGGTCGATGTTCTGGACCAGTTGTTTCCGCTTGGGCCAGAAATGGTTTGTGCTAAGAGCACTGACGTGAGGCTCAAGTAGGCCTGTAGAGTGAAGACTGACGAACAGTGTGTTGCCTTTCACAGAAAAAAATTTCGTAATAAAAAATAAAATGAAAGACATTCAGAAGGGATGAAAGAGTACATTATTTTATTGCAAGCTTTTAAATACGCCCAACAATGTCGGACAAAGAGGTACGGAATGACCTCAAGGAATATAAAGAGTGGTACACGGAGGAAGTATATGACAACAGAAAGGGGGATATCTTGGGTCATGCACTGGTAGGAGAGGAAGAGAGAAGGAAGAAGAAGAGAAGAGAGTAGAAGAGATAAGATAGAGTAAGTATGTAGTAGTAGTAGTAGTATAGTAGTTTAGTAGTAGTAGTAGTAAATTGTTTTTATTCCGAACGGGCACAATGTTAAAGAATGATTTGGAAGTTATGAAACGCCCTGTACCGCAGAGAGATTACGTTGCGCATTACAAGGGCAGGGTCACGCTTACATTCTGCACTTCTTCCACTTAAGTGAGGATATGGCAGATGCTAGACGTAGGACAAAGTGTCGGAACAGACGAGTTATCTATCGCACTACTTGTGCTTGTCGCTGTGCTCGCCAAGACAGTAGGCTCTGCCGTGTATTGTCATAGTCTGTCTGCTCTAAGCTTTTGTTTTCCTTTTTATTGTTTAATGATTGATGTTGTCTTGTAATTCGACATACAAACGGATTTCTGCCGACACGTCTTGTATCCAATACAAAAAGCCTGTAATAAACGTCTTTCATAAACTGATATTAAACTGTTTGAAACATTCTATATTTTACGCTTTAACTTTTTGTCCTTTATATCTTGTGATATTTGGGGTTCTAACGGCAGCGACGATGAATAGCTGTCTTCCATGCTCTGACGCCGTGTAATATGATAGAAATTCACCTCCACTTTGGTAGAACGTGTTGCTTCATTCTTAAGCCTTCCGAATAGTCGGTAGTTTTGAAACAGACTGTAATGTGCCACATCTTTAAAAACTGTACATTTCATTTTTTGTGTCTTTTATGTAAACTGTAGCCTTTTTATCCAATGGCGCAGCATCCCTTAGTAGGCCAGGGCCTCGTCATTGTCGAGGCTTCACGAACACACAGCACACTCGGTAGGACTCCTCTGGACGAGTGATCAGCTCGACGCAGATACCTCTACCTGACAACACACAACACTCACAAGAGACAGACATCCCATGCCCCCGGCGGGATTCGAACTCACAATCCCAGCAAGCGCACGGCCGCAGACCCACGCCTTAGACCGCAAACTATAGCCTATAGTCATCATAAAAGTATATAAAACTTTAATTAACTGAATGATTTTTGTCTTTTATTTAATGACACTGGCTCTAACTCATCGAATGACTGGGTGATAAGGCAGTATTGAAACTCACAGGAATCTAGAAGCAAGTGGTCTACTTACTGTAAGATATTATCCCGCATTTGGCCTGGGCCTACTCGAGGCAGCCACAGAAACCCCCTCAAGATAATTATACTTTCTTCCAGACTATGACGCCGTGTCTTATCCCCAAGAAGCAGTGACTCATTCATATTGCTGCGAAAATATAAACAGTCGCAATGTTAGAATCGTCACTCTCCCGGCCTAAATTAAAAGTAATCTCACTAACACACATCATCAAAGTCTTCAACGCAAAATAATTCCTCGGTATTCAATATTATTTACGTTGCATTTTGTAGATAACGTGGGCCGGGATAGCTCAGTCGGTATAGCGACTCGCTACGAACTGGACGGTCAGGGATCGAATCCCGGTGGGGCGAGATTTTCCGCACCTGTCCAGATCGGCCGTGGGGCCTACCCAGCCTCCTGTACAATGGGTACCGGTTCTCTTTCCCGGGGGTAAAGCGGCCGGGGCGTGGCGTTGACCATCCCCCAATCTAGAGCCTCCATGCTACTGTGACTTCATGGCAGGTTATAGGGTGAAATTACCTTTGTACATAAGAAACGTGATAGGACATGGCAGTTGATATAACGACGGCACACGCATCGACGGCGAATTTCCTCTTCTTTACAAAGTCCGCACCGGCGCTGGAGCCCATCCAGTGGGTAGCGGGAAATGGCTTTCCGAAGTAAAGCGACGTGGCTTGAAGGTAATCACAGTCCCCTATCTAGTGCCAAGTATAAAGCTGCGTAGATTCATACCTCCACTTCCCCACACACACAAGTAGTTACATCGTGTCTGTTGCCCAGCAAGTCAATAATTTCGGCCGAACGTCGCCGTCCAGTCGGCAGCACCCCTACTTCCTATTCGGCAAGTTCCGGTCTTAAATCTCGGACCTGAGTCCGGCTGTCCTGACTCAGGTTTTCGTGGTTTTACTCAGCCCTACTGTCAGATTCCGGAATAGTAGCCTATCTGACAGTAGGCCACGGTCGCTTCCTTGCACTTACTGTATGTGTTTGTGAGCTTAGTATTCGATGCTATAAAACCTGAGCTATTGACACCACAGGGCTGTAAATGTCCGCTTGTTTTAACACTAAAATTGTTCGAGTTTGCGCACAGAGTGTATTTGTGCGTTTCGTGTGATGCTCACAGTACAGAGCGCTTATGTGCCGTACGGTTTTAGCCGCCTGTCACTTGTGACTGAGGGTCGAGGCACGAACGGAATTATTCTGTAAAGTTTGTACATTAAGGAGTTAAATAAGATATAAACAAATACATGCCCTTTACACAATTGTTCTTATGTAATGACAAATTAAACGCATCATACTTAATGAACAATTAATATTTAGTAATGTACCCGTCGCCCCTAACCAGCTTTGTGGTACAACATGGCAGTCGCTCCAAAAAGAGCGGTAGGCCTGCAGGTTAACATGGCTAAGATTCAAACTGGGTGTCCGTCTGTCTGTAACAGTCTGGAGCCGCATCTTTAAAACAAGCTGCCGCCTTCCATAATCACGTTGTTTGATGATTCCGCTTGACAGCTACTTGCAAAATAGATTTCATGCTGTATTATGAGACGTAAATATGCTACGTTTTTTGCACGTGACAGTAAGCGGATTCTCTTATATGTAAACAGCTGTTGACAGGTTTACAACTGAGCCACAGTGCTCACACACACTGCAACGTCCTGCAACACCGACTGTAACAACAGTCCGTCTGTTATATCGGGGCTTATTTACGAGTAACAAGAGAAATCCCTGAAGGCCAATCTGTCCGTCACTCCGTGTTCTGTATTTGTCAGTCAGCTCAACTACTGAACCCATTTCTTCTGCAGCAACGTCACCTGCGTAGCTGCTAACTAGATTGTTATCAGCCTTACAGGCTACATACGTTCCTTACCAACTACTTTGATAATTAACTGCATGTCTTACCATTTAATTCTCTAACGGTGTTACTCACAAACTAACATGGTAACTACCTACCCCCATTTAACAGCTCGGTAACAAACACACCGCTTACCTCTTCCATTTTTTCAACTACAATTTTCAGACTTTTCTTTTTTACTGTCATCGTGTTGTTATTATTGAGAGCAAAAAATTAAAAGTATGGCGTTTCGAGTGTTCACATTGACATATTTTCCGAACAGTTTCGTGAAAACCAGTCAAGCTGTTCAAAATTAAAACGTGCGACAGACACACACGGATAACATGATGATCTCAAAACGTGGGACAGACACACACGGATAACATGATGATCTCAAAACGTGCGACAGATACACACGGATAACATAATGATCTCAAAACGTGGGACAGATACACACGGATAACATGATGATCTCAAAACGTGCGACAGATACACACGGATAACATGATAATCTCAAAACGTGGGACAGATACACACGGATAACATGATGATCTGAAACGTGCGACAGACACACACGGATAACATGATGATCTGAAAACGTGCGACAGACACACACGGATAACATGATGATCTGAAAACGTGCGACAGACACACACGATAACATGATGATCTGAAAACGTGCGACAGACACACACGGATAAAATGATGATCTCAAAACGTGCGACAGACACACACGGATAACATGATGATCTGAAAACGTGCGACAGACACACACGGATAACATGATGATCTAAAACGTGCGACAGACACACACGGATAACATGATGATCTCAAAACGTGCGACAGACACACACGGATAACATGATAATCTCAAAACGTGGGACAGAACACACGGATAACATGATAATCTCAAAACGTGGCGACAGATACACAACGGATAACATGATATCTCAAAACGTGCGACAGACACACACGGATAACATGATATCTCAAAACGTGCGACAGATCACACACGGATAACATGATGAAACTCAAAACGTGCGACAGATACACACGGATAACATGATGATCTCAAAACGTGCGACAGACACACACGGATAACATGATGATCTCAAAACGTGCGACAGACACACACGGATAACATGATGATCTCAAAACGTGCGACAGACACACACGGATAACATGATGATCTCAAAACGTGGACAGACACACACGGATAACATGATAATCTCAAAACGTGGGACAGACACACACGGATAACATGATAATCTCAAAACGTGGGCAGCAACACGGATACAACAAACTGGACAGACACGAATATGATCTCAAAACGTGGACAGAACACACGGATAACATGATGATCTCAAAACTGGACAGACACACACGGATAACATGATGATCTAAAACGTGGGACAGAACACACGGATAACATGATGATCTCAAAACCCCTTCCCACATGGAGAAGCATCTGTTTTGATGTAACACAAGCTTTCCCACACATAAGGTCAAATTAACAAAGACTATGGATGATTTGATAGCATCACATGAGTTAAAACAAGTTTAAAATCGGTGATAAATAAAACAGAGTAACAGAGCGACTAGTAGAAAGCCGACTACATCCAAAACGTCGGCTCTTTTGACGCATTCTCTTTGAATGTAACATGGTTTTGTTGAGTTGCGTGTCAGCCATTCCTTGTTGTACTCACATGAATAGTTTTTCTTACATATTATAAACTGACAGACAGTTTTGTAAGCAATGAACCGCCTGATAGTTCCGTGATTTCCTGATCAGTGAACCGAGCAAGAATCCGGAACCACTCCCACAGTGTGTGTCAAAATCTTTTCATAAAACGACAAGGAGTGTGAAGTGTGACCAGTGGTTAAAGAGGGCTCTTAGTCAGGAATACCTTTAAGCAAAAAAGAAAAATCCTCAAAATCTGTATAAGTTTGCAGATATCCGCCAACGTACGAGGTACTCGCTGTAGCATGACTTGATATTTTTATTTGGTTTAACATCCTTAAATTGGGCCGGGATAGCTCAGTCGGTATAGCGACTCGCTACGGGCTGGACGGTCCGGGGGTCGAATCCCGGTGAGGCGAGGTTTTCCGCACCCGTCCAGGCCGGCCCTGGGGCCTACCCAGTCTCCTATATAATTGGTACCGGGGGGTCTTTCCCGTAAAGCGGCCGGGACGCGTCGTTAAATACGCACCCCCATCTAGCGCCGAGATTAAAGAAAAAGTATAGCTTATAGAGTGGACTGTAACTTCCTCAAATTTTTATGTAAAAAGTACTTAATACTGTTAACTTCAACGCCACGTATTTTAGCTTTTTACGAATGTTAATTATTTTAAGTTTTTACTTAAATAATTTCGTTATATTTTCGTCGTCACTAAAAACCAAACAAGAAACTAATAGAAATTCTGTTCATGCAAACTTTGTCAGTCGAAATCGCTGAAGGCGGAACATGCCCGTTCAGTTCGCTAATGGTCGCTCCTGCAGCACAATGCACACAGCCCACAGCCCACTACACAACACAGTCATGAGCTAGTCTGTTGAATTCCGTACACAGTGTTAACTTCGCACTACGACGAAATATAGAAAACACTGTCTTCTGGTTTGCAACGCCGTGTAGTTTGTATAAATTTGAATGTGTTTCGAAGGAAGTTGCTGCCTCCTTCTTCAGGGCCGAAGAGTGCACTCCGGAAGACAATTTTATACGTCTCAAGAAATTTCAACATATGTGCTCTGTACACATCTCACGTCCCACCCAAAATGCAGGCTTATGAAGCTTGAAATTCATCTTTCTGATATTTACAAATCGAGCTCGTACCTCACAGAGAACACGCCCACTTTCCGATACAAGATCACTTGTTGTTGATAAGCAGTCACTCTGTTCTTAGGATTACACGAAAAGCCTCAACAGACCCGGTGGACAGAAGGCTCACTTCCTGACGGTAAGTAGCCTCTGTGGCCGGAATGTTCGCTTTGCTGTGTGCAGTGTGCTAACCTCTGTCGCTGTTCCTGTTCGTCCGAGCCGCAGTGAACTGAATTGTGACAGCCCAGTTGTAACTTTCGGTTTCTTGGCCATGTCACGTCATCTATCGGACTACGGCCTATGTTATTTCCGACGTCCCGGAGATCGGGCGTCCGTGATACAGGATTGCTCTCGAGGTTATTACGAAACGCCTGTCTGTAAAGGAACGCTTACTAATGCGCGTATCTCGGTGTTGCTGCACGTATAATTGATTTCACTTCTTGTGTGTTACGTAGACAGCGTGAGGTAATACAGTCATTAAATGTGAGCTGCGTGTTCTAATGGAGATCATCTCTCATGAACAAAGAACTGACATTTTTAATATTCAGAAGCACGAAGAGAGAGTCAGAGAAAAGACAAATTTGGGGGCGGGGGGGGGGGGGAGCACAGCAGGCACTACGTTTGTTGCAGGGAAACTCAAAATGTTACGGTTGTTGAAGTTCCCAGGCACCTCCCGTTCGTCCTTCTGGTAACAGGAAGGGTTTAGAGCGCGTAAATCAGTGATGTGTAATACGCGGTCCACGGGTTGCGTGTGGTCCGCCTAAGTTGTTTGCGGCCTGCCACAATTTTTGAACAAATTTAGCACTTTAGAATGAAGTTACAGACATAAAGTGACTGCCTGTCTGTAACTTAGCAGTGGGAGGAGTTAATACGGAGTGGTAAGCTCCGCCATCTTGCTCATTCAGGTCTAAGTACGATCTAATGATAATTGCTGCAAGTGTATTTGTCTTAATTTTATAGATGGAGTTTCGTGTATTTCTCAGAAACCATTAGTGACAAAAACAGGGCACAATTCTTATTGACGTTCTTGCATTCTTAAAAAACTTAAGCCCTAAGAATTGGTTGTAATTAACTGCCATATTAATGTTGCTAATAATTAATTAATAGCGATTTTAGTCTTTTAAACTTTTAATGTCAAATTTTCCGTGACAAATAAGACGTACTGTTAAGCACTTGCTTGCGCGAGCGGCGGATGTCAAGACGTTAGCTGGTGGGGTCACAGCGTCAATCTGGACGCACTAATGTCAAGACGTTAGCTGGTGGGGTCACAGCGTCAATCTGGACGCACTAATGTCAACGTCAGCTGGTGGGTCACAGCGTCATCTGACGCACTAGTCAAGACGTCAGCTGGTGGGTCACAGCGTCAATCTGGACGCACTAATGTCAAGACGTCAGCTGTGGGGTCACAGCGTCAATTTGGACGCACTAATGTCAAGACGTCACTGGTGGGGTCACAGCGTCAATCTGGACGCATAATGTCAAGACGTTTGCTGTGGGGTCACAGCGTCAATCTGGACGCACTAATGTCAAGACGTCAGCTGGTGGGGTCACAGCGTCAATCTGGACGCACTAAGTCAAGACGTCAGCTGGGTCACAGCGTCAATTGGCGCACTGATATCGCTTACAAAAATTCGGTTCCTATTGCAGTCGTCCCTTCTAGGTATGACACGAGCATCAAACTGCCTCTGAATATTCCGGGGCAAACATGGGTTCGGCTGATGAAACTTATGCCGATGATAACTTACAAATTTTGAATTCGCTTCACTGACTGGCGCCACGACCCTCAGACTGTAACTTCGTAATTGCGCTGAGAAGCTGACGTTCACTTGTGACATTTAACCTTGCCTCTTCGGCAGTGCTCTTAACCTGTGCAAATGCAAGTTTCGAAATCGCGTTCTTTGCTCGAACAGTTACAGCCACTTGGCTGCCGGAAGACGGGCGACAGACAACAGCTGTGCGAGGCGCGGAATTTTGAAACAAAAGCAACAGTTTCATTGCCGCTGTTACTACATCAATAAGATTGATGGCCGAATTTCCAAATTTATTAACCCATTTAGGTAGCTTCTCCGAACTCAAACTGCTATCTATGGCCGGTTACACTACCTTACAGAAAACGCATTGCATCTCCATTACAAAAACGAATATTTATGAAAAGAATAGCTGCTTTACGTTGAGAATTTTAAGTAACATAGAAGTGCAATATGTGGGCAAGATGCAAAGTTCCTTCATGTTAAAGCGGGTGGTTTAAGGGGTTAAAGTTCACTGTGTGTATGGCAATAAACTTGTAATGTATACGAGTGGGTGGAAATATGTGAACTGTCAAAGTCTTCCATTCGAATTGCAGTGCGTTTTATAGTAGCATAACATATTTAATTACACTAAGATGGGCCGTACTGCTGCGTGTTACAGAAATTCTTTGAGGCAAATATTCAGTTTTAAACCATTATTTTCTTCCGTAGGAAATAGTACAGAACAGGACGCAGGACAACTTACGAACTCTGGTAGAAGTCACGTTGTTGCTGCAGGACAGTCATCTCCAGCCGGTACATACGTTACATAAAAGGGGTGGAATGCAATAAACAAACACACACACGCACACAATATCGCGCCATGTTTGGACAGTGATTTTATTGCGTGTGTGCGTTTCAGGGTGTGCCCCATGCCAGTGTGTGAACTAAGGAGGCAAACTCCAGTCAATACACGGCGCTGCAGCTGTGAGGCGTGTTGTACTCGTAGAAGTGCCGAACACTGACTGACACGCTGACATGTTTCGACACCTGCCTTTGCCACTTTGTGCCACGTGTACACTACTCGTACGTATTCGGGGGAACCCTGCTTAGAAACTTGGCCACTGAAGTTCGTAGTTTTCCTCAGTCACATCAGTCAAATATCCGTATGTGTCGCAATTAGGTCATGGTCATTCCCTACCAGGTACCTTACGGTTCACCGTGCAAGCTACCATTCGACACTACACAGAATGTTCAGGGCAAAAGGTCAATGTTTTGGGAAGTGATAGTATCGGACATTGTGATAAATAAGTTGATATGCACATGTGTGTAATTCTGAATGGTGACGAGATACAGTTGTTTGAACATCCAGACGTAACTCCGTTAGATTTTGTTTCTGGGGTTGCATGAAGAGCGAAGTTACAGCACTTTGGATGCTGCTGCCCGCACATATAAATGTGCAGCTCAACTCAGACGAACAACACGCGATCATCGTACACGAGTTGCGAAGTGCGCTGAGGTTGACGGTGGGATTTTCGAACATTTATTGTGAACTGTAGCAAATGTGTCATATGAACATTAAATTAAAATTAAGTTAACAGTAAGTAATTTCTCTTTATTTATTACCACTCACAATTCTTTTGTATTTGTAGTTTCAAACAGCTGTATCTCGGCAACCAGAATTAGACACGTGTTCATATGAAACTTTCTCTCACAAAGACCGGTACTATCTCTTTCCTCCTGACATCGTGTGTACTGGCAGGTACTGACAGCATCTTAGTACACACAACCCTCACAGCACATTGTCACCCTCGCACGTTGTAAGCTGGGGCCTGACACAGTACTTCGTGAACATAGGACGGTCGTCGAGCTTGTTGTTGTTGTTGTTGTTAGGAGCCGGAATAGCTCAGTCAGTATAGTGACTGACTGCCGGTATGTGTGTGTACGCACCGGTTTCATCTGCGCAGGGTCAGGTGACAGGCTGTTGCACTCGTGGCTTGATCCTAAGTCTCGTCCGGGACACGGAGTGTACTGATAGGGTGCTTCACGGTTTGTCTGAGTGCGTAAAGACCACGTCTGCTTCGCGCACGCTTTCCAAAGCATTCATCACTGTTCACGCGATCATTCGATAACACTAGTGGTTTGTGGCAGGCCCAGCGAGCGTTCGTTCACTGCCATCCGGACACCTACCAGCAAACCTCACCGCCTGCGCTCCACGTGGCAACAGCGATAGTGCTCCTGATTCAAACGCACAGCCCTCTGCACATGCCGGCCAAACCTCGTCCTCCAGGGCCACGTTCGAATGCGGCCGATTTGATCAGTAACCAGCAAGTCGGTTTACATGTCGTCATTCACGGCACGTCACTGATCATTCAATGACACTGTGCAGTGGCGTGGAAGAACGTAACTCTGCGTTGCCACAGCTTTACTTAGCCATCAAGAGTTACAAGGCAGTGCACGTAGGCCTATAGCCCCCTGCATTCTTACCCTCGGTACTAGATAAAAACTGAGTGAGCAAATTCACTTTAGCACCGGGAAGAGCCCCCTGGTATCCACTGTGTGTGTGGCTGGGTGGACTTCGCAGTCAGTCTTGGCGCTCTGGAGAAGAGAAGCATTTGGTGAAACACATGAACACTGTGGTGTAGACAGTAACTGTCAAGGTACCATCGCGTACCTGATGACAGTACGTCATCAAACGAAGCATTCCGGACACGGTCACAGCTATTTTGATTTTGTGCCTGTATCAAGCGATGAAACAAATCCCCACGTATGAAAACAGACATCTCTTGGCAGGCAGCTTTCTAATTCCCATCCCCCAAAGAATAACAAACACGAAGGCGTGTCTCTTTGTTACGTAGGTATCCCAGTCTAATTGAGTTATCTCTCTTCTAGCCATTGCCACTACATCACCTCCCCTCTCAGACTACCTAACTTAGTCTGCAGAAGGAAAACCAAGTACCGGTACACAACTGGTTGATAAATGCAGTTTGAAGGAGCTGGTGCGTAACAGAATATTTATGTTCAATCCTTTCTTCTTCCTCCATTCGTGATAATTAAAATTAGATCTCAGTGGAATTGTCGGGTTGTGTTCAACAGCAATGACACTGTAGCTAGGCAATATACCGCGTTAAACATCTATTTACATCCAACACTACTAAGAAGCTCGAACTTCTACATCGAAAACAGACTAAAATCGGTGGTAGCATAGCACAGTCGCTATAGTGACTGGGCTACGGGCTGGACGATCCGGGGTTCAAATCCCGGAAGGGGAAATTTATTCGTTTTCTCCAAAATGTCCAGACCGTCTCTTGGGCCCTCCCAGCCTCATATGCAATTGATACAGGAGTTTTCCCCGGAGTTCAAGCGACGGAGCATGAAGTTGACTACTGACCTACATCTAGTGCCGAGATTAAGACTGAGTGGAGCTGTACCTCCGCTCCCACTACACGCCTCAGTTCATACAGGCTATTGGAGGACTTTATATTCAAATTATGTCACGACTATCTTTTGCCATATCCTTACGAATTATCAGAGTCCTTCCTGAGAAGCTAACAGGTCCTCAGTTAGTCAAGAAATTCCCCGCATTATATGGAACCCAAAGGTTCATCACCGCATTCATAAGAGCTCACCACCTGACCCTATTCTGAGCCAGACCTATCTAGAGCATGGCCCCATCCCACTTCTTGAAGATCATTTTAATATTATCCTTCCATTTACGCCTTTGTCTTCCAAGTGGTCTCCTTCCCCACCAAACCCCTGTACGCACCTCTCTCCTCCCACATACGTGCTACATGACCCGACCATCTCCTTCTTGATTTCATCACCCGAATAATGTTTGGTGGGAAGTGCAGTCCTTCAAATTAATTACTTATTAATTATTGCATTATTCGCTGCTGTATAGTTTTAGGTAATGACATAAAGGCAAAGCAAAGTTAACGTGACTCTTCCTCCAGTTTCAGGACTGCCATCGTACAAGATGACGGAGAAGGCTGCTTAACGACAGATAGGTGAGTACATGGAGCCTTGCTGCTGGCCCTCATCACCATGTGTGTGTTAAAAGCGCAGTGTTTTCCTTTCAGCTGTCGTACCGACCGCACTGCAACTTCAAACAGCATCATGCTATAGGCCTAATTATTCTAAGTCGGACACCTTTCGTCTGTTTTATGGCAGATAAGTGGAAATGTGTTCTATCGAGTTCGATATTGTTGTGTTTCGGTCCTTATTAAGGCGTGTTGCGAGCAATATTCGTATAAACTGTGTCAACGTAAAGGAGAAGGAGGAAGGCAAGGGAGAAGAATGAGGATAAGACACACAAGTAAAACAGACTGGAAAGGAATCGGGAAAAGGATGGGGAGGAGATAAAAATACGAATGTTTATTCAAATGGAGAGTCTTCCCTCTGAATTTTCAATGACAATTACACTGGTTTAAATGCAGTCGTACTTGGAGTTCGTTTTTTGTGGAATGTTACAAATTCGTTCGTTAGTACGTTTTAAACACGTTAGTAGCTAAACAACTGCAATTTACATAGAGATCGCAGTTCGCTTTCAGGGAACACAACGTGTTATTAAACTATATTGCATATTACTGATGTGAAAGTTTACTGCGAATTTCATATTCCGCGTGGCAGGGGTATTTATTGGGAATGAAGTTGGTTTATGTATTATTGGAATGAAGTTGGTTTTATGTATTTATTGGGAATGAAGTTGGTTTATGTATTTATTGGAATGAATTGTTTTATGTATTTATTGGGAATGGAAGTTGGTTTTATGTATTTATTGGGAATGAAGTTGGTTTTATGTATTTATTGGGAATGAAGTTGGTTTTATGTATTTATTGGGAATGAAGTGGTTTATTATTATTGGATGAGTTGGTTTTATGTATTTATTGGGAATGAAGTTGGTTTTATGTATTTATTGGGAATGAAGTTGGTTTTATGTATTTATTGGGAATGAAGTTGGTTTTATGTATTTATTGGGAATGAAGTTGGTTTTATGTATTTATTGGGAATGAAGTTGGTTTTATGTATTTATTGGGAATGAAGTTGGTTTTATGTATTTATTGGGAATGAAGTTGTTTTATGTATTTATTGGAATGAAGTTGGTTTTATGTATTTATTGGGAATGAAGTTGGTTTTATGTATTTATGCTATTGACCTCTACATCTAGCGTGTTTTTCTGGTGTGCTCAATACTTCAGGACGGATTCACTAACATAATTAAGGACGACGGTTTTGTGGAATGTGACGCCGTGTATCTTGATAAATATATACGAGTTTTTTCGGGAAAACCTGTTTCCTTCAACTTCGCCCTTATATCATGAAGCGAGCGAGAATAGGTTCCCAAAATGTAGATATAATTACCAAGTCACACGGCGTCATACTGTGGTACATCGACATGACATTTCTACAGGCTGAGGCAGTCTTTGCTCTGTACCCTCGTAACCCTGCCATCCGACCCTAAGCTGACTCTGCACACACCACAAGCACTGTTGCACACACTTAGCAGCGCAAAATGACCAATAACATTACTGGTACACAGCGTATTACAGCAGTACACAGCGTGATACAGCGTACACAACGTGATTACAGCAGTACACAGCGTGATTACAGCAGTACACAGCGTGATTACAGCAGTACACAGCGTGATTACAGCAGTACACAGCGTGATTACAGCAGTACACAGCGTGATTACAGCAGTACACAGCGTGATTACAGCAGTACACAGCGTGATTACAGCAGTACACAGCGTGATTACAGCAGTACACAGCGTGATTACAGCAGTACACAGCGTGATTACAGCAGTACACAGCGTGATTACAGCAGTACATGAAGAAGGCCTTGTGCGTTAGTTCTTATGCTATTCATACCGTGCATATTATTATAATTAATACATTAACCAACATATGCACTTAATAAAATACATTCAGAAACATAAAACTCCTACATGTTTCGGCACCGAGGTGCCATCATCAGGGAATTATTGTGACAAAGGAGTATAAGGCCAGCTGTGCATGCAGCTAAATAACACTGGTGATCATAACTAGACTGATTCTGAGGAGAGTATAAACTGTACTCAGACGATACTAAGAGATACGTGTGTCATGTCTGACTATGTTTTGATAATTGGCTTACAGAAGTGTTTGATTGGGCTCAGGCGCCCTGCAGCATTCCAGTTTGCAGTAATAATAGTACAAAACCCAAGACCACTTCACAATTCGTACGAACGGTAGAGATAAGTACATGTGCCTCAGTCGGTATTGCAGTCTTGAATCTCAGCCTTTGCCAGAAGAGTTACATAGCGTGCACATTCAGTGAAAACGTGACATCAAAGCGTGTCAGTGGCTATAATGTGTAACAGTGCATCGGTGGAAGTGGTCTGTATGTATGTATGGGAAGTATGGCGTCGTCCGTTGAATTTAGAGCGGACATTTCACGAAAAGAGGTACATTGTAGACCTGCTTCTACTGGCCATATCTGTATGTGAGAATAAGTGACACCACTTTCACACTTCACACACACGCCTGCGATAGTTCCCTGTCGGCCTATCCGAAAAACGTAACTTTGAAGCTCTTCTCATCTCGACTGCTGTCCCATCGGACACATTACGGTCCGTGCAGCAGTTTCCCTACACTCACAGACCTTTGCGTTCTGTCCTTCGCTGCCGAACGCCATCTTCCTACATCCCGAACCAAATCATTAATATCACCACGGTGATCTTGCTTCCAGCAACACAAACTGCAGCTATGGTCTGTGTCTGAGATCTGCGCTCTTCTGGAATTTTACGCAGCGTAAATTGGTAGGTAGTACCGAAACGTCGGTAACAAACTACCAACCTACACTGCGTAATATGCCAGAAGAGCGCAGAATTTATTTACACCACGGCGGAAGTCTGAAATTTCGCATGGTCTATGTCTGTTATGCAACCTGAAGTATTTCGCTTTGGGATACAACTACTGTAGTACGTTTTGAGGTCAGATGATTTACAAAACATTTATCTGTGACTACGGATCCCATTTAAAAAAACAACAACCGGGATACTTAATAAAGTCTGGGTGCGGAGAGGGGGGAGGTTTAACTGGTCGCGCAATGAAAGGCGTAGCAATTAGTTAACATTACTGCCATTAGCTAACTTGCAGTCGCAGTCACACTCACCAACACACACACCGTCCTGTTAGTAGCCCGCTGACGGCTGTCTGCAGTCGTAGTACAGCAGTCAGCTGTACGTCTGTGTTAATTTGTATGTCTGTACAGCGTGTTAACTGGACACGGTATCAGCTGTACGTCTGTGTTAATTTGTATGTCTGTACAGCGTGTTAACTGGACACGGTAATATCAGCTGTAACGTCCCTTGTGTTAATTTGTATGTCTGTACAGCGTGTTAACTGGACACGGTATCAGCTGTACGTCTGTGTTAATTTGTAATGTCTGTACAGCGTGTTAACTGGACACGGTATCAGCTGTACGTCTGTGTTAATTTGTATGTCTGTACAGCGTGTTAACTGGACACGGTATCAGCTGTACGTCTGTGTTAATTTGTATGTCTGTACAGCGTGTTAACTGGACACGGTATCAGCTGTACGTCTGTGTTAATTTGTATGTCTGTGCAGCGTGTTAACTGGACACGGTATCAGCTGTACGTCTGTGTTAATTTGTATGTCTGTACAGCGTGTTAACTGGACACGGTATCAGCTGTACGTCTGTGTTAATTTGTATGTCTGTGCAGCGTGTTAACTGGACACGGTATCAGCTGTACGTCTGTGTTAATTTGTATGTCTGTATGTCTACAGCATGTTAACTGGACATGGTATCAGCTGTACGTCTGTGTTAATTCACTTCTCTATTGTGTGCAGAAATCTTGACACGTTCATTTCAGCTGCACTGATGCGTCTTTCTCTGCAACAAGCGAAAGCTCGGTCCCTAGTGTCGTAACACGCACATTCGTACGTCCTCCATAAATGTGTTTGTCATAGTGCTGCGCCATTTCGTCCGTAGATGTCTGGTAGTGTAGCACTTGCTTCCTAGATGCCGCGATCTTCCACATCGTCCATTCCATAGTAGCTGGTGTCGAAATGGTCGTGACGCACTACGTTACTGACATAAATCAAAATAAAAGAAACACCACTATGATACGTAACAATGGCATGTTAGAATGATTTATTTACTAAATGTAACTCGCATTTCGTTACCATGAAAAGTTATTTTCAAATTACGTAACAGTATTCGTAATAATTCGATGATAGTCCACTATGAAATGTAAAGTACACACAGACAGGCAATGGACGACCTTGTAGGAACTTGCTATGACGAAATTAAGGGATGCGACGCGGTAGCTTCTTGTTCTGAAATACGGCCCCAATTGATTCCTTCACTGTTAAAGAGACTAGAAACAGAGAGAAACAGGGAATGGAAAGGATAGAAAGAGGAACTGAAGAAGGAAGGATAAAGAGAAGTAATGAACAATCAAGAATACCAAAAATTTTGAATAAGACAGCCAGAAACGAAGGCTCGAGCAGAGGAAGACATCTACATATATGCATGTGGGAAGTAACACTGCTCAGTTACTAAAGAGATGCAGCTGACTTGCACAGCATGGCTTGAGATGACGATCGGGGTAAGCATATAGATCATGTCAAAAACATGAGTGACCTAGCTCTTTTAACAAACCGTGTCGCCATGTGTTAGGTGTTTCGTTTATAACAAGCATAAAGTCGAATTCATGCACAACTCTAACCACATAAAACACTACAGTACATAACTGTAACACGACTGCACTCCAACCAAATGTACTTTTAACTGCAATACTTCATGTACTGGTCACAAAGAAGGGACAGTCGGCTTTCCACAACGCAAACCACTTCCAAGGTCAACTGCAAACTCCGCAGTCGTATGCCTGGTTGTTTAGGAAGCAGCAGTCTTCGTGATTTGATTTGCACCGTCAAGAGAACTGTGGGACATGACAAGCGGGTAGCAAACACTGAAGGAAGAGACAGCACAAAACGTCAGGAAGAATAGGAGGCAAAGTAAGCGAGAAAGAACATAATAATGGCAGTCTTGAATACGTGATGTTAGGAAGATTGGAAAGGAATGCAGAAGGCAGTGTACAAGAAAGAAAAGCAATGGACAGGGAAACATAGGCCTAACACATTTACTGCTACAGCTACGTGTGCCGCACGACTTAACATAGGCCTAACACATTTACTGCTACAGCTACGTGTGCCGCACGACTTAACATAGGCCTAACACATTTACTGCTACAGCTACGTGTGCCGCACAACTTAACATAGGCCTAACACATTTACTGCTACAGCTACGTGTGCCGCACGACTTAACATAGGCCTAACACATTTACTGCTACAGCTACGTGTGCCGCACGACTTAACATAGGCCTAACACATTTACTGCTACAGCTACGTGTGCCGCACGACTTAACATAGGCCTAACACATTTACTGCTACAGCTACGTGTGCCGCACGACTTAACATAGGCCTAACACATTTACTGCTACAGCTACGTGTGCCGCACGACTTAACATAGGCCTAACACATTTACTGCTACAGCTACGTGTGCCGCACGACTTAACATAGGCCTAACACATTTACTGCTACAGCTACGTGTGCCGCACGACTTAACATAGGCCTAACACATTTACTGCTACAGCTACGTGTGCCGCACGACTTAACATAGGCCTAACACATTTACTACTACAGCTACGTGTGCCGCACGACTTAACATAGGCCTAACACATTTACTGCTACAGCTACGTGTGCCGCACGACTTAACATAGGCCTAACACATTTACTGCTACAGCTACGTGTGCCGCACGACTTAACATAGGCCTAACACATTTACTGCTACAGCTACGTGTGCCGCACGACTTAACATAGGCCTAACACATTTACTGCTACAGCTACGTGTGCCGCACGACTTAACATAGGCCTAACACATTTACTACTACAGCTACGTGTGCCGCACGACTTAACATAGGCCTAACACATTTACTGCTACAGCTACGTGTGCCGCACGACTTAACATAGGCCTAACACATTTACTGCTACAGCTACGTGTGCCGCACGACTTAACATAGGCCTAACACATTTACTGCTACAGCTACGTGTGCCGCACGACTTAACGCTAAAGACGTCTGCAGTTCGCCTATAAAGTGTGCTTTTGATTTGTATGGTTCTCAGAGTAAGCAGCATTAACCGGTTGGTCCTTGCCACGGAGACATTGGAGGGACAGAGTACATGCACTGCATGCTGTACAGGTTATCAAAATTCTGTCATAATGCAGCCCCCCCCCCCCCCCCCCCCTCAATACCGTATCTGCTCAGCAGCACGCTTCCCTTCCCTTTAACTTGCTCATTTCCAGCGCTCTAACTTTCCCCAAACGCACCTTAGACAGAAGGACCTCGAAACTAGCAGCGTGCAACTTTCTTGCTCTATGAGAAGTGTAGTGTCACACACACGCACACACACACTCATACACTCTCACACACTCTCACACCTCATCCACACACCTCACACACTCACGCGCACACTCACGCGCACACTCACACACGCACACTTTCTCACGCGAACGATTAAAGCGGGGGAAAGAAAAAAGACAAGAAGAAATAAAAGAGTAGTGGAAACAGGAAAGAAGGAGAAAAGAAAGCATATAGAATAATATGGAGAGGAGAGAAAACTGAGATTTAAAAAATCAGGAAACAAAGAGTCGAACAGAAGCCGGGATAGCTCAGTCACTGTAGTGAGTAGGCTGCGCCCTGAACTACCCATTAATAAGGAAGAGCTTAGTTCGCTGCAGAAGCACGATTTGTGGCCGCTTAGGGTGGGACACCGCGGGCGGAATTGGGGGGGGGGGGGGTTGGGGCTATGCTGAAGATAGTTCAGCTGTGCTGGCAGTCCTCATACACCTTTATGGCTTGGTGTTAGATGACAGACCGATTGGCCTCTGTCTTTCTTTCTTTCTTTCTTTCAGATACGTTGTGTATTTATTTTCCCCTCCTTTTTTCTCCGTTCATCCTTCCAGTTTTTCTGTCTATTTAACTTGCATATTTAATTTTTCCTCACTGTCTTTCTGCGTTGGTCTTTTCCCCTTTCTGTATTTTCTAAGTTATGTACTAATTTTGCCCCCCTGTGTCGCGACGCATTCTTATAATTAAGAGACGCTGGATTCCGTTCGGCCGACAGGCGGTCGGGCGCCGTTCGTAGATGGGAAGTCGATTGAATCAATAGCAGTGTTCTGGCGTGCTGCAACTTAAGAAGGTCAGTATTACAGGGCCTGCGGTAATTTCTGCAAAGTCGCACTAAGCACAAGACAAGGATCTAATTTTTCTACTTAAATATGTCGTACCGTCTGTGTAACTGTGAACTGCGAAACGCTGATTTTACAGACAACTCAGTAGGTAACGTGATGACTCGACCCCGTAGACGGTAGTTCTATGTGTAAAGCTAAGAGTTGCTCAGTTATTCAATAAATTCCTTAGGAAAAGTACGCTCGTTAGAGTTACCTGGTTTTGCCAACATCAGTGCTACGGTGAATATAACAGACGCCCGAATTTAAAACGTTAAATTGTGCATAAAGATGATTCTGTAGGGCAGAGTGCAAAATGTTTTTCAAAAATCTAGGAGCCACCTCAAACTTCTGTGCGGAAGAAGAAAGATATTAAGCAAGTTCCATCCTGAAGATCCACAAATATTAGGCGCCGGCTTTTCCCCAGGGGTTAAGCGGCCGGGACCTGAAGCTGGCCACTCGTTATGGATGCGTGGAGCAGTAACTCCGCTCCTCATACGCTTCCACTGTGTGCAGAGCGACAACTTGTGCCTTTACCCCCGTATCAGTTTCCACGAAAATTTGCTTGATTCGCGAGTTGTCAGGTGTTGAAGACAGACAGGCACGGCGAAGCTAATACTGGCACTTATGCAACTTCTCGTTGTGAACGTACAGCTGTAGGCGTCTGAGAGAGAGTGCCTGTTAATTAGTTCGTCCGGATTGGAGACCGTGTTTATATATGTGTTGCGCATAAAGGGCCAAGAAATGAGATTGGTTGAAGAGTTTATAGCGTTCTATCGACATGCGTTTGTCGCGGAAATTTAGGGCCTGTCGTGGTTACGAAGACGGCCTGCCAGTGTCGCCCGAAATGTATCCGTAAAACCTCACGTCATACATTAATTTATGGTGGCACAGAGGGCGTGCAGGAAATGTTGGGGTTTGGGAGAATGCTGTAAAGGAAAGGATTCCATACAGCGTAACAGAGTTATTTCCCGTTGGAACGGTACGTTAAGTTTTTTATCCCTCTGCAATAATTTAAACAGAGACACTGACGATGAGCCATATTATTGAAATATGCACGAAACTTGGCTGCTGGTGTAGTGACTGAATAGGCACCGAACTGCATGGCCGGGGTCCAGCTTTCTATTTCACATCGTGATCGTTTGTGTTATAACACGGCGGGTTTTCATCAGTGTTACCACCTTCTCATAAAACATGCAGCCTGCAGGTTTACCTGAAGATAGTCAAAGTCCTGTAAAGCCCAGATTCATTACAGAGGCTTTACATGAATGTGTTTCGTTCAGGCAGATAGGATCAGCGAGCGTGAGATGTAGCAGTCATGGAAGAGTGAGCTGCATATTATTTGTCGGTGGGGAAACCTGAAGGAAAGAGGCTAATTGGAAGACTCTGGCGTAGATAACGTCACATTAAAATGGTTCTTCTGAACAGTATTGGGCAGTTGCTAACAAACCTTCAGGCTGCATAAATGCAGGGAATTTATTGATTCGCTGAGCAACTATTCGCTTCTTAAGATAGAATCCGTTCCATCCCCGTAACTAGTTATTTAGTTATTGAATAGTTGTGGACGTTTCGAAATAACAAACAAAGTTTCAGCAAACCACCAAACAACAATCATATCAATAAGCATACAAAAATGAAAATATTGAGGATGTAATTTCAGTTGCTATGGGATTGGCATTCTGTTATGTGCAGTTGGCATTCCGTTACGTGCAGTTGGCATTCTGTTACGTGCAGCTGGCATGCCACGTATTATGTTCGTGCCGAAACAAAATGCAAGTAGTGACATTACCATCTTGTGTTCATTTTAACTTCGCTGTTTGTGGGTCAGAGTGCATGAGTGTGCCAAGTGAACTGCAAACGACGTGAAGGCAAGCAGCAGTGACTTGACTTAATTAAAGCACTTCCCGGCATCTGCCTAAAGGCACTCAGTATACTCACTGTACCTGATAACTTCCGAATACAAACATTCCTGGTGAACTCTCGCCAACGACATTCGGTAGCTGTGGTCACCATCGTTCCGTAAAAGCTTGTATTTTACCAACGTTTCGGAGGAGCGTGCTGTCTCCAGCCACAGTGTGTTACATCTTTCAAAAGGCAGCAGGTTTCTCCTTATCTTTGCTTACTATCTACCAAAGTACGCTTCTACGATTAAGAATGACGCAACAAGTTCCTCCTAAAGGGTACTTCCTACCTGCCAAACTACAAGACAGCACAAACCAAAATACCATCATCTTCATATTCAGCAGCGTGTGACCCTCAAATCTCACATGACTTACTTTTTAAACGCCCTGTGACACAGGTTCCGGGTCAGAATGTTGGAGCCGAATGTACGTACATGCTGTGAAGTTGGTACAGCAGGTGGCCGATCAGCTGCGCTGCGCAGCGGGCGGACGGGCAGGTGTGTCACACTTGTCACGGACACACACCACTTCGGTAGCTGCGGACCGTGACAGCTCAGTACGTGTTGTGGCGCAGCACGTCTGAAGTTGCTGTTGTAGTGTCAAGGACACACACCACTTCGGTAGCTGCGGACCGTGACAGCACAGTACGGTGTTTTGTGGCGCAGCACGTCTGAAGTTGCTGTTGTAGTGTCACGGACACACACCACTTCGGTAGCTGTGGACCGTGACAGCACAGTACGTGTAATGGCGCAGCACGTCTGAAGTTGCAGTTGTAGTGTCACGGACACACACCACTTCGGTAGCTGCGGACCGTGACAGCACAGTACGGTGTTTTGTGGCGCAGCACGTCTGAAGTTGCTGTTGTAGTGTCACGGACACACACCACTTCGGTAGCTGCGGACCGTGACAGCACAGTACGGTGTTTTGTGGCGCAGCACGTCTGAAGTTGCAGTTGTAGTGTCACGGACACACACCACTTCGGTAGCTGCGGACCGTGACAGCACAGTACGGTGTTTTGTGGCGCAGCACGTCTGAAGTTGCTGTTGTAGTGTCACGGACACACACACACTTCGGTAGCTGCGGACCGTGACAGCACAGTACGGTGTTTTGTGGCGCAGCACGTCTGAAGTTGCGGTTGTAGTGTCACGGACACACACCACTTCGGTAGCTGTGGACCGTGACAGCACAGTACGTGTAATGGCGCAGCACGTCTGAAGTTGCAGTTGTAGTGTCACGGACACACACCACTTCGGTAGCTGTGGACCGTGACAGCACAGTACGTGTAATGGCGCAGCACGTCTGAAGTTGCGGTTGTTGTGTCACGGACACACACCACTTCGGTAGCTGCGGACCGTGACAGCACAGTACGGTGTTTTGTGGCGCAGCACGTCTGAAGTTGCAGTTGTAGTGTCACGGACACACACCACTTCGGTAGCTGCGGACCGTGACAGCACAGTACGTGTAATGGCGCAGCACGTCTGAAGTTGCAGTTGTAGTGTCACGGACACACACCACTTCGGTAGCTGCGGACCGTGACAGCACAGTACGGTGTTTTGTGGCTCAGCACGTCTGAAGTTGCGGTTGTAGTGTCACGGACACACACCACTTCGGTAGCTGCGGACCGTGACAGCTCAGTACGGTTTTTGTGGCGCAGCACGTCTGAAGTTGCAGTTGTAGTGTCACGGACACACACCACTTCGGTAGCTGCGGACCGTGACAGCACAGTACGGTGTTTTGTGGCGCAGCACGTCTGAAGTTGCTGTTGTAGTGTCACGGACACACACCCTTCGGTAGCTGCGGACCGTGACAGCTCAGTACGTGTTGTGGCGCAGCACGTCTGAAGTTGCTGTTGTAGTGTCACGGACACACACCACTTCTGTAGCTGCGGACCGTCACAGCAAGTACGGTGTTTTGTGGCGCAGCAGGTCAGAATTGCTGTGTATGTCCGGACCCACCACTCGTAGCTGTGACGTCCACAGTGACGTTGTTTGTGGCAGAGTCTGAAGGTGCCAATGTGGTACGGACACACCACTTGGTAGCTGGGACCGTACGTCAGTTACGTGTGTGGCGCAGCTCTGAAGTTGCTGTTGTAGTGTACGGACACAACCACTTCGGTAGCTGCGGACCGTACAGCACAGTACGTGTGTTGGCGCAGCACGTCTGAAGTTGCGTTGTAGTATCACGACACACACCACTTCGGTAGCTGCGGACCGTCACAGCTCAGTACGTGTTTTGTGGCGCAGCACGTCTGAAGTTGCGTTGTAGTTCACGGACACACACCACTTCGGTAGCTGCGGACCGTACAGCCAGTACGGGTTGTGGCGCAGCACGTCTGAAG
Organism: Reticulitermes speratus; assembly: GCA_021186555.1. Lineage (NCBI taxonomy): Eukaryota > Metazoa > Arthropoda > Insecta > Blattodea > Rhinotermitidae > Reticulitermes > Reticulitermes speratus. Next base: position 57,733,155 of record JAJKFL010000001.1, on the reverse strand, counting down.
TTGCGTTGTAGTGTCACGGACACACCACTCGAGCTGTCGGTAGCGTGCACGGAGACGTGTGGGACAGCACGTTGAGGTGTTTTGTGGCTAGTCATCGGACAACCACTTCGGTTAGTGGGACCGTGACAGCCAACGTTCTGGAGCTCGTGCGGGCAGTTGTAGCTCGTCACGGATACTTCGGTAGCTGCGGACGTTGACAGTTGAGTATGTGGACGAGACACGACTGCATTCGGTGTAGTGTCGGACCGACCAGCACGGTACGTGTGGTTCGTGGCGCAGCACGTCGGTTTGTGTGATGCGCTGCTAGTGCAGCACGTCTGAAGTTGCGGTTGTAGTATCACGGACACACACCACTTCGGTAGCTGCGGACCGTGACAGCTCAGTACGTGTATGGCGCACACGTCTGAAGTTGCGTTGTAGTGTCACGGACACACACCACTTCGGTAGCTGCGGACCGTCGACAGCTCAGTACGTTTGTGGCGCAGCACGTCTGAAGTTGCGTTGTAGTGTCACGGACACACACCACTTCGGTAGCTGCGGACCGTGACAGCACAGTACGGTGTTTTGTGGCGCAGCACGTCTGAAGTTGCGGTTGTAGTATCACGACACACACCACTTCGGTAGCTGCGGACCGTGACAGCACAGTACGGTGTTTGTGGCGCAGCACGTCTGAAGTTGCGGTTGTAGTTCACGGACACACACCACTTCGGTAGCTGCGGACCGTGACAGCACAGTACGGTGTTTGTGCGCAGCACGTCTGAAGTTGCGGTTGTAGTGTCACGGACACACACCACTTCGGTAGCTGCGGACCGTGACAGCACAGTACGGTGTTTTGTGGCGCAGCACGTCTGAAGTTGCGGTTGTAGTATCACTGACACACACCACTTCGGTAGCTGCGGACCGTGACAGCACAGTACGGTGTTTTGTGGCGCAGCACGTCTGAAGTTGCGGTTGTAGTATCACGGACACACACCACTTCGGTAGCTGCGGACCGTGACAGCACAGTACGGTGGTTTGTAGCGCAGCACGTCTGAAGTTGCGGTTGTAGTGTCACGGACACACACCACTTCGGTAGCTGCGGACCGTGACAGCACAGTACGGTGTTTTGTGGCGCAGCACGTCTGAAGTTGCAGTTGTAGTGTCACGGACACACACCACTTCGGTAGCTGCGGACCGTGACAGCACAGTACGGTGTTTTGTGGCGCAGCACGTCTGAAGTTGCAGTTGTAGTGTCACGGAAACACACCACTTCGGTAGCTGCGGACCGTGACAGCACAGTACGGTGTTTTGTGGCGCAGCACGTCTGAAGTTGCAGTTGTAGTGTCACGGACACACACCACTTCGGTAGCTGCGGACCGTGACAGCACAGTACGGTGTTTTGTGGCGCAGCACGTCTGAAAGTGCGGTTTCAGTGCTCCGACACTAAGAGGCTTCGTCTTAACGCCACAGTTCATTTCGATATTGCCCGAGGCACAGTGGTATTCCTTATTGTCGACGTTTCGGGAATTTGTTCTGCTCTAGGCCCGTGGTGAGGAGAATCCGAGAAAATGTGCGCACGTAATCTGCTTCTTAAAAATCACGGATAATGCTGCGTAGGAAGCAGCTGATGAGGAATGTACAGTCGCTGACGCACTGGCTTAGATTGTTACGAAACGAACTGAACTTTCCTGAAGATATTTTCAGTTACAAAATAGTTTTAAAAATTGGAAAAATTGGAGTCTTACGCGATACGATGGCAAATAGTGCGTGGAGGTCGGGTAAGAGCGCGCATCAAGCAAGTGGCAGTAATTTGCACAGCGCTTTAAACAGATAGCTGCACTCGTGCACACTTCAAGCTGACATTCCGTACGTTTGTGACACTGTCCAGTCTTCGATATCGATCTCCAGACATTAGACACATGCTGTTAGGCATTGGGACAGCAGTTCTGTCGACCAGGTTTCGTTTTACAACTCGCCTTTGACATTTGACTTCTCCCTTTCTTCAGCCGACTTCTCCCGAGTTTTCCCTTGTCAAGAAATCTTGCGTAGAGAACCGCACGATATTTCTCTATTTATTACTTTCCTCTTTCTTTGTTTACTCACGACTGTTGGCAGTTCAGGGCGTATCGTCGTCGGGACGAACGTGAAGTGTAGGTTGTTGATACACAGGCTACTCCGTCGGTTTATCACTGGTGGAATTTGATGGTTTTGGCGACGCCTCATCGCCTTCTAGAATTACGTCACAGAGCATAGGGTAGAGCCTTGGACGAAGAAGGAGACAGCATTTTCCTCCAAAATGCTTTTACCCCTTTTTACCAAACTACACGGCGTCACATCCCCAGAAGATCATCGTCTTAATATTTACCGCTGTGGCAGCCTCAATTCTTACAAAGGAGTGCAAAATATGTTACCGTATGCAGTACAGTATTTGGTGCTCTGTATAAGATAGGGGTAAATTTGTCCCTGTACACTCCCTGAAGGCATATAGTGGGAGTAGAGGTATGCTCCACTCATTCCTAATCGCGGCATTAGACGAGGGCGAGTGGTGCGCTTCACGCTGCGACCGCTATATCCCTGGGGAAAGAACCCCATTGAATAAGAGATTGGTTTGTCCCAGAGCCTCTCTGGACGTTTTTCAGATTAGAGAAATCTCTTGCCCCCGGCGGCAGTCGAACCCCGGCCCGTCAAGCCCATAAAAAAGCAGCATGACATTTACTGCCAAAGAAGTTCTTCCACTCGTCAGTCTTTATTTTTCAAACTGACGGACGAGCAGACGGTGGGTTTGTTAAGTCCTGATCATGTCTGTGTCCGATCGGAATGTCCGGGCGGTGTGACCACGACGATCGCTGCCACGTCATTAACGTCATTGTGACGTCAGCACTGCGTAATGATCAGTCTGATCAGTTTCATACCGCTGCTGTGGGCCTGGGCTCATACCGGAAGCCACCATAATCTGTATTTATTTCTTAGTCTGACATTTTGTACCCATTGTAGGTGTAGAGGTTTATTGTTGCATCTGATCACAATCACACAAACACACACACACTCGGTAGGACTCCTCTGGACGAGGGATCGGCCCGTCGCAGAGACCTCTACCTGACAACACACAACATTCAGAAGAGACAGACATCAATGCCCTCAGCGGGATTCGAACCCGAAATCGCAGCAAGCGAGCGGCCGCAGACCTACACCTTAGACAGCGCGGCCAGCGGAATCGGCAAGCCAGCATAATCACTGTTTGATTAGCAGCACACATAACTGTGACGCAAAGACCTCCAGTCCGCCCTCTGCTTGGTTTGACAACACTGAGGCAAGTACTTTTAAACCAATTGCCTGGACGTAACCAGATCACTCTGCCATTATTGTACACCAACTGGAAAGTGAATTCATTGTGCAGTCATTCTGGTATGGGGCATTTCTTTGCAAGGCTGGTGTTGTTAGCTTTTAAACGAAGTTGTTGCTGATAACAATTTTACAACAGACAGAACAAATCCCAGTATAAAACTTAAACATAATATTGCTACTTTCTCACTAGTCACGTGTGTATTTTGTTTAGGAACTCAGACTTTCCTTCAGTTTAGCGGCCAGAAATTTAAGTTTCTCACAGCAGTAACTGCAAAGCACGATGTCACTGTGTATTGTGGCAGGAGGAACGTACTGCCTGCATCCTAAGGACAGCAAATGTACGTGCGTCACGAAGAATAGCCTGCCATAAGAAATTGCTGTGTGATGCGGTATAATGTGGTAGACATTTATCAGCTTTTCTCAGGAAATTCGTCCCCATCTTGAGAGTAGGCCTATATAGAGCCAATGCTGTCAGGTTAGTAAGAACGCAGTACGATGCAATTTGGTCTGCTTAGTCAAGCACGACGCTGTGACGTACAGATGCCACTGTGCAGGACGTTTGTTTAGGAAGCAATAAACTCTTCAAGCAAAAGCCAGCACCATGCATGTAGGTGTGCTATCGTTCTGCATTTACTGTAGCCTGTATGGAGCTGTGGCCACTGGTAGGCTGATCGTGAATGAATACGGAGCAGTAGTGAAACGACAATTAATAGGAAAAGATGAATAATTAGGGGATAAGTCTGTCTCAGTGCTGCTGTGTCCACCAAAAATCCCACTCAGACTATGCAGGGACGCGACCGGCTTTCGAGGTAGGAAGCCGGCGACTAACCAACCGCCTGAGTCATGGCACGGCCTTAGTCAGTCAGTCAGTCAGTTACAACTTACACGAAACGTAAGATGTAAAATGGCACTTACGTGTATCTGTTCAACAGTTCAAGAATTCTCCACTAAATAATTTGACAGTGAGGTGGAAATGGGGGTTGGCACAAGTAGTAGAAGAGCATTGTATAAATTACGGTGGAAGTCTGGGAGTGCATCTTTGTAATTCCAGCTCGGCCTGTACCCTAAGGAACCTGGACAGCTCAGCAGGTGTAGTGACTACACTAGGGGCTAGATGAAAATGAGATGTTTCTTTTCTCCACAGCGTTGAGGACCGGCTCTGAGACCAGCTCTGAGACCCAGCCAGTATCTGGGTACTGAGGGCACTTTTGCCTGGAGTAAAGCGACTGGGGTGAAGCTGACCACGCGCTTCCATATAAGGCCAAAGGTTAAGAATGAGTGGAGCTATGCCCTCACGTCTTATTTATGTAGAGCTTAGAAGCTTTACCTCTTGTGTCGCCGGTCCGTGTTGTTACCCGCATTCCTATTACGTTGGCAGATATTTGTAATGCAATGACTGGACGTTCATAGACGCCAAATTCCCAAACTCTTCGAGTGGTTTTACAAGTAAATAGCAAGTACTTGCAAGTATTTGAAGATGGCGTTGCCCTATATGCTCACAATATTTGCACACATCTGTTACATTGCAAACTGCCTGTCCGGATTCGATCAGGTAGGGTGGTCCATATTTTTTTTAAGTTTCACTGTTGTTTGATATTTCAGGTGACTGTTTACAAAAAAATGTTTAAGTTGCTAGCTTAGCATAGGACTCTGTACTTCAGTTTGTTTTGAGTCGATACGACGAACATGAGAAAGTTGGTGCCGTCGCCGAGGTGTTGCTCATTACCTACGTCAGATATGTTCCTCATTGTTGTCCTTACTTGGTGTATTGCGCGCTGTTGTACTGTTAGTAAGAAAAAATATCTTGTCAATAAATAAATAAATATAAAGAAATAAATAGATAAATAAATAAATGTGCGAAAGACAGCGCTACGACAAGCACATGGCGTACATTTCACAGAAAGAAAAACCAGTGATAAGATATTTGTCAGTTCGCGCGCACCCGTATTTTTTGTGTGTTTCATTTGTAAAGCCAGTCGTCAAGAGATAAACGTGTAGCGCTTGAAATGGACGTGTTGCATGTTTTAATCGCCAGGATTAAACAGTCGTCCGTGCTCGAACTTGCATACAAAACCGTACGTCATGTGAGGGCAGCACGATACTCGCGACGACTAACACCGCCCATGCTGCTTGTCCACGAGCGGCTTTAGCAGCGCTGCCTGCAGGCTCGTAATATTGCCACGAGCGTGCGCTGCTACTTCCGCAGCGCTGCTAACGATGCCAGCCGCAGGCACCAGCTTTGCCTCCGCTGCTGGAAGCGACCGATTTTGCGGCGCCGCTATTTCAGACGCATGGGGAACAATCGTGCCTTTTCCACGAGCGGCTGTATCACGCATTGCTGTTAGCGGGAAGTGTGTGGACGGGCAGTGAGATAGCAGCGCCGCTAAAAAACCCCTCATAAAGGAGAAGTCTTAGCCCTGATTTCAGGCTTCCGCCGCGAAATTGATGAGATCTGCGCTCTCCTAGCCTTATTACGCAGCGTCGAGTCTTAGGTTTCGTCACATTTTGCCATCTAAGCCTGGAGCCGAATCAGCTCAATCAGTACATTGAATGATCGAGGGAATTACGCCTCGTTTTCCGTATTTTCCGTAAGTTTATAACGGCCTGAACCTTCAGCCTGACCACTCACCGTCTAGTGCCAAGTTAAGAGTACGCGGTGCCATGTAGTATGCTGCGCAGTTAAGGACAGAGACAGCTGTACCACACCCATCTATGTCTAGTTCTTCCATGTTATTACTTTCATCGGATATTCTGACAGTATCCTCCTAATTCACCGACGTCGTCGTCTTCATCATCGAAGATATGTTTGTTGTTTCTGTCAGCACGTGTAGCGGAACTGAGACATAGCGCCTTAAAATGGGCTTCGAGGTCTACCTTCCAAATTCCTCTTACTTCACCGTCCACAGTCATTCCCTCATCAGGTGCTGCAGAACCAGAGCACTTGCAACCCTTTAACAATTAACAAAATCCATTAACATTGGCACAATACGATACTCCCATTGCGCATGCGTACCACACAACGGAAACAGCTGTCTGGCTAGCCAACCATCGCGGACAAATGAAAAAACAACTGCCAACGATAAGTTTTAAATCTTTGTGGCCTTACAGTACGTTGCAGTGTGACACATGTTCGGTGGTTCAGACTGAGGTACAAACTGTTAGCACGTTAGGGCCATATATGAAAGGCTGTCTGTTGGTGGCAGTGCGCTATCCTCTACACACGTGAATTTGTCATGCACAGCTGCTAAAGAAGCCGATCCCAGCGAGATAACTGTTACCATCCTTACTTGCTGGATTCACGAACTGGTGACTCTCATACAAGGCGAGGAAGACGTATTTTGCGAATGACTGAGAAAAAGTGCCTAGGTGTCTAGGACAGTACTTGCATCCTACAGAGTGGCAGTGAGCCGGCGTAGCTCAGTCAACACAGTGACTAGACTCGGGGCTGCAACACTGACGTGTCGAAGTTTGATTTGTCTTTTCCCTGCAGCTTCGAATCTGGCTATGTGGCCCACAAAACCATCAACGCATTGTGCGCCGGGTCATAATTCCCCGGAGATAAAGTGGTCGAAGCGTGAAGCTGATCTCTCGCCTCCATCTAGTGCCAATGTTAAGAAAGCGTAGAAATGTACCTCGAAGGCGCGATGCTTGATTAAGCACACGAACAACGTAACCTTCGTACATCTGCATGCCAACTGGGAAATGATGTTGCAGAACAATGTTTTGCCGGGCTTACGCACCAAGGAGAACCAGACGGTGCGTTATGGTTGGAAGTAATAAGAATGCGTCTGCGTCTTTCTGGCCAGTTCACGTCTGCCACACCAAAATACGTTTCCTGTAGCGCTAAAGTTAAAACAACACCATCAACTGTGCATCTAATAACTACGCGATATGGTTTGAGCCACGTTGTTTGGCTACCCTACCGGCGCAAGCGGCCACTTCCCTCCTCTTTTCCCCCTAACTTACCTCCCTATCGAACTACCCCGATCTACCTTTCTATCACGTTATTCTGATTGCTGGTGGTGAGCTGAAGGGCAGTGAAATTAAGTTTTGTCCTTAGCTCCAAATTCCTGTCCCTGGTATGGTGTCGTGTGTGAGCATATTTCGTGTGGTATTAAGTTTAACCCACGACACCAACCCCATATTGGGCTGTAGATTTCATTATTTGGTATGGGCATGACAATATCAAGCTATGAAGGCATAGCCATTGTAAGGTCGCCGATATTATGTATTGTTTAGTCACTTTATTGCGTGTGTGTACTACGCTTTCACGATAAGCATGAAGGGTGCGTGGTGCAGTTTACTGCGTGTTTATTCCACAAAGTGTGACGAATGCATACTGCCCCCTGAGTATTTACTGTCACCAGTACTACAGAACGATTTGCATAAAATGTGGTCGAATATTTTTTATCAACAATACCGAAATATAATTCGAGCGAATTCGCAAAGTTGGGAAGAACACTGAAGTCGTTCAGTTTATGTTTACCAGACTGCGTCACATCCCAGTTTATGTTTACCAGACTGCGTCACATCCCACTTTATGTTTACCAGACTGCTTCACATCCCAGTTTATGTTTACCATACTGCGTCACATCCCACTTTATGTTTACCAGACTGCGTCACATCCCACTTTTAGTTTACCAGACTGCGTCACATCCCACTTTATGTTTACCAGACTGCTTCACATCCCAGTTTATGTTTACCAGACTGCGTCACATCCCGCTTTATGTTTACCATACTGCGTCACATACCACTTTATGTTTACCAGACTGCGTCACAACCCACTTTATGTTTACCATACTGCGTCACATCCCACTTTATGTTTACCAGACTGCTTTACATCCCACTTTATGTTTACCAGACTGCTTCGCATCCCAGTTTATGTTTACCAGACTGCGTCACATCCCGCTTTATGTTTACCAGACTGCGTCACATCCCACTTTATGTTTACCAGACTGCGTCACAACCCACTTTATGTTTACCATACTGCGTCACATCCCACTTTATGTTTACCAGACTGCGTCACATCCCACTTTATGTTTACCAGACTGCTTCACATCCCAGTTTATGTTTACCAGACTGCGTCACATCCCACTTTATGTTTACCAGACTGCGTCACATCCCACTTTATGTTTACCAGACTGCGTCACATCCCACTTTATGTTTACCATACTGCGTCACATCCCACTTTATGTTTACCAGACTGCTTCACATCCCAGTTTATGTTTACCATACTGCGTCACATCCCACTTTATGTTTAGCAGACTGCTTCACATCCCAGTTTATGTTTACCAGACTGCGTCACATCCCACTTTGTGTTTACCAGACTGCTTCACATCCCAGTTTATGTTTACCATACTGCGTCACATCCCACTTTATGTTTACCAGACTGCTTCACATCCCACTTTATGTTTACCATACTGCGTCACATCCCACTTTATGTTTACCAGACTGCTTCACATCCCAGTTTATGTTTACCATACTGCGTCACATCCCACTTTATGTTTACCAGACTGCTTCAGATCCCAGTTTATGTTTACCAGACTGCGTCACATCCCACTTTGTGTTTACCAGACTGCTTCACATCCCAGTTTATGTTTACCAGACTGCTTCACATCCCAGTTTATGTTTACCAGACTGCGTCACATCCCACTTTGTGTTTACCAGACTGCTTCACATCCCAGTTTATGTTTACCAGACTGCGTCACATCCCACTTTGTGTTTACCAGACTGCTTCACATCCCAGTTTATGTTTACCATACTGCGTCACATCCCACTTTATGTTTACCAGACTGCTTCACATCCCCCTTTGTTTACCATACTGCGTCACATCCCACTTTATGTTTACCAGACTGCTTCACATCCCAGTTTATGTTTACCATACTGCGTCACATCCCACTTTATGTTTACCAGACTGCTTCAGATCCCAGTTTATGTTTACCATACTGCGTCACATCCCACTTTATGTTTACCAGACTGCTTCACATCCCAGTTTATGTTTACCATACTGCGTCACATCCCACTTTATGTTTACCAGACTGCTTCAGATCCCAGTTTATGTTTACCAGACTGCGTCACATCCCACTTTGTGTTTACCAGACTGCTTCACATCCCAGTTTATGTTTACCAGACTGCTTCACATCCCAGTTTATGTTTACCAGACTGCGTCACATCCCACTTTGTGTTTACCAGACTGCTTCACATCCCAGTTTATGTTTACCAGACTGCGTCACATCCCACTTTGTGTTTACCAGACTGCTTCACATCCCAGTTTATGTTTACCATACTGCGTCACATCCCACTTTATGTTTACCAGACTGCGTCACATCCCGGGAGGCGATATTTTTCAGTGATCGTGTTGAGAACCTCAGATCACGCATGCAAAGATATGAGCTTCTCCCACATCTCCAAGGATGTGGGAAAGGAAAAAGATGACGGGCTGAGAACCGCGACACATGCGGATTCTTCTGATTTCTATTAAATCAAGAGTGCAGATAAGGTTTGGTACATCTGTAAACCGGAAGTGTATGAGTACTCAGGAGGTTCTTAAAACTTGACGCCACTTCGTAGTCAGTGCACTTCCGGTGCGATTTTATTATAAATTAACAAGACAGGCAATGTACACGTTACGTAATATTAAGGCGCGTTCACGTAACCATTGTTGCCGTGGAAAAGCAATAAGTATTAAATAGGCTGAGTGTGTGTAACTTGTTTTAGTTATCCGGCATCAAATTGCATCTTTTCTGTGCAGCATTACAGCCATCTGTGGTCTCTCTAGCTCTACCATATTGTTCCACACTATCTCATAAATGGCACGATTTTGGGGGCAAAAGTTATTGAAAATGAAATGTGTGTTTTGATTTTATCTAAACTTCTGTCTGACACATTACTCATTCTAAGAATAACCGAGCTAGATTTTATAAATATAAATAGGCCTTCATGTAAAGTGCCGTTATTGTTGTCAGATTTTAATAAAACGTGAATTTTCTCGACAGATTTTCAAAAAAAAATCCTCAAATATCAAGTTTCATGAAAATCTGTCCAGTGGGAGCCGAGTTGTTCCATGCGGACGGACAGACAGACAGACAGACAGACAGACGTGACGAAGCTAATAGTCGCTTTTCGCAATTTTGCGAAAGCGCCTGAAAGTTGCCGTCACCGGAAGTAGATCGCACACTGCTTCAGGAGCAGGCAGCATGGCGATCAGCACAGTCGATCGTGATCAGAAGTAATAGGATGGCGATAATTACACAGCCAGTAGCTTCATGACATGTAATCTTCAATAATAGTGTGAGGATTACTAAAACAGGCAAAAGATGAGTGGGATATTTACCACGCGTGGGGAGAAATGAAAACGAATACACAGTTTTTTGGGGGAAGCCGGAAGGGAAGACACCACATTGAATGACTTTGCGGAGATGGAAGGATAATAATAAAATGTGTCTTGAGTCAGAATGTAGACTGAACTCTGCTGGCTCATGATAAGGTCCAGTGGCGAACTGCTGTGAATATGAAAATTAACTTCTGGGATTCATAAAAGTAGGGAACTTCTCGACCAAATTAGTAACTGTAAGCTTGTCAAGAAGGACTGTGCTCTACGAGTTATGTTCTGAGGAGAAAGAAGAAAAACGTCAGACACGAACTCACCCGTTGCCGTACCACGCGTAATTTCCTGTTCTGAAAATATAAACTCTCACTTTTGAGGGAAGCTTTCTTTCCGCGTTTCTAAGGCGTTCGTAAGAATTTGTACACCTGCTGGTGTTATCTTCATCACGTGTGTCTGGCTGCATGCAGTGCTCGTATACCACTGGACGGAGGTTCATAACATTTGATATGATACTGGCAGTGTTATTAGTATTTATGCATAGTTCCAAATTTTAGGTAAAGTTTCACAGTAGCAAAGGAATCTCATAAAAACAGCGCGCAAACTTTTCGAACGAGGATGCAGTCCAAATCAAACACAAAGTACGTCCAGTACCATTTTTCTTAAGCCTTGTGGTTTTCCAGATAATTAAACTCTCATGAGCCAACTGAGCAAAGTGGTTACGCTGTGCAAACATTTCGTGAAGTACTTGGTTGTGTATGTCAATTGCAGTTACAGAAGATGCAGAAGTAATAGTTGTTCTGAAATACAGTAAATGTTGAACACAGCTAGCCGGTGTTTCAGAGTCAGTATACATCTGATGTACAATACAAATGTTGTCCTGCTGTATCCACTTTCTGCAGTTCTGGCCAATCACTTTGTTGACTGTGGTACTGTAGCAGACGGCATGAAACACCCTATCGACTTTAGCTGTTCGCAGTTACCCAGACCTCGCCTTTTGCCTCTATTCCCTCATCAAGGAGCTTTATTAATACACAAACAAAGTTTTTATTGTCTCTTCTTTGTGTAACGTCCTGTGAACCAGCGATAGCCCACTCAGTAGTCTGTTCTGGTTAGGCTGTGGGCTGGACAGCCGGCGAGTTCAGGTTTGATCCCGGCAGCGGCAGAAAATTTTCTATTCCCTACAGCGTCCAGACCCACTCTGGGCCCAAATAGCCTGTTACCGCTGAGTGGAGGGTCTCTCCGTGGGGCAAAGCAGTCGGGGCGGAAGACTGACCTCTTATGTGTACCTAGTGCCAACTTTGACATAAGAATGCATGGCGCTATACCTCTATTCCTCCATGCCCATTGACGGCGTTTCTTTGGCACAAGTGCAGCTTCACAGTTGCTGTACCACCTAGAGTGCCGGGAAACTAAAGGGCGGTAGCAAGGGCCAGACAGGTGATTAAGGGACCGCACTGACCATGCAGGAAATGTCGTACAATGAACACTGAATGTGAAAGTGCGCACAGCAGCGCGCACAGCGAACCGGAGGACTGTAACAAATGTTCAGTAGCGTCGTAGTGCTTTTAACTGTACTCGCAGTGTTACGAGATCATGCAGAAAAAAGTACTAACAGCCAGAGAAAGAAAGGAGAAAACGAAGGTAAGAGACGGACAGGAATAAATGAATGAATGTGGAAGAATTGATAGAAGGTTAGAGATTAGAGGGGAAGGCTGTCAGCAGGAATGTTATGTCAGAGAGAAAAGCAGTAGATAAGGCGGTACCTGGGTGGCCTGTCTGTTGTCAGATTATGACCAGAAACCGGGGGTAGGTAACCGTCTGAACGCGAGGCTGATCACAGAAGTCTGTGTCATACACGTGTGTCTGTTTGCAGCGTCGCTGTTGCTGAGTTGCTTGTACGCTGCTTGTGATAACTGTTGAACGACGTCTAATAACACTTGTTTATCTACTAGAGACGGCGTCGCTGTGCACATTTGTCTGGCTTTCCTGTTTAAGATTCTGATGCTGTTTGTTGACTGTTTCACCTGCTACCTTGTAGCCGAACATTGGATTGGGTTCAAATCCCAGACAGTGTAGCTTTAGCACGTGAATAAGGGAACATTCCGCAACTTATGTTTGACTGTACAGGTTATTATTGTAAGAGCGGGTTCCGCTGTAAGCAGGACACTCTCTTCTAGAAATATAATATTCGCTTTTTCAATTCGGTTGTGAAATATATTCGAATATTTCATATTATCAGTGTTTATAGCTGATATTTAGCATTAGTATCAATTTCTAGGACTGTGAGCGAATGGAATTCCATTTTCCGCGACTGTACGTGTTCCGTGGATCGCATGCAGGCAACAGAGCCTCGTGCAAGTTCAGCAAAAACAACGAACTGTGGAACTGGGACCAGGGTTGCCATGCCTCGTGCAGCCAAACTTTTTCTTTTCCCGTTTATTAACCCAACGGACTAGTTCTTCTCTTTCTCCTTGTATCATTCTGTTAGCAAAACGTGGTCGGGTGTGGGAGGGAAAGCTGTTTTCCTTTCGGTGTTGAATTAAAACACAGTTCTATGTTAAATGTTACATCAATTTATTTTCGGTGGAGTAACAGGCAAAAGGTCTGTTGGGAAATTTGTTTACTAACTTTGGTATCTGTGTTTTGTTCATCTGTTTTTGCGCCGAGATTGTACTCCAGTCTGGTTGCTATGTAACATGCTGTCTCCAGTTTTAAGGGCTGATACGGACTGTGACACCACCAGTTTCACTGGATACGGAACTTGTTTCTGTGTCTGAATACCACCAATAAAGTCGTACGAGGAGAATGGAGGTAAAGCTCCACATATTCCTATCTCAATTTTACGCGGGGATAAGTGATTTGCTTCACGACGTGGCCGCTTTACCCCCAGGGAAACATCATTGTATGTCTGGAATTTGGATAGATGTTCCCGGGTAGATCACCCAGTACAGTGACTGCCTGCAAACTGGATAAGCGGGCTGCAGGTCGCCGGGGAAGTGAACTGTTCTCTTGGCCAGCACATCGAGACGGTTTGTGGGGCCCACCCAGCCTCATATCCAATCGGCACTGTTCTTCCCCTGGAGTAAAACTGGCCAGGGCCTACAGCTAACTATTCATCACTAGCTAGTGCAGAAGGTTAAAGATGCATAGACTGACCTGGGACTGAATGCCGGCCGCCTGACATATGACAGGACGTTATGCTAAATCGGTGGTTTTAAGTAGAGTTTGTGTTACGTGCAAGCGAACGTGATTATGCGAGTATAACGCGCTTGGGAGTGTTGACAGGGCCGCAGAGTTTCAGACGGAAAATGTGAGTCCAGGAGACTGTTTGAGATACCACAGTGTAAAAACTAACTGACATGACATTTTAAATTTCTTCATTGCCGCTAACGAGCAGGTTAACGCAGTCAGTAACATAAGTCTTAAAAAATTCCTACATGTTTCGGCGCCGAAGTACCATCCACAGGAATTTACAAACACAAAGGAGTGTAAGCACCAACACGTCAACCTTGGTAGCACAATGCCTGGTATTGGGGTGCATAAAATATTAAAACTATAAATTACAACATTTTAATAGTTTAATATTTTAAGTATCCAAATTCCAGGCATTGTGCTACCACGGTTGAGGTGTTGGTGTTATACACCTTTGTGTTTGTAAATTCCTGAGGATGAGACCTAGGTGCCGAAACATGTAGGAGTTTTGTAAAACTTATGTATGACATATCTTATTATATGCATTCGTTGGTGAACATAACTAATTATAAGAATAAGCACGCAATGTATAATATCAAATTACACACTGTCACATCCCAGAAGGCTGTAATCTGAACCGCCAAGATAGACTCCAGTCTTCCAGAGGCTGTGAAAAGCTCATTGCTGTTCATCTTTTTGCCTCCTCCTCCGCAGTCCACATTTCATCATCCACAACACACCGATCACTACTTGTGCCCCCTGTGTTTATAAACGTCGCGTCATGAAGGTGTATGGAGGAGTGGACGTAAAGCGCCTTGCATTCTAAATCTCGAAAATGGATGGAGGTGGATGGTCACGTGGTGCGCCGCCCTCTTTACCCTCGGGGATGGCCCCACCGAGCCCATTGGACCTCACATTCGGTATGGACACTGTGGAAAAGATAAAAACATCTCTCATTACCCAAAATTGAACCGTAAATCGTTGGTTGTCTGGTCTGTAGCCTAGTCACTGTGCTGAGACGAAATAGGCACCTTGTTGTCTGGCCTGTAGCCTAGTCACTGTGCTGAGACGAAATAGGCACCTTGTTGTATGGCCTGTAGCCTAGTCACTGTGCTGAGACGAAATAGGCACCTTGTTGTCTGGCCTGTAGCCTAGTCACTGTGCTGAGACGAAATAGGCACCTTGTTGTCTGGCCTGTAGCCTAGTCACTGTGCTGAGACGAAATAGGCACCTTGATGTCTGGCCTGTAGCCTAGTCACTGTGCTGAGACGAAATAGGCACCTTGATGTCTGGCCTGTAGCCTAGTCACTGTGCTGAGACGAAATAGGCACCTTGTTGTCTGGCCTGTAGCCTAGTCACTGTGCTGAGACGAAATAGGCACCTTGTTGTCTGGCCTGTAGCCTAGTCACTGTGCTGAGACTAAATAGGCACCTTGTTGTCTGGCCTGTAGCCTAGTCACTGTGCTGAGACGAAATAGGCACCTTGTTGTCTGGCCTGTAGCCTAGTCACTGTGCTGAGACGAAATAGGCACCTTGTTGTCTGGCCTGTAGCCTAGTCACTGTGCTGAGACGAAATAGGCACCTTGTTCCCCATGTTTACAATACGTAAGGATCTTAGATTACGCGGTATCTCGTGATGGAATACGCAATTGGCAGAACAAGTGTTTCATGTCTGGGGTCCAACAGCCTCCTATCCAGAGGACACCGTTTGCTCTTTGGCCATAGATAAAGTGGTCGGGGCGTGATGCTGACCATTCACCACCATCTAGTGCCGATATTAAGACTGCATGGAGCAATACCTCCACTCGTGTACATGCCTTCATGCTGCGGTGCTTATATGTATCTTTAACTTTGCCTTCAGCAACTCCTTTATAACATTTTTCTTGAGGGAGATTTAAAAATTACCTTTTATAAGAGAATGCAACTTTTCAGTTTTGAACACGACACTTCATGATTGCAGTCGTCTTGAATGTGATGCCATGTCGTTTGATATACGAGTACCAAGCCTCGGGAAGAACTGGCTCCCTGCAGTTTCACAGTAGGAGGTGCACATAAGAACACCCTACAGGCCCCCATGCCCCTGTGCTATTTATGAATCCTCTTCCAGCATTAAAATTTTCAAATGTGAAGTTATCTTTTAAGTGGCGTTAATGTCGCAGGACAGCAGAAGTCTCCTTCCACCCTTTGGCAGTTATCTACCCAAATACACGCCGTCGTATCACAAGAAGGTACTCGCCGTCCAGACAGTACCTTACATCTCACGAATCTTCCTGTCCGAAATCATTTTTCAGAGTCTGACGCGACGTCAAATGTTCTACGGTCTGGGTACGTGCTGGCAGCCGTCGTGGTTCTCGCGACCTCGCACTGCTGTGGCATGTGAGGACACACAAATGTGTAGCTATCGCTGTGGCATGTGAGGACACACACATGTGTAGCTATCGCTGTGGCATGTGAGGACACACACATGTGTAGCTATCGCTGTGGCATGTGAGGACACACACATGTGTAGCTATCGCTGTGGCATGTGAGGACACACACATGTGTAGCTATCGCTGTGGCATGTGAGGACACACAAATGTGTAGCTATCGCTGTGTCATGTGAGGACACACACATGTGTAGCTATCGCTGTGGCATGTGAGGACACACACATGTGTAGCTATCGCTGTGGCATGTGAGGACACACACATGTGTAGCTATCGCTGTGGCATGTGAGGACACACACATGTGTAGCTATCGCTGTGGCATGTGAGGACACACAAATGTGTAGCTATCGCTGTGGCATGTGAGGACACACACATGTGTAGCTATCGCTGTGGCATGTGAGGACACACACATGTGTAGCTATCGCTGTGGCATGTGAGGACACACACATGTGTAGCTATCGCTGTGGCATGTGAGGACACACACATGTGTAGTTATCGCTGTGGCATGTGAGGACACACAAATGTGTAGCTATCGCTGTGGCATGTGAGGACACACACATGTGTAGCTATCGCTGTGGCATGTGAGGACACACACATGTGTAGCTATCGCTGTGGCATGTGAGGACACACAAATGTGTAGCCATCGCTGTGGCATGTGAGGACACACACATGTGTAGCTATCGCTGTGGCATGTGAGGACACACATGTGTAGCTATCGCTGTGGCATGTGAGGACACAACACATGTGTAGCTATCGCTGTGGCATGTGAGGACACACAAATGTGTAGCTATCGCTGTGGCATGTGAGGACACACACATGTGTAGCTATCGCTGTGGCATGTGAGGACACACACATGTGTAGCTATCGCTGTGGCATGTGAGGACACACACATGTGTAGCTATCGCTGTGGCATGTGAGGACACACATGTGTAGCTATCGCTGTGGCATGTGAGGACACACACATGTGTAGCTATCGCTGTGGCATGTGAGGACACACACATGTGTAGGTATCGCTGTGGCATGTGAGGACACACACATGTGTAGCTATCGCTGTGGCATGTGAGGACACACACACATGTGTAGCTATCGCTCAAAAGGCACAATGGTGCACCAGTCAACACACTGTCTGTTCCCCCCTGCCCCTCTGTGTCAAAATGCCAGATGAAAGAGCGTGGTGCGGCGCCTATTCGCTTCTCCGGCCGTCACGCCCCCCTGCTATGGGTTTCTGGCAACCCCACATCAGAAAGCATTGCCTAGTGATTTCCAAAATGTGCCCCCCAGCTTAGCTCATTCATCAGCTCACACAGTTATGTTAACTCACATTATTTTATGAGGGTGCAAATTTAGGATTGCACGATGGGCAGGATATGTAGCAAGAATAGGAGCGTCATGTCAGGTAAGTTGACCGAATGCATCCAAGATGTCCTCCGACAGATTTAGGTGTCGTCCAAATAAAGACGGAAAGATAAAGTGCTGAGTGATTTACAGACATTAGAAGTGAAGAAGTGGACATATCTCGTTAAAGAGAGAAAGGCCTGGTGTAAACTGGTGCAGAAGACCGAAACACACAAAGTGGACATATCTCGTTAAAGACAGAAAGGCCTGGTGTAAACTGTTGCAGAAGACCGAAACAACACAAAGTGGACATATCTCGTTAAAGACAGAAAGGCCTGGTGTAAACTGGTGCAGAAGACCGAAACACACAAAGTGGACATATCTCGTTAAAGACAGAAAGGCCTGGTGTAAACTGGTGCAGAAGACCGAAACACACAAAGTGGACATATCTCGTTAAAGACAGAAAGGCCTGCTGTAACCTGGTGCAGAAGACCGAAACACACAAAGTGGACATATCTCGTTAAAGACAGAAAGGCCTGGTGTAAACTGGTGCAGAAGACCGAAACACACAAAGTGGACATATCTCGTTAAAGACAGAAAGGCCTGGTGTAACCTGGTGCAGAAGACCGAAACACACAAAGTGGACATATCTCGTTAAAGACAGAAAGGCCTGGTGTAAACTGGTGCAGAAGACCGAAACACACAAAGTGGACATATCACGTTAAAGACAGAAAGGCCTGGTGTAAACTGGTGCAGAAGACCGAAACACACAAAGTGGACATATCTCGTTAAAGGCAGAAAGGCCTGGTGTAACCTGGTGCAGAAGACCGAAACACACAAAGTGGACATATCGTTAAAGACAGAAAGGCCTGGTGTAAACTGGTGCAGAAGACCGAAACACACAAAGTGGACATATCTAGTTAAAGGCAGAAAGGCCTGGTGTAAACTGGTGCAGAAGACCGAAACACACAAAGTGGACATATCTCGTTAAAGACAGAAAGGCCTGGTGTAAACTGGTGCAGAAGACCGAAACACACAAAGTGGACATATCTCGTTAAAGACAGAAAGGCCTGGTGTAAACTGGTGCAGAAGACCGAAACACACAAAGTGGACATATCTCGTTAAAGACAGAAAGGCCTGGTGTAAACTGGTGCAGAAGACCGAAACACACAAAGTGGACATATCTCGTTAAAGACAGAAAGGCCTGGTGTAAACTGGTGCAGAAGACCGAAACACACAAAGTGGACATATCTCGTTAAAGACAGAAAGGCCTGGTGTAAACTGGTGCAGAAGACCGAAACACACAAAGTGGACATATCTAGTTAAAGACAGAAAGGCCTGGTGTAAACTGGTGCAGAAGACCGCAACACACAAAGTGGACATATCTAGTTAAAGACAGAAAGGCCTGGTGTAAACTGGTGCAGAAGACCGAAACACACAAAGTGGACATATCTAGTTAAAGACAGAAAGGCCTGGTGTAAACTGGTGCAGAAGACCGCAACACACAAAGTGGACATATCTCGTTAAAGACAGAAAGGCCTGGTGTAAACTGGTGCAGAAGACCGCAACACACAAAGTGGACATATCTCGTTAAAGACAGAAAGGCCTGGTGTAAACTGGTGCAGAAGACCGAAACACACAAAGTGGACATATCTCGTTAAAGACAGAAAGGCCTGGTGTAAACTGGTGCAGAAGACCGAAACACACAAAGTGGACATATCTAGTTAAAGACAGAAAGGCCTGGTGTAAACTGGTGCAGAAGACCGCAACACACAAAGTGGACATATCTAGTTAAAGACAGAAAGGCCTGGTGTAAACTGGTGCAGAAGACCGAAACACACAAAGTGGACATATCTAGTTAAAGACAGAAAGGCCTGGTGTAAACTGGTGCAGAAGACCGCAACACACAAAGTGGACATATCTCGTTAAAGACAGAAAGGCCTGGTGTAAACTGGTGCAGAAGACCGAAACACACAAAGTGGACATATCTAGTTAAAGACAGAAAGGCCTGGTGTAAACTGGTGCAGAAGACCGAAACACACAAAGTGGACATATCTAGTTAAAGACAGAAAGGCCTGGTGTAAACTGGTGCAGAAGACCGCAACACACAAAGTGGACATATCTCGTTAAAGACAGAAAGGCCTGGTGTAAACTGGTGCAGAAGACCGAAACACACAAAGGGTTGTAGTGTCAGCAGCAGAAGAATAACAAATGTCGGTGTAGACCGCTAGTACTAAGTTGATCGACATGATTGAGGGTTATCAGAAACGTAAAATATTTTGTTCCTTCATTTTATAAAACTGTTTAAGGAACGCGCAACAAAGGTCATTGCAAACAGCAGCTTTACAATAAGTACATTAAATTAATTTGTGGTAAAGTGTCTTATGTCTTACTTAATTACTGGCACTTACTTTTAACTTCACATCATCTTTGTGGCCGGCTGAGGGAGACGAACAAAACACCCAATAAAACAGTTGACTTGGCAACTTGGCTGAGTGGCGTCTCTGGCGTCGCCATAGCAACGCTTGGCATTACGCATTTCGAGCGGATTGCACGCACGCACGCACTCGTCAGAGTTAGTCGCCAGTATCGATCATGCTGGGCGCGTGTTCTAGTGTTACGTGGTGGACTTTTAACCCTTTCCGTGCTGGTTTTAAGGTGGGAAGATCGTGGGCTATGTAAAGACGCTGAGAGGACGCCGCTATTTAGCGTGGCATGGTATGAGAGGGGAAAGGCGTTTGATGGCTTTAAAATGAGTATGAGGCGATGATCGTGGCCTACTTCAAGACACCGTCCCAGTATTCGCCTAGAATGATTAACAAAGACCACGAAAACTCAGGACAGTTGATGCCTCTGCCGAGATTCAAAGGGAACACCCGCAGGGACTGATGACTTGCTGTCCAGCTACCTTTGTCGGCGATTTTTATTTGGAGGCAGTTTTTCTGTCTGTTATGCAGAAGTATAAAAACACGTATGTAAAATGACCGTCAAACCAGAGGAGTAGTGAACATAACGAACAGACGGACATCCGCGATCATGGCCGCACCTGTCGGCACAACACATAAGGCAGGTTGAGTGAGCGAAGTGATTTGGGAAAACCGAAGAGCCACAACTCCGAGATATTTCCGCTGCGTCAGAGTTGTTCATCCGAACTGTAAAGAAAATGTAGTGAAGAAGCGGTATACCCCAAGGGCCCGATTTATACAGCGATGGCGTTTTTTGACTCGTGTCAAATGGGGCAAGTACAGTAACATGCTCACGGACTAAATGAGCTACGTTCAACGTCTGATGTAATGTGGTGGGGACGTTCACTTATTGAACATGTTTCGTATATAACAGTTTATTTCCTACTTCGAAGAAAACATACTGCTTCTTGATAACAAATACCAACCGGTTAATTATGTTGTATAAACGATCGCTGGTTCTAGCGACATACAAAATGAAAGAAACATGATAGGTAGAATGTAAAACAGAGAAGTTTACAAGCAGCATGAGTGGTGTATACCAAAGGGCTGGGAGACGTGAGGGAGCCGAGACGTAGATGGAACAATCGGTGTCAAAACTTGTAGACGTCGGAATGGGCTGCAGCGTCCAATCCACAAGTTAGAGGAAGAAGAGGAATAAGAAGAAGAAAATTCACATGCTGATATTTGTACTTGTGACACGGTTTGTTTTCTGTGAGGTAAGAGAGATAGTTTTGCATGGTATTTTGATGAATCTCAAGCTTCAAAGGAAGAAGGACTGTAATTCTGGGTGGTGTTAAGAATCTTAGAAGCAGGTGCAACATAGTGACGAGATAGGGAATATAAGTATAACGTAACATTGCAGCGCGTTCGCACAATGTTTGTACCTTTACGGCTATTCCAATATCCTGATACCACTTGACTCAAAGAGAGCGCTTTTATCGCGATTTAATGTAATCGGCAACAATACAACGTACTTCGGTCTCCATGTAAAGTGCCCAATATTTTTTGCCAGGTTCTAACCAAATTTGGATGTTCTAGACACATTTTCATAAAAGTTTTCAATATCAAATTTTACTCAAATCCTTCCAGTGGGAGCTGCGCTGATACATGCAGGCGGACGGCCATGAAGTTAATAGGCACTGTTCGCGACTGTGCGAACGCGCCTAAGAAGGTTGTCATCGCTAAATCATAGACATTATAGTGACACTTATGTTTAAGTCGCCTCCCAGCGAGAGTCTCGGTATCTGCCAGCACTGCGATAGACTTACCATCACTGTCACTGGATTCACTTTATTAAACGAGCAGTAATGCGGCCGGAACGTGAAGCTGACCACTCACCCCCATCTGAGCCGAAATTAAGAACACGTGACACTACACCCCATCCCCCCAATGTGCAGTAATTGAATGATGCTGAAGTGCACACAGTGACAACTTCGCCTTCACGTTTGCTGTTACTGTACAATGACAAG
Organism: Reticulitermes speratus; assembly: GCA_021186555.1. NCBI lineage: Eukaryota > Metazoa > Arthropoda > Insecta > Blattodea > Rhinotermitidae > Reticulitermes > Reticulitermes speratus. Next base: position 57,711,119 of record JAJKFL010000001.1, on the reverse strand, counting down.
TGTGTCACGCCGCGATGTCGCAGCTCATCTTCAGCACATTTCAGTGGTGGCTGTCTTGAGCAAGGCAGTGCCCTCGCAGCGTCGTGTTACGTCCTCGTAAGGCCGTCCGTTTAATTCTCACATTCATCTAGCCTAAACAGGTTTAAACTCTGCAAGTGCTTAAACGTTAAATAGCAAGGCTGTCAGGCGCGGCCTGTCAAAGACTGCTGTGTAGTCTGACAGAAGTCTACTTCCTCTGCACTCAAGACACATTAAACTACACATCCCAGAAGACAGTGTCCTTCACGTCAACGTAGTTGGCAAGGTGTCATCCCGTTGCGGTTGCCGCTTCTTGGTATTCGCGTAGTCCCAGGTTTGATTCTCGTCTCGGGTGCTTATATCCTGACATGTTCTTCACACCTGATGCACCTCTTAAGATTGTTGCCCGTCAGTCCGGCAGTGCGTCACGGCGCCTTGCAAGGTTTCGTTGGTTCCTGCTCTTTTTCTTTCACAGCGCCTTCTCGTCTTTAACTTTAGTTTACACTCTGTAATATTTTCCGTGTTACGCAGATTCCTGTCTCTATGTTTCGTCTAAAGATCGCAAGTTCCAGCTCTACCTTTCTTTTATCCAAGCGGCTACTTCTACCTTGAAGATGTAGGCAACAGGTTCCTCCGAAAGTCTGGTACTTAACAATCAGAAAACCAACCCTCTTCATGTTTAAACGTATGTGTGTTTGCTTACGTGCGTGCGTGTGCATGATATAGTGTGGCCTGGCACAGTGTAATCAGGGTAGGGGAGGGAGGTGGTGCTGTATTTGAAGGTATTGATCGAACGGAATGATTTGGAACCGCTGAAACTCGATCCCAGGCCTCCTGCATGTATTGACATGATTTGTATGCAAGTTCACATGAGTGGCAGACAGCCTACGCCGAGTACAGCAGATACTGTGCAGGGCTGCTGTACATGCAGACTGCTCAATCCACCGGGGATAGCTGGCCATCATAAGGTTCATTGCAATTTTAACGACACTTATTTTGAAACCAAACTTTTTTTAAGACACCTACCGTCAGTAACCCAAAAACTTCTCAAAACAGAGCCACAATTATACTACGATACGAAACTTGACTGACAAGCAGTATTCACTAAGTGGTGCTGTTTCCGGCAAAGGTTCGCACTGTAGTGTCGACGTAAGTCATATTTCACTGTTGTAATCTGCTGCTCCTCTTCATAATTTCTTGCTAACATATGTAACGACTAGAATAATGACAACAGAATAATCCATAGCCTGTTATAATTACAAAGTGTTCAGTAGTGCATTGCTCAGGATAGAGACAGGTGGCGGGCTTTTGTGGTTACGGTACCGAATCTTCGGATTCAATAAAATGTAGGAATATCATGACTAGCTGAGCAACTATTAGTTTCTGAAGAAAGACTCCGTTCTCTGCTGAGAATAAGTTAGTCATCCCGTAATCAACAGCACTCGGCCAACTGCGCTAAGCGTTGACTAGAGGCAGAACTTCAGTTCCTCTACATTTGTTACACGACGTACGAGTTCTCCCTCGTCAGTGTCATTCTACGAACGCTCCGTACTCACATTCATCTTAACATTACTCTTATCAGAAGGACAAGCGGTCGAAGCCAGGGAACTCTCAAACAAGCAACATCCTTCCGACATCGGGGAGTTCTGCACAGGAGAATATTTTCACATTCGGCTACGTCGAATGGTCAAGATAATATACTGATATTTTCCTACAATAATGGACCCTTTATTTTCCTTGAGAATGAAGCAGCAAATTCCTTCGGACTGTCAGTATATCTATACAAAAGACACCGTGGCATATCTCACTCCTCCCCAGCTTATTCAAACTGGAACAATCAGGGTACGAAGCCACCACCATGCTGCTGACGTAAGTGTGCGTCTTCCCAATTAACTATAGCACTCAAGTTGATCCATCGGCAAGCTTTATACGCGGACCGCAACCGGCAGCTGCAGCGGCTCTGTACTCTGCAGGTGAATGGTTAGTCACTGACAATGCTCAATACGTCTAGTAAAGGTGAACGTAAAGTTCACTGCCATGAAGGCACAGAGGGAGAGCAGAGGCATAGCGCTACTCTTTCTTTAACCTAGCCGCTAGATGGAGGTGGGTGGTTAACGCCACATGTCTGCCGCTTTACCCCCGGGAAAGAGACCTGGTACCCATTGTACAGGAGGCTGAGTGGGCCCCAGGGCCGGTCTGGACGGGTGCGGAAAATTCGCCCCTACCAGATATCGAACCCCGGACCGTTCAGCCCCTATCGATTCGCTATACCGACTGAGCTATCCTGGCCCACACTATGTTTGTCAAAATTTTATTTCCCCTCGGACAAATGCCAAGATAATACTTGCGTATGATACTAGGACACAATTTTTCTAGTTGATCAATCATTAAATCATCCCGCCATTGCATGTTACGTTTTGAATACTAAGAGCGTCGTTAAATAACCCACCTTCTTCATCTTCTAGGATGAAACTTATTAGTTTCCTCCGGCTTCAGCAGGTTTTTCTTTGAGCCTGTTTTCAAATGAATAACCCTATCTCCGCTTATCGTGTCTCGAGATATTACCTTCAAGTTGAGGGCTATATGATTTTTGCAGATAAACTTGTACGCATTTTTCCTCTCCGCGGTAAAGTGAGGAAAGTCATTTACTTTGCGCTCTGTCCAATTTACTTGAAGTGACATGCCCCAAGGAACCCCTGGCCAAGATGCTGTGTATGTCCCACAGTTGATTAGGACGTGCTGGAAAATTGGCCCAATGCTTTAAATATTTGAGGTATAAGATTCGTCTGAAGAAGAAGAATATGAAATTGATAAGTGTTGGAGTCTATCAGGCATTGATCTGGAATATCATTTGTTAAATCCGGAACGTTATGAGGCCCACCTAACCGTCTGAAGCACGCAAGTCACCTGAATTAGTTAAACCTCCAGAGAAGCCTACGATTCAGTAGGAAGAGATGTCTTGTGCAGTGTTCTTACTGAGTCTGCAATAGATGACTGCTTCGCTGAATTAAACTGCGTTCAAATGAAACATGCCGTACAGTCCGGACAGACAAACATTTGATACATATCCTGTTCAGAGTGGTCTGAAGAAAGAGGCTGTATTGCCCTTGATATTAAACTTTGCTTCAGAGTACCAACACAGCGGCCCAAGAGAACCTGGAGAGCTTGCAAGTGATGGGACACAGCAGGCACTGGTCTAGGCTGCTGTGTGTTGTATTGTTGGGCGGGGACGTAAATACCGCAACGATTAGTCGCTAGATTGATCCAGAAATAAATGATGTAAAAAATCGCGTTCATGCATTTGCTTGCCTTGTCAACAGAATGTAGGACAATTGCACAACATAAAAACAGTTAAAAAAGCAAATGAAGTTGCGGCAAAGTTCAGTGCTTGTGAACGACATCAATAAGCCAAAATTGCATACATGAAGAAATTAAGAGCTGATTAAATTCGCGGAATGTCTCCTACCATTCGGTCCAGAATGTTCGTTGCCTTCCAGTTTGCTGTCCGAGAACATAAAGATCAAGATATACAGAACTGTAATTCTGCCTGTTGTTTTGTGTGGGTGTGAAACTTGGTCTGTCATATTAAATGCGTTTAAGAACAGGCTGCTGAAGGGAGTGCTTGTACCTGTGAGGGAGGAGGTAAGAGGAGGCTGGATAAACATTTGTAATTTTCACTCCTCATAATAATATTATTGATATGACGAACTCCAGGACGATGAATTTGACAGGGTATGTGGCACGCATAGGAATATAGAAATGCTTATAGAGTTTTGGGTGGAGAACCTGAAGGGTAGGGACCCTTGCATGACCTCGACTTAGATTGAAGACTAATATTACGATGGATCTTAAAGGGGATAGGGTAGAATGGTTTGGACTGGATTCAGCTGGCTGAGGATACGGACAAATCGTGGGCTTTTGAGCATACAGTAATGAAATTTTGGGTTCCACAAAACGCGGGAAATAACAGACAGTTGATGATGTGAGGAAATGTCAGCTTCTCGAGAAGGACTTGAGCTAGTTAAGTGCTGTATCACAGTAAGCATGATGCGTGTCCAGTATAAAGACCAGACAGCCCTTTGTTGCGAGAGTCACGCACAATATTCACATAAATGTAACATTGTCCCTGTCCACACCATTAAGAACTACAAGGGGCGTAGAGGTATAGCTCCACCATTGTTCACCTCAGCTCTAGGTGGAGGGGAGAGGTCATCTTCACGCGCCGATCGCTTTACCCCCCACAAGAACCACGGTACCCATTGAATAAGGGGCTGGGTGGGCCCCAGAGCTAGTCTGCACGATTTGGAGAAGAAAAAAGTTCCTATTCTTATACGGATTCGATCTCCGGACCGTCCAGCCCGTACCCTAGTCGCTATACCGACTGAGCTATCCCGGATCCTAAGACAAACAAATATGTAAATATGAAGTGTGGGAAAATGCAGAGTTTTATTTTGTGAAGTTAATGCAGGTGGTAGAGTGTGGTAACGACTGTGCCTTAGAGGGTTTGAAAAGCGCAGGACTAGTAAACGTTTGTGAACAAGACTTGTTACACGCTCAATAAAACACTGGGTTTTGACGAAGAATGGTTTCTAGATTTGTTGGTCCATGTGTTAACAGTTTCGATTGTGTGACATCAGATTCAAAATGGTCTATTTTGAATGGTGAAAACTGTATGCAATTCATTATAGAAAAAGCAAAATTAAACCCTAAAGTACCAGTAACGTACAAATGCAATAAAAACATTATGCAAATATGGGGTCATATTAGGAGTGCTTAAAAATTACTTTTTAACGACCCTCCCCCCTCCGCATTCTGGGTAGTGCATTAGTGCAATGCAGTAACACATTAGTATCACCATTATTGCAGTGCAGTAACACATTAGTATCACCATTAGTGCAGTGCAGTAACACATTAGTATCACCATTATTGCAGTGCAGTAACACATTAGTATCACCATTATTGCAGTGCAGTAACACATTAGTATCACCATTAGTGCAATGCAGTAACACATTAGTATCACCATTAGTGCAGTGCAGTAACACATTAGTATCACCATTAGTTGCAGTGCAGTAACACATTAGTATCACCATTAGTGCAGTGCAGTAACACATTAGTATCACCATTAGTGCAATGCAGTAACACATTAGTATCACCATTAGTGCAATGCAGTAACACATTAGTATCACCATTAGTGCATGCAGTAACACATTAGTATCACATTAGTGCAATGCAGTAACACATTAGTATCACCATTAGTGCAATGCAGTAACACATTAGTATCACATTAGTGCAATGCGTAGTAACACATTAGTATCACATTAGTGCAATGCAGTAACACATTAGTATCACCATTAGTGCAATGCAGTAACACATTAGTATCACCATTAGTGCAATGCAGTAACACATTAGTATCACCATTAGTGCAATGCAGTAACACATTAGTATCACCATTAGTGCAATGCAGTAACACATTAGTATCACATTAGTGCAATGCAGTAACACATTAGTATCAGCATTAGTGCAATGCAGTAACACTTATCTAGTATCACCATTAGTGCAATGCAATAACACATTAGTATCACCATTAGTGCAATGCAGTAACACATTAGTATCACCATTAGTGCAATGCAATAACACATTAGTATCAGCATTAGTGCAATGCAGTAACACATTAGTATCACCATTAGTGCAATGCAGTAACACATTAGTATCAGCATTAGTGCAATGCAGTAACACATTAGTATCAGCATTAGTGCAATGCAGTAACACATTAGTATCACCATTAGTGCAATGCAGTAACACATTAGTATCACCATTAGTGCAATGCAGTAACACATTAGTATCACCATTAGTGCAATGCAGTAACACATTAGTATCACCATTAGTGCAATGCAGTAACACATTAGTATCAGCATTAGTGCAATGCAGTAACACATTAGTATCACCATTAGTGCAATGCAGTAACACATTAGTATCAGCATTAGTGCAATGCAGTAACACATTAGTATCACCATTAGTGCAATGCAATAACACATTAGTATCAGCATTAGTGCAATGCAGTAACACATTAGTATCACCATTAGTGCAATGCAGTAACACATTAGTATCACCATTAGTGCAATGCAGTAACACATTAGTATCACCATTAGTGCAATGCAGTAACACATTAGTATCAGCATTAGTGCAATGCAGTAACACATTAGTATCACCATTAGTGCAATGCAGTAACACATTAGTATCAGCATTAGTGCAATGCAGTAACACATTAGTATCACCATTAGTGCAATGCAGTAACACATTAGTATCAGCATTAGTGCAATGCAGTAACACATTAGTATCAGCATTAGTGCAATGCAGTAACACATTAGTATCACATTAGTGCAATGCAGTAACACATTAGTATCACCATTAGTGCAATGCAATAACACATTAGTATCAGCATTAGTGCAATGCAGTAACACATTAGTATCACCATTAGTGCAATGCAGTAACACATTAGTATCAGCATTAGTGCAATGCAGTAACACATTAGTATCAGCATTAGTGCAATGCAGTAACACATTAGTATCAGCATTAGTGCAATGCAGTAACACATTAGTATCACATTAGTGCAATGCAGTAACACATTAGTATCACCATTAGTGCAATGCAATACACATTAGTATCACCATTAGTGCAATGCAGTAACACATTAGTATCACCATTAGTGCAATGCAGTAACACATTAGTATCAGCATTAGTGCAATGGCAGTAACACATTAGTATCAGCATTTCCCCTCCTCTTTAATAAAACTGACAAACTTTATAACAATTCGGTCTTTATCAACTACTCTTATGAATAACATAAGGCTGTCTTCTCTGTGTTTGATTGAGGGCCAGTGGAGGAGTACAGATGCCGCTCCACGCTTTCTTGACCTGACCACTAAATGGACACTACTGATCAGCTTCACTCACCGGAAGTTCTTTACCACCAGGCAAAGAACTTCCGGTGTCCGCTGCATAGGGCCCCGGAGCCGGTTTGGACACTTTGGGGAAGAGAAATATCTGTTGTCTCTGCACGCAATCGGCCCGTAGCCTAGTGGCTGTAGCACTTGCCGTAACTGTGGTTGTGCGTCATGCTACATGTCTGTCTGATACTTTCATTGAACTAGTGGACTGCAGAGATCTGCGCTGTTCTCGGATTTTACGCAGCGTAAATTGGTAATTTGTTACCGACGTTTCGGGACAAGCTATCGGTCCCATCTTCGAGGGTTAAGCCGTCTAAGAAGAATCTACGCTGCGTAACATCCCAGAAGAGCCAGTCTCATTTACTCTGCGGCGGAAGCGTGCAATCACGCACAGTTTACTTCCGCTTTCTTTTCGACCTCTTGCATTCAGCATCCACTAACGTCCTGCCGTTCGACGCCATATATCCTGCGTTACTGCTATGTGCGGCCGCTCGCTTGCTGGGATTGCGGGTTCGAATACTGCCGAGGGCTTGGATGTCTGTCTCTCGTGAGTGAGGTTTGTGCGTTGGGCTGATCACTCGTCCAGAGGAGTCCTATTGAATGTAGTGTGTCTGAGTGTGATCGCGAATCCTCAATAATGAGGAGGCCCTGGCCCACTGGGGGCTTTTGCGCCATGGAAACAAAACTGCTATGTCCTTACATATGATATGAACCAGTCAAGGGAGGAATAACTAAGCAAATGAATACATTGCCCGCTCGTCCGCACTGCACAGTCCAACAGCCTCTGATCTACACACCAGTGCAGCTAGCGTGTCGTGCAATTTGCATGGATGTGTGCATCTTACGGACTGCACGAAGCCCGGCGACACTGTTACTGCTAACAGAGTCATTCATTGTGTAGTCTGTCTTACGATAGGTCCGTAGCCTCTTCCAAAGCGAGTTCTCCACAGGGTGCGATCTAGTGCTTCCTCTTTCAATTTCCAGTATCTTCTCTTTTCCTTAAGGCCATCCAGTAGCTGCTTACGTCTTCTCCCTCGTTTTTCCGTCATTTCTATCCTTCTAACTTTCCTTCAATCACGTGTTTTAGAAGGCAGTTTCTACGCGACATGTGACAAATCCAATTAGCCTTTCTTCTTTTTATTGTATGTAGGATACACAGATTGTGGTAGTTTTATTGTGCACTCGGACACTATTTTATTTTTAATGATTTGTCATTAAATTTTGTGTTATTCTTACTCGTGTTTAGCAGACGTTTACTGTTTTTCTTTAATTGCTTCTTTATTCGCCCTTGTCAAGAAAATTAATGACTCCACTAATTTAAAAATATGAAGGTGAATCGCTGCTTATGCCTGAGACATGTCGTCCAGCCCTCAGGTCCATCAAAGCCCACATCGTGTGTCTCGTCTCTAAGACACAGGAAACTTAACACAACGAAACGTATGCCTATGTGTGCTACCGCCTGTGTTGGCTCACTGTCACGGTGTTCCGCTCTTTTGGGAGGAGTCAAGCAACCAAAGGTATTCTTACTGTTGTAAGATGGGCAGAGACGTGAAGCAGTTAATTTTGTTGCTTGGGTTTGTGGGTTACAAACTGTCGAAATTTTGTGAGTACACTGCACCTGTTCTGTCTGCATGTTCGGAGTCCCCCCCCCCCACTGCTGCTCCCTCGCCCAGATGCTGCGAGTCTACAGCCAAAAACTACCGAGGTAGGACGAATGAAATGCTTAGGCAGTGAGAACAAATGGACGAGTGGAATTGTTACGGTCCGGCCGTAGTGCGGTGTGTCAATATGGACGATGAGGCATTGCCACTGGTGCATGCAGCCCATGCCATGCTGCAGTGAATGCAATAGCCCAGTCGTTTGTACAGCCAGATGAGGGTAACAGAGGCATGTGGAGGGGACTGCAATTAAAATCCCCTGTCGCTTCACCACCCTCACCCTGCAACCCTTTTCCACCCCATGCGAATGCCCTTCAATCACTCGCCACCCACCCTACACGTTCCCATCTCCCTAGGGACCGGCGTTTCCCTGCGGCAACTATGCAACCTGCAGCGCTGCAGTTGTTAGTTTCGACAGAAGACAGCAGAGTGGCCACTGTACCGCATTCCGGTTGCCTTTGCAGTTGCCAGGATGCAATTATTCTTGTTCGCTTCGGTGCTGGAAATCTGCAGGACTGAAATGAGGCTTTGATATTTGGCACATGCATGTGTTCTTTTATTAAGGCCTACACATAACTGGAAAGCACATTGCTTACATGTGCGTGTGTGTGAAATTAAGTTCAGAAGTTCTGCGAAACGAGACGTTTTATGAATGATCGAGTATTGGTGTATCTTAATTGGCGTAGTTGCTCTCCGTGGCCGACAGATGGTGTTGCCGTCACACGGACTTCACGTCTGCATACCTTTACGTGTAACTTGCAAGAGTGATTTTACACTAATACTTTATGATGTTAAAACATATAAATATGTCACCCTATTTGTTTTGGGGGGTGAAACTTCGTTTCTTGCCCTAAGGGACGGACATACGTTTGGGATTACTATTGTCGCCTTTCGTACTATGACGCCGTGGAGTCTGGTAGGTGGAAACATTATTTAGAATTTATACTGCCTCATTTAAAGGGGTAAAGATCCTTCTGAAACACACCCACGTAACAGAATGCATGCTGTCTTATCCTAGCAGATATATGAATGTTCATCACTTTAAAACATCGTGTTGCATAGATGAATAGAATAGAGTGACGAGGAGAATACTTCAACATAAGAGAGACTACAAATAGGAAACTGGGGAAGATTGCATAGTGAGGAGCTAACACAATTGTATATCTGTATCGTGTGAGTCAGTTTAGTGAGATCTGCAACTGTAAGCCTTCCGCGTTGCTTCTCATCACGTGTTTATTTTTGTGCGTGTTTAAGGGCGGTCTGCGATTTTCTAATGAAACACGCGGCAACTGGAGTAAACTTTGGTACTAAACTCGAGAAAACTGCGTAGAAAATACATCAAGTGTTCAAAACAGCTTTCAGTGAAATTCCGTATGCAGAACACAGACTTTTGGGTGTTTTCCTCGATTCAGAGGGGGAAACTTCGGCTGAAAATTGTGAGCGCTCAGCCGGTCCCTGCACAGGTCACACATAAGTTCGTAAAACCGTCAGCGGAGACCGACGAAGTATGACTTTGGAGATCGTCGGCAGGTTAGGCCTCTCGTATGGAACGTGCCGGCAGATTCTAACGGAGACTTCAATATACGGCGCATCTCCGCGAATTTGTGCCTTTCTCTTCTGTCCATTCGGCTTTAGTTCGGCACATCACCTTCACAGCCTTCTATCCATAGTTGTCTTTCGTAGTTTTGCCAGTCTATTAGTGCACAGTGTACTGTACTGCCTTTTCTCCACTGCAGTCGTTAGTCTCGCACTGTGTAAAGTGTTGCAGTCCACATCTGTGATGTGTGATCTTGCCGGAAGTTCAGCCGAAGACTGGTTGCCGGAAGTTCTTCGTCGCTCGTGCGCGCAACAGTTCCGTTGCCACCGCCAACCGCTCAGCGGCCAAAGCACCGCCCAGCAAATGAAGCACGTTGCGTCTGCAAAAACACCACAGTGAAACAGGCGCCAGAGCACGCGGTTTCGTTTCAAACAAGACGCGCCATCAAAGCGGTAAAGGAACCACAGCGGTTCAAACCGCCCGTGCGCCCTACGCCTTATTGTGATTTGGACACGTGCGGCCCGCAAACCAACCGACAATAAAGGTTGTGGCCATTTGACGAAAAAGGTTGGACGGTCCCTGGTTTGCGAGTTGCTGTTGTAGTAACGTGTGCTGCAGTGGCGACTAGACAGACATGGTCATGCCGAGTACTGATTGTTTGTTGTGTGGCGACTACAGGTAGGGGCGGGCCGGCCGGGCAGCTGTCCTAGAGGCGAAAGAATTTATCTGCAATTTGTCCGGAATTTGGACACGCGCTCTCAGAAATGTTTGCCAGCTTTATTCTAAGTCGGAAACGTTTGAACAATATCGCTTTGAAAGGGCGTCAAACTAATAGCCTGCCCGATGTGCCCACGTGTCTCGGGCTGGTCCTGAAAAACTTGAAACGGGCCTTTCCCTAAATACAGTCTCATAAAAGATTGATCCCAAAGAATCCTGAAGCAATGTTTGTTGTTTTGCAGGTAGCGGTTTATTTAAGTGCAGACGAACCGATGTAGCTCGGACGGTGCAGTAAATGGACTGTGGGCTCGACGACTCGGTCTACTTTCTGGGAGGGTAGGAATGTCTGTTGGACTGCTGGACCGAAGCTAAAATGCCATGACTAATCTCCAATCCCCTAAACGTCTTGGTGGAGCAGTGCTTAATTGATCACGCGGACAACTTTACATTTCTCAAGTCACGTACTGATTGAGGCCACTTGAAAGCCCAGCTTATTTCTCGTTCTGAATGTTACGGTATTCCTGGATGTCTAGTTTCGTCGACGAGCACAACGGCTGACAGGAGCTTGCTGCCTCTGTCTTACATTGTCCTACGCATGTTCCCCCGAAACATTGGTAACGTTTTACCAAACTACACGGCGTTACACGGCAGAAAGCAGTAAACGTCATAGACTACTGCGAAAGCTTCAAGTATCGCCCTGCAAGCAGTTCAGCTGTTCTGTGCGTTGGAGCGTCGCACGTACAGCTTTCTGTTGCTCCTCTGACGCGTACTGTACGTTCGTGCATGCATAATACATGCAGGCAGGCAGAGGATCCAACTGCCAGTTTCGGGGAAGTGCAAAGTCGCAAGCAGCAAGCGCTGTAACTGTACACAGGCTTGAAGTGGATCGTTCGGAGTCGGATTTTGCGCTTTTTACTAAGCATAACAATAATGAGCCGTAAGGAATTTCAGTAATGCGATATTCTAGATCAGTATTGCACCGAGGTCTGACCGCTGACCCACAACAGTGGCCTTAGTATATGGCCGATGGCTTATACCTAGTAGCAGTGGCCTTAGCGTTTGGCTAATAATCGCACTGCGGAATAATAATGGTGATTGTTCATTCGGCGAAGAGATAACGAGATTGGTTAGAATTTGTTCCGTCTTTTGCCTTTTCCTTTTTGTACGAACTGCGAAATTCAATAATTATCCGTCACAATCGGTACTGTCTTCGAGCAAAAAAGGACTGTTATTGGTTCCAGCTTTGTGTTTGTCGCCTGCACTAACGGTCGCTAACTGATTAAGGTTTGTTCGTAGAATGTCAGCCGTACGTTCTCGTAACCAAATTTCGATTTGTGTTCGTGAGGCGCCTGCTGCGAATTTCTGCTGGGTCACCGGCTGTCCTGTCTGAGACGTTTCGTTTCTTCATCCACATTCCGGCGCAGTTCCTCAGTTCAGGCACCACAGCTTCCTTCGCCTTAGCCTGCGACGTTATGTAGCTTGCACTACCGAAACAGCCTTTAAAATGACCGCACATAAGAAATGACAGGCTTGTAACGCGGATGGGATGTGAGAGTTTCTCGCGGCGGTGACTTTGAAAATGGAGACAGCAGGTTCGTCCGAAACGTCGGTACACACCAGACGAAACACGTCTTCACACCATAGAAGAAAGTAGTACACTTAAATGAGCAGTGTTCTTTCAGATGCTAAAACAGAATTTTTTAGATGTCATGTGCGGTGATACATTTCCTCTGCTGGTTCATACAAATCAAGACTTTGCACACTGATTGAGGTCGCCGTCCAGTGAGTGACACTGCAGCTTCGTATTAGGCAGGTTCCGGCTTCAAATCGAACCGAAGACGGGTTAGTTGGCTGTGACGTCACGTGGTTTAACCAGCTGTCCAGAAAAATTCTTCAGTTTTGTTCATTAATGGTACTAAACAAGCTGAGCTGCTGTCAGCGTCGTTAAATGAGCGATACGTAACAAGCGAAATAAATAAAGTTGTTTCGTGTCTGGGAGACTCCATATTTATGTCCGTCTTCACAGATGGCTTTCGTGATTTTCCCCAGTCCCTTCAGACAAAGTGTGGGACAGTGCCTCAAATGCGACAACAGCCGCTGCCAAGTCATTACTCGCTTATCAACCTATCATTTGACGCTAAGTAATCCGAGTTATTGACGTCATTAAATAAATCATAAGAAGTAAATACAACTTGTTTCGACGCTGTCATGGATCCTTAAGAGTTATTTTTGTAGCCTCAGTGGACCTACTGTGCAGACGTTACAGTGTATTACGGCTAACTGAATTGTTAGTAAGCGGGCGTCAGCTGTTAATAATATGACACGTAAATGCATGGACAATCGTGGAACAATTCCCAGCAAATCCTTACCGCAAAAAATAAAACAGAAACGATTAACTGTGGGTTTCATAATGTTGTTTATGGTTCAAATGAAAATTTCTACCCCAAGTGAGAATTTATCAAAAACCAAAAGGCTCGAGGGAATTAAAATTTAATTTGTTGTGGACGCGACAGAGAGGGCACCACTGACGGCGCAAATTAATGCATACGTTGTTTTTTTAAAGTGGAGCTATCCATGTTCGGTGTGACATTTATTAGCCCTTCCGTCACCCCTCGTTCCTCTGAAGCAGGGGGGTGCGGGAGGGCGCCCGCCGTCTAGCGGCAATCTGCACAACCTTCCAATATCGGACTGTCTCTCGCACGAAGCGAACGTGACATCATTCTGCCTTCACGGGGACAAGGAACGGCTTGTCGTCACGTGGTCGGGCCCAGTTCACATGCTGTACTGTAGACCAGGTGTCTCAGCACCGCAGGGTCTGCTACGTTTTGGGCGACCCTGACTCATGCCAATTAAGAGTACCATTAAGTGTGTATTTAACGACAGTGTCCATCGCCGGGATTATGTAGCTTTGTGATAGATCAAGGGCTAAGTGCAGCGCTTTGGTGGAATGATACTGATTGGGGAACACTGAAGTACTCGGACAAAAAGTGCCCCAGTGCTACCTTTACTACCACAATCCCACATGGACTGGCCTGGGATGGAAAGGCTCTCTGTCAAACAACTGTTTGATTCCTGCATTTCGAATGTTTCAGCACATGCCTTGCGCGCCAGCACGTGTGCTGTCCCTGCGTGGCATTCTGTTCACGTTATCGTGCTCAGTTCCATATATTTTAGTGTTGAAACTTGCCTCGAGATAATCGGACATCTCATGCATAGAATCGATCATCGCTTTGCGACCTTCGACCACTGCAACAATTTAGTTCTCGAAATGGTTGGCTAGTTGTTCGATTTTTTCTGATTTTTCGTCCTGCCCTTCCTACCTTATTGAGAATCTTTTCCAACCTTTCATAAAAAAATGTCCAAGATTTCCCCTCATTTCCGTCGCCACTGCATTCTCATTCCTGCCGTGAACACTGTCACTCACACTCGTGTTGAAATGCGCGCCTTGCACGAAGCTACATCCTGCCTGCATATCTGCCAGGTATAGTCGCGAAATGCCGATCCCAGTGGCCGCGCGGTCTAAGGAGTGGGTCTACGGCCGCTCGCTTACTGGGATTGTGGGTTCGAATCCCGCCAGGGGCATGGATGTCTGTCTGTTGTGATTGTTGTTGTTGTCAGGTAGAGTTCTCTGGGACGGGCTGATCACTCGTCCAGAGGAGTCCTCCCGAGTGTGGTGTGTCTAAAGTGTGTGATCGCGAAGCCTCGAAAAATGAGGAGGCCTAGGCCCCCTAGGGGCTGTCGAGCCATAGGAAAAAAATAGTCGCGTAATAATCCACAAGAATTAATTAGTAAATTGATAAATGTAGACGCTACCTGTAGCGGACTGCTAGTGGCACGTTGTCTGAAGTGCTACGGCCTGCAATATGTAAAACTGCTGTGTTGTGCTCGCATTCTTGCTAAGTAGGAAACAGACTGTGGGTGGCTGAGAACAGATACAGATACAGATACAGATACAGAAGCAGGAGGGAGGAAGCAACAGTAGACAGGGGACGACGTACATGATGTTAGTAGAATGATGACATCAAGGGAGATGTGATGGGTGAGGCCTGTAGCACGCATGAGAATAGGAGAAGAGAAGAGCGTGTAAATATTTGATCTGAAACACTAAATTAAAGGGACCACATGCAAGACCAAAGAGTAGATGGCAGGACAACATTAAATTGAACATTAAAGCTTTAGGATTGGAGATTGTAGACTGGATTCGCTTAGTTACGAATGTGGAGCCTTCGGGCGTCATAAAACGTGGGTAATTTCTTGAATACTTAAGCAATGATCGACATGAAGAGCGCTGACACTCAGTCGAGGTACGTCTGGGTTTCTGTGAACCAAACAGAGCATTCAAATGCAGCGTGCAGCCTACAGTGCGCGAGATATCGACCTATCGGGGTATTGATCTGAAGGGAAAGGAGGGAGTCATTGTTTCCTCCACTATTGTTACGTGTGTGTGTGCGTGCGTGCGTGTTCTGAGGGGGTGTTTCCGCCCCCCACGTAGACATCCACCCACTAAGTTCTGGACTACCAGCTTCATTTTTTAGCCACCCCCATTTAGTCCCCTTCTCACATCCAGTTTCTAATAGCAGTTCCTATTTCCTCTCGGTCGCTGCATTGTCACAGCCATCCGTATATCTCAACTCAGAGCAGTGCCATTAATCATGTATCCCACTTTATTGGGCCGTCCTTATGTTTGTACTTCCTTCTTTGGGAGCTGCCTAACCTTGGTACAATTTAGGCGGAAGTTTAACAATGCAAAGGTACGAGTATACCACAAGAAAGTAGATTTCTGTACACAGAAAGTGTGAAGGACGCAAGAGAGAATAGTTAAAACGTTGAAATAACCCTTTTCAAAATCAGTAGGCTTATATTAGCATATTTTGTATAAATAATAATAACAATAATATTTCTGATGACACTGCAGTATGAATGTACGAGTTGCGAATATCGTGGAATAACTGCAAAATTCTTCACAGACAGCTTCGGTTTCTGTAGCTGTGACGTCAACAACAGACTCTGAATAGGGAGCGGGGCATTTACTGCGTGGGAATGAAAGTCACACTGAGGCAAAGAGAGTGCACAGAGCTGTCACAGCATTGCTACGTGCGAGGCCGTGCAGCTGAAACGCTGAACACACGTAATTCTGCCTGCTCGGTTGTAGTGCCACGTAGTCTGGCAGCAGTTGCCGGCAGTCTTCGTAGTCACCACGGTGAAGAACGTGGGTGTTCAGACAGGAAGTTGGGTAGAACGGCACACAGCTTCCGGTCTCGGCCTGAGCGTTTTCTGCCCCGTAGACCGAAGCAGCAATGCCTATCGAGCAGCGCTTTGCACTGCGCGCTAGCCAACACTGCGCAGACTCGGACTTTGTAACTCCGTCTAGTGCGGTGTGTGACCCTCCTATCAAACTGCATGGTGTTTGAGACCAGAAGCTGACAATATGAATTGACGGAACGTTACTGTGATGGTCAAGTCTAGGCGAAAACCTGGACTGCCTTCGTTTATCTGCAGTCTTCTGTCTGCGCGCCGTGTGCTGAGCTAGAACTGCAGCAACGCTGCTCAGGACGTGAAGGCAGCAACACCGTCACCTTCACCCCATAACCCTGTCGTGTCGGCCACGCTGTGTGGCTTCCATCGGCTGCCAGTACGACGGTGACAATAGCCAGTGACGGTTGCGTTTCCGCAGGTACCGGGATGCGCTGAGGCATGCTTCCCGGGAATGTAAGGGTGGGCATTCCTGCTGGGAATGGAATCGGGGGAGGGGCATACCTGAGATATTCTTCTGGAAGCATTTTGAAACAGGCTATTGAGAGGAACGTTTGGAGAGGCTTCTGAATAGCACAGCAGTCGACGTCGAAAATAGGTCAGAATGAGACGAGAACGGCCGCAGGGAAGCAGTTGCAGACTAGCAGTGTGACTCTTCTCGGACACGCCATACATTGTAATGCTAAAATATAGTGCAACGAATTGTATTGTTAAACTCTAGGGACTACAAGTAATATACACTCTATATAAAGATTCATATCATACGTCACAGAGAACACATTGTACTTCCATTAAAGAAACCAGCCGGTTAATGCTGTTTGTGGGAAAAACTCCTGTTTATTGTGAGAATCATACTAAACAATTTGCAGGTCATGCATCCAATTTTAGTGTGTTAATGTCGTTCACACCAATCACAATTTCGTGAGACCATTTCTGAGTGCACTACCGGTAACCTTTATATTCCTGCTCAGTTAGTGTAGGCCTACTTCATTACATACTGTATACTCTCTCCATGTGTTTTCAAATTTGACTGGACTAGCGAAATCCACCACGACGTCGTGGGGCTGCATCTTGTCTCAGAAGCTACGTCGACGCAGTTCATCTATTTACGACGTACTGCGCGTCTTCTCTCAGTTATCTTCGTCTACCTTCTGCTTGAAACAACACTGCTGTTCATTTGACATGCAGTTTTTGTCTTCACGTTTCGTACTACAAACCTTCCACCATTTAGGTGGTCGGTAGGTGAGGCACCTGTTACGTTCGTTATTAGATAAAACACAAAGTCCAATGTTTTTCAAATTACTAACGCTCAGTAACAACAAAGGTTGATAGGCCCAACAGCTGTGTGATGTAAAGTTCTCCGCCAAATTTCGACATCATAAAACAATACGGTAACGCATTGCACTGTCGGTTATTGCTTCCATCTTGTGGCCGAGTTCTTACCTGTAACACTGATCCCTGGTCCTGCATACCCTGCAGGCAACTGCTGTACATACAGCACATGTACCATAAGTGGTCTTCACAGGGTTGACAGCTGTTATAGGAACACCAGGCCTTTGTGCAACATACAGAGCAGGCTGGAAGTGTTGTTTGTCGGGTAAGGACTTAAGCATCAACCCAGACGGTCATTGTACATGTCATTGTCTGGACTGATCGTCTCTTTGACACGTTGCAGCATCACCAGTGGGTCTCGCATTGAAGTTCAATAAGTCGTAATTGAAATAAATCTTACTCCGACAAATGTACACTGTTTATGTTATTCAACACAATTTTATTAAAAAATGACCGACATGTTTCGAACCAATTTATGGTTCATCTTCAGGGCTCACTTTCTCAAATTACATCAGCTATATATTGACGGTACACATTAAAATGCAAGTTATAATAAATAAATGTCGGCAACTGTGTAGTATTTTGAATAACTGTGTAGTATTTTGAATAACTGTGTAGTATTTTGAATAACTGTGTAGTATTTTGAATAACTGTGTAGTATTTTGAATAACTGTAGTATTTTGAATAACTGTGTAGTATTTTCAATAACTGTGTAGTATTTTGAATAAATTGTATAATATTTTGAGTAACTGTAGTATTTTGAATAACTGTGTAGTATTTTGAATAACTGTAGTATTTTGAATAACTGTGTAGTATTTTGAATAACTGTGTAGTATTTTGAATAACTGTAGTATTTTGAATAACTGTAGTATTTTGAATAACTGTGTAGTATTTTGAATAACTGTGTAGTATTTTGAATAACTGTGTAGTATTTTGAATAACTGTGTAGTATTTTGAATAACTGTAGTATTTTGAATAATTGTGTAGTATTTTGAACAACTATGTAGTATTTTGAATAACTGTGTAGTATTTTGAATAACTGTAGTATTTTGAATAACTGTGTAGTATTTTGAATAACTGTAGTATTTTGAATAACTGTGTAGTATTTTGAATAACTGTGTAGTAGTTTTGAATAACTGTGTAGTATTTTGAATAACTGTGTAGTATTTTGAATAACTGTGTAGTATTTTGAATAACTGTGTAGCATTTTGAATAACTGTAGTATTTGAATAATTGTGTAGTATTTTGAATAACTTGTAGTATTTTGAATAACTTTGTAGTATTTTGAATAACTGTAGTATTTTGAATAACTGTGTAGTATTTTGAATAACTGTAGTATTTTGAATAACTGCGTAGTATTTGAATAACTTGTAGTATTTTGAATAACTGTGTAGTATTTTGAATAACTTGTAGTATTTTGAATAACTGTGTAGTATTTTGAATAACTGTAGTATTTTGAATAACTGTTGTGTATTTTGAATAACTGTGTAGTATGTTTGAATAACTGTGTAGTAGTTTTGAATAACGTGTAGTATTTTGAATAACTGTGTAGTATTTTGAATAACTGTGTAGTGTTTTGAATAACTGTGTAAGTTTTTGAAAACTGTATAGTGTTTTGAATAACTGTGTAGTATTTTGAATAACTGTGTAGTGTTTTGAATAACTGTGTAGTATTTTGAATAACTGTGTAGTATTTTGAATAACTGTGTAGTGTTTTGAATAACTGTGTAGTATTTTGAATAACTGTGTAGTATTTTGAATAACTGTGTAGTGTTTTGAATAACTGTGTAGTGTTTTGAATAACTGTGTAGTGTTTTGAATAACTGTGTAGTGTTTTGAATAACTGTGTAGTATATTTTATATGACCTTCACCGTGCATTTTAAACTCACTGAATATTAACCAACGAAATGCACCTTCACTATCAAATTTTAATAGTAGTATATAGCTTTCCCCGACATACGTTTCGGTCAACTTTAGACCATCATCAGGGGGCTCAAACCACATTCACTTCACATCCATAAGTTCACTGTGTTACCACAAATTATAGTTCGATGTTTATATAAGTAATCACTGTATAAAAACACTTTCTAAAATCGCTTATTTAACGTATATTGTGTCATATATAAAAAACACTGTATATAAGACTTTGAAGGCTCGTCAATGTTTAAAAGTTAAAATCATACACCTGGGTATCACAATTGGCTTGTTGTCTATTTTGTTCATGGTTTTGCATCATTTGGGGTTTTTCTTGATTTTGCTGTTGTGTACTTTGTGTAATCGCGTGTTGTGAGGTGTACTGTCTTAACGCAGGGAAAGAACGCGGGTACTCGTTGGATAGGAGGCTGGATGAGTCTCAAAGACGCTGCGAACGCTTTCAAAAAGAAATCTTCTGCCCCTGTCAGGAACTGAACCACGACTCCTGGGTCGTCCAGCCCGTAGCTCAGTTGCTAAGCGGCCAGGTCGTCCAGGCTCTCTTATTTTTTGAAGGAGAGGTTTAAATGTTTGAGGGTCCTTTATAGTCGGTGTGTACAGTAGCAAATATTTATGTTCTGTACGCCACTGCTGTGACTTGCATTTCGATACGCGGACAGTGCGACACTGATCATGCCCCAGGCGGTCAAGGACATGTGACCAGGATCAAGTGCATCTGACGAGGGTCCAAGTGTCAGTGAGCGGATGCTGTTACAGGAAGCGGGGGAAACAGACAGCTGCGCAGTGCGAAGCTGCCGCTAGATCTCAGCACACTGCTGTCGTGAGTTTCACGTCGCTACTGTCTGGTAGGACTGGCGTACCCTGTTTGGGGGATCAGACCAATGTCAGTAATTTCTGAGTCATTGCTCGTGCGATTATTTCTTTTGTGGGCTAACACGTGAAGCAGCAGGTGAGCGTCGCGAATGCAGGCCTACTTGACAGTCCGTCTTGACGAAACGTCGGCATATGTATTTCAGATTACGCGGCGTCGCAGTGCGCTCGGTGCACGTACGTAGCTTAAGCTTTTTGTCTGAGAAGTAGCAGGCAAGACAGGATAAATGGAGTGTGACGTAAATTGGGCATGTGAGCAACTCGGCGGGGCTGCGTCGTCAGAAGACCCGCAGCTCATTACGGCTACTTGTTACTTCCGGAACTAAACGTGTCCGTCCGCATCCTCTCACCCAGTTTCCTTCAGATCTATTTTAATATTATCATATCTCTATCTTACAATTAACTACAGTCCTGTTTACGATGTTGTCTGAGCATGTTGTTGTCTGAGCATGTTGTTGTCTGAGCATGTTGTTGTCTGAGCATGTTGTTGTCTGAGCATGTTGGTTGTCTGAGCAAGTTTTGTTTTCCTTCCCTTTAGTCGTTTCCTCCGCACGATTCTTTACGTTCATCTTTTACTACTCTTATTTATTCGTGTTCTGCTCCTTAGGCATTTCATCTAAAGAGGTTATACGATAAGGAAATGGGGCAGGAGAATATAAAGACAATCTAACTGGGAAGAAACGGCCGTAGCTAAATGCTAATGATTGCGAGATACAGCGTAACAAACAACACAGAATTGGATCCCAGGCTTATTTTCAAACACAACAGTTTACTTCCCAAAAGAAAGGACTGTGCAATAACAGACCAAGGCAGTAGCAGCTTGTGTTTCAGTGATCTGCTTAGCACGGTAACAGATTTCTCTTTAGTTAGACACTCGAATTTAGTAACGTAAGCTTTCGTTATACATTTAACATTTCAGTCAGTTTAGAGACTAGACTACCAGGGAATCGGGATTCGATTCCCAGTCGGGGATAGAGTTGTCTCCCTACTCCCCCAGTGTCCAGACCAGCCTCCTACCAAACTGCACCGGAAGCTCCTTGGCAGGAGCTAAAGGGACGGGCCGACCATTTATCTTCTTCACATTCCCCTTCAGCACTGTTCTCAAAATCCTGTAAATTAATTTGTGATTCAAGTCGTCCTGTACGTACGCCATGTAAAGTCGTCCTGTACGTACGCCATGTAAAGTCGTCCTGTACGTACGCCATGTAAAATCGTCCTGTACGGTACGCCATGTAAAGTCGTCCTGTACGTACGCCATGTAAAGTCGTCCTGTACGGTAGGCCATGTAAAGTCGTCCTGTACGGTACGCCATGTAAAGTCGTCCTGTACGGTACGCCATGTAAAGTCGTCCTGTACGGTACGCCATGTAAAGTCGTCCTGTACAGTACGCCATTAAAGTCGTCCTGTACGGTACGCCATGTAAAGTCGTCCTGTACGGTACGCCATGTAAAGTCGTCCTGTACGTACGCCATGTAAAGTCGTCCTATACGTACGCCATGTAAAGTCGTCCTGTATGGTACGCCATGTAAAGTCGTCCTGTACGTACGCCATGTAAAGTCGTTCTGTACGTACGCAATGTAAAGTCGTCCTATACGTACGCCATGTAAAGTCGTCCTGTACGGTACGCCATGTAAAGTCGTCCTGTACGTACGCCATGTAAAGTCGTCCTGTACGTACGCCATGTAAAGTCGTCCTGTACGGTACGCAATGTAAAGTCGTCCTGTACGGTACGCAATGTAAAGTCGTCCTGTACGTACTCCATGTAAAGTCGTCCTGTACGTACGCAATGTAAAGTCGTCCTATACGTACGCCATGTAAAGTCGTCCTGTACGGTACGCCATGTAAAGTCGTCCTGTACGTACGCCATGTAAAGTCGTTCTGTACGTACGCAATGTAAAGTCGTCCTATACGGTACGCAATGTAAAGTCGTCCTGTACGTACGCCACGTAAAGTCGTCCTGTACGTACGCAATGTAAAGTCGTCCTATACGTACGCCATGTAAAGTCGTCCTGTACGGTACGCCATGCAGGTCGGTAGCTTGGTACAAACGTTTCGGAGCACCTGCTGCCCTCATCTCTACGACAAGTTCCGTCGGACGGCCGTAATCGTCACACTCGCCGTCGTGTGACCTCAGATTGCTCTTGTAATGGACGTCATACGCTGAGTCCTGCTTGACACACATACAAACCGGTCAGTTGTGCGGATATGGCGCCGCAGGCGACGTGTGTACGATACGTGTTGAGGACGGACAGGTAGGCTGACAGCTAGTGTTTTAACACGTAAACGTGTGTACGATACGTGTTCAGGACGGACGGACAGGTAGGCTGACAGCTAGTGTTTTAACACGTAAACGTGTGTACGATACGTGTTGAGGACGGACGGACAGGTAGGCTGTCAGCTAGTGTTTTAACACGTAAACGTGTGTACGATACGTGTTGAGGACGGACGGACAGGTAGGCTGACAGCTAGTGTTTTAACACGTAAACACTGTCTCAGACTAGAAACGTGCCCAGATAGAACGTACGACTGGCGTTATCACAATCAGAGGGAAACCGGGGGCAACGTCACGCGTGGTATCTGGGGCTACGATATGTGACGCCCGTCAAGCATGTTTTCTTCGTACGGCAAATTTCGTCAGCCAAGGTAGGCTACGGAGAGTCTTGGCCTGAGCGCCACTCAGGCGTCGCTGTACCTCAGAAATTAGTTCAGTATCAGTATATCACGATAAAGTGATCAGACCACTTCAATAAAGTGATCAGACCACTTCAATAAAGTGATCAGACCACTTCAATACAGTGATCAGACCACTTCAATAAAGTGATCAGACCACTTCAATACAGTGATCAGACCACTTCAATACAGTGATCAGACCACTTCAATGAAGTGATCAGACCACTTCAATGAAGTGATCAGACCACTTCAATACAGTGATCAGACCACTTCAATACAGTGATGAGACCACTTCAGTACAGTGATGAGACCACTTCAGTACAGTGATCAGACCACTTCAGTACAGTGATCAGACCACTTCAATAAAGTGATCAGACCACTTCAATACAGTGATCAGACCACTTCAATACAGTGATCAGACCACTTAAGTAAAGTGATCAGACCACTTCAATACAGTGATCAGACAACTTCAATACAGTGATCAGACAACTTCAATACAGTGATCAGACCACTTCAATAAAGTGATGAGACCACTTCAATACAGTGATCAGACCACTTCAGTACAGTGATCAGACCACTTCAATACAGTGATCAGACCACTTCAATACAGTGATCAGACCACTTCACTACAGTGATCAGATCACTTCAATACAGTGATCGGACCACTTCAATACAGTGATCAGACCACTTCAATACAGTGATCAGACCACTTAAGTAAAGTGATCAGACCACTTCAATACAGTAATCAGACCACTTCAATACAGTGATCAGACCACTTCAATACAGTGATGAGACCACTTCAGTACAGTGATGAGACCACTTCAGTACAGTGATCAGACCACTTCAGTACAGTGATCAGACCACTTCAATAAAGTGATCAGACCACTTCAATACAGTGATCAGACCACTTCAATACAGTGATCAGACCACTTAAGTAAAGTGATCAGACCACTTCAATACAGTGATCAGACAACTTCAATACAGTGATCAGACCACTTCAATAAAGTGATGAGACCACTTCAATACAGTGATCAGACCACTTCAGTACAGTGATCAGACCACTTCAATACAGTTATCAGACCACTTCAATACAGTGATCAGACCACTTCACTACAGTGATCATATCACTTCAATACAGTGATCGGACCACTTCAATACAGTGATCAGACCACTTCAATACAGTGATCAGACCACTTAAGTAAAGTGATCAGACCACTTCAATACAGTAATCAGACCACTTCAATACAGTGATCAGACCACTTCAATACAGTGATCGGACCACTTCAATACAGTGATCGGACCACTTCAATACAGTGATCGGACCACTTCAATACAGTGATCGGACCACTTCAATACAGTGATCGGACCACTTCAATACAGTGATCAGGCCACTTCAATACAGTGATCAGGCCACTTCAATACAGTGATCAGACCACTTCAATACAGTGATCAGACCACTTAACCGCACTGAAAGTACTCGTACGTCTTTATCCCTTGATTCCCGACTAAAGAAAGAGCCTTGTGTTTTGAAGGCTCGCAGGCTAGCCAACTTGAAGATGAGTGTGGGACATTGATGGAACGATATTCACAGGGGAAAACCGACGTACTCTCAGAAAAAAAAAAATCCCTCTCCCAGTGCCACTTTTCCACCACGTGGACTGGCCCGGAATCGAACGTGAGCCTCCTTGGTGAGACGCCATGAGCCATGGCACGTCCTGCCGCTTGGGGCAAGCAACAGCCCCAGTATGCATTGAATAGGCTGCTGAATGGAGCTCAGTGCTGATCTGGCCTTGGGGGCATAAGTGACAAATACGTGATATTCTTGATTGTGGTGACTTCCTCTGTTCTAGGTTCATGTAGTGTCATCAGTACTGTGTTCAAAGAGCTTAATTGGCTCTTTTCTTGGATGACAGGCAGATCCGATGTGAATACTGCAGTCATAACATTGTGACAACTAATAAATTCAGACATTAGTGAACAGCGTTAAAATGACAGTTATCACAAAAAAATACTTGTAATGAGATTACATCAGATTTCGCTCCGGAAATACTTCCCGCCTTCTGTTCACAGTGTTGTATCTTCCTGGCTGCTGACTAAACAGCTAAAATTTGGCGTATTTAGCCGTTATAACGACTAGGCCATTGGCTCGACGACCAAAGAATCGTGGTTTGATTCCCGGCATGGCCAAGAGATTCGTTCCTTCAATAAAACTTCCCAGATATAGTCTTACTGAGGCTCATATGAACTTCCATAAATCTGTCCAAACCGGGTCTGGCTGGGGCCCATATAAGCTTCTATAAAACTGTTCAGACTGGGCCTGGCTGGGGCCCAAGTAAACCTCCATAAATCTGTCCAGACCGGCTGTGGACCGCACAAAGTTCTGTTCACTGGTCAATATATAACGACAGACAGACACAACGGCTGTATTTATTTTTATTATTCTGATAACACAACAGGATGACTGTACCTAGGTTGCACTTGTATTCGGTGGCTACTAAAGGATCCTTCACCCCCGGTAAAGCGGTCAGGGCCTAAAACTGACGACTATCTCCATCCAGCACCGAGCTATGCGTCCATTCCCCTATACGCCTTCATCGTTAGCCACAGGGACACCTTCGATTTATACATACAAAAACAGGCCGGATATGTTGTCTTATGTGGGTGTCATTGTGATCGCTTACCGTATGGAAAGAACACAGACTGATGGCCGTAGAGCCTTTCATACTACAGTGTGTTGCTGTAATCAGTCGTGGAGCCTTTCATACTACAGTGTGTTGCTGTAATCAGTCGTGGAGCCTTTCATACTACAGTGTGTTGCTGTAATCAGTCGTGGAGCCTTTCATACTACAGTGTGTTGCTGTAATCATCGTGGAGCCTTTCATACTACAGTGTGTTGCTGTAATCAGTCGTGGAGCCTTTCATACTACAGTGTGTTGCTGTAATCAGTCGTGGAGCCTTTCATACTACAGTGTGTTGCTGTAATCAGTCGTGGAGCCTTTCATACTACAGTGTGTTGCTGTAATCAGTCGTGGAGCCTTTCATACTACAGTGTGTTGCTGTAATCAGTCGTGGAGCCTTTCATACTACAGTGTGTTGCTGTAATCAGTCGTGGAGCCTTTCATACTACAGTGTGTGCTGTAATCAGTCGTGGAGCCTTTCATACTACAGTGTGTTGCTGTATCAGTCGTGGAGCCTTTCATACTACAGTGTGTTGCTGTAATCAGTCGTGGAGCCTTTCATACTACAGTGTGTTGCTGTAATCAGTCGTGGAGCCTTTCATACTACAGTGTGTTGCTGTAATCAGTCGTGGAGCCTTTCATACTACAGTGTGTTGCTGTAATCATCGTGGAGCCTTTCATACTACAGTGTGTTGCTGTAATCAGTCGTGGAGCCTTTCATACTACAGTGTGTTGCTGTAATCAGTCGTGGAGCCTTTCATACTACAGTGTGTTGCTGTAATCAGTCGTGGAGCCTTTCATACTACAGTGTGTTGCTGTAATCAGTCGTGGAGCCTTTCATACTACAGTGTGTTGCTGTAATCAGTCATACTACAGTGTGTTGCTCTAATCAGTCGTGAGCCTTTCATACTACAGTGTGTTGCTGTAATCAGTCGTGGAGCCTTTCATACTACAGTGTGTTGCTGTAATCAGTCGTGGAGCCTTTCATACTACAGTGTGTTGCTGTAATCAGTCGTGGAGCCTTTCATACTACAGTGTGTTGCTCTAATCAGTCGTGGAGCTTTTCATACTACAGTGTGTTGCTGTAATCAGTCGTGGAGCCTTTCATACTACAGTGTGTTGCTGTAATCAGTCGTGCACATTTAAATCTAACAAAGCACACTGTTTACAGGCAGACAGTGCATTCTGTCAACGTAGTACGTGTTTTGGCCCAGCTGATTCATTATCAAGGAGTTCTCAGTAGCAGAATGAGACGTGTATAAAATGTTAACAGTGCTTATGCTAATAAAATTATTATACATATAAAATATAAAAACAGCTTAGATTCGATTTAAAACATCAGTTGTCACCTTTCACAATAATTTTACTGCCAGTATAGTTGTGCATAAAATGGCTTTGTCTGGCGTATGTGGGGCCAGTCTGAGAGCTATTTTTGCCTTTGTGATCTTCCTGTCGTATGAACCGTCAAAACCGAAAAACCCCGTGTTTTTCGTTGTTGCAGAGGTGGTTCTAAAATCTCAGGTTTCATACGTAATTGCTGCTGTTTAACTTTCTCATCAAGTCATAACATCGTGCGTTTGGACACGTCAGCCTCTGCTATGTGAATTGTATCATTCAATTTAGCTTGTAACGTTACATTGTGATAAAGGAAGTTTATATTTATGAGGAAAGTTGCCAATTTATGTTCAATGGGATTGTTGGGTACATAATGATTCGTAGTATCATTGGTAGTAGATTTTCAAAAAAATATTTGTTTGAATATGATTAATGTACACAAGTAACTACTTTGACATTCGATTTCATAGTGTAATTCATTTTGTTTCCATTTGTTAAGTTCTTGTATGACCGCATAGTATGAGCATGCCATCCACATACCTTGTGTGACCGCACAGTATGAGCATGCCATCCACATACCTTGTGTGACCGCACAGTATGAGCATGCCATCCACATACCTTGTATGACCGCATAGTATGAGCATGCCATCCACATACCTTGTGTGACCGCACAGTATGAGCATGCCATCCACATACCTTGTATGACCGCACAGTATGAGCATGCCATCCACATACCTTGTGTGACCGCATAGTATGAGCATGCCATCCACATACCTTGTGTGACCGCATAGTATGAGCATGCCATCCACATACCTTGTGTGACCGCATAGTATGAGCATGCCATCCACATACCTTGTGTGACCGCATAGTATGAGCATGCCATCCACATACCTTGTGTGACCGCATAGTATGAGCATGCCATCCACATACCTTGTGTGACCGCATAGTATGAGCATGCCATCCACATACCTTGTATGACCGCATAGTATGAGCATGCCATCCACATACCTTGTGTGACCGCACAGTATGAGCATGCCATCCACATACCTTGTGTGACCGCACAGTATGAGCATGCCATCCACATACATTGTATGACCGCACAGTATGAGCATGCCATCCACATACCTTGTATGACCGCATAGTATGAGCATGCCATCCACATACCTTGTGTGACCGCATAGTATGAGCATGCCATCCACATAACTTTTGTGACCGCATAGTATGAGCATGCCATCCACATACCTTGTGTGACCGCATAGTATGAGCATGCCATCCACATACCTTGTGTGACCGCACAGTATGAGCATGCCATCCACATACCTTGTGTGACCGCATAGTATGAGCATGCCATCCACATACCTTGTGTGACCGCATAGTATGAGCATGCCATCCACATAACTTTTGTGACCGCATAGTATGAGCATGCCATCCACATACCTTGTGTGACCGCATAGTATGAGCATGCCATCCACATACCTTGTGTGACCGCATAGTATGAGCATGCCATCCACATACCTTGTGTGACCGCATAGTATGAGCATGCCATCCACATACCTTGTGTGACCGCATAGTATGAGCATGCCATCCACATACCTTGTGTGACCGCATAGTATGAGCATGCCATCCACATACCTTGTATGACCGCATAGTATGAGCATGCCATCCACATACCTTGTGTGACCGCACAGTATGAGCATGCCATCCACATACCTTGTGTGACCGCACAGTATGAGCATGCCATCCACATACCTTGTATGACCGCACAGTATGAGCATGCCATCCACATACCTTGTATGACCGCATAGTATGAGCATGCCATCCACATACCTTGTGTGACCGCATAGTATGAGCATGCCATCCACATAACTTTTGTGACCGCATAGTATGAGCATGCCATCCACATACCTTGTATGACCGCACAGTATGAGCATGCCATCCACATACCTTGTGTGACCGCATAGTATGAGCATGCCATCCACATACCTTGTATGACCGCACAGTATGAGCATGCCATCCACATACCTTGTGTGACCGCATAGTATGAGCATGCCATCCACATACCTTGTATGACCGCATAGTATGAGCATGCCATCCACATACCTTGTATGACCGCATAGTATGAGCATGCCATCCACATACCTTGTATGACCGCACAGTATGAGCATGCCATCCACATACCTTGTATGACCGCATAGTATGAGCATGCCATCCACATACCTTGTATGACCGCACAGTATGAACATGCCATCCACATACCTTGTATGACCGCATAGTATGAGCATGCCATCCACATACCTTGTATGACCGCACAGTATGAGCATGCCATCCACATACCTTGTATGACCGCATAGTATGAGCATGCCATCCACATACCTTGTATGACCGCACAGTATGAGCATGCCATCCACATACCTTGTGTGACCGCACAGTATGAGCATGCCATCCACTTACCTTGTGTGACCGCATAGTATGAGCATGCCATCCACATACCTTGTATGACCGCACAGTATGAGCATGCCATCCACATACCTTGTATGACCGCATAGTATGAGCATGCCATCCACATACCTTGTGTGACCGCACAGTATGAGCATGCCATCCACATACCTTGTATGACCGCACAGTATGAGCATGCCATCCACATACCTTGTGTGACCGCACAGTATGAGCATGCCATCCACTTACCTTGTGTGACCGCATAGTATGAGCATGCCATCCACATACCTTGTGTGACCGCATAGTATGAGCATGCCATCCACATACCTTGTGTGACCGCATAGTATGAGCATGCCATCCACATACCTTGTGTGACCGCACAGTATGAGCATGCCATCCACATACCTTGTATGACCGCACAGTATGAGCATGCCATCCACATACCTTGTATGACCGCATAGTATGAGCATGCCATCCACATACCTTGTGTGACCGCACAGTATGAGCATGCCATCCACATACCTTGTGTGACCGCATAGTATGAGCATGCCATCCACATACCTTGTGTGACCGCACAGTATGAGCATGCCATCCACTTACCTTGTGTGACCGCACAGTATGAGCATGCCATCCACATACCTTGTGTGACCGCATAGTATGAGCATGCCATCCACATACCTTGTGTGACCGCATAGTATGAGCATGCCATCCACATACCTTGTGTGACCGCATAGTATGAGCATGCCATCCACATACCTTGTATGACCGCACAGTATGAGCATGCCATCCACATACCTTGTATGACCGCATAGTATGAGCATGCCATCCACATACCTTGTATGACCGCACAGTATGAGCATGCCATCCACATACCTTGTATGACCGCACAGTATGAGCATGCCATCCACATACCTTGTGTGAACTATAATGCCTTTACTTTAAAACACGTGTTTAATTATAATATTTTCACAATACTCGAGGAAGATTTCGGTAGTCAAGTCTGCAGTAGGTGAGACGATTGCTACACCTTGATGGGTGTTTCACATATTGTTTAAATTAAAAATAATTTTGACTCAAGACAATACGTAATAAAAACAATGCTTAATTGTACAACGTCAGCTCTTGGTAATGATGAGTAGTGAGTTTAGTTAAAAACAATTGTTTGTTTTGTATATTTACCCTACGTATCGTTGGAAATCAAGGAAAACCTTTTTAATGCTTAAAATTTCTTCCGGTTGGAGATTTACACATAAATCTTTCATATCTAATGATACTAATCTACAGTTTTTATACTTACTTATATTAGATTTTGCGCCATTTGCATTTTAATCAGAAGTGACAAAGTAATGACCAGGTACAGATTGTGTAACTTCATATTGCTAGTTTATGTAATGGTGCATGAACGTTGTTGGAGGCCGGACGGAAAGGAATGTCCTGCGTATGGCTTTTGAGAGTGCGTTTAACTGGGGAGCTAATATATTGATGTGTAGAATGTCCTGTGTATGGCTTTTGAGAGTGCGTTTAACTGGGGAGCTAATGTATTGATGTGTAGAATGTCCTGCGTATGGCTTTTGAGAGTGCGTTTAACTGGGGAGCTAATGTATTGATGTGTAGAATGTCCTGCGTATGGCTTTTGAGAGTGCGTTTAACTGGGGAGCTAATGTATTGATGTGTAGAATGTCCTGCGTATGGCTTTTGAGAGTGCGTTTAACTGGGGAGCTAATGTATTGATGTGTAGAATGTCCTGCGTATGGCTTTTGAGAGTGCGTTTAACTGGGGAGCTAATGTATTGATGTGTAGAATGTCCTGCGTATGGCTTTTGAGAGTGCGTTTAACTGGGGAGCTAATGTATTGATGTGTAGAATGTCCTGCGTATGGCTTTTGAGAGTGCGTTTAACTGGGGAGCTAATGTATTGATGTGTAGAATGTCCTGCGTATGGCTTTTGAGAGTGCGTTTAACTGGGGAGCTAATGTATTGACGTGTAGAATGTCCTGCGTATGGCTTTTGAGAGTGCGTTTAACTGGGGAGCTAATGTATTGATGTGTAGAATGTCCTGCGTATGGCTTTTGAGAGTGCGTTTAACTGGGGAGCTAATGTTTTGATGTGTAGAATGTCCTGCGTATGGCTTTTGAGAGTGCGTTTAACTGGGGAGCTAATGTATTGATGTGTAGAATGTCCTGCGTATGGCTTTTGAGAGTGCGTTTAACTGCGGAGCTAATGTATTGATGTGTAGAATGTCCTGCGTATGGCTTTTGAGAGTGCGTTTAACTGGGGAGCTAATGTATTGATGTGTAGAATGTCCTGCGTATGGCTTTTGAGAGTGCGTTTAACTGGGGAGCTAATGTATTGATGTGTAGAATGTCCTGCGTATGGCTTTTGAGAGTGCGTTTAACTGCGGAGCTAATGTATTGATGTGTAGAATGTCCTGCGTATGGCTTTTGAGAGTGCGTTTAACTGGGGAGCTAATGTATTGATGTGTAGAATGTCCTGCGTATGGCTTTTGAGAGTGCGTTTAACTGCGGAGCTAATGTATTGATGTGTAGAATGTCCTGCGTATGGCTTTTGAGAGTGCGTTTAACTGCGGAGCTAATGTATTGATGTGTAGAATGTCCTGCGTATGGCTTTTGAGAGTGCGTTTAACTGGGGAGCTAATGTATTGATGTGTAGAATGCGTCTATTTTCGTGTTTACTTACTGTGGAATTGCAACGGTTTATAGCTTGTATGTGATTTTTAAATCCGTCAGTAGGGTCTTTATGCATTCTCAGAACTGTTTTTGTATCAAGAAGAAATCAACTTCTTGCTTACAATGATCACTAATAATTATAATGATAGTTTTTTTCTTAATCTGCTTTTTTCACAATAAGATTATCATATTCCAGTTTCTGTCGGGAGTTTTTTGTAACACACAGCTGTCTTCTATGAATGGCCGTTTCCTCTTAAGGGAAACTTTAATACGTTCTATTGCTTTGTGAGCAAGAAGTCTATCTGAACCTATTGTTTAATCTTTAGTGCCCTGATTGCATTCTCTGTTTCAATTGTAACATATTTTATGGCCAGCTTTAAACGTTTCCCCGAAATACAACTGAAACCTTTTTATAATACAAGCATTTCTTCCTGTTAAAGTGTATAGTAATACGGGGCTGGAGAAGATTACGTAATATTGTCAGTGCGACTAAATTAAGTTGAATGGTGTTGGCGTGGCATGGAGGATGCACTTCGGAAATTTGAAACACGTAAATAGTGTTGATCGAAAAGTGTCAAGGAAACAGTCAACTTGGGAGATTTAGGCGTCAAGGAGATATTTGTAAATGACATTTTAGACAAAGTAGAGCGAACTGCAGTCACCTGATATGTGCAGAATGTTTAATGAACGACATTTTGGAAAGATAAATTAACATTGTGGTTTGCTGTGTGAGTTCGTGTTCTCGTGGGAGATAAAGACAAGGGCGTCTGGGACATGATCAGTGCACGTGGTGTTTAATTGGGACATGATCAGTGCACGTGGTGTTTAATTGGGACATGATCAGTGCACGTGGTGTTAAATTGGGACATGATCAGTGCACGTGGTGTTAAATTGGGACATGATCAGTGCACGTGGTGTTAAATTGGGACATGATCAGTGCACGTGGTGTTAAATTGGGACATGATCAGTGCACGTGGTGTTAAATCCCGAACACTGTAACCCTACGGTGTTTTTGTATGATCCCCACGACTGCGAACTTCGAATGAAGGGCCTTAATTTTAAGTCAGATAGGCTATTCATTTTGTTAGCTATTTGGCTTTTTACTGCGTCCGCTGTAGTATGTGCACCATTCAAATAAGACCCTAGATCTTAAAAGTTATGTGCAATTCGTGTTCATATGGCCATGTCGGCTAAATAGACTTACTTGTGGAGAACGGAATTATGTTATGTGACACCATATAGCTCAGTGCGTACGAGTATCTTCCAAATTACACGGCGTCACATACCAGAAATCCGTAATGTTTGTACTTCATGTTCATCTCCTTGAGAACCCTATATCAGACGCTGATCCGTCACTGCCTTACACGTCACTGATATCCCATATCTAGGGCCGGTGGGATCCATCCTTCGGTATTACTGGTTCCTTTCCTGTCAAAGCTGCACTCACAAAAGACCTCAATAAAAACACTCAACCTGCCTGTTAACAACTTCACAAAGAAGAAGCAAAAACTGCATCCGACCCTGAAGAACTGTGCGTCGGTTTATAGCAGTGCAATATAAATCGAAGGTTAAGCAATGACCTGCCAGTTGACAGGACCCTCACACAGTTGAGTAGCTGAACACAGTCTTGCCTGAGAAGCTGACGGTGCCTCAGCTCGACTTATGTAGAACCCAAAGATTACAAAGAAGAGCTAGCAATCCCTGTCCCTGTAACTTGCGCAATCGTCACCAGGTTGCCGTATGGACAGCCGGAGATTCCGGGTTCGATTGCCATCACAGGCAGAATCTATCCCTACTCCAGTGTTCTCACCGGCTCTGGGGCCTACCCACCCTCCTGGGGGCTGCTGCTCTGGAGTAGAACGGATGTTGTGTGCAGCCGAACATTCACCTCCTTCTTAAGCCGAGTTTTAAGAATGAATGGATGTGTGACTCCACCCCCACATTGCCTTACTGCTTAATTAAGAACAGTCAACTTTACCTTCGCCGTGTTATCTCAAAGACGAAACGTGACAACCTTGCAGTGCACTATGATCAAGAAACGGCTCGCGTAATGCCATTGTGTGTAGCAGCCGAAGATAGTCATAATGTTGATGTCCTCAGGGCAAGTTGTTTCAGTGTACGCAGCGCAAAGAAGTCAAGGAACGGACGTGTTAAAAGGTCAATGTGCAAATGAAAACAATATAGGCCTACGTAATGGGTCATATCCTGGCTCGGCGCATGCGTAGCATTCCTTCACTACTGCAGCCTATTACAACGGTCGACCCCATTCGTCTTATTCATGCAATGTCATCTAGTTCTCCCCTTCTTAGTCCCGCAACCCTCTCATTTTCTCAGCCCTCCCTTGTGTCTCATCAGTCATCCATACCGCATTTCACCCCCTAACCCTTCCGCTCAGCTAACAGCGTTGTCTTGCCTCCCCCGCCCTCCTGAGTGCAATCCATTCTCTTACTACGGCCTGCTTGAGAAGCCTGCACAGCTGAGATACGGCACTGAGCACACTACGGCCTTGCTTGAGAAGCCTGCACAGCTGAGATACGGCACTGAGCACACTACGGCCTTGCTTGAAGCCTGCACAGCGAGATAGCGGCACTGAGCACACTACGGCCTGAACGACTGTTCGATCCCAGTATGGAACAAAGGTTTGTCTGCACGCTGTGACATTCTCACTGTGCTGCCTTCTGATTGTGACGCCGTATCGAACAAAACCAAATTATTGGGTACAACGAAGAACACAGTAACATAGAAGTTGTTCCGCCTCCGATGCGGCCAGAACGACTCCGGGGCACACGCAGCACACTGTCTACACGTGGCGGTAGAGCGGCCAGAACGACTCCGGGGCACACGCAGCGCACTGTCTACACGTGGCGGTAGAGCGGCCAGAACGACTCCGGGGCACACGCAGCGCACTGTCTACACGTGGCGGTAGAGCGGCCAGCCATGTAAAATGCGCAAAGCCGAAATAAACGTTTCCGTGAGTCTTAACAGTCAAGCTTGTTTGGCCTCACAGCAGTGACCGACATAAATAATGAGGCACAAAAATTTCCTTGAAGACTACAAACATTCATACACGAAGCTGGAAACGAAAGTCTTTTTTTTTTACATGGTGAAGGGCCCCGCAGCAGATGCTACGGACGCACCGCAGCCGTGTCATGGACCCCTTTGCGGGTCTGGTGAAACCTACGGACCCCTCTCAGGAAAAGTATTTAAATGCATAAAATAGAGATATTGAGATTTATTGAACGTGACAAACAATTTTGCAGCCTAGAGGCCACAAATTACTTTCTTGCCTACAGCCATTATTGAGTGAAAATTAAGTTTTAGTTAGAGGTTAGTGAAAAAAGGTTGTAATTTTTTTCCCCTTCCAAGTCCACGGATCCCCCTGAAATCTACCCACAGACCCCCAAGGGGTCCGTGGACCCCAGGTTAAGAAAGGCTGGATTAGCGGTAAGCTGGACTTTTCTCTTCATGTCCGTGTGCAGGCCGGTTCTGGGAACTGGTGAGCCGCCTTTGCAGTGGGTACGGGGAGTTAATTTATATGGGGTAAAGTGGCCGGAGTGTGAAGCTCACAACTCAATACATTGTTCAGGTTAATATCCCCGGCAGGGACAGCTTTACCCTTACCATACGAGGAAGTGACGTGGTGTAGGCCTATACTGCAGCAAGTGACGTGGTGTAGGCCTATGCTGCAGCAAGTGACGTGGTGTAGGCCTATGCTGCAGCAAGTGACGTGGTGTAGGCCTATACTGCAGCAAGTGACGTGGTGTAGGCCTATACTGCAGCAAGTGACGTGGTGTAGGCCTATACTGCAGCAAGTGACGTGGTGTAGGCCTATACTGCAGCAAGTGACGTGTGTAGGCCTATACTGCAGCAAGTGACGTGTGTAGGCCTATGCTGCAGCAAGTGACGTGGTGTAGGCCTATGCTGCAGCAAGTGACGGTGTGTAGGCCTATGCTGCAGCAAGTGACGTGTGTAGGCCTATGCTGCAGCAAGTGACGTGGTGTAGGCCTATACTGCAGCAAGTGACGTGGTGTAGGCCTATGCTGCAGCAAGTGACGTGTGTAGGCCTATACTGCAGCAAGTGACGTGTGTAGGCCTAAGCTGCAGCAAGTGACGTGGTGTAGGCCTATACTGCAGCAAGTGACGTGGTGTAGGCCTATACTGCAGCAAGTGACGTGTGTAGGCCTATACTGCAGCAAGTGACGTGGTGTAGGCCTATGCTGCAGCAAGTGACGTGTGTAGGCCTATGCTGCAGCAAGTGACGTGGTGTAGGCCTATACTGCAGCAAGTGACGTGGTGTAGGCCTATGCTGCAGCAAGTGACGTGTGTAGGCCTATGCTGCAGCAAGTGACGTGTGTAGGCCTATGCTGCAGCAAGTGACGTGTGTAGGCCTATACTGCAGCAAGTGACGTGTGTAGGCCTATACTTCAGCAAGTGACGTGTGTAGGCCTATACTGCAGCAAGTGACGTGTGTAGGCCTATACTGCAGCAAGTGACGTGTGTAGGCCTATACTGCAGCAAGTGACGTGTGTAGGCCTATGCTGCAGCAAGTGACGTGTGTAGGCCTATACTGCAGCAAGTGACGTGTGTAGGCCTATACTGCAGCAAGTGACGTGTGTAGGCCTATGCTGCAGCAAGTGACGTGTGTAGGCCTATGCTGCAGCAAGTGACGTGTGTAGGCCTATACTGCAGCAAGTGACGTGTGTAGGCCTATACTGCAGCAAGTGACGTGTGTAGGCCTATGCTGCAGCAAGTGACGTGTGTAGGCCTATGCTGCAGCAAGTGACGTGTGTAGGCCTATGCTGCAGCAAGTGACGTGTGTAGGCCTATACTGCAGCAAGTGACGTGTGTAGGCCTATACTGCAGCAAGTGACGTGTGTAGGCCTATGCTGCAGCAAGTGACGTGTGTAGGCCTATACTGCAGCAAGTGACGTGTGTAGGCCTATGCTGCAGCAAGTGACGTGTGTAGGCCTATACTGCAGCAAGTGACGTGTGTAGGCCTATACTGCAGCAAGTGACGTGTGTAGGCCTATGCTGCAGCAAGTGACGTGTGTAGGCCTATGCTGCAGCAAGTGACGTGTGTAGGCCTATGCTGCAGCAAGTGACGTGTGTAGGCCTATACTGCAGCAAGTGACGTGTGTAGGCCTATACTGCAGCAAGTGACGTGTGTAGGCCTATGCTGCAGCAAGTGACGTGTGTAGGCCTATACTGCAGCAAGTGACGTGTGTAGGCCTATACTGCAGCAAGTGACGTGTGTAGGCCTATGCTGCAGCAAGTGACGTGTGTAGGCCTATACTGCAGCAAGTGACGTGTGTAGGCCTATACTGCAGCAAGTGACGTGTGTAGGCCTATGCTGCAGCAAGTGACGTGTGTAGGCCTATGCTGCAGCAAGTGACGTGTGTAGGCCTATGCTGCAGCAAGTGACGTGTGTAGGCCTATACTGCAGCAAGTGACGTGTGTAGGCCTATACTGCAGCAAGTGACGTGTGTAGGCCTATGCTGCAGCAAGTGACGTGTGTAGGCCTATACTGCAGCAAGTGACGTGTGTAGGCCTATGCTGCAGCAAGTGACGTGTGTAGGCCTATGCTGCAGCAAGTGACGTGTGTAGGCCTATGCTGCAGCAAGTGACGTGTGTAGGCCTATACTGCAGCAAGTGACGTGTGTAGGCCTATACTGCAGCAAGTGACGTGTGTAGGCCTATACTGCAGCAAGTGACGTGTGTAGGCCTATACTGCAGCAAGTGACGTGTGTAGGCCTATACTGCAGCAAGTGACGTGTGTAGGCCTATACTGCAGCAAGTGACGTGTGTAGGCCTATACTGCAGCAAGTGACGTGTGTAGGCCTATACTGCAGCAAATTTGCGCCCCCCCCCCCCCCCCCCCCCCGGCCTACGTTAAACTGTCGACATTTTGTAGCAGAGCAGTGCTGGAAGTTTCAAACTTCCTTCTGCCTGAACAAACAATGTGCGTACTGCGTATAATGAGTAGGCTACTAGCTGTTCGAAACGGGGTTCGAATCCCGGCTGAGGAAATGGATTATTCTCTTGGTCAAACTTCTCCAACGGCTCTAGGGCCCATCCAGCATTCCAGTCAAAGCGTACAGGGGGTGCTTCCAGGGGAGTAAAGCGGCTGGGGGTAAGAATGATGTGAGCTGTACCTCCAGTCCCCCGTACGCCATCACGGCGTGTACAGGGACAGCTTTACTTTATTAGTTTGGTGTTATCCTCCGGGACTGATCTGGCTGAGGCAGGGACAAGTGGGGCGTCTTCCGAACGCGGTAATGAGTCTTTAGGTTCCACACAGCGCAGGGAATTGCTTGACTAGCTCAGAACGCACTGCCTCTTCAAGGACTGTTCCATTGAGTTAGTTTTCTAGTTAGTTAATGTCCTGCCATGTACGCCGTCTTGTTTCCCATTTTCCCACCTGACGCTCCTATGCAGTTCTCTCCCCACGCCCAGTTTGTCCTACTGTATACAGGGCATACACAAAAGAATGGTGCGGTTTCAAAGGTGAATAAAAAATTTATGTCGCACCTTACACGGGCACAACATACACCGTCAGCGGCGGCAACTGTCCAAGTTTCTCATGCGCTACCAGCAGTTCGCTTCTCATGCTTACTCGTGGCCGCGGGGCCAGTTTCAAAGATGGCGTTGCGGCAGGAGAAGGCTTTCTGTGTGCTCCGTTTTGAGGTGTCCAGATCTGTGATTACCTTCTCCCTTGGCCACCCCGTTCGCCAGATCTTACACCGTGCGATGTCTTTCTTTGGGGGTTCGTTAAAGACAGCGTTTATGTACCACCATTGTCCACGTCCATCCATGAAATTCGTGATCGGATAACGCATGCACTGCAGGCCATTACAGCGGACATGCTACACCGGGTCTGGGATGAGTTTGATTACCGTGTGGATGTGTGACGTGTGACCCTGGGTGCACACATTGAAGGATTGTAATTACCAAATGAGAAACTTGGACAGTTGCCGCCGCTGACGATGTATGTTGTGCCCGTGTAAGGTGAGAAATAAATTTTTTATTCACTTTTGAAACCGCACCATTCTTTTGTGTATGCCCTGTATATATGTCTTATCTTCGTATGGCCACTTGCACTTTGCTGTACTTATTTCGTACACGCCCACATTTGGATCGGACGTTTAACATTTTACAGCCCAGGGGTTACTATATCTTTAAATATAAAGCCCAGTGGTTACTGTATGTACCACCATGTTTAACATTCACAAACTCTACGTTCTGCCCACACAGTGTATTTATGTGTTTTGTGTGGATCTCAGAACAAACAGCGATTATTTCACTGTACAACATTAACTGACTGGTTTGTATAACTGAGACGGAGTGTGTTTACTGCGCGGTACGGACTGTATCTTTATATGTACACACCTAAAGCCCAATGGTTACTATATGTACCACCATGTTTAACATTCACAAATTCTACGTTCTGCCCACACAGTGTATTTATATGTTTTGTGTGGATCTCAGAACAAACAGCGATTATTTCACTGTACAACATTAACTGACTGGTTTGTGTAACTGAGACGGAGTGTGTTTACTGCGCGGTACGGACTGAATCTCTAAATATAAAGCCCAGTGGTTACTATATGTACCACCATGTTTAACATTCACAAATTCTACGTTCTGCCCACACAGTGTATTTATGTGTTTTGTGTGGATCTCAGAACAGCGATTATTTCACTGTACAGCATTAACTGACTGGTTTGTATAACTGAGACGGAGTGTGTTTACTGCGCGGTACGAACTGTATCTTTATATGTACACACCTAAAGCCCAATGGTTACTATATGTACCACCATGTTTAACATTCACAAATTCTACGTTCTGCCCACACAGTGTATTTATGTGTTTTGTGTGGATCTCAGAACAAACAGCGATTATTTCACTGTACAGCATTAACTGACTGGTTTGTAAAACTGAGACGGAGTGTGTTTACTGCGCGGTACGGACTGTATTTATGTGTTTTGTGTGGATCTCAGAACAAACAGCGATTATTTCACTGTACAACATTAACTGACTGGTTTGTATAACTGAGACGGAGTGTGTTTACTGCGCGGTACGGACTGTATTTATGTGTTTTGTGTGGATCTCAGAACAAACAGCGATCATTTCACTGTACAGCATTAACTGACTGGTTTGTAAAACTGAGACGAAGTGTGTTTACTGCGCGGTACGGACTGTATTTATGTGTTTTGTGTGGATCTCAGAACAAACAGCGATCATTTCACTGTACAGCATTAACTGACTGGTTTGTAAAACTGAGACGAAGTGTGTTTACTGCGCGGTACGGACTGTATTTATGTGTTTTGTGTGGATCTCAGAACAAACAGCGATTATTTCACTGTACAGCATTAACTGACTGGTTTGTAAAACTGAGACGAAGTGTGTTTACTGCGCGGTACGGACTGTATTTATGTGTTTTATGTGGATCTCAGAACAAACAGCGATTATTTCACTGTACAACATTAACTGACTGGTTTGTATAACTGAGACGGAGTGTGTTTACTGCGCGGTACGGACTGTATTTATGTGTTTTGTGTGGATCTCAGAACAAACAGCGATCATTTCACTGTACAGCATTAACTGTCTGGTTTGTAAAACTGAGACGAAGTGTGTTTACTGCGCGGTACGAGCTGAGATCATACGTAAAACAGATACGTTTCATCTTTAAAGGGTTAATGCCAGAACGAGTGATTGTACAGTCCTGTTTGTCACTGTCTTCATTTTGCTGTAAACTGGCCTACATTGTTATACTTATATGCCAGGGGTAGCCGCAACCGGGCTTGCGCACGTCACTGATGTGGCTCGCGCAAATTGTCTGTGAAAAGTATTCAGTTAGTTTACACGCATAGGAGGCTGACCGCGAACGGCGTGTTGAAACATTTTCTAAAGAAACGAGACTCATAACTGGAACTAACTTGTTGGAGCTGAAGAGAAATACCAAGCCATTAAATAAGGGGTGGGGTGGGGAGTGTTTAATTTTATTAATTCAGAGTGAATTCGCCAAGAAGTAATTCTTTGCGTCGCTAACAGAAGGCGCTGGCTGCGTTGTCTCCGGCAGTGAGCAGCGTTACTGCCGTACGTGTGGCGTTTGGCTCTTGTGCTAAGTTGCCTCGTGAGGACGACTCACGAATGTCTGCAGCTAGCGAACTACACAGTTCGTTATAACCTTATGCGTCATCGTTCCAAGAAGATTCCTATTGGACAGGAGTGTGTGGTGTATGACGAATACGTTTTTTGTATCGAAATGCAAAGAATCTTAGCGAGAAGAAACAAGTCGACGTAAGTCAGACCTTCCGTTGTTGTCTGGACGACGATCATAAATGCGTTTCAAGAAACACTTGCGTTTTGTTTCCTGTTTATCTGAAGGCAAAAGAAACGTGATGAAACAAAGCGAAGTGCCGGCCAGGCAAAGAGTGAAGACAACTCAGCGGTTCCCTTTTATTTTCGATTAGTTTTGTGCTACTCTGCGCCCCCCCCCCCCCCTTCAGGCTAAGACACTAGATCTCCAGGTATTCCCTGGTTCCTTTGTTTCAAGTCTTCGTCCTTCTGAGGACAGAAGCACTGTAGAGCCTAATTACAGGTTCCAGGGTGGCTGTTAAGCCGAACAACAGCTCCTTTTGTGAGCCAGAAGAGTCCAATCCACGCCTTCACACCCATTTCTCGACGACCCATGTTAATATTATTCTCCCCGGCACCAGGTGGCTCCAGCAGTAACGCTTCTGACGTATTCGGCAGGTGCTGAGATCCAATTTCAACCGGGACACCGACTGTCCTGACGGAAGTGTTTCTTGGTTTTCTGCACCGACTGTCCTGACGGAAGTGTTTCTTGGTTTTCTGCACCGACTGTCCTGACGGAAGTGTTTCTTGGTTTTCTACACCGACTGTCCTGACGGAAGAGTTTCTTGGTTTTCTACACCGACTGTCCTGACGGAAGTGTTTCTTGGTTTTCTGCACCGACTGTCCTGACGGAAGTGTTTCTTGGTTTTCTGCACCGACTGTCCTGACGGAAGTGTTTCTTGGTTTTCTGCACCGACTGTCCTGACGGAAGTGTTTCTTGGTTTTCTGCACCGACTGTCCTGACGGAAGTGTTTCTTGGTTTTCTACACCGACTGTCCTGACGGAAGTGTTTCTTGGTTTTCTACACCGACTGTCCTGACGGAAGTGTTTCTTGGTTTTCTGCACCGACTGTCCTGACGGAAGTGTTTCTTGGTTTTCTGCACCGACTGTCCTGACGGAAGTGTTTCTTGGTTTTCTACACCGACTGTCCTGACGGAAGTGTTTCTTGGTTTTCTACAACGACTGTCCTGACGGAAGAGTTTCTTGGTTTTCTACACCGACTGTCTTGACGGAAGTGTTTCTTGGTTTTCTGCACCGACTGTCCTGACGGAAGTGTTTCTTGGTTTTCTGCACCGACTGTCCTGACGGAAGTGTTTCTTGGTTTTCTACATCGACTGTCCTGACGGAAGTGTTTCTTGGTTTTTTACACCGACTGTCCTGACGGAAGTGTTTCTTGGTTTTCTACACCGATTGTCCTGACGGAAGTGTTTCTTGGTTTTCTGCACCGACTGTCCTGACGGAAGTGTTTCTTGGTTTTCTGCACCGACTGTCCTGACGGAAGTGTTTCTTGGTTTTCTGCACCGACTGTCCTGACGGAAGTGTTTCTTGGTTTTCTGCACCGACTGTCCTGACGGAAGTGTTTCTTGGTTTTCTGCACCGACTGTCCTGACGGAAGTGTTTCTTGGTTTTCTGCACCGACTGTCCTGACGGAAGTGTTTCTTGGTTTTCTACACCGATTGTCCTGACGGAAGTGTTTCTTGGTTTTCTGCACCGACTGTCCTGACGGAAGTGTTTCTTGGTTTTCTGCACCGACTGTCCTGACGGAAGTGTTTCTTGGTTTTCTGCACCGACTGTCCTGACGGAAGTGTTTCTTGGTTTTCTGCACCGACTGTCCTGACGGAAGTGTTTCTTGGTTTTCTGCACCGACTGTCCTGACGGAAGTGTTTCTTGGTTTTCTGCACCGACTGTCCTGACGGAAGTGTTTCTTGGTTTTCTGCACCGACTGTCCTGACGGAAGTGTTTCTTGGTTTTCTGCACCGAGTGTCCTGACGGAAGTGTTTCTTGGTTTTCTGCACCGACTGTCCTGACGGAAGTGTTTCTTGGTT
Organism: Reticulitermes speratus; assembly: GCA_021186555.1. Taxonomy (NCBI): domain Eukaryota; kingdom Metazoa; phylum Arthropoda; class Insecta; order Blattodea; family Rhinotermitidae; genus Reticulitermes; species Reticulitermes speratus. The sequence goes on along the minus strand of JAJKFL010000001.1, from coordinate 57,667,867 downwards.
TTCTGCACCGAGTGTCCTGACGGAAGTGTTTCTTGGTTTTCTACACCGACTGTCCTGACGGAAGTGTTTCTTGGTTTTCTACACCGACTGTCCTGACGGAAGAGTTTCTTGGTTATCTACACCGACTGTCCTGACGGAAGTGTTTCTTGGTTTTCTACACCGACTGTCCTGACGGAAGTGTTTCTTGGTTTTCTGCACCGACTGTCCTGACGGAAGTGTTTCTTGGTTTTCTACACCGACTGTCCTGACGGAAGAGTTCCTTGGTTTTCTACACCGACTGTCCTGACGGAAGTGTTTCTTGGTTTTCTGCACCGACTGTCCTGACGGAAGTGTTTCTTGGTTTCTACACCGACTGTCCTGACGGAAGTGTTTCTTGGTTTTCTACACCGACTGTCCTGACGGAAGTGTTTCTTGGTTTCTACACCGACTGTCCTGACGGAAGTGTTTCTTGGTTTTCTACACCGACTGTCCTGACGGAAGTGTTTCGTGGTTTTTTCAGTCACTCAAGGCAGAATGCATAGATAATGCTTTAGCCTAAACAAGTCACAACCGCTTCCTTTTCAGTCAGCTATCATCAAGTCATTCGACACTTTGTACTCGGAGTTACGTCAGTCACTAAATGCACTACCGACACAAAGCACAGTGCTGCGTGTCTTCGCAGTTTTTATCTCTCATATCTGCTACACGGCCTGCCTACCTCATCAGGCGAACAGCTCCTCATGACGCAACACTCTGCGGTCTGCTGTCACCTCTGTGTCAGAAGCACAAATCAACGGGCAATCACATTGACAGACTCAAGAACCAAATATTTGTCTGTCTCTGGTACGAAACTGAGTCGCAACACAACACAACACTACACAACACAACACAACACTACACTACACAACACTACACAACACTACGCAACGCAACGCAACACAACACAACACAACACAACGCAACACTACGCAACGCAACGCAACGCAACACAACACAACACAACGCAACACTACGCAACGCAACGCAACGCAACGCAACACAACACAACACAACACTACACAACACTACGCAACGCAACGCAACGCAACACAACACAACACAACACAACGCAACGCAACGCAACACTACGCAACGCAACGCAACACAACACAACACAACACAACGCAACGCAACACTACGCAACGCAACGCAACACAACACAACACAACACAACGCAACACTACGCAACGCAACGCAACGCAACGCAACACAACACAACACAACGCAACACTACGCAACGCAACGCAACACAACACAACACAACGCAACGCAACGCAACACTACGCAACGCAACGCAACACTACACAACACAACACAACACTACACTACACAACACTACACAACACTACGCAACGCAACACAACACAACGCAACACTACGCAACGCAACGCAACGCAACACAACACAACACAACGCAACACTACGCAACGCAACGCAACGCAACGCAACACAACACAACACAACACTACACAACACTACGCAACGCAACGCAACACAACACAACACAACGCAACGCAACACTACGCAACGCAACGCAACGCAACACAACACAACACAACACAACGCAACACAACACTACGCAACGCAACACAACACAACACAACACAACGCAACACTACGCAACGCAACGCAACGCAACGCAACACAACACAAACACAACACAACGCAACACTACGCAACGCAACGCAACGCAACACAACACAACACAACACAACGCAACGCAACACTACGCAAACGCAACGCAACACTACACAACACAACACAACACTACACTACACAACACTACACAACACTACGCAACGCAACGCAACACAACACAACACACAACACAACACAACGCAACACTACGCAACGCAACGCAACGCAACACAACACAACACAACGCAACACTACGCAACGCAACGCAACGCAACACACAACAACACAACACAACACAACGCAACGCAACGCAACACTACGCAACGCAACGCAACACAACACAACACAACACAACACAACGCAACACAACACAACGCAACACTACGCAACGCAACGCAACGCAACGCAACACAACACAACGCAACCCAACACTGCTACCTGTACGCGTGTTTCCTGCCCCGCCCACTGTCCTTTCCGTTTTAAGCCACGCCTTCTATTTACTGTGTAGCGTGTTGCATACGCATTGGAATTTTTGTGAGTTGTGTGAAAAACGTTTTGGCCTGAGAATTGTACAAAACCGCTTGTCGACACACGAACAATGTAAATGGTCGCCATCTACGAAGACTGATCTGAAAGTACGTGCAGTGAACAGCGAGCGGTGGAATGCAACCGCCGACGCCCAGTTTTAGTGACACGCGGGGCCTACATAGCACCGACGCCACTAGTTTGTAGGGGTAGGCTATCAATAGACAGCATGCAGGTCTAACATGTGTCTATTGTGATGTACTTCTGCTACAAGAACTGGTAGGCTATCAATAGACAGCATGCAGATCTAACATGTGTATATTGTGATGTACGTCTGCTACAAGAACTGGTAGGCTATCAATAGACAGCATGCAGGTCTAACATGTGTATATTGTGATGTACTTCTGCTACAAGAACTGGTAGGCTATCAATAGACAGCATGCAGATCTAACATGTGTCTATTGTGATGTACTTCTGCTACAAGAACTGGTAGGCTATCAATAGACAGCATGCAGATCTAACATGTGTCTATTGTGATGTACTTCTGCTACAAGAACTGGTAGGCTATCAATAGACAGCATGCAGATCTAACATGTGTCTATTGTGATGTTCTTCTGCTACAAGAACTGGTAGGCTATCAATAGACAATAGACACATAAGTGTACAGAGCGCATGCGACATGTTGTAACAGTAGAACGAGGGACAACGTGACATTCTCACCTCATTACGCTCTTCCTTCCTCCTCCTCCTTCGTTCCGCCTTTCATTCTTCTCTCATCCCATCTTTTTTACGCCTCATTTATTTCTTTGCTCTCTCCGTAGCACGTTTCAGCAACACACGTCAAAATATATTTTCGCCATAAAATGCTGGAAGGCGGTTGCAATGGACTTTCGTGGCTAATATGCGTTCGTTAAGACTAGCTGGCATCTCTGTGTACTAAACCTCAGGTTTTGCTGTGATAGACACCGTGTAGAGAACAGAATACACAGCGATTAGTGCATATGAAGGAAGTTTTGATATTGCACAACCTTCATACAGCACAGAAATACGCGGACACGTCCATACCCCAAGCAGAACTCGAACCTCGGGATGGGCAGTACATAAGTATCCGATCAGAATACTGACAGCTTGCAGTGCGACACTGTGTTAACAAAAAGTGTCGCTCAGGAGATCGTACCGCTCTGGTAGCCAAGTTTTTGTTGCGGTTCCATTACAGCTACGGACGGTCATCTGTGTCGTCACCCCCGTTGTTTGGGCTACGTCGCGTCCCAGGCATCGTCAATGGGATATTCCTGTCGGCGTCGGGGCGCGGCTGGGGGTTGGCATCTTGCGGCCCACTGCCCCCAGGGGGACTGGGTAATCCGCCAGAGGTCGCAACCTCTAGAAACTACAGCAAAATGTACTTTTTTTAACTCGCACGTGTAATGAACTATTGAAATATAGCAACAATAACATCCGTGGAGCCATGCAGCGCAGATACTGAAACGTTTGTATGTCCTAAATAAAATCTTATTGGTCTGACGGCAGCGTCATGTGGTGCAAATCAACTGCCGTTTCAAACACCGAATTCGTCCCCACCATCAGGCTGCGAAAGACGACAGCATTAGAGGTTAGTTAGGAAATATCGACTATATAAACAAGGTGCAAGGATCTACCATACACTTGCTTGATACGATTTCATACGATTCAGAAACACTCTAGGGTAAGAGGCATAGAAGGGGAGTAGAGGTACAGCTTCAGTCATTCTTAACCATAGCATTAGATGTGGTCCAGTGGTCCCCTCCCCGGTACCTATTTAATAGACCCCCGCGTGGGCCACGCGGTGCAATGCTTTCGGGACGAGATAAAGCTCTTGCCTCTGAGGATTCGAATCCCACGTCGCCCACCACAGCTACTGGCTAGGTCTAACCCGGCACAAAACTGCAGGAAAGAGTCGTAAGTAGAACAAAAATAGACAACAAATCGTCAAGAACAGACGTTGTGGTTTGAGGGGTAGGACTGGGGTTAAGCAGACCGCGTCAAGATCCAGTTTGTGGGTCTTGCTAATACGCGTATGACCCCTTGGTTTTAATTAGCTAGGTTAATTCTTTATTAGACAAGCTGTCTTGAACGTCCGCCACGTAATTAGTGATGAACAAATCAAGCAAAAGGAAAAGACGATACACTGTATGAGGTTATAAGGTCTACTGTTACCAAAGACGATACACTGTATGAGTTATAAGGCTCGACTGTTGACGAAAGACGATACCATGTATGAGAGTTATAAAGGTCTACGTTACCAAAGACGATACACTGATGAGTTATAGGTCTACTGTTACCAAAGACAATAACTGTATGAGAGTTATAAGGTCTACTGTTACAAAGGATGATATCTGTATGAAGTTATAAGGTCTACTGTTACCAAAGACGATAACTGTATGAAGATGTGATATGGTCTAATGTTACAATAGAGCATACACTGTATGAGAGTTATAAGGTCTACTGTTACCAAAGACGATACACTGTAAGAATATAAGGTCTACTGTATACCAAAGACGATACACTGTATGATGAGTTTAAGGTCTACTGTTACCCAAAAACGATACATCTATAGAGTTTAAGGTCTACTGTTTACACAAGACGATACACCTATCGTTAGTTGAAGAGGTCTACTGTTACCAAAGACGATACACTGTATCGAGTTATAGTCTACTGTTACCAAAGACGAACACTGTATGAAGTTATAAGTCTACGATTACCAAGACGATACACTGTATGAGATGTCATATAAGGTCTACTGTTACCAAAGACGATACACTGTATGAGAGTTATAAGTCTACTGTTACCAAAGACGATACACTGTATGAGAGTTATAAGGTCTACTGTTACCAAAGACGATACACTGTATAGAGTTATAAGGTTTACTGTTACCAAAGTGGGCCGGATAGCTCAGTCGGTATGGCGATTCGCTACGAGCTGGACGTCCGGATCGAATCCCGGCGGGGATGAGATTTCAGCGCCCGTCCAAACCGCCCTGGGTAAAGCGGCCGGCGTGCGTTGAACACCCACCCCATCTAGCGCCGAGTAAGAAAGAGTAGGTATACTCTACTCCCCCTCTGGGCCTTCGTGTCCATGTACTAGGGTCGGAACTTCTCTACAAAACTGTCAATAGACCGCAGCAGATCTAACAGGCTAATTGTTATGTACTTCTGCTACAAGAACTGGTGCTATCAATAGACAGCATGCAGATCTAACATGTGTCTATTGTGATGTACTTCTGCATAAAGAACTGGTAGGCTTCGATATAGACAGTCAGGATCTAACATGTGTCTATTGTATGTACTTCTGCAACAGAACTGGTTAGGCTATCATAGACGCAGCAGATCTAACATGTTATATTGTAGATGTACTTTTCTACAAGAACTGGTAGGCTATCAATAGACAGCATGCAGATCTAACATGTCTAATTGATGTACTTCCTACAAGAACGTCAAGACAGCATGCAGATCTAACATGTGTATATTGTGATGTACTTCTGCTACAAGAACTGGTAGGCTATCAATAGACAGCATGCAGATCTAACATGTGTCTATTGTGATGTACTTCTGCTACAAGAACTGGTAGGCTATCAATAGACAGCATGCAGATCTAACATGTGTCTATTGTGATGTACTTCTGCTACAAGAACTGGTAGGCTATCAATAGACAGCATGCAGATCTAACATGTGTATATTGTGATGTACTTCTGCTACAAGAACTGGTAGGCTATCAATAGACAGCATGCAGATCTAACATGTGTCTATTGTGATGTACTTCTGCTACAAGAACTGTCAATAGACAGCATGCAGATCTAACATGTGTATATTGTGATGTACTTCTGCTACAAGAACTGGTAGGCTATCAATAGACAGCATGCAGATCTAACATGTGTCTATTGTGATGTACTTCTGCTACAAGAACTGGTAGGCTATCAATAGACAGCATGCAGATCTAACATGTGTATATTGTGATGTACTTCTGCTACAAGAACTGGTAGGCTATCAATAGACAGCATGCAGATCTAACATGTGTCTATTGTGATGTACTTCTGCTACAAGAACTGGTAGGCTATCAATAGACAGCATGCAGATCTAACATGTGTCTATTGTGATGTACTTCTGCTACAAGAACTGGTAGGCTATCAATAGACAGCATGCAGATCTAACATGTGTCTATTGTGATGTACTTCTGCTACAAGAACTGGTAGGCTATCAATAGACAGCATGCAGATCTAACATGTGTCTATTGTGATGTACTTCTGCTACAAGAACTGCTCATGCACATAACAAAATATGATAACTGTGCTTAACAACAGGTAATACGAGTAAACAGAACAACTGACAAACACTGTGATCCTGTAACTTAGATCAACAGGCTATAGGGGAAGAATCTGGATCACCACCCATTTTCCACGGAATTTTTCTACTTCTCAAGGCAGCCCCCATCTCGCTTCTTGAAGATCCACTTTAATATTATCCTCCCATCTAGCCTAGGTCTTCCGAGTGGCCTCTTTCCCTCAGGTTTCCCCCACCAAAACCCTGTATGCATCTCACTTCTCACCCATAAGTGCTACATTCTCTGCCCATCTCATTCTTTATTTTGATCCGCCGAGTAATATTTATGTAGTCTTTCCACAGTCCTGTTTCCTCGTCCCTCTTAGGCCCAAATATCTTCCTAGCTCCCTATTCTGAAACACCATTGGCCCATGTTCTGTATATGTTAACAGCATTTGCAATTGTAACGAGTTCGGCGTCCCGAGTAACAAACAGGACTTGTAAACTTTGTTGATCGACCCTCATAGCTGCTAACTACAGGCCCGCCAGCGCAGTATAGCGGCTAGGCTACGGGCTAAGCGACCATCGCGGCGGAGGGAATGTCCTCCGGAGGGGCTGTGGCGCCCACCAGCCTCCTGGCCAGTGGAAACAGAGGGCTCTTTCTTCGGATGTAAAGAGGTCGGGTGATGATACTCACTGACCTCCATCCGGTCGAAGGCCAAGACAGGCAGTGCTTTCTGCGGACGCCAGGACGAGTTCCTTACCCTTACAGAATCCTTCGAAGTTTAAACGCGAAGAATTGAGAATTTCTCATCTCTACGTATATCAAAAGGAAACCGTCCCTTTGATCCACTCTTACACACTGCAGCTTCCCACTGATGCTGTGACGTCACAGTCTTACTGAATATGCACTCTGTGAATTTAAAACTTTCTTCACAAACAGCTTCGCAGCACAAGCAATGACTGCCGCAAATAACTTCACACAGTCAAAGTCGAAACTGCAGTTGGTGCGTAAGGACAGGCTGAAATTGACAGCGGAGGATGCTTAACAAGACCTGAAGTTTCCCAACGGCTTTCTTTGCAGTTCGCTGAGCTATTGCTGCCATTTTATGACCGTAAGCGGCCCAAGTTGAGCATTATGACGTCGGTACGGCTGAAGATCATAACTGACACACAAGTTCCATAAAAGTGGCCCATATTGAATTTAAAGAAAAATTTATATATCCAGCAGTTCTAGACGTTCTGTTTTTCCCTTTGTGAAGAGAAACTCTGCAACTTATGAAACTCACTTTTGGTATTGCTATAATGTTAGGAATGCAAATGTGACTTGAGTGGATTTATACACAGGACAGAACCCCTAGTCTGAGCACAGGCACTTTGCCTTTCTGTATTTTCTCTCCGACTCTGAAGAAGACAGCCGTGACGTATATTTAGGACTGAAACATTACAATTGTGTGTGGACTTAACAGGCCTAATATGGTGGACTGATAAAAACTGCACTTTTGCTGTCTTAAATATTCACTTTCTCGGAAAACATTACAAGTAAGGACTTAAATATAAGTTTCATGAAACATAGGATGAGCCACTTTCGAGAAAAATGTTAAAATTTGGTTTCATCTCCTTGTAAATAGGAGCCATATTGTGTCTATGCTGACCAAAACGAAACACGTGGCAGCCTACAATGCAGACCTCCGGAAAAGTAGTTTTGTTAACATCGGTTGAGTAATTTCTATCAGACAACTAAAGTAGGCTGTAATTCCAGATGTGTTTGTTTTATGAAATTTATGAGAAAGAAAGCGGGACAGCTGGTGCTCATTGTGACTGTAATGCATTCAAAAATGCCTCGATAAAACTAAAGCTCTGACAAACAGATGACAGATTATCACGGTCTGCTTTTTCATTTATTTGTGGCTCCTTGAAAGACACTGTCAGTAGCTCAAAATATATGGAGTGGAATGACATATTAGTTAGTGAATAATGAACTGGAAAGGATGTGGAAGGAAGCGGCCGTTTCCCGATTCGAGTTAATGTCCCGGCATTTGCCAGGGGCGACTGAGAAAAGCCCCGAAATCCTTCCGCCAGTGTGGCCGGTCTCCAGACCAGCATTCGAAACCGGTACTTCTGGTACACGAAACAAGTCAAAACCACTGGACCGGTACTTCCGGTACATGAAACAGGAGTCACAACCACTGGACCGGTACTTCCGGTACATGAAACAGGAGTCACAACCACTGGACTGGTACTTCTGGTACATGAAACAGGAGTCACAACCATTGGACCGGTACTTCAGGTACGCGAAACAGGAGTCACAACCATTGTCGTCAGTGTGGTACACTTTAAGCATCCCAGGGATTAAGAACTGTACATTGTTCTGTCATTGATAGACTAGACTAGAATACAGAAGGGCGGGCACCACAGTCACCCGTGCACGTGGACCGTTATCTGTGGTAAAATACGGCGCCACTCACAGTGCACGAGCTGCAGACACACGACGCACCTCAACCTGTTGCCTCGTATTTCTGCCATCAGTGACGTCAGACTGCTGCTCTGACATTGGCAGACCGCCGCCTCTGAACCATGTCACGCAAAAGCATCTTGGCGGTAGCAATGGACGTTAGCGCTTGAGTCAGTAGTGCAGTGTTCATCTTTGCTGAAAGGAATACCCCAGATAGCAGCACAATTAGTGGAATGTTATTACATCAGGTTTAGCACTCAGCTTCAGTGTGCTGTCTGTCCAGAACTCTTGAAGCTTGGATGTTGCTGACGAAGTTTGTTTTCAAACACTTCCCTTCAAAATTTAAACGTTTTCATGTCTGTGTAATAAAGTAAGCAAGTAATTTGTATCGAAGATTGTTTCGTCTTGGTTAAACCTGCTGGAGCTTGAAGCTGACCAATCACTTGAAATTAGAGCCAGGATCTGGCATACATGGAGCTCTATGCATGGAGCTATAGACGGTAGATGGAGCACTGCTGAAATGATAAGTGGCACGCGAAAGCCAAAGTGATTACCACCGCCCAGGAACCGAGTAAGCTGGCTCAAGCTGTAATGGGGGTGTTCGTTTTGAGTACTGGCTGTATAGCTGCCTATCCTGGGCGAGATTTATCGTGGTTTTCCTCATTCGTGCTAGGGAAATGCTGCGACACCGCATCAGTCTAGACCACGCCCACTACCTTCGCCATCCTTCTCAGCCCATGAGGTAACGTTGCGTCTGTGCGCAAGCAAGCACCAAACTCTGAAGCGCAAGTCTTGCTGCACGCGTGCTTAGCCTTGCAAGTGACGAAACTCTATCGTCGGCGTTACGACTGCGCCGCCTTACAACGGCCCACGGTACCCACAGCAGAGACGGGTGAGTAGGTCCCGGACCAGGTGTGGACACGTTGAAGGTCAAACAAGAGAGGCAATGTAGTGTAACGTAACACTGAGGCGCGTTCGCGTAACCATTGTTGCCGTGGAAAGTAATAAGTATTGCATATTGTGAGTGTGTGTTTGTAGTCTTAGTTATCTAGCATGCAAAGCGCATGCGCCGTATGATATTGTCAACTGTGGCCTGTCTGGCTGTGCATATTTTTCTACATTCTTCCATAAAACGCATGATTTTCGGGGGAAAAAGGTACTGAATATAAAATTTGTGTTTTGATTTTCTCTACAACTTTTGTCTGAAACATTTCCCATTTTAAGAAGAATTCAACGAGATATTGTCACAAATGTACAAACATCTTCATGTAAAGTACCGTTATGCTTGACAGATTTGAATAGAGCTAGAATTTTCGCAACAGAGTTTCGAAAAATACTCAAATATCAAATTTCATGCAAATCTTCTAGTGGGAGCCGAGTTGTTCCATGCTGACGGACAGACGGAAAGATATGACGAAGCGAATAGTCGCTTCTCGCAAAATGTTTCGCGTCTGCCGGTAATCGAACCCCGATCCCTGGACCGCCCAGTCCGTAGCCTACGTTATACCCGCTGACCTGTGCCATTCGACCCTATATAGTGTGAGCCAAAGAGAGCGTTGTTAAGCAGACCGTACCGCAACAGTACCGGGACTGAACCCGGGTCACCTCCGTGACAGTGCAGCTGCACTTACTTTCTTGGCAGCGTGGTGTAGCGGTGACATTTGTGTTCGGGAGGATGGTGGATCGAATTTCGGACGGGACATCAGTTCTTGTGACTTCTCTGAGACCCTGCAGGTATCTCGATGATGCCACAGACCTCGACCAGTTTATTGTTCGTCAGTCACTGTGCAGCCTAGATACTGAAACGTGAAACGTGGGAACAACAAACGAATAAAATACGTGTAGCATTTTAGTCTCAGGATTTGAACTAAGAACCATTATCGCCGTTCGTTAAGGGTCAAGTTTACACACCTCCCCCCCCCCCACCCCCTAATGTGCGTGATATTGCTGATGAGCTGACACTTGTACTGACAATCACCGCTAGATGCATTCGCAAGTACAGGTTGTAAGCATGGAGTAACAGATTGTCATAAATTGCTTTAACATCTGCCGCCGTCTTCTTCTGTTCCTTTAGCCACTTTCTCTTTGCCTATCCCCCATGTCACCAACCTCATTCTTTTAATTCCCTCTGTCCCTCTACCCATATCTTAGAGCGAAACGAGAAAGTCGGAAGGTCAGAGTGTCCTTCCTCAGGCTAGGGTTTGACACACACAAACGTTTTCCCTTCTCACGCTGGGCTGGTGGCTGGGACTCGAACTCGATGTTCGGCTGCACCATGTGACCGCAGTGCAGTGTTCACGACAGCCCAACAAGCACTTTCTGGGTCGCGCTCTGGCTAAATGCATTTTTCTGAATGTTTGGTCAGGCAGGCCCGTTATAAGTTTGTCCTGTAATATCCAAGTCGAGGTACGAAAGGAACCCGCTTCTATTAAGGCAGAAAGCTATCTACCAATCTGCACCATGTCACAACACAAATACTCACTTCTCACTTCATGAGTAGCTAACACTTCGTCACGTTTCTCACTGGTTGTCGAAGGGTCTGTTGTTTACAGAGTGCATCTGTCTGCGCGGAAGTCAGTTCATTGGCTTTCATACAAAGGCTGCTTTAGATTCCTTTCTTACAGAATATTTTCTTTTGATTTATGGTGACAAGTCTAATAATGTATATTCTTCATAATGAAGTCTGAACCAAAATCCATCAGCCTCTGAGAAGAGGTGCGCAATCTCCCCCATCCAGCCACTATAAAATAACCCACCCTCTCGCCCTACGTAGCTTTCTTTCTGGTAACAATGGGGCAAGACAGGGATGTTCAAACGTTTCCGAAATATGCCAGTACCAAAGTATCAATGTAGATTCGGCCGTGAAGTTTCATCCTGTCGTCTTCTCCGTTGTGATCTCGAAAGGTTGCCACCTACCTGCCTACATACCAGAATATACGGTGTCATAACCCACAAAATGGCAGTGTGTAGGCACAACACATGTTCATGAAGACGGTAACACTTCTTCATATTATTTACTTATGATTTAGTATATTTAACTGCGCAGTTAAAGGTAAAGGTAAACTTCACCCTAGAACAGGCCATGAAGGCCAAAGTGAGAGTAAAGGTGTTGCTCTACTCTTTCTTTAACCTTGGCAAGAGATGGGGGGAGTCAACGCTACGCCCCGGCCGCTTTATCCCCGGGAAAGAGACCCGGTACCCACTGTACAGGTGGGCCGAAGTGTGCAGTGAGCACCTCAAATGATGGAGTGTTATAAGTGAACAGTGAAGTGACAGTGAACAGTGATTAGTGAACAGTGATATGAACAGTGATTAGTGAACAGTGATTAGTGAACAGTGATAGAACAGTGATTAGTGAACGGTGAACAGTGATTGTGAACAGTGAACAGTGATTAGTGAACAGTGATTAGTGAACAGTGAACAGTGATTAGTGAACAGTGATTAGTGAACAGTGAACAGTGATTAGTGAACAGTGATTAGTGAACAGTGAACAGTGATTAGATGAACAGTGAACAGTGATTAGTGAACAGTGAACAGTGATTAAGTGAACAGTGATTAGTGAACAGATGAACAGTGATTAGTGAACAGTGATTAGTGAACAGTGAACAGTGATTAGTGAACAGTGAACAGTGATTAGTGAACAGTGATTAGTGAACAGTGATTAGTGAACAGTGATTAGTGAACAGTGAACAGTGATTAGTGAACAGTGATTAGTGAACAGTGATTAGTGAACAGTGATTAGGGAACGGTGAACAGTGATTAGTGAACAGTGAACAGTGATTAGTGAACAGCGAACAGTGATTAGTGAACAGTGAACAGTGAACAGGACACTGTGTGGAAGGAAACAGTCATGACGCAGTGCGAGGTGCTTCCCACAATTTGTGTAGACTAACTGAGGAAAACCACGAAAATATTACTTATGATAGCCAAACTTTGAACCGAGCTTCTGGAATATGACGCGGGGCGCTACTGTCTTCGCTGAGAAGTGAATTCACTAAGCACCACGCCATAACGTGTGGGGCGTGGAGACATGCCTGCTGCAACTGGGCACTAGCTGCATTGCAGCGATCAGCTTCACCCACCGACCAGCTTATCTCCGGTAGGTACTGAGTGGGCCCCACATCAGGGCTGCACCAGGGGCAAAGTACAGAAGCCCCCGAGTCCACAGCAAAGATATTGTGTTTGCACTAGCTGTACACCGCCCACTGTACGGACCAATTCGAGCCCATTCGCGAGAACTGAAACAAGAAAATGATTTCAAATAACGGCTTTGTTTGAAATCCAAGCCTACTTGTGACAGTTTCGTAAAAAGTGGTCATGTGTCTCATAGGTGCGACAGGGCCCGTCGGCAACTTCGCACATGGGCCCAGAGATCCTACCTACGCCAGCGGCCTCTGCGCTTTAGAGAGAGAACAATCTCTTGCCCCTGTTGGGTTTTGAAACACGCCACCTCAGTCGTCTAGCCTTATCACTGTAATAACTGAGCTACCTGCAGGTACTCTTATGTCTAAATTTTCTTCGTTTTCCGCTTTTATTCTTTCGACCAGGTTGCGTACGTCTGTAAGAAGGGGCGAATTCGTGATATATCACAAGAAACTTCCGAACTTTAGTCCGTTAACCCTTCGGAGTGCAGGGGTTACAATACGCATCACCTGCTAAACATTTGATAATGCGTACATTCTGCCCACACAGTGTGGTTATGCGTTTTTTAAAGATTCTTGCAAATAAATAGCTATTATTTTTGTACTGAATGTTACTGTGAGGTAGGGACTGAGTTTAAATATTTGTTACCTGAAATTCTCGTTTCAGATGGTTAATTATCTGGTTACTTGAATGACTTCAATTGACAATTTCAGTACCGCCTTTTGTGTGTGAGTGTGTGTTTGTTTGGGACGGCAGTTCTGAGATTATTGGCGTCTTGTGAAGAGAACACAGCAAGAGAGTGGAAACAATTACGTAATAAGTAGCTTCATGGTGTGTACTTGTCGCGAAATATTGGTTGGGTAATAAAATTAGGGAAAATGAGAATGGCGGTACATGTAGCACGTATGGAGGAAATATGCAAAGGAGGTGTGAATATAAAGTTCCCGGAATAATTTTATTACAAACATTGCTGCATAATTCACACCTAAAGATGAAGTGTCGCCTTCAAAGTACAGCTAGACTCGCAATTCAGCGATGCTGTCTGGCACTGCTGCCAACACTCGGCAGTAGCTTCAGCCCTGCTCTTACATATTTATGAACGTCTCGACTTCACGAAATCTTCGTCCCTTCAAGATGGATCTTAATTTTGGAATGAGCCAAAAGTCATTACGAACCAAATTTGATGACTAAACTGCTTGCCAAAAGCGGCTGGTGAGCTGAAACTTTGTTCTGACGGAGGGCCTCTTTCCACACACATCTTCGCAAAAACTCGCAAACATTTCTGCACACTAAGCCCTGTCTGAACAAACAAGTTTGAGCACATTTTCAACATTTGGATCGGATGTGTGCGTTTCTGTCGACCCTGTTTGAACCGTTCGTGCCATTGAAAACAATTGATTTCTTCACAGCTTCTGTGTCATGTGCTCCAACAGAACTGCACGCATTCCGCTTACATTTCTTACAATTTCACGCAATATTTAGTGTTAGTTTATTTTTTGCATTGGCGACTTGAGAGTTGCATGTAAGAGGGCAGAAACAGAGTGTGAATATTGCTGTGTTCAATAAAAGTCTTACCTCAGCATTTCATATGTTCAACGAACTCCATTCTCTTGAGTTTGATTCTTGAAAACACATTACTGGCTTTATGGTTTAAGTCAGATATTGACGTGGTTAATTGTCTTGCAGTTGACAGCATTGCTAAAGCTTTCGTTCTGTCTTGATCCATGATATTACGTTAAAACGTTTTACTCAGTTTAATGTCCAGAAGCACCTTCTATTTTCCACATTGGTCACTGGATGTGTCACCACAATTGTCAGAAATTCAAGTGTTCAGAAAAGTCTGCTTTTAGGTTGTTTTTCATAAGAAACTGTAATAAAGTAGTGGCACCTGATGCTTTTCATAGATCTTTCCTTGAATATAAGACCTCTAATTCTGTTTTCAGTTTACATTTTTTAAGATCAACAGTTGCTTCCAAATGTTTCTCTGGGAATGACTTATTGAAAATGTAAAAGTTTTCAGGCATTACAAGCAGAGCAGCAGATTGGTGTTTAGTGAAAGCAAATCTAGATCTGGCTTCATTTATTATTATGTCACATAGCCTAACGCGTCTGTTGCTAGACGCAGTGCTTGTCATGTCCATATCCAGGCATTCCTTGTGGCAACTGGATCTTCCATTTCAGTTACACTGGAATTACTCATATTTTCACGAATTCGTTTCATGGCTGCAGCAAAATCATTGGTATATTTGTAGAGTTCATTGGAATCAATATTTCTCTTCTGGATTGGATTAAAGAGTATGTCTACATGTGGCATCACTCTATGTAAAAACTCTTATCCTGTGTTCATAAACGTTGCTTACAATACGACTTTCGAAATCCCTTCTAGTGTGTACAGATTGAAGCATTCTTTTCTTCAATCCTTCTGTTACTACATCTGTCCTCTTTGCTGACTGATAAAAAATGGCCGATATCTTTAATATGGTGACCGGATAAATGCGCACACGACGAAAGCCCACACGACAATTGCGCACAGATAAAACCCCACAGTCATGAATGCTCACAGGAAAAATACCCACACCGATAAATGCTCACACGGATACATGCTCACACGGATGAATGCTCACAAGGATAATTGCTCACAAGTTTAAATGCTCACATTGATAAATGCTCACACGGGCGAATTGTCACACAGGAAAGTACGCACATACAAGAATTAGGTTCGGTTAGCGTTCAGGCTATGTCTCTGTTCTGTATATTAAGTGAATGGCCACTGGACACAAACTTAGGTTAGCGTGTAGGCTATGTCTCTGTTTTGTATATTAAGTGAATGGCCACTTGACACAAAGTTAGGTTAGCGTTCAGGCTATGTCTCTGTTTTGTATATTAAGTGAATGGCCACTGGACACAAACTTAGGTTAGCGTTCAGGCTATGTCTCTGTTTTGTATATTAAGTGAATGGCCACTGGGCACAAACTTAGGTTAGCGTTCAGGCTATGTCTCTGTTTTGTATATTAAGTGAATGGCCACTGGGCACAAACTTAGGTTAGCGTTCAGGCTATGTCTCTGTTTTGTATATTAAGTGAATGGCCACTGGGCACAAACTTAGGTTAGCGTTCAGGCTATGTCTCTGTTTTGTATATTAAGTGAATGGCCACTGGGCACAAACTTAGGTTAGCGTTCAGGCTATGTCTCTGTTTTGTATATTAAGTGAATGGCCACTTGACACAAACTTAGGTTAGCGTTCAGGCTATGTCTCTGTTTTGTATATTAAGTGAATGGCCACTGGGCACAAACTTAGGTTAGCGTTCAGGCTATGTCTCTGTTTTGTATATTAAGTGAATGGCCACTTGACACAAACTTAGGTTAGCGTTCAGGCTATGTCTCTGTTTTGTATATTAAGTGAATGGCCACTCGACACAAAGTTAGGTTAGCGTTCAGGCTATGTCTCTGTTCTGTATATGAAGGGAATGGCCACTGGACACAAACTTAGGTTAGCGTGTAGGCTATGTCTCTGTTTTGTATATTAAGTGAATGGCCACTTGACACAAACTTAGGTTAGCGTTCAGGCTATGTCTCTGTTTTGTATATTAAGTGAATGGCCACTTGACACAAACTTAGGTTAGCGTTCAGGCTATGTCTCTGTTTTGTATATTAAGTGAATGGCCACTGGGCACAAACTTAGGTTAGCGTTCAGGCTATGTCTCTGTTTTGTATATTAAGTGAATGGCCACTTGACACAAACTTAGGTTAGCGTTCAGGCTATGTCTCTGTTTTGTATATTAAGTGAATGGCCACTGGACAGAAACTTAGGTTAGCGTTCAGGCTATGTCTCTGTTTTGTATATTAAGTGAATGGCCAATGGACACAAACTTAGGTTAGCGTTCAGGCTATGTCTCTGTTTTGTATATTAAGTGAATGGCCACTTGACACAAACTTAGGTTAGCGTTCAGGCTATGTCTCTGTTTTGTATATTAAGTGAATGGCCACTGGACAGAAACTTAGGTTTGCGTTCAGGCTATGTCTCTGTTTTGTATATTAAGTGAATGGCCACTGGGCACAAACTTAGGTTAGCGTTCAGGCTATGTCTCTGTTTTGTATATTAGGTGAATGGTCACTTGACACAAACTTAGGTTAGCGTTCAGGCTATGTCTCTGTTTTGTATATTAAGTGAATGGCCACTGGACAGAAACTTAGGTTAGCGTTCAGGCTATGTCTCTGTTTTGTATATTAAGTGAATGGCCACTTGACACAAACTTAGGTTAGCGTTCAGGCTATGTCTCTGTTTTGTATATTAAGTGAATGGCCACTGGACAGAAACTTAGGTTAGCGTTCAGGCTATGTCTCTGTTTTGTATATTAAGTGAATGGCCACTGGACAGAAACTTAGGTTAGCGTTCAGGCTATGTCTCTGTTTTGTATATTAAGTGAATGGCCACTGGACAGAAACTTAGGTTAGCGTTCAGGCTATGTCTCTGTTTTGTATATGAAGGGAATGGCCACTGCACACAAACTTAGGTTAGCGTGTAGGCTATGTCTCTGTTTTGTATATTAAGTGAATGGCCACTGGACACAAACTTAGGTCAGCGTGTAGGCTATGTCTCTGTTACAGTCAGCGCGATATTTCAACCTCGTCCCGCTCATTACACTACCATTACTTTCCTGTGTGACAATTCGCCCGTGTGAGCATTCGTCCGTGTGAGCATTTATCCTTGTGAGCAATTATCCTTGTGAGCATTAATCCGTGTGAGCATTCATCCGTGTGAGCATATATCCGTGTGAGCATTTATCGGTGTGGGTATTTTTCCTGTGAGCATTCATGACAGTGCGTTTTTATCTGTGCGCAATTGTCGTGTGGGCTTTCGTCGTGTGGGCTTTTGTCATGGAACCCTTTAATATCGGAGAAGGAAATCCTGACCTGGGATGAAGGAGATGCTTGTTACATAATAAAATTCCCCTTATTGGCACAACAGTGCATAAAAGTTGCTGTAAGATACGTTTCCTTGATCCTAGTTTGCACCAACCACTTAAGCCACTCGTCAGTGGCGCGCCATCGTATGTTTGACCGAACAGGTTACGTGGTTCTTCGTCTGAACCATTATTTGAGAGTCCCCTCAATAAACATACTCTTACACCACCTGCAGTTCAGTCCTGAAGATTAAAGAAACACCAAACGTGTGCATAAATCTGCCCCTCAATTTGATATCGAAATTTTATGCAGTCAGTTAATCTTGACAACATGTATCTGCTTTTATCCGCCTGTTTGTGTTGTTTCCTAATGTACAGACATCGTCCAGTTGTGCCTGACGTCCACTTGACCTAGCACTGAGCCTTCTCTGTCGCGCCATCCTAACGCTTCAAGTCGGCGCCTGTCCTTACCCAACACGTCAAATAAGGCTACCAAAGTACAAGGGAAACAAAAGTTTTTTTTTTTGCAATCGCTTATCAGTTACGCTTATCACAAGGCTGCCATTAAACTGACTGTTCTGCTTTTCGTGTGATGTGTGTCCTGAATCCTAAAGTCTGGCCTCGGGAGGTCCAATTTTTTTTCGGGCGCTTTCGCAAAATTGCGAAAAGCGACTGTTAGATTCGTAATGCCTCTCCGTCCGTCCGCACGAAACAACTCTGCTACCACTGGACAGACTTTCATGAAATTTGCTATTTGACGATTTTTCGAAAATCTGTCGAAAAAATTCAAGTATAATTAAAATCTAATAAGAGCAACGGTACTTCACATCAAGACCTGTGTACAGTTATGATAATATCTCGCTGAATTCTTCTTAGAATGAGAAATGTTTCAGACAAAAGTTGTAGAGAAAAGAAAACAGGCATTTTATATTCGATAACATTTTTTCCGAAAATCGTGCCATTTATGACACAATGTAGAAAAATATGGTACAGACAGACAGGCCACAGATGAGAATACACTACAGCGCATGCGCTTTGCGCGCTGGATGATTAAGGCTACAGACACGCACTCACAATATGTAATATTTATTGCTTCTCCACGGCAAAAATGGTTACGCGAAAGCGCCTTGATGTTACGTTATACGTACATTGTCTGTCTTGTTTATTTCTAGCCTCTCTTGCTAGCTCAATTGTTTGCCTGCGACATTATGTCATTCATCGCACACAGACAACAATACAACTTATGTACACTTCAGTGTTCAAAATATATCATTAACGAAACAAAAATCACTGTCTTAATGCAGCAAAAACACCTCCATAAAGTACATAAAAGAAACAAGCCACATCGAACACAACAGAACACTGTATTAGGGCTGCCAGCAAGCGAGCCAGTCCCCGTGTGCCACATGTCATGCTGTAGCAGTCAGGGCGGCGTGCGACCTTCAAGTGCTACTGGAACTTGTCCGCTAATTGTTATATTATTGTAGTGTGATGCAGTGTTGAATAACGATTATTAGGAATTTGTGGAGGGACACGTGTCCTGCCGCCACTGATTGTGACAAGAGACACGAGTACAGCTTTCATTTATGCCACACCTTTGATGGCTTTCATAAAAAGGACCTCAAAGCATATTGAATGTGCCTATATATCCATATCTTTGTACATAATTATGATGTGCTTACGTGTGCATTGCATGTATACAGAACAGAATACTGTTTGTGTGTGTGAGTTGTATTAGTTACTAGCAGGATACGAATGTTGCAACAGTTAGTGGCAGTGACAGTTACCTGTGTTTCAGTCTGTTTTGCAGTCCCGACCAATTACATAACGTGCACAGTTACTACGGTCACAGACACGGAGTGACATGCACAAGATGGAGTACACTGAACATACAGCCAGTCCGAATGTTTCTACGTTGTAGTGCGTGGTGCTTAGACCTGGGGGCTTTTATTTTCACCTTTACTGCGCTGAACTAGTGGAGGTCGACTCGTTTTTACAAACATGTACTCATCATCAGATTTGGAAACCTCGTGCAAAGTTCGTGCGGCGTGAAAAGAGACGAAAATATTATATTGAATGTTGATTGTGTAATTGTTTGAAAGGAGACGGACGTCGGACATTTGGACGTACCACCAGACACCGAGAAAGGCAGTCAGGAATTGAGCTGACCGGTCGATACTGTCATCTGTAGGCCTGCCTCTCGACTACACGTCAGGTGCCTTAATACGGGATCGCCTGAGCGGACTGGGATTGAATCAGGAACTAGCCGCTTCATGCGAGGTTTAAGGAGCGCACGGGGTTGTGAAAATTACCGTCTTCTGAGACGTTACGCTGTGTGGCCTAATAGAAGTTTAGGGACGTTTCGGAGAAACGCTAACTGCATATTCAGAGTAAAAGAGTGAGGCTTACATCTCAGCAGGAGAACATACCCTTCATAGCTATTTCAAGCCGATCCAAATCCCCTGACACACAAAATTTTATTTTTTATTTATTTATTATAGTTTGTCGAACGACTGTGTGAGAAGTTCGGCCGATGCAGATTCGAAGAAAGGATGTCGCTAAATAATGAACGTATTGATTTGTATCTAGCTTGAAGTAACATACCGCCATCTCCTTGGAAAGACAGAAAAATGGAAATTTTCAATCACAGTTGTCGGCCTGGGGGCCGAGATATAAAGCTGGGACCTGCCAAACACAAAGCTGGGACCCTGCCCAAACACAAAGCTGGGACCTGCCAAACACAAAGCTCAAATGCTACTCGCACGACTGCAGCCCATTCAGTTACAAGTTGTACCTAACTACAAGGCCACGAAGCTGTATGGAAGACTAAGAGGCAAGACCCAAGTTTGGCGCTCCGTCTGTTTTACCTTCGGCTAAAGAGTGGGCCGTTAAATCAAACGGCGTGACGTCTTTGCAAGAAGCCACGTAGTATGTCATACGTTCCGAGGCTACGTAGTATTCATCGTCCGAGGCCACGTAGCATGTCATACGTTCCGAGGTAAGACATACTGATGAACCGTTTCAAGAATTCGAGACACACTCTGTCCATTGTGTTCAGGGCACAACGTTTTAGAATGCAAAAATAAACGAGCACGCCACGCGGGCGGCATCGACGTTCGACTTTACATTTCCCCCCTCAACTAAAGCAGATAGCGTGAGAGAGAGTTTTAAAGCAGATATTTCAGTGCCTCTAGTTCGCACTCTCGGGAGAACTCGCTTGGCAGGAGGCCATGCACCTGTCACAGTTGCAGTGCACGCACTCAGATCGACGTTACGTTACGTTCTGTCGGTCCCTTCCTATAATTCAACGTACTACGCGTTCGCAGTCCTTCCTCTTACCCCCTGAAATATCAACCATAGGAAGACTAGGAAATGGGAAACACAAACCTTTTGCTCGCCACTGAGCAATAACATACTTGTTGCATGGTTTTGCAGTAGTACCTCAGTCATCACATTAGCTAGGCTACGAACGACGCGATCAAGGAATCGGGGTTCGATTCCACGCAAGGGCAAGGGATTCTCCTCTTATCCACAACGTCCGGACCGACTATGCGAACTGCCCAGCCCTCTTTCCACTGGGTAACGACGGAGCTCTTCCCGGGGTATAGCGGCCGGGGCGTGATGCTGACCACTGACTTCCATCTAGTGTCGAGGTTAAGAGTGTGTGGAGTCGTACATCCATGCTGTCGTGCGCCGTCACGGTGTAGTGCTTAATTAAGTACTGATACAAGAGCATAGAACGTGCTTTCTGATAGATTCCTTCATTTATCCTTTGTTAATGTAACATTGCCTTTACACTGCGTAGATTGTGTACTGTGTATGAATTAAAAAGCAAGTGGGACGAAGCAGCCGTGACCTATTTCACGGCACCATATCAGCATCAACTTCGAGGAACCAATAAAGACAACCACACAGCCCAGTCAGTGCAGCCAATTTCTGGATGAGATACGAACCCGGAACCTCTTGAGTCCCATCTTATATTAATAATCACTTGGAAATGTATAAATCTTGAGGCGCAGTTACAAAATCGCGTGGTCTCCATGTTGCTGTGTGTTATTTTGTAAGGAAAATTACCTTGTTAAACGCGAGACACACGCACTCACACGTCTAGATGATATGAATTTTCCAACGGAAAATGTAAATCAGATCAAACATGTTAGCTCAGTAGTTATGGATGCTTTAGTACTCAAGCGCGATCTGTCTTCCACACACAGTGTATTTACGTGCGTTCTCGTTTGATTCCCCGAACGCACAGCCGTTATTTCTCCAAACGGTGTTAACCGATTGGTGGACTGTGGACGTTCTCTGTCAGGCAGCAAGTGAATATCAAGCTGCAACGTCGCACCGCATATCGTGATGTAGTCCTCCCAGCGTTACGTCATAATGCAGCCCTCTAAGCTAAACATTCAGTGCACATGTCCAACTGCTTCCCGCGCTGCATACTAAAAGCAGTCCTCGTCTCCACCACCTTCACCTTCCACACTCGCCGACGCTCTACTTTGCCTCCTGCCTGTCTTTAGCTTCATGTGTCCGCCTCCAGCAATACATGTAGTGTCTGACATTGCGCCCTACTGCACCTCTGCACTTTGCTTCTTCTTCTTCTTGCTTCACAGAGTTATGCAGAGCAGCATACTGTCCCCTTACGTGGACATACCGATACGTGAGTCCTTACAAAATCTAATATTTACATGATTGTGCTACAGAGTGCTCTCGATTGTCAGGGGTAATTGTTGGGAGGAGGTGCACGGATAATGAGACACACGGATAACTGAGACACACGGATCACTGAGACACACGGATAACTCAAACCACGTACTTTATTGAGCCACGAGCAAAAAATAAAACTGTCGCGTGTTTATTATGTACACAATACACACACATAGCTGACACTTGCTGTTTACGTAAATACTCCGTGATTTTTGTTTGTATTGAGGATTTTGTTCGAGCACTACGCTCTAAATCACCTTATTTTCCACGTTCGTTATTAGCAACTTACGATCGTGCACGATAAGCCGCGCACGTGTAACCGAGAGCGTATTGTAACTGTGTAATTAAACATTTGTTTTGTGGATGTCCGTGCATGACAGGCCGACACAGTCGATACCGCTGTGCTGTTCTGTTGTCTTCAAAACCATTAGGTCCGAGCTTCGCACAGAGGCAGCATACTGACAAGCAAGTGAGGGTCAGTGTTGTCTGCACCGTCATTCACGTAGTGCTGAGGCTAAGAACACGTGGAGCTATACCTCCATTCGCGCATACGACAACGCGTTGTATAGCCTGAGTAAACTCGGGAACAAATTCAGCTTTAATACAGCTTTTCATGCAATTTAGTATCTGCTTTATGCAAATCTGTTTATCTATGAAACAAAACTCCGTTTAAATATGATAGTAGCCTAACATATAAGTTTAGCCTTGCAACAAATGTATCAATTATGCTTGTTATGACGCCAAAACGGGGATCACACAGTTCTACACTCATTAGACTCCATCCTGTTTTTGTCCTAACAACTGCGAGACGCTATCACTTCCTTGTATCCGTGACTTGTTTGAGCCGTGACCCGTGAATCGCGTATGTTACAGACACATGAAATACAAACATGCTTTTTCACGCGCTGCATTGAGTCAGTAGTGCTTAATGCAGAGGCCTGAGGGACGTACCTAGCGCTAGTTAGTACCTAGCGCTAGTTATGTACCTAGCGCTAGTTATGTACCTAGCGCTAGTTATGTACCTAGCGCTAGTTATGTACCTAGCGCTAGTTATGTACCTAGCGCTAGTTATGTACCTAGCGCTAGTTATGTACCTAGCGCTAGTTATGTACCTAGCGCTACTTATGTACCTAGCGCTATTATGTACCTAGCGCTACTTATGTACCTAGCGCTAGTTATGTACCTAGCGCTAGTTATGTGCCTAGCGCTAGTTATGTACCTAGCGCTAGTTATGTACCTAGCGCTAGTTATGTACCTAGCGCTAGTTATGTACCTAGCGCTAGTTATGTACCTAGCGCTAGTTATGTAACCTAGCGCTAGTTATGTACCTAGCGCTACTTATGTACCTAGCGCTACTTATGTAACCATAGCGCTAGTTATGTGCCTAGCGCTAGTTATGTGCCTAGCGCTAGTTATGTACCTAGCGCTAGTTATGTACCTAGCGCTAGTTATGTACCTAGCGCTAGTTATGTACCTAGCGCTACTTATGTACCTAGCGCTAGTTATGTACCTAGCGCTAGTTATGTACCTAGCGCTAGTTATGTACCTAGCGCTAGTTATGTACCTAGCGCTAGTTTATGTACCTAGCGCTACTTATGTACCTAGCGCTACTTATGTACCTAGCGCTACTTATGTGCCTAGCGCTAGTTATGTGCCTAGCGCTAGTTATGTGCCTAGCGCTAGTTATGTGCCTAGCGCTAGTTATGTACCTAGCGCTAGTTATGTACCTAGCGCTAGTTATGTACCTAGCGCTACTTATGTACCTAGCGCTAGTTATGTACCTAGCGCTAGTTATGTACCTAGCGCTACTTATGTACCTAGCGCTAGTTATGTACCTAGCGCTAGTTATGTACCTAGCGCTAGTTCTCCCGCTAGTTCTGCACCGGTCCGAAATTCTGTAGTATTTTGATACATTCCAAGCAGCTTTTGGATAGTTAACCTATCTAAATTAGGCCACGAGGGTTTGCTTCTAAATCCGTTCAAATAACCGTTTAGATTAATGTCTTATTTGACACTACAGAACCTGTGAATGCAGTAGGAATCGTTAACCCATCGAGACACACTGGTAATTATATGTACCACCTGCTTTGCATTCAGTAATGCTGCACTTGGCGAATTTGCGATTTTCGTATGATTCTCACAAGGCAGTAAAGAGCCAGTGTTGTTTACCTGCACAACAACAGCCGACTGGCCGTCACAATGACGACGCATTGTGTTTCTTGCAAGACGGCACCTGAATATTTAAATATTAAATACGTGAAGTTCAAGCTGCAATGACTTACAAGTGACCACATTCAGATCGAAGTAATTTCACTTTACAGCGCGTTCCTTGAAAAGTAGTAAATAATGCAGTAAATAAAGAAATTATCTGCCTTCAATAAGATAACCAAATGTTCATGGTCGTGCTCACAACAGGCGGTGTCTCGCTCTACTGTGACAGCCAATTCTGTCTAGCTCTCAACCTCACATTCCAGTTCTTGAGCATTTATTCTAACACTTTTATACTAAGTAACCTACGTCTCCGAATTCTTGGTCCGTTCTACTGAAATTTCCTGACCAAACGTTTGTAGGCTGATCTCATTTCCCTGACCAATAAATCCTCATAAATGTGTTCAACTTCCTTACTCATTTAGGATTTATTTAGCGGAGCTGTACGTGTTCAAATGATAGGATCACTACTGAATAAGTAATTGGAAAGTGTGTTGAAGTGGTCGTGGCCAACTTTGACGAGGTAGGTCTGCTGCTGCGTGGAGACACTGAAGAAAAGAAACTGGAAAATTCTCGGGGCCGGTATTTGTACCCGTGACCGCCCGATTACAAAGCACAGTTCCACTCCCTCGACTTCACAAGCAGCACACACTGTGGACGTCTTCTTTATGTATCTTAATGTTATCTCTCCACGATCCTGTCTACGTAATACACGTGGAGTAATGAGGAAGTCGGACACTTGGCGATATATCGAACTGGGTATCGATGTAGCGGACTGCGATGCGCGGGTCATCGACTCCAGACCTTCGTTAGTATTCATAGCGAGTCTGCTGGCTTTTTTCTAAGAGCCCAGTGTCCCAAGAGAACACGAAAGCGAGCCGCGGTCATACGCAACAGGTTCACCGTCTCCACGAACGAGTTCAACGCGAGAGTTTATATGCGACATTGGAGATTGTTACGGTTATGATTCTGAAGATGGCTGTTCTTCTGGCATTTGACATCCTGCAGTGTGGAAGTGTACTGACTTTCAGACGAACCAGTTGCCTCCATCATCAGAGTAGACGATGAAATTACGCTCTTTGTCCGAAACGTCCGTGTACATTTACGAAAACACAATGCTGCAGCACGCTGTCGGTTTAGGCATAGTCCGTCTGTGTTCGTGCAGGCGACACCATCGTAACAGTATGCGTGGGTAGCTCAGTCGATATAGTGACCAGGCTACGGCCAGGACAACAGACTGAATCGTGCTTCCCTTTCTGGCATGGGCTACATTTCCTTATATTTTGTAACGTATGACTCCAACCTGCAGCCCGCGGGCCGCATGTGGTCCGCCACGTTGTATTATGCGGCCAGCGACCACATTTGTAAATTGTGTACATACTATAAAAATTGCACAACAATTTAGACGGTTTGGTATACCACGTGTTATTTTTTCATGTGCTGCCAGCGAACAAGCCCACAATAACGGTTGCAATCGTTTGCCATAAAAAGGTTGGATGCCCCTCTCTAGTGCGTCAAGACCGACTCTCGGGTTCAGTATGTATCGGAAAGGAGGTGGCGGGAATGTGTGGTTAGGCACCCGTTTCCATCTAATGCTGGGGCTACAATTTTTAGAGTTATGTCTCCAGGCCCCGTGAGTTTTCTTGGTATGGTGCTTAATTAAGTACAGGAACGACTTTTACCCTTTCATTAATGCCGAGTTAATGATGCGTGGAACTGTGCCCTAACTCCCCCATACGCCTTCATGGCATGGCTCTTGAAAGTAACCACATGGACAGCTTCACCTTGTACCTTTATCTCTGTAAGCCGGTAACCACACGTCACTGGCATTCCTTACCAGTGGATTTGTATATATATAAATAGACCAGTGATGCTTGTAGCATTTTCCCTCCATTTCCAAGAAATAATTACAAGCAAAACCATTTAAAATAATTCAGTTAATTTTTCTTTTTCCAGTTCCTTGATGGCCCGTAAATTGAGCCTTCCAAGTCAATTAATGACGAGAGGAAAGCAATTTAAACTGTTAAATCGTTCTCTGCCCTACACATTCATAATTAATAGTAAAGCTACTATTTCCAATACAAGGGAACTCAGTACTATGCTTATAACTTGCTTTCCATATTTTACAGAAAGTTTACGATGTTTTTGTGTGACCATCGCTGACCACTCACTTCAGGTTAACAATGCGCGAAGCTTAACTTCAGTGCCTGCAGACGGTCTGCAGGACGCTTCAGTTATTCACAGGGTAAGCTCAAGTAGTAGAGCTTTCATGTAGGTGTGTGTTCAGCCTATAGTTAGCACACAAGAGATAACTTCCTAGCTGCCAGAGAACGCTTACAGTCTACTGTAGAGACCAACTGGCTAATAACTTGTAGGGAAATAATCGCTGTTTGTTACGAGAAGTATGCAAAATAATAAATGCACTGTGTGGGCAAAATGTGGAGTTCCTAATGTTAAAGTACTCGTAAGTGCTGCGCTTTAAAGAGATATGGGGAGGTGGAGGTATAACACCACGCATTCTTAACCTCGGCAGTAGACGGGGGCGTGGTAGTGGTCAAGTTGACGTCGCTGCGGCTTTATCCCCGGCGAAAGAGCCCCCCTGCCTTTCCCGGTATGGCTGGTCTGGACGCCTCTGCACCTGCCAGGAACCAAACGCCTTTTCTCCAGTAATCCAGCCCGTAACCTGGTCATTTTGCTGACAGAGATACCCGCCGAAATTTCGGATGTTCTGTATAGATCACCGATCGCCTTCACAAAGAAGTCTGGCAAAAGTGCGCATATTTTGGGCCTTCAAAAATTTGTTCTGAGACCGCATGTGGCAAAAGCCGCTGAACGGCGTCCTTAAAGTCCGGTGTCTTGAAGTACTGCAGTACTAAACTTTGTAACACCTTATAGTTTCGGTTAAAATCCGACGAAATGATGGAGCCTATACCTGAACACTTACGTGCGTTTCAGCACATTACACACACTAATCTAAATATCTATCGGAGCTAAGGAGTGTCAAAAAAGTTGTGGAGGAAAATGAAACAAGCATTTTGTCGTCTTTTGAGAGCCGCATCTGGGGGAATATCAAGGTTAGGAATGCGACACCGTGCATTGTTATGTCAGTTGAATATCAAGGTTAGGAATGCGACACCGTGCATTGTTATGTCAGTTGAATATCAAGGTTAGGAATGCGACACCGCAGTCATTGTTAAGTGGTCCTAGTAGTGAATATCAAGGTTAGGAATGCGACACCGTGCATTGTGCTTTTGTATGTCAGTTGAATATCAAGGTTAGGAATGCGACACTGCATTGTTATGTCAGTTGATTCAGCGACACCGTGCTATTCGTTGTTAGTAGGATCACGCTTGATCTATCAGCGTACCCGCTTCCTTTAAGATTGTTAGAGGACTTACTTTCATCTATGCTTAGGTCTCCCAAATGGCGTCTTACCGTCACATTTCAATGTTGTGCCTATCTCATTCTTCTACACAGTCAAGTGTCCTGTCACCTTGACATGAACACTCACTACTATGTGTGCGCCTGATGCTAACTGCATCTGAGCAAATCGTGACATACGACGAGGAAGGCTGAACAACTTCCACAGTTTTCATAAACCAAGTCGTAAATAACAGTCATTTGCCGTGCTGAAACTTGGTTAGTTCCTACATTTTGCGTCAGTCTGATTTAGGGTCTATTTTGCAACTTTTTAACGGTGACCCACAGTATGTTTGTGAGGCAATTCAAGGATTGTTCCCACCCCTCTTATTAAAGCAGCAGGGGTTGTTGAAGGGCTTGTGAATCTCTGTAATTCTTTGACGCTCCGCCTCGGGGCTCTTATCCGAAGAAAAAAAGGTTTGGGTAGCAGCAGCAGCCGAGACTGCCAACGTGTCTGTCAGACATTAAACTCCACCGCCGTTGAATTCATACGCTTTAAAATTCCGTCAGTAACACTTACTCAGGCGAACGCTAAGCTACTTTGTACGTTAAGCAGATGACACAATACGCGTCGTCTGGCAAGCGTTTGCTACTTGTGCTTGTCAAACTGACACACAGGAACTGAGCTGCACTATTGGCTGCAACTCGTTCGCCCGTCCTTGCCTGTAGGCAGCAAAGTAAGAGGGAGCACAGTGCTGGGACAGACAGACAGACAGACAGTTAGTGGGCTCAGTGCATGTAAGTGGGGTTTTCTTTCTTCAGGTCTCTGGGTGGAATTGCGAACACGATAAGAGAGATTTGAAGTCATCTGGCATGTGAGTCCGTGTAGTTTGGCTCCTGTAAATAGATATACCCTGACGATGGTTACAGCAAGTACCTCTGACATGTATGCATACTTCTGCCAGACTAAATGGTGGTAAATATTTATCTTTGCAAGAGGTGAAACTAAATTTCAAGATTGCCGTCTTATGAACATGAAATATTGTAAGGGGGAAGTTACGGAGGCCCGGGTTCGATCCCGGTCAGTCCATGTGGCATTTGTGGTGGAGAAAATAGCACTGGGACAAGTTTTTCCCCGAGTACTTCGGTTTTCCCCTGTCAGTTTCATTCCACCGGTGCTCCATTACAAGGAAAAACGAAATAACTAATCATCTTCATCACAGGGTGGCACAATAAGCCTCAAGGCTACTGTTTAATTAGGTCTGAGTCGGTTCCTTCTCCATTACCTGCCACCACATCACTCTGAGCTACTGGCAGAGTCGTCAACGTAACAGCCAAGAATCGAACTGGCTACCGATCCGGAATACATTTATTCATTCTGCAGTCTGTCTTACGACAGGTCCGTAGTCTCTTCCAAAGCGAGTTCTACACAGAGTGCGATCTAGTGCTTCCTCTTTCAATTTCCAGTATCTTCTCTTTTCCTTAAGTTCATCCAGTAGCTGCTTACGTCTTCTCTCTCGTCTTCCCGTCATTTCTATCCTTCCTTCCAACTTTCCTCCAATAACGTGTTTCAGAAGGCAGTTCCTACGCAAGATGTGACCAATCCAGTTAGCCTTTCTTCTTTTTATTGTATGTACGATATTCCTCTCCTCCTTTACTCAGTGTAATACTTCTTCATTTCTCACACGATCGGTCCAACTGATCTTCTCCATTCTTCTCCAGCACCACATTTCACAACTTTCCAGATACTTCTGATCCACTTTCCGAAGTGTCCACGTTTCAGCACCATACAAAGCCATGCTCCAAATGTAGCACTTTACTAGTTTCTTCCTTAAATTTAAGTCCAGTTTAAAGGTAAAAAAAAGTCTTCTTCTTGAATATTGCTTTTGCCATGGCAATTCTGGATTTAATGTCACGTGTACAGCTTGCAATACATTTATATAAAATATATATCGCGAAAAGCCATTACATTTTGTACTTTGCATAGCTTTCATTGCAACAGTCGCTGTACAAAAGTAAAGCCACCTGTAGCTTACGAGTTGTAATGTAGATGTTTATTAGGCCTATGTCCACCGTCCAGCTTAACAAAACGACATGTATACACAAGGACATTTATACCGTACGCCTCAGAAAATGGTACCAGTATTTTGTCTGCAATATGCTGCAGTGTTGGTGATTGTCTCTGCTGTTGCCTTCACAAGTCGCAAGGTGTCATCTTTTGTCTTTTGTCTCGTACGTTCAAAACACCTCGCATTTGTCCAACACAGAGCCAGCGTCTTCATATTTCCGCACTCATCACATTGCACAGCAGTTTCATATTCAAACAATCCTCTTGACAAAGAACACCCTCTGTTCCACAGTGCAGGACGACATCTTTGCAACTAAACACCTGCGTTACTTCACACAGTCCTGCCATCATCACACAGTCCTGCCATCATCACAAACAATTTTCATACAAAATAAATTAAAACATTAAAATAGGCCGTACTTGAATGCCTTGCAGTTCCGATGACAATGTTTGTAAGTAGTGCATTGGACAGCCCTGCCCCAGAGATTGTTTGTCAGTGGAATGCAAGGTGTTGTAACACGGCCAGGTAAAGATACATAACACTGGACAAAGCCGTGCCCTTGAGCCCTAGGGTCAAGCAGGTCCTGAAGGTGGATGAGAGAGCCCTCGGGTTATGAAGGTGCAGGGATAAGGGAAGCCGCGATAAAACTTGCTTTTGTTGGGCGCAGGTAGGCTGCGTTCGCCACACTGCACTGCCGAAGCTGCGATAAAACTTGCTTTTGCTGGGCGCAGGTAGGCTGCGTTCGCCACACTGCACTGCCGAAGCTGCGATAAAACTTGCTTTTTCTGGGCGCAGGTAGGCTGCGTTCGCCACACTGCACTGCCGAAGCTGCGATAAAACTTGCTTTTGCTGGGCGCAGGTAGGCTGCGTTCGCCACACTGCACTGCCGAAGCTGCGATAAAACTTGCTTTTGCTGGGCGCAGGTAGGCTGCGTTCGCCACACTGCACTGCCGAAGCTGCGATAAAACTTGCTTTTGCTGGGCGCAGGTAGCTGCGTTCGCCACACTGCACTGCCGAAGCTGCGATAAAACTTGCTTTTGCTGGGCGCAGGTAGGCTGCGTTCGCCACACTGCACTGCCGAAGCTGCGATAAAACTTGCTTTTTCTGGGCGCAGGTAGGCTGCGTTCGCCACACTGCACTGCCGAAGCTGCGATAAAACTTGCTTTTGCTGGGCGCAGGTAGGCTGCGTTCGCCACACTGCACTGCCGAAGCTGCGATAAAACTTGCTTTTGCTGGGCGCAGGTAGGCTGCGTTCGCCACACTGCACTGCCGAATCTGCGATAAAACTTCCTTTTGCTGGGCGCAGGTAGGCTGAGTTCGCCACACTGCACTGCCGAAGCTGCGATAAAACTTGCTTTTTCTGGGCGCAGGTAGGCTGCGTTCGCCACACTGCACTGCCGAAGCTGCGATAAAACTTGCTTTTTCTGGGCGCAGGTAGGCTGCGTTCGCCACACTGCACTGCCGAAGCTGCGATAAAACTTGCTTTTGCTGGGCGCAGGTAGGCTGCTTTCCCCACACTGCACTGCCGAAGCTGCGATAAAACTTGCTTTTTCTGGGCGCAGGTAGGCTGCGTTCGCCACACTGCACTGCCGAAGCTGCGATAAAACTTGCTTTTGCTGGGCGCAGGTAGGCTGAGTTCGCCACACTGCACTGCCGAAGCTGCGATAAAACTTGCTTTTTCTGGGCGCAGGTAGGCTGCGTTCGCCACACTGCACTGCCGAAGCTGCGATAAAACTTGCTTTTTCTGGGCGCAGGTAGGCTGCGTTCGCCACACTGCACTGCCGAAGCTGCGATAAAACTTGCTTTTGCTGGGCGCAGGTAGGCTGCGTTCCCCACACTGCACTGCCGAAGCTGCGATAAAACTTGCTTTTTCTGGGCGCAGGTAGGCTGCGTTCGCCACACTGCACTGCCGAAGCTGCGATAAAACTTGCTTTTGCTGGGCGCAGGTAGCTGCGTTCGCCACACTGCATTGCCGAAGCTGCGATAAAACTTGCTTTTGCTGGGCGCAGGTAGGCTGCGTTCGCCACACTGCACTGCCGAAGCTGCGATAAAACTTGCTTTTGCTGGGCGCAGGTAGGCTGCGTTCGCCACACTGCACTGCCGAAGCTGCGATAAAACTTGCTTTTGCTGGGCGCAGGTAGGCTGCTTTCCCCACACTGCACTGCCGAAGCTGCGATAAAACTTGCTTTTGCTGGGCGCAGGTAGCTGCGTTCGCCACACTGCACTGCCGAAGCTGCGATAAAACTTGCTTTTGCTGGGCGCAGGTAGGCTGCGTTCGCCACACTGCACTGCCGAAGCTGCGATAAAACTTGCTTTTGCTGGGCGCAGGTAGCTGCGTTCGCCACACTGAACTGCCGAAGCTGCGATAAAACTTGCTTTTGCTGGGCGCAGGTAGGCTGCGTTCGCCACACTGCACTGCCGAAGCTGCGATAAAACTTGCTTTTGCTGGGCGCAAGTAGCTGCGTTCGCCACACTGCACTGCCGAAGCTGCACCGTGTCTGGTGGCCTCACGTGCTCTTCCACACTCTTACTTCTTTTTAAAGATGTTTTGCATGTTTCCATCTATGTTTCTTTCTTCATTACGTATTTGCTTCCGTCTCTCTTTATTCTCTGTCTCTATTTCTTTGTTTTACACTTTATTTTCTTCTTTCTTTATTTCCTTAGAAGTTTTCTTATTTATTGCATCCACGCTCATTTCATCTTGTTTCTTTGTCATTCATCCGTTCTTCTTTCCCTTTCTTTGATTTCCTTTCTTTGTTTCCTATTTTTGTTCTATCTTTTCCCTCTTCCTCTTCTCAACGCGTTAATTCGATCTGTTTTTCATTTACTTCATTTCCTGTTTTCTCTGTTTGCTAGGCGAAGCATGTAGCGCGCATAGAGAAAGAAAATATACACGAGATGTTGGACTGAGGAGCCAAAGGGAATGGGGAGGGAGGGAGGGGCAGCGACATTGAAATGTGAGTTACAGAGACGTGGTGGTGTTCACTGCATTTATCTACCCTGAAGACTGAAGTAGCAGGCCGCTACGAAACGTCGGTACATTCTACACGGCGTCAAATCGCAAAATACAATAATCATAATGGATTTATGTAGCTCAGAATAGGGCAAGTGGCGGGGGCTGCTCAATACATTCTGAGCTGCTCAATAGTGAATGATGCGTGGTTTAGTGTGGTCAGTCGTGCAGCTCAATACATTCTGAGCTGCTCAATAGTGAATGATGCGTTGTTTAGTGTGGTCAGTCGTGCAGCTCAATACATTCTGAGCTGCTCAATAGTGAATGATGCGTTGTTTAGTGTGGTCAGTCATGCAGCTCAATACAATCTGAGCTGCTCAATAGTGACTGATGCATGATTTAGTGTGGTGAGTCGTGCAGCTCAATACATTCTGAGCTGCTCAATAGTGACTGCTGCATGGTTTATTGTGGTGAGTCGTGCAGCTCAATACATTCTGAGCTGCTCAATAGTGACTGCTGCATGGTTTAGTGTGGTGAGTCGTGCAGCTCAATACATTCTGAGCTGCTCAATAGTGACTGCTGCATGGTTTAGTGTGGTGAGTCGTGCAGCTCAATACATTCTGAGCTGCTCAATAGTGACTGCTGCATGGTTTAGTGTGGTCAGTCGTGCAGCTCAATACATTCTGGGCTGCTCAATAGTGACTGCTGCATGGTTTATTGTGGTGAGTCGTGCAGCTCAATACATTCTGAGCTGCTCAATAGTGACTGCTGCATGGTTTAGTGTGGTGAGTCGTGCAGCTCAATACATTCTGAGCTGCTCAATAGTGACTGCTGCATGGTTTAGTGTGGTCAGTCGCGCAGCTCAATACATTCTGAGCTGTTCAACAGTGAGGTCCCGGATTCAAATCTCGGCACAGAGGCCGGCCAACCTAAAATTAGACCGCGCCTTCTTCGTTCCATGCCATTTAAAATTCATTGTCCATTCATCTTGTCATCGTAAGCTAAAAGTAATAATCTAAGATACTGGACCATTGCTAAATTCATTCCTTCATTCATCCATTGATTCATTCATTCTGTAGTCTGTCTTACGACAGGTCCATAGCCTCTTCCAAAGCGAATTCTCCACAGGGTGCGATCTAGTGCTTCCTCTTTCAATTTCCAGTATCTTCTCTTTTCCTTAAGATCATCCAATAGCCACTTACGTCTTCTTCCTCGTCTTCCCGTCACTGCTATCCTTCCTTTTAACTTTCCTCCAATAACGTGTTTCAGAAGGCAGTTTCTGTGCAAGATGTGACCAATCCAGTTAGCCTTTCTTCCTTTTACTGTATGTACGATATTCCTCTCCTCCTTTACTCAGTGTAATACTTCTTCATTTCACACACGATCGGTCCAACTGATCTTCTCCATTCTTCTCCAGCACCACATTTCAAAACTTTCCAGATACTTCTGATCTACTTTCCGAAGTGTCCACGTTTCAGCACCATACAAAGCTATGCTCCAAATGTAGCACTTTACTAGTTTCTTCCTTAAATTTAAGTCCAATTTTCTGGTGAAAAGATTTATCTTCTTGTTAAATATACCGTAAAATACAGTAAAGTTAAAATCGTCCGTGTACTTAATTAAGAACCAAGCCATGAAGGCACACGTTTGAGTGGAGTTATGAATCCACGCATTTTCAATCTTGACAGCAGATGGAGATGGATGGTCAGATTTATGCCCTGTCCGTTTTACCCCTGGCCAAAGAGCCTCCTGTCGTCCAGCTGCTCGACTGACTGTAAACAAAGCGTAAATACAAATACAGAAACCTGAGCCCGAGGCTGAGTGCTGAGGCTGAATTGTGCGCCACGTGTGTCCGAATCGTATTAGCCAGGAAGCCAAAGAGCGCAAACAACCCACGAACAAGGTTTTCGATTTCCACACTAAACGTTACCAGTGAGCCCGAACTGCGACCAGTACCACACGCACGTTTCGCAGGCACAGAACCACCTCAAACCGGTAATTACAGTTACGTACCGGTACATCCTGAAAATAAATGATCCATACTTAATGATGCCAGCGCTCAAGGCTTTCACGTTTCTGCCTAAATGATGCATTCACCGGCCCAGTCTGACGTATGTATAGCAACCAGCCTGTGGTGAATTTTATCATTCGTTATCACCACCTGCATTCCTATGAAGGGAATGGATATGTGGCTCTATTATTATTTATTTAACCATTTCAAGGAACAGATGTAAAGTCCGAGTTCGTACCTCACAGCAAACACCGTGCGTCTTCTTTATAAAGACCAGTCGGACTGTGTTGTCTCGCTGTTTATATGCGAGTCATACTAAACACATGGAGAGGTTTCAACGTCACAGCAAACGGCACTGCAACGGCAGGGCTCTAAAGTGCGAGGTACTTTGGGTACAAATTGTGGAGCGCAACCTTATGCAGTGTTTGTTACTGTATTTGTGTCAGAAGGGAAATTAGTTTTTTACCTGAACCCCTTACATACGTGTGAAGAAGAATTTGGCTTTTTCACTGCACACGCTTCCTGCGTTTCAGTAGCACAAACGTGAATCGTGACTCAGCTTTGTGGCTCTCAGTTGCAGCCGACGCAGGTGCGTGGCAGCAGGACCTGTGTGTGCGTGCTGCCAAGAACAGCGCGTAATGAACGTCCCTCCTTCCTCCTGTTAAAGCGATGTTTCAAAAAACGTACCTTCAAATTACAACCTGCCTTTATATTCAGTTTAGCTAATCCTATAATTGTACTGGCACACTTCCATTCAACGTGATCACCTCTCTGAAGAACCGGAGTAGCTCAGTCAATACAGTGACTGCAGCATCAGTGCTCATTGCTTACAGAGGCAAGCTTTCCTCTTCGCCATCTTGACGGAAGGGATTCTTCAATACATCCAATTGTTTTTCACTCACTTTCACAACACATAATTATTGTTAGCCACAATGTATTGAAGATTGTGAACTCTCGACGACCCCCCTGAGGATGGCACAAGGTATGCCGAAACATATGTAGGGACAAGAAATCATTGAATGAAAGTCTAGTAAATTTGTTGGATTGAAATAAATTTAATTAATATCAAAATGCACGGTATATATACTACAAAATTTCCCGTAAAATTTAGCAGTATCGAGTTCCATGGAGATCCGATCAGTGGTTCTGTTGTTATTATATGCATACAGACGGATGGACGGTAGGGAGTGGCCAGACAGAATAGCGAGCAACGCACAAGGCGAAGTTGGCCCAACAGGAAGTCCTCTTACGCAGCTGGCCAGAAAGTTATGCAGTTGACCGCGCGAGCGATATCGTTTTGCTCTAACCTCTGTTCTCTGTCGTGGTGTCAGCTGTACGCATGCGCGGGGCGTTTAAAGACCCACGAACGTACTGCAATCGGGGAATCACGCTATATGTAGTTGCATGGCAGTAACGGCGAAGGGCCGTAAGCAAGTTTTAATTTAAGACGTTGAGGCCAGACATACCTTGTGAGGAGATCACAGTAATGTTAAGAGGAAGAATATTGTCAACAAACTGTGGGGAGAGGAGAGGCAGCGTTAATATGAAGAATGATAAGTAATTAAAAGACGAAAGTGGTATTTTGTTTATTTATTCATTTCAGGTTGTTACAGAAATAACGGTAAGTATCTGTACCGTGTCTTGTTCGAGCACTGACGTACTTCTAGGCATTTCCCGGTCGACAGCTGAGTTCCTGCAGTAACGGTCAGCTGCTGGCCTGCAGTCAGTCACCGTCACCGTGCCTGTCGGGAACCAACGTGTCGCTCTTGACCTTTACCATTTGAAAGGCAAAACCCGAAGAACGACATTAACTGCCTGATGCTACATATCTGCAAAACAGACAAATACTTCATTATTATTATTATTGTTATTATTATTATTATTATTATTGGTACTGTAAAAGAATGGAGAAGATCAGTTGGACCGATCGTGTGAGAAATGAAGAAGTATTACATAGTCAAGGAGGAGAGGAATATCGTACATACAATAAAAAGAAGAAAGGCTAACTGGATTGGTCACATCTTGCGTAGGAACTGCCTTCTGAAACACGTTATTGGAGGAAGATAGAGGGAAGGATAGAAGACGAGGAAGAAGTCGTAAGCAGCTACCGGATGACCTTAAGGAGAAGAGAAGATATTGGAAACTGAAAGAGGAAGCACTAGATCGCACCCTGTGGAGAACTCGCTTTGGTAGAGGCTACGGACCTGTCGTAAGACAGACTGCGGACTGAATGAATGGTTACATGACATAGCGCTAAACAAGGTTGAGGTCTTTGAAAGACCAATACAGAGGAAAAGTAAAAAAGATTCCACCTTGAATTTCAGAATGCGGCGTAACAAGTATGAAATCAAAATGGCAATATTATGAACTAATGTCATTCATACAACAGCCTACTTCGTCTCTCCCTCCCTACGTCAGATGCAGCACTGCATGTTACAGGAGAGAGCAACGTTGAGGTGGGGACAGTGGCGGTGATGATGATGATGATGATGATGGTGGGTGATGATGATAATGATGATGATATTGAAATTCATCACAGGAATGGCGATTTTAAATGTCTCAGAAGTCATCAGTACAGTCCTCAAATACACAACTTGAAAATAGTCAGATACTGTTATTCAGTTTGCAGGAGACAAAAACGAAAATGTGATAGCATTGGAAACGACTTTTTACACTTGGAATGGGCAAAACTTTTTAAGTGTGCGAGAAATCAATTATGAATGAAGAATCCAAAAATACAGATATGAGTTCTTTAAAAGTTTAATGCCGTATATGAACTAGTTCCCAGGTCAGAAAGAAAATACAGGCAATAGTTTTGGATCAGTATTCCAGAAAAACAGAGCAACAGGCTAATGGCGTCACATCCGCAAAGTTACCCACTGGGCAGCCACACTCTGCTGCGCAACAAGCCAGTTCAGATGGCATTACAGTCACTAGCTTGCAATTGCTGAATGTTTACACGTGTGTTTAATAGTGTTATATAATGCCATAAATAAAGTTTGGCATTACGGCATTTTGCTTAGTCTCTCAGGACACGCAATGGGCCGTCTGATTGCAAAGACAGTGGCTCGCAGTCAGAACTTACCACAGACGTTCTCAAGTGCTCGAGAAACCTCTCTGGAGTATTTCAAAACTGGCAATAAAGAGACGAAATTCCGCATATAGCTTCGTAATTACCTAATTGGATGAACACCGCACCACTTTTATGAGGCACGTGAAGTTTCGAGCAGCAGCGCTGCCTGTTGCCTGCTCGCTGTTCTGTCCGGCAGCACCCGTAGGCGCTCCGCAGGGACTTCACAGCGCCCGAAGTCAAGACACTCGGCCAGTCTCCGAGAAGAGAGTCCAAGTCTCAGCAACCTCAATACGAGGCACGCTTGCTCACTCTACCGCAACGTCCAGTCGGCCTGCGTCTCTCCGTCTGCAACTCGTACCACGTCGCGATAGTGATCACCGCGCGGCTACGTCATGACGAGGTTGCTCGCATTTGCATGCACACCGTTCCACGACAGGAGACGTCTCGTGGCCTGCCGGTCGTACAATTCAGAAACCCGTGTCATCCTGAGCCAGTTGACTCCACATCCTCGCACACTCTTTCTGTGCCTCTTGAAACGTCCGGAAGAATTTCTCCATTCGTGCAATACACGCTACCTCGCGCTGTTTAATCGCCAGTTGTTGCTGTATAAAGAATAATGAATTTCAGTTTGCTTAAAATGCGAGGAGTTTCTTAACTTGTCACGAAGGAGTCTGCTCTCCATACAGCGAGAGTGCGCGTGATGATGACAATGATGATTGGGGATTTCTGAGCGTGTTATTGGACGTGCTGACAGCGACAAGTATCACAGAGCGTGCGTGACAGCATGCATGGCATCATACTGACGGGAAACCGTGGTGCCAGGACAAGAACCTTTGCACCGCCGGTTTTTACAGCAATGGCTTGCAAGTACACGGGGGCTTCCGCGGTGTGGCGCTGGCGACTGACTGCTTGAGCCATGGACTGTTTATTCTGATAAACAAACACAACATATAAACAGTCTGTTTATTCTGATACACACAACACATGAACAAAGTCTGCTTATTCTGATAATCATAACAACATACGAACGCAGTCTGTTTATTCTGATAATCATACACAACATATAAACAGTCTGTTTATTCTGATAATCACACACAACACATGAACAAAGTCTGCTTATTCTGATAATCATAACAACACATGAACAAAGTCTGCTTATTCTGATAATCATAACAACACATGAACAAATCTGTTTATTCTGATAATCATAACAACACAGAACAAAGTCTGTTATTCTGATAATCATAACAACACATGAACAAAGTCTGCTTATTCTGATAATCATAACAACACATGAACAAAGTCTGCTTATTCTGATAATCATAACAACACATGAACAAAGTGTGCTTATTCTGATAATCATAACACATGAACAAAGTGTGCTTATTCTGATAATCATAACAACACATGAACAAAGTCTGCTTATTCTGATAATCATAACAACACATGAACAAAGTCTGCTTATTCTGATAATCATAACAACACATGAACAAAGTCTGCTTATTCTGATAATCATAACAACACATGAACAAAGTCTGTTTATTCTGATAATCATAACAACACATGAACAAAATCTGCTTATTCTGATAATCATAACAACACATGAACAAAGTCTGCTTATTCTGATAATCATAACAACAAATGAACAAAGTCTGCTTATTCTGATAATCATAACAACACATGAACAAAGTCTGCTTATTCTGATAATCATAACAACACATGAACAAAGTGTGCTTATTCTGATAATCATAACAACACATGAACAAAGTCTGCTTATTCTGATAATCATAACAAACACATGAACAAAGTCTGCTTATTCTGATAATCATAACAACACATGAACAAAGTGTGCTTATTCTGATAATCATAACAACACATGAACAAAGTCTGCTTATTCTGATAATCATAACAACACATGAACAAAGTCTGTTTATTCTGATAATCATAACAACACATGAACAAAGTGTGCTTATTCTGATAATCATAACAACACATGAACAAAGTCTGCTTATTCTGATAATCATAACACATGAACAAAGTCTGCTTATTCTGATAATCATAACAACACATGAACAAAGTCTGCTTATTCTGATAATCATAACAACACATGAACAAAGTGTGCTTATTCTGATAATCATAACAACACATGAACAAAGTCTGCTTATTCTGATAATCATAACAACACATGAACAAAGTCTGTTTATTCTGATAATCATAACAACACATGAACAAAATCTGCTTATTCTGATAATCATAACAACACATGAACAAAGTCTGCTTATTCTGATAATCATAACAACAAATGAACAAAGTCTGCTTATTCTGATAATCATAACAACACATGAACAAAGTCTGCTTATTCTGATAATCATAACAACACATGAACAAAGTGTGCTTATTCTGATAATCATAACAACACATGAACAAAGTCTGCTTATTCTGATAATCATAACAACACATGAACAAAGTCTGCTTATTCTGATAATCATAACAACACATGAACAAAGTGTGCTTATTCTGATAATCATAACAACACATGAACAAAGTCTGCTTATTCTGATAATCATAACAACACATGAACAAAGTCTGTTTATTCTGATAATCATAACAACACATGAACAAAGTCTGCTTATTCTGATAATCATAACAACAAATGAACAAAGTCTGCTTATTCTGATAATCATAACAACACATGAACAAAGTCTGCTTATTCTGATAATCATAACAACACATGAACAAAGTGTGCTTATTCTGATAATCATAACAACACATGAACAAAGTCTGCTTATTCTGATAATCATAACAACACATGAACAAAGTCTGCTTATTCTGATAATCATAACAACACATGAACACAATCTGCCGGGCAAAACGCAGAGAAGGTGGAGACGTATGATAATCACTGTGCTTTTACAATTTAAAGCCTAGTGGTTCCCATATGTACCGCCATGTTTGACACTAAAACTGCGCATTTTATGCGCACAGTGTAGTTATGTGTTCCGTATGATTCTTGCAATGGATAGCCATCATTTGTCTACACGGCAAGTGGGCCTTCTAACGGCAGTGCACTGTGTTGTGTGTGAGCTGCGAGGTGAATCTCTTTATATATGTATATATATATATATTTATTTATAGTGTAGACTTCCTTAGAGAGGGCGTGGACTGGATTCAGCTGGCTCAGGAAAGGGACAGCTGGCAAGCTGTTGTGGACGCGGTAACGAACCTTCTAGTTACACAAAATGCGGGGATGACAAGCTGTGAGCCTGCTTCGTGGCGTCTGTGAGTGCATTCTACTCGTCAGATTGACTGCCAAATGTCTGCAGCAGAGAGAAACAGACATGAAGCACTGTCGCATTTAATTACTGAGGCCTGTAATTCAGGTTACAACAAAATTGGAGTTCGCACACGGGATGTCAGTGGCGCGGCAGTGGCAGTGTCTGCATTGCTGGCTTCCATTTACATCCATTTTTCCCCTGCCAAGTCTGCAACTTGTACTGAAGGTCTAAGTCGACGATGGGGACGAAATGTGTTACAAGAAACTGCGAAAGTACGAAATTAGTTGTTTGTGGGTATACAGTAAATGATGCATGTGACCAGACTACGGGATCGACGACCGAGAAATCGGGGTTCGAGCACCGGGAGGTGACAAGAATTGTCTCGTCTATAGCGGCCAGACCGGGAGCCGGTATATCGTCTGCAGGCAGGGGCAGAGCGTTGGGACTGGCTGTGGGTCCCATCTTCTATACAGCGGGCATCGGGGGACCGCGGTTGCTTGTTGAAAGTGACCCCTGCCACCTAGTGCTCAGCAGGAGCTGTGTCTCCATGCCCCACGAAGCACAGGAACCCTTTCACATTGAGGCAGTGTCCAGTTACGTATCGACCAGTTCGTATGACGAACCAGACACTGCACAGTCCTCAATCTTGTGATTAGGCACTCTAGACGCCGCACCAGGAGCCAGCCCAGTTCCTCATCCCCAGCATTGAGCTGCTGGACCTTCTCTCCCCACCCTCGTCACTTCTCCCCCCTCTCCTTGCACCATCTTTGCTCTTGCTTATCGAACATGGTTGCCACGTCGCATCGAGTCGCCCTCCTACTATATAGCCCATACTTAGGCAACACTCAACACAAACTCGAAAACAGAAACGTGTCTAACCCAGGCCCGCTTCGAGGCCTACT
The DNA here is from genome assembly GCA_021186555.1 of Reticulitermes speratus. Classification (NCBI taxonomy): domain Eukaryota; kingdom Metazoa; phylum Arthropoda; class Insecta; order Blattodea; family Rhinotermitidae; genus Reticulitermes; species Reticulitermes speratus. The sequence goes on along the minus strand of JAJKFL010000001.1, from coordinate 57,625,334 downwards.
TGACCTTTAAGGAAGCACCTCCGAAATGTCGGGAAGTACTTCACAGTCGCACAGCGTCATATCCGGAAGACTTGAATCTGCAGTTGAAACTGAAGCTACTTAACTAACTAACTAACTAACTCCATGGAGCACAGTCCTTCTTGAGAAGCTAACAGGTCGTCAGCTAGTCAAGAAATTCATACTTAACATACGCAATTTGAGGTTGTCATAGCAGTGAGACCGTGCAGTTTGGTAGATAGGTAGGGGGGGGGAAGCTGGTGCCTGCATCTTCAGTGTGTGTACTGAGGAGCTGAGCAGACTGTCATGACAGGCAGGGCTTTCGGAGACGCACGAGTGTCAGCCTGACGATAAAGTTAGCCCGTGCGAGGAGGAAAGAATCTGAAGCTTGGGCCGAGGACAGCTCGAGTGACGGTACGTGCCTGGCGTGAAGTGTTAACTGGATCGGTGGATGTATGGCCTGTAATGGTGACCGGTGTGTTAAGGACCATCTGACTTCATTCCGTCATACAAGACCGTTCTTAACATTTTAAAGCATGAAACTGACGTAATACCACACAGAAATTCTGTTTGTACCTCACAGAAAACCCCCGGCTAATGCTGTCTAGGGAAATAATCACTATTTATTGTCAGAATGTTATGAGACACAGCAATAAATATAGGCAATGTGGCACCGTACGGACGTTCTTGCTGTTGACGCGGGCGCTAAGTGCTGACGCCACTGAACAGTTGACCAGCTGACATCCAGTTAAAAATTCCTCACATCTGCGGACCTCGAGGGCATAAGACAATGGCCGGCATGTAACACAGAGTGGAGACAGGAGAAATGCACACGAAGGTTTGGTCGGAAACCTGAAGCAAATGGATTATTTATAGTACGTAGACATAAAAGGCAGATAATATTAAAGTGGATCTTAAAGAATAGGACTCAGATGATGTGGCCTAGATTAATTTGTCTCAGAATGGATACCATGGCTGCACTGTGAACACGATTCCATAGAACACGGGGAATTTCTTGAATAGCTAAGCAACTAACAGTGTCCAAAGAACGACTCTGCTCCTTGAAGTTAGTTATATTCTCATACCTACTTACATTTGTCCGTGGGAAAGTTGGAAAGTACAGTAGAACCTCGATTATTCGAAATAAAGGGGACGGACCCGATTTCGGATAAGCAATATTTCGGATAATTCGGAAATTCGGCTTGACGCGATAAGGTGCAATAAAAATAACATTTATTCAGAAACAAGTCTTATGTTAATAAAATTTATGGCACAACAAACTGTACGATATTTACAGATACAATACAGCACTACAAATTTCTACGAAAAAACTTCATATTTTAGTTTGAACTTTTTTTTCACGGCGTATTTTGGCTGCACTGTGCCTCTCGGAACTAACTTGCTGCTGTAAACTGCCGTTTGTACTTGGCTGCACTGTGCCTCTCGGAACTAACTTGCTGCTGTAAACTGCCGTTTGTACTTGGCTGCACTGTGCCTCTCGGAACTAACTTGCTGCTGTAAACTGCCGTTTGTACTTGGCTGCACTGTGCCTCTCGGAACTAACTTGCTGCTGTAAACTGCCGTTTGTACTTGGCTGCACTGTGCCTCTCGGAACTATCTTGCTGCTGTAAACTGCCGTTTGTACTTGGCTGCACTGTGCCTCTCGGAACTATCTTGCTGATGTAAACTGCCATTTGTACTTGGCTGCACTGTGCCTCTCGGAACTATCTTGCTGCTGTAAACTGCCGTTTGTACTTGGCTGCACTGTGCCTCTCGGAAGTAACTTGCTGCTGTAAACTGCCGTTTGTACTTGGCTGCACTGTGCCTCTCGGAACTAACTTGCTGCTGTAAACTGCCGTTTGTACTTGGCTGCACTGTGCCTCTCGGAACTAACTTGCTGCTGTAAACTGCCGTTTGTACTTGGCTGCACTGTGCCTCTCGGAACTATCTTGCTGCTGTAAACTGCCGTTTGTACTTGGCTGCACTGTGCCTCTCGGAACTAACTTGCTGCTGTAAACTGCCGTTTGTACTTGGCTGCACTGTGCCTCTCGGAACTAACTTGCTGCTGTAAACTGCCGTTTGTACTTGGCTGCACTGTGCCTCTCGGAACTAACTTGCTTCTGTAAACTGCCGTTTGTACTTGGCTGCACTGTGCCTCTCGGAACTAACTTGCTGCTGTAAACTGCCGTTTGTACTTGGCTGCACTGTGCCTCTCGGAACTAACTTGCTGCTGTAAACTGCCGTTTGTACTTGGCTGCACTGTGCCTCTCGGAACTAACTTGCTGCTGTAAACTGCCGTTTGTACTTGGCTGCACTGTGCCTCTCGGAACTAACTTGCTGCTGTAAACTGCCGTTTGTACTTGGCTGCACTGTGCCTCTCGGAACTAACTTGCTGCTGTAAACTGCCCTTTGTACTTGGCTGCACTGTGCCTCTCGGAACTAACTTGCCGCTGTAAACTGCCAGTTTGTACTTGGCTGCACTGTGCCTCTCGGAACTATCTTGCTGCTGTAAACTGCCGTTTGTACTTGGCTGCACTGTGCCTCTCGGAACTAACTTGCTGCTGCAAACTGCCGTTTGTACTTGGCTGCACTGTGCCTCTCGGAACTAACTTGCTGCTGTAAACTGCCGTTTGTACTTGGCTGCACTGTGCCTCTCGGAACTAACTTGCTTCTGTAAACTGCCGTTTGTACTTGGCTGCACTGTGCCTCTCGGAACTAACTTGCTGCTGTAAACTGCCGTTTGTACTTGGCTGCACTGTGCCTCTCGGAACTAACTTGCTGCTGTAAACTGCCGTTTGTACTTGGCTGCACTGTGCCTCTCGGAACTAACTTGCTGCTGTAAACTGCCGTTTGTACTTGGCTGCACTGTGCCTCTCGGAACTAACTTGCTGCTGTAAACTGCCGTTTGTACTTGGCTGCACTGTGCCTCTCGGAACTACTTGCTGCTGTAAACTGCCCTTTGTACTTGGCTGCACTGTGCCTCTCGGAACTAACTTGCCGCTGTAAACTGCCTTTGTACTTGGCTGCACTGTGCCTCTCGGAACTAACTTACTGCTGTAAACTGCCGTTTGTACTTGGCTGCACTGTGCCTCTCGGAACTAACTTGCTTCTGTAAACTGCCGTTTGTACTTGGCTGCACTGTGCCTCTCGGAACTAACTTGCTGCTGTAAACTGCCGTTTGTACTTGGCTGCACTGTGCCTCTCGGAACTAACTTGCTGCTGTAAACTGCCATTTGTACTTGGCTGCACTGTGCCTCTCGGAACTAACTAGCTGCTGTAAACTGCCATTTGTACTTCAATAATAATAGGTACAGTTCTCAACAATTTAATTAGATAAAATCATCTCGCGTACAAAAAAAAAAAGGCGTTTCGGTTAACCCGAGTTTCGGTTAAGCAAAGTTCGGATAACCGAGGTTCTACTGTATTAAACATTTTCAAAACAAACGTTATAACAATGCGATGCAAGGTGGCTTCGAAAGAAAGCTGGTTGAAAATACAGCAATTGCGGTAAAGAGAGAGAGAGAGAGAGAGAGACAACCGCAATTGAAACCTCCACGGGCCATCAACAAAACTTTTGACAACCGTAGTTTGAGAAACGGAACTCAAAATTGTTGGTAGACTTCCTAAAATCTACCCCGAAACTCTGTAATGTTTGTCTTGCACATTTTCATGTATTTCTGTCTTCCAGTCTTTGCAGTCTTTCTTATGTTACATTTTCCCTTTCTTCTTACATCCCCCCTTTACTTGTTTGCACGCTTTGTCCTCGTCTTCCTTCCACTCCTAGCTCCGCCGCGGCACGACTAGCTAGCTGCAGTAGCACCACGCATTGATAGTGGCGCTACTGCGGCACGACTGGCTAGCTGCAGTAGACCACGCATTGATAGTGGCGCTACTGCGGCACGACTAGCTAGCTGCAGTAGCACCACGCATTGATAGTGGCGCTACTGCGGCACGACTATCTAGCTGCAGTAGCACCACGCATTGATAGTGGCGCTACTGCGGCACGACTATCTAGCTGCAGTAGCACCACGCATTGATAGTGGCGCTACTGCGGCACGACTGGCTAGCTGCAGTAACACCACGCATTGATAGTGGCGCTACTGCGGCACGACTAGTCTAGCTGCAGTAACACCACGCATTGATAGTGGCGCTACTGCGGCACGACTATCTAGCTGCAGTAGCACCACGCATTGATAGTGGCGCTACTGCGGCACGACTGGCTAGCTGCAGTAACACCACGCATTGATAGTGGCGCTACTGCGGCACGACTAGCTAGCTGCAGTAGTACCACGCATTGATAGTGGCGCTACTGCGGCACGACTAGCTAGCTGCAGTAGCACCACGCATTGATAGTGGCGCTACTGCGGCACGACTGGCTAGCTGCAGTAGCACCACGCATTGATAGTGGCGCTACTGCGGCACGACTGGCTAGCTGCAGTAGCACCACGCATTGATAGTGGCGCTACTGCGGCACGACTGGCTAGCTGCAGTAGCACCACGCATTGATAGTGGCGCTACTGCGGCACGACTGGCTAGCTGCAGTAGCACCACGCATTGATAGCGGCGCTACTGCGGCACGACTATCTAGCTGCAGTAGCACCACGCATTGATAGTGGCGCTACTGCGGCACGACTGGCTAGCTGCAGTAGCACCACGCATTGATAGTGGCGCTACTGCGGCACGACTGCTAGCTGCAGTAAGCACCACGCATTGATAGTGGCGCTACTGCGGCACGACTGGCTAGCTGCAGTAGCACCACGCATTGATAGTGGCGCTACTGCGGCACGACTGGCTAGCTGCAGTAGCACCACGCATTGATAGTGGCGCTACTGCGGCACGACTGCTAGCTGCAGTAGCACCACGCATTGATAGTGGCGCTACTGCGGCACGACTGGCTAGCTGCAGTAGCACCACGCATTGATAGTGGCGCTACTGCGGCACGACTGGCTAGCTGCAGTAGCACCACGCATTGATAGTGGCGCTACTGCGGCACGACTGGCTAGCTGCAGTAGCACCACGCATTGATAGTGGCGCTACTGCGGCACGACTGGCTAGCTGCAGTAGCACCACGCATTGATAGTGGCGCTACTGCGGCACGACTGGCTAGCTGCAGTAGCACCACGCATTGATAGTGGTGACCGACAATAATTATACAATTACAGAACGGAAACAATGGATTCCATGACATAAAAACAGACGTATCAAAAGAATGGTCTTCTGGTACATGACGCCGTGCAGTATAATACATAGGCATTAACGTTTCACAGGAACATTTTGTCTCAATCATGTACCCTGAAGATTGCAAACAGGACGTTTCTCCGACGCGTTCCGTGTCAGGTCACCAACTGCACATCGGCATAAACATCTCAGACGATCCAAATGTTGACACTCGTCTCCGTCTATAGTTATTCATGCAGGCTTCCCTGTGCTAAAACACCTCACTGTGATGTAGGGGCGGCGGAGGTATGGCGCCACACATTCTTATTATGTGGATGTGCGTGGTCATCCGCCCGCCACGGCTGGCTTATATTCTAGAGAAAAGACGTCGTTAGACATCGGACAGGAAGGTAGCTGTTTCGCTGTCCCGGTCTGGACGCCATGGAGAAGAATGTCGCCTACCAGGAATTGAATTCCAGCTCATCAGACTAGTCACCATAAGTGACAAAGTTATCCCGAGACATGCGCTCTGGGATATCATTCTCACATTCATCGGGCAAATATGGACAAACGGCATCTTGTATCAAATGAGAGGTGAATTACACGCTTCCTGTATTAATGATGCAGGGAAATGAAGCTGGTCCGGCCACTTAATTGTCTGGGACTTCGTAAGGCTGTGTCCGGCCACTTAATTGTCTGGGACTTCGTAAGGCTGTGTCCGGTCACTTAATTGTCTGGGACTTCGTAAGGCTGTGTCCGGTCACTTAATTGTCTGGGACTTCGTAAGGCTATGTCCGGTCACTTAATTGTCTGGGACTTCGTAAGGCTGTGTCCGGTCACTTATTGTCTGGGACTTCGTAAGGCTGTGTCCGGTCACTTAATTGTCTGGGACTTCGTAAGGCTGTGTCCGGTTTAATTAATTGTCTGGGACTTCGTAAGGCTGTGTCCGTCATAAAATTGTTCTGGGACTGCCGTAATGGCTGTGTACCGGTCACTTGTCTGGACTCCGTAAGGTGTGTCCGAGTACACTTAATTGTCTGGGACTCCGTAAGGCTGCGTCCGGATTTTTGAAATTAATTTTGTCTGACAGTTATTTTTTGTTTATTTTCGAATTATATTTTATCCGGGGTTTTGGGGAAGGAGGCTGAACGCTGCTTGAGATTTGTGGTTCCTACGTCAGTATACTATCAAGATTGCGGTCCTCTTGCATGTGACGCCGTGTAGTTTGTAAGAAGAGTAGCAGCGTTTGGAGGAACCTGCTCTCTCCACCTTCAAGGAATTCTGACGGTGTGTAGTTCAGTAGATAGGTACCAATGTGCTGCTTCCATTGCCAAATTACCTATTGGTAGATATGCAACAAGGTTCTGGAGCAACCTAAATTCTCCACAGGGCAAGCCTTTCTTGAGAAGCTAATGGTTCCTCATCTAGTCAAGAAACATTCTTCATGTTTGGAACCCAACGGTTCATTAAGTTGTTCACAAGAGATCGTTACACCCACCCTTCTTGTTTCTTTATGGTACGTTGTAATGTTACCCTTCCAACTACGTCTAGGTCTTCCAAGCAGTCTCTCTCCTTTATGTTGCCCCACCAAAACGCAGTATGCACCTCTCCTGTCCCCCTACGTGCTACATGCCACGCCCATCTCGTCCTCGGAACCGAACTGTACGGCGTCATCATGTAACCTCGACACCGCACCCTGTTCTACACAAGAAATAACATCCAGTTCCAGAAGCGGCTGTTACCGAAACAAGAAGTTGCAGCACGTAAGAAAGTGAAGTTGCTGTTATTTACATTGCTGCTGTTTTTGGACGGCTCCAAGGCACACGCAAAGTAACTTCATGAAGCTCTTGTTCAACGGACAAGCTCTTTCTGCCACACCTTCACACAGAGTTGAGGCTTGTGAAGCAGTTGTCCGTAGCTTTGGATCACATCAGATGCACTGCAGCATATACAGGGCATACACAAAAGAATGGTGCGGTTTCAAAAGTGAATAAAAAATTTATGTCTCAGATTACACGGGCACAACAGACACCATCAGCGGCGGCAACTGTCCAAGTTTCTCATGCGCTACCAGCAGTTCGCTTCTCATACTTACTGCGTGGCCGCGGGGCCAGTTTCAAAGATGGCGTTGCAGCAGGAGAAGGCTTTCTGTGTGCTCCGTTTTGAGGTGTCCAGATCTGTGATTACAGTGCAGCGTGCGTTTCGTGCATGGTTTAAAAAAGACGCACCACACAAGAATAACATAAGCAGGTGGTACCGACAGTTTGTAGAAACTGGATGCTTGTGTAAAGGCAAGAGTTCTGGTCGACCTCGTCTGTCTGATGAAAACATTGAAAGAGTGCGTTTCAGCGAAGTCCCCGCAAGTCAGTGGCTAAAGGAAGCAGGGAATTGGGCATGCCAAAAATGACGGTGTGGAAGGTGTTGCGTAAGCGGCTATGTTTTAAACCGTACAAGATGCGATTGGTGCAGGCCCTTAAACCCCAGACAAAGTGAAAAGGCGTGACTTTTGCGAGGAGATGCAGTTGAAAATGGAGGAAGATGGGTTCGTAGAAAGACTGATCTTCTCCGATGAAGCCACATTCCACATCAGTGGCAAGGTGAACAGACACAATGTCCGTATCTGGGGAACCGAGCAACCACATGCACAGATAGAGCACCAGCGTGACTCTCCAAAAGTCAACGTTTTCTGTGCGGTGTCCCGCGAGAAAGTGCACGGCCCATTTTTCTTCGCTGAAGCAACTGTGACTGGCGACTCATTTTTGGACATGTTGGAAAGCAGGTTGTTACCCCAACTGAATACCAATTATGACGATTACATTCTACAACTGGACGGAGCTCCCCCCTCCCCATTTTCACAGGAATGTACGAGTGCTTCTCAATCGTGTTCTTCCATAGCGCTGGATCGGACGTGCTGCTGCAAATGGAGACAAGAACCTTCTCCCTTGGCCACCCCGTTCGCCAGATCTTACACCGTGCGATGTCTTTCTTTGGGGGTTCGTTAAAGACAGCGTTTATGTACCACCATTGCCCACGTCCATCCATGAAATTCGTGATCGGATAAGCATGCACTGCAGGCCATTACAGCGGACATGCTACACCGGGTCTGGGATGAGTTTGATTACCGTGTGAATGTGTGTCGTGTGACCCAGGGTGCACACATTGAAGGATTGTAATTACCAAATGAGAAACTTGGACAGTTGCTGCCGCTGACGGTGTATGTTGTGCCCGTGTAAGGTGAGAAATAAATTTTGTATTCACTTTTGAAACCGCACCATTCTTTTGTGTATGCCCTGTATATACGTATTCTGATCTATTGAACGTTGTGCAATGTGACAATCTGTGAGACAGAAATGTGCCTTGTTACAGCAGTTGCAAAGACAGTCTGAAACTTTAAAAAGTGCATTAATTTCACTATTCACGTAGGCTAAATAAGCACATAACTTGCACCTCGCCTGTATCGACCGCTGGCGCTATATCTGCGTCTTCATGGCGTCATGTTTAACTACGCACGGGACGTATTGCTATCCCGTAGCGTCGTAACCCAAAGGCCTCGTCGCCGCCAGCGTCATGCAGGTTGTTCTGACGTGCCATGTCTATGACGCAGTGAAGTTCAGTGTGCCGGTCTGTCGCACCAACAGCCTGAAAACACTGGTCTGTATGTTTACCACTGCGGTAACCTGCTGTGTGACGGTGAGAGTGGACTTCGACGGCTCGTGTTCTTATCCAGTCGCGCCCCGTCAGTCTCGAACCATTGAGTTCTGCTCAACTGGCAGGCCGCAATACTGAAGTACTTCAAGGTTAACGTTGCAGCCCGGAAATGCATGTCACGTGACCAGGTGTTTGGTGGCGTGTACAGTGCAGACTGGTTAAGAAATGGTGCTGGAAATTCATACACATGTTCCGAAAAGTATCACCGGACCTGATGTCGGTTTCGGTTTCGGTACATTTCTACCAGACTAAACGACGTGGCATCGCAAAAGAGGATAATCTCCCAGTAGGGTCCCGTTAGCGTCTTCCCGATCAAAATTTTGTATGTTCGATTATGGTCTTTTGAGTTCTGACACCGTTATAGTTTTGTAGGTGGATACCACCGACGTTTCGGAAGTCTGCTGACTTCAAATTTAGGGTAGATGGAGCTAGCAGTCGCTATTCTTGGCAGAGGAAGATACTGCGCTCTTCGGCACTGCGTCCAGAGCGATACTGGGGACGACAACGGGGGCAGAGACGCTAGGTTGTGAAACCGACGACTGACGTCCATGTGGTCTTCATGGTGTCATGTTTAATATTAGTCTGTCCACCTAATGTCATCGCACTATGGCCCTGGGGTCGACTCAGCCTCTAACAGAAATGAGTACCAGGAATCTTTCCTGGGGGGTAAAGGCGGCCGGTGCGTAGGGCTGACAACCTTACCACCTTCATGTGCCGATTGTCTAGAAATCTGGGAGCCTCAACCTCCTGGAACCCTAATGGTCTGTCCAGGCCTGTAATGGGATTGCTTTTACCTAATGTCATAGAGAAGAAGACTACAAACTTCTCCATCACCGGCGAACACCTCCAATGAGCGACCTGCGTGCTGCCTGCCCACTTTTTTCACTTCACCGCCTGGGTGGTTAACAAATATCATGATGCCAAATCTTCTTCTTCAAAAAAAATAGAATTATTCATGTAGTTACGGAATAAGTTTCACACAGGCCCACCGAACTCGACGTATCTTCGCAACCCTGCAGTGTGGCCGGTCACACCTCACATTGTGTTCTGGTTATCTAATATTCAGACCTAACATTTAAATTCCTTAACCCTTTGAAGCTTGAAATGCATAACAATATTTAAAACTCAGTTAATACCTCACAGAAAACACATTATTCGTTAGAAAGGTCAATCGGTTCAGGAAAGGAATCGCTGTTTTTTCTTTGACCATTTGGGGTCCGTGAACCCCAGAAGCAGCAGGCTACTTGTGCTATGAATGCAAGCAAGAGTGGCCTTGGGCAACCGCTGCACTGCGCATAACATCTAACGAACGTTGAAATGACAGACAGGATTTACGGAAGCTGTGATATATGATTCCACGGCTGCGGGTTGGGGACCTTAAGGTCCATAAAAAAAGTAGGCCTCTTACTGCACCCGGCTGATACAAAGGTTGTTTAAGACGTTAAATGTCGCCTGCAAAACAGAGTGGCCCATTAGAAGGAGGCAAGCAGGTCCAGCCTCAGCGGTCCTAACTTGTGCCACGCATTGTTCCTGCTCTTCGCACGAAAGGCACGAGCTCAAAAAGTGCGTGCTTAATCCGAATGAGGCCTCAGGTTCGGCTCAACAGGGCACTGATTAAGTCAGCCCCTACGTCACAGATTGCCTCTCCAGGACAAAGACAATCGGTTAATATTGCTTGTGGAAGTAATCCCTGTTTATTCTGACAAAATACGGAAAACGTAAATAAAAGCGTGCCGCAAAATGCAGAATTTATTTGCCGTTACGACAGTTGTATCCACAGCAAGCACTGTCCTGTATAGATCTCGTGCGTTGTGATGAGAAGCCTACGCCGAGTTGGTTGGACACTTACGGAATGTACTGTTTTAGTGTGCGAAACGAATAATACGAACTGGCTGGTCGGAATTTGGTTCCCGGTAAATAGTTTTCTTGCTTTGTGAGATTTTGATGCTCAGGGCTGTCATGCGACGCCATGTAGTCTGGTTGAATTTACCGACGTTTTGCAAGAATCTGCTTCCTCCATCTTCTGCGTTGGAGACGGAGATGGCAGATTTTCTAAACCTCAGTCAGTTTCTGCTCGAATACACAGCATCCTTACGCAGACCGGTGGCTAATCCGTGTTGTGTTGGCAACAGTAATATCGTCGTGTTGTGTTGGCAACAGTTAAATATCATTGAACGTGACCACCAAGTTGTCCTGGAGGTGCCACGTTCAAATCTCAGGGTATCAAAGCAAATGCCGGCAAAAACCACAACTACTTCGTTCCGAATCCCTTTTATTACATATTTCTCTGATTAGCTTATTTGACGCCGTGTAGTCTGCCATGTAACAACCAGTGGTTAATAAACAACATCGTCGCTGTCATCATCTGTAAGATTATGAAGTAATCAGTTAGGCCTTTTGGAAAAATACTTTCCAGGAATTGATGACGTAATCGACTGTTTGCACACAAACAGCCTCTCCTTGCCAGAGAGAAGCGTCCTGTCGATACTGCGTGACGCACATAGCGGGCTGGCCTGATGTAATGCCGGTGTCCATCTGCGACACGCAGCAAGGTGGGTGGGTCACGTGGCACAAGACAGAGCATGGCTGTGTTCCTGTCACGTGGCACAAGACAGAGCATGGCTGTGTTCCTGTCACGTGGCACAAGACAGAGCATGGCTGTGTTCCTGTCACGTCACAAGACAAGCATGGCTGTTCCTGTCACGTGCACAAGACAGAGCATGGCTGTGTTCCTGTCACGTGTCTGCTTGCTTCCCCTCATATTACGCACAATATGTAACGTAACAAGCGTGACTGTTATGGCTGATTGCGGACAGAATGTTAGATAACAGAAATATGTATGGTGGGAAATGAACAATGTGCCTGTAAGATATACCGGTCTTCGGTCTGTTCGTTCTGACGTTGGTACGCTTGCGTGAACTATCCTGGGAGTTAAATTTGCCATGTGAAGATGGCGTCCTACACCACGAAACGTAAGTTGTTTATTGTAAATACGTATGTTTGAATAATAGTTGCGTAAAATGTAAAAGAATTCTTTCGTGGAAACATGTAGCACTTTGCTTTCATGTGCTTGCGAAATTGAGTCCATCGGATTGCTGGTTGTGCGGACAGTTAACGTACAGCAGCAGGAGGCCACGTGAAGCACAAAATGACATTCTGAGTCTTACGGACTTGTGAAATGTGACGCCGTGTACTCTGGTAGACGGGTACCAACATCTCAGAGGAACGTGTCGCCTCCACGTGCACAACAGAACAACATGTATCGTGGCGACAGAGCAGCAGTGAACAATGATGACAGAAGCTTCTGAATACTTTGAATGAGGCGCTTTGATGTGTATGAAGTACAGTACTAGCAACAGTATCAGTCAAAGCACTCTGACGAGACAGTTGCACAACATAGTTTCAGACAAACAAACCATGACATGTTTGTCCACACTCGCCTCATATTTATGGAGTTTACTTCAGCAGTGCAGCTGCGTTCACAGCAGCAAGAAGGCATTTATAGGATGCATTTAATAGGTTAATGAAATAGGCTAAACTGACTGTTGACAAACTGTCGACAGAAGGCGCTATATTAATAAACTGACCTTGCAAATGATGGAATTGTTACCGATAAACTGCGCCAGGGTCATTTGGAGTATTTCGGGTTTCGTCACGTTGTTCACCAACTTCACCAGTTTATCTTTTGCTTGGTTTGGCATACAAATGGGTCGAGCAAATGTGTCAGCAATTTCAGGAATTACTGTCTGCATGGTTGAATGTCCAAGTCTGAACTGATAACGTAATGGTGCGAAGTATTCCGTGCAAGCCAAGTGCCTAGGTACGAAAATTTTAAAATGGGAATAAACACTGTAACCCTTCATATACTGTATTTATTTATTGGGGGTGGGGCAAATCACCCCACGCTGTGGGAGTATATGCTTAGTGAGCACGCCCGCAGGACGGTATGAGGTAAATGTCAAGTTCACCCTAGAACAGGCCATGAAGGCCCAGAGGGGGAGTAGAGGTATAGCTCTACTCTTTCTTCAACCTCGGCGCTAGATGGGGGTGGGTGGTCAACGCCACCCCCGGCCGTTTTATCCCCGGGAAAGAGACCCGTTACCCATTGTACAGGAGGCTGGGCGGGCCCCAGGGCCGGTCTGGACGGGTGCGGAAAATCTCGCCCCCACCGGGCTTCGATCCCCGGACTGTCCAGCCCGTGGCGGGTCGCTATACCGACTGCGCTATCCCGGCCCACGCACGACGGCATTGCTCGGTCATAACAAATTGCTTTACGGCCGTTTCGGTGTGCTAAGTAAACGACGGAACGGAACGTTATCGGCGTAGACCAGTGTCGTCAATGCCGGAGTGCACAGACGTGGACATACTAAGAAATGCCTCTGTCGCGGAGGATAAATGACATCCTGTTGACGTCACGTTCCTGGCCAGCAGCTGTGCTAGTTTTCTTCGGCAGATGCTCACTACAAAATACATGCTGGCTTGCCTCGTCCCTCCGAAACGCGCGTCCGCGTACCAAGCTCCACGGTGTCACATCCCAGGCACAACTGTCATATTAACTGGCCAATGGTTTCGAACCACAGCCCCACCGAACACGTCACTTCATTCGCACGTCAATAAATTGGTAGGGATGAGGATGTCGAAACGTCTGGTCCTATTGTTACGTCCGTCTTATCCCAGTATTTGGCTCGTTAAACGTGGGAAAACAGATAGCGGGAGTCGAACTTACAGGCTGCAGGATGCTAAGAACATGTGACACAGTCTCTATGTGCCATACCGCGCAAGAGCCTGCTTGCATCTCCGACTTTTCGCAGACGAGAAGGAAGAAAGACTGCTTCGCGTTGCCATGGTTACAGAGATAGGCCGGGCAGAGCAGAGAGAAACTTGTTTGGCGAGCAAACGTCGGTGAAGGGAGTGGATGTGCCAGCGCCATGGTTGTCAGATCTGTACACGTTTGACTTGGGTTCGAGTCGTTCCAAGCCCAGAAGAAACTGGCTGAAGACTCGGGCATTACGGAGCATAACATTTGATTCCCCTGAGTGAGAATATAATTTTGATAACGAATGCTGATTTCTTAAACTGGACAAGGTCCGGGGATCGCCCACACAACACAGTGATTAGGTTACGGTTTTGATGACGGGGGAGTCGGGTTTCGGTTTCCTGGAGGTGCAGGGATTTGTCTCAAGTCTTCCGCTTCCAGACAGACTCTGGAGCCCACACCCCCCCCCCCCCCCGCCCCTCCTAGACAACGGGTAACCGAGGTTCCTTTCCCGACGATGAAGCTGACCTCTTACCTCCATCCGCTGCCGAGGTTAAGAATGCGTGGAACTGTACATCCACTCCCGCATACACCATTATGGTGTAGTACTGAAATTACGTGCAGAAATTACTTACCTTTACCTCTAAACGTCGAGGCTTTGTTCCAGCCATAACTCCAGTTTAAAGACACAAAGTTATATATTATATATATATATAATATAATATATATATATATATATATATACTGTCAATAGAGAGAGGCAGGAGGTTACACCGAAACGTTCGTACCTATCTACCAAAGTACACGGAGTGAAATCCAGAAGTTAGTAATATTAATGCTTTGTCTTGATTCACCCGTATTGAGCGGTTCTGTAACTTCATTATGTCTGCATCAAAATTTGTCGAAATTTCATGAAGTTTTCTGAAATGGGTTATCACTTTGAAGCTGAAATTCGTAGTCACTAGAGAGACCCACTGGTTGATGCTGTCTATGGGAATATTCATCGTTAATTCTGAGAATCCCTCGAAGCCCACAAAATGGGCAATGTTAAAGTAGATTTCACCACTGTGCGTAAATGGTTATCCGTACATGGAGTTCGAACAGTGAAGCACAACAGTTGTTACGTCATAAAGTTCTTAAAACTCCAAACCTGGTGTATAATTATAAATTTAAAGTGTTAATTTAATTTAATTGCTAGTTGATGTATATTATGCGCATGCGTGAATGTTGTGTGTGCGTGTGCATACTCCAAAACTTGGGTCGATGTCCTCAGATGCGCCCAGATAAGCCACACGCATTCACAGACACACATGTTCGCTCTGCCACACAAACAAGCGTATGTTTTGCCTGGTGCGCACCAACAAGTGGCATGACGGCTCAGCGGAAGCGTCCTCTGTCTTCTGCGTACAGAGGGGCCTGTGCGCCTGGCTCCAGTTTTTTGTGTGTTGTGTGCCACACATCGCGATGCTGCATGAGACCGTTTAACAAAGGATATATATGGTCATGAAAAGAATCTTTGTGTTTCTGTATCCGGTATGGCTGTCTGTAGTCTTCAAGATGGCATCAGTCGTGTGGCTCTTGTTTTCGTCAGGACTGTTTCGTGTAGATTGTGCAGCGAAGAACACAGACCGAGGGTCTTTGACGTGCATAATTTTTGTCACTAGGATATATCAAAAAGCAACAGATGACCGGAATACGTGGCACGCGCAGGAGACATGAGAAATGCATATATAATTTTGGTGGGAAAACCTGAAGGAGATGTATCACCTGGAATACGTAGGCGTTGAAGAAGGACACACGTACTCGTACGGCTATTACGAGCGCCAACTTCGCAGCCCTTCACCTCGTACTCACATTTGTGTTTTGTTGCTCTGAAACTGTTTTGTTTGTCACAGTTCAGTCACTGATGAAAGACAGAATGTTCCGCAGAAGGTGTGCCAACTTCTGGATGTTACTGCGCGAGTCATTTTGAGCAAAAGTGCTATAGATTCCAACATACGGCCACTTGTCAGCCTTTACATCGCCTTGGCCATTTTAATGATTCAAACATACTGCACCGGACCTCACGCCACTTCGCTACTTGTGTGGCACACGAAGGACTGCAGGCGAGAGAAGAACTGTTGCAGCGAATCACAGAGTGCGCTGACTGCATAAGGCGAGGCGACGAAGTTATCAGAAAGGCAACAAATCCTCTCTGATGTACGCACAAGTATGCTTATAGAACCTTGGAGGCCATGTTCAACAGTAATCAGGGCAAGACAACTGAAAATTGATGTCTTGTGATAGCATCTGATCCAGACCGATGGTTTTGTTCCATGTTGCAACACGACTACTTTAACCAACATAAGTAACTCGGCAACGTAACTAAATCTGATGTCTTTCTTGTGTGGTGTTACCTGACAGGTAATTTTCTTTCGATGTGTGCACAGTAGGGTAAGGAGTAATTGCTGCTTTTGTTTTGTGGTGTTACCGGACACATGTTGTACAACAAGTATATCTGACACGTGACTTTATTTTTAATTATACGGTATAAAAACGTATATTATACAATTTTCGGTTACAGCCATGTAAGCACATTAAAATGCTAACTGCGATGTAAGGGTTGCTAATCGGGAATATTTTGGCACAGACTGCAAATGACTCATATAACAACATCACGAAATTTGGCACACCCCATGCAGAGCATAATGTGCTACTGGGGCCAAGTAATTACGTGTGTTTTATAGCCACACACAAAACAATTGACATCTTAAACATTTCGCAAGAACAATCAATCACTTTGTTCACCACAATCTTATCTAGTTATAGTTTCAGCTTATCATAGCAAGACAGAACATCGCCCATCTGCTTATAACCGTGTGTTGCTGATCTTTACACGTAACACCAGCTGATGCTTGTCACAGCACAGGACGACGCGCAGCTCAGCAATGACAGTTTGTTCCCCAAGAAGACATATGTCATAGGCTAGGGTTCTTGTTCGGTATGCATTCCTTGCACTTTCATGTCACACGTCTGCTGTAAAGCCCTGCTATCTGCACGTGTCATTTCACAAGTTTCGTTTCCCAGCCTCACTCATAGCGTCATTTTGACTTACTAAACAGAACTCTCAGTACATATCATTCTGTCCGCCCAACCTGGAGTTAGAACGTCAGCTAATAATGCAGGCAGTTGGGATTTGGATCCTAGGTCCAAATTACAGTAGTTTATCTCATGGGGTGAGACACCCCCTTGTGATGCTTGAATAAATAAACAGATGGACGCCATTTTCAGGCAATATCTTTTGTTGTCCAAAATGTGCTACATGTTTCGGCTTGTTTTCTCTTGCTGTTTATGCCTGTGCCTGATGATGGCTATATGCAGGGGCCGCAGCAGCCAAAATATGTAGCACGTGTTGAAAAGTAAAAGGTATTGTCTGAAAATGTAGATGTGCCTGTCTGTCTGTCTGTCGTTTGCCACATAAGCACGAACTGCCTGTTCGGAAAATTGCGTTGCAATATTTACCCATTTCTAATTGCGGCATCTCATAAAATCCTGTTAGTTTAAGTGGGCTAGACTAACTTGAAATCTTAACACGTAACATTACTTAATCTAGAACTGTTGTTAGGACAGTGATATCTGTTTAACGAATCTGCAGCGCAGTGGACTGGAAATGTGGTTAAGGTAGGGGAAAAAGGAAACATATTGTAAATTGTCCAGTTGAAAGACCAAAATAGAAATGGGAGAGGATATTGTGATGGAGATTTGAATTTGACGTGAATGAAACTGGCTCAGGGTTCTATCCGGCGGCCACCTTTGGTATAAATACAGCATTTTATAAAAGAAATCCCGGAATATTCTTTGCGTGAAACACACAGAGATAAGCTGGAAACCTTGTTCACTGCAGAGGCCTTACTAGTCATACTCTGCAAAATTTAGTTTAATACTTGAGGCTGGTAGCCGAAAAACGGACGGACGGACCATTCCTCACAGTCACGTGTCACCGGAAGTGCAGATGTGAATGAAGACGTGCACCTTGTAGCGCCGTTGGCGGCCACGCGAAATCTTCCCAACGCGGACAGAAAGTTGCAGTAGCACGATACATTTACAAACAGAAAATCCAGCGATCTCGTGGGCCGAGTGACTGACACACAAGTTTCACGAAGCATGGAGCAACGTGTGACGAAATGTGTGTGGGGTGGCAGTCGGCTGCGCGCGCACCAGAGCAGTGTTACTGAAACTGTGGACCGCGAAATGTACAAATAAATAGAAATGTGACCATAAATAGACTGATTGTCAAAATCTGTTGAGCAATGAAAAAATTCAGTTTTCGTTAAAATTTCACATAAATTGTGATGCTATATAGTCTGGGATACTGACAAGGTCGTAAAATAATCCACACAAAATAAGTTGTATAACGTACTGTACATTAGATCACTGCCTTCCTTTTTGACACAGGCTAAATTTTGGCGCTGCGAAGTTGAGTTCACTAAAGCAGACTTGCTGCGCATTGTGCTGGACGGTTGACAGCTGAAATCAAGGGAACAGAATACCATCACTTGCATGTACCTCTTTATATACTGTGATGTAAACAGAATACCACCACTTGCATGTACCTCTTTATATAATGTGATGTAAACAGAATACCACTACTTGCATGTACCTCTTTATATACTGTGATGTAAACAGAATACCACTACTTGCATGTACCTCTTTATATACTGTGATGTAAACAGAATACCACCACTTGCATGTACCGCTTTATATACTGTGATGTAAACAGAATACCACTACTTGCATGTACCTCTTTATATACTGTGATGTAAACAGAATACCACTACTTGCATGTACCTCTTTATATACTGTGATGTAAACAGAATACCACTACTTGCATGTACCTCTTTATATACTGTGATGTAAACAGAATACCACTACTTGCATGTACCTCTTTATATACTGTGATGTAAACAGAATACCACCACTTGCATGTACCTCTTTATATACTGTGATGTAAACAGAATACCATCACTTGCATGTACCTCTTTATATACTGTGATGTAAACAGAATACCACCACTTGCATGTACCTCTTTATATACTGTGATGTAAACAGAATACCATCACTTGCATGTACCGCTTTATATACTGTGATGTAAACAGAATACCACCACTTGCATGTACCTCTTTATATACTGTGATGTAAACAGAATACCATCACTTGCATGTACCGTTTTATATACTGTGATGTAAACAGAATACCACCACTTGCATGTACCTCTTTATATACTGTGATGTAAACAGAATACCATCACTTGCATGTACCGCTTTATATACTGTGATGTAAACAGAATACCACCACTTGCATGTACCGCTTTATATACTGTGATGTAAACAGAATACCATCACTTGCATGTACCGCTTTATATACTGTGATGTAAACAGAATACCATCACTTGCATGTACCGCTTTATATACTGTGATGTAAACAGAATACCACCACTTGCATGTACCGCTTTATATACTGTGATGTAAACAGAATACCACTACTTGCATGTACCGCTTTATATACTGTGATGTAAACAGAATACCACCACTTGCATGTACCGCTTTATATACTGTGATGCCCCACGCTGAGGAACGAACACAGACTGCGTATGTTAAAGAACTGTCTGCTGAGGAGAGTATGGGGAAAACTGGGCAATGAGGAGCCTCATGATTGGTACTGCTTGTCAGATGTTGAGGTGGGAGACACGTGGCGCGCATGTAAGCAAAGAGAAATGCGTTGAGAGGTTTGATGAGAAAACTTGGGAAAAGAACCAGTAGGAAAACCTAGGCGTAGATTGGAGAATAATATTAAAATGGATCCTAAATAAACAGGGTGGCAGATTGTGGACTTGGTTCATATGGCTGAGGACAGGGAGCAGTGCCGATTGTTCTAGACTGTTTAGCTTCGCAAGAGGAACTGTGCTATAAGAGCTACTTGTATTATTATTATTATTATTATTATTATTATTATTATTAATCGAGATTAGAGGTTCTCAGGACTTTAACTGAGAAGATTACTGTCCTCTGGAATATGACGCCGTGTAGTGTGAAAGACATTTACCACTCTTTGAAGCAGCCTACCGTAATTAGCTATTGTTTGTGCAGTCAGCACGTACATAAACAAAGAAGGGAACTGAATTTACTTAAATGAAATGCAATTTACATTTCTGGAGGACCTTCACTCTCAAAAACTGATTGGAATTGACCCCCGGCCCGCTGAACATTGCTGCATAGTAATTTCACTATTGTTAGCTACTTCAGCGATTTGTACGATTCACCAATTAATGAATTGCTGGGCCACTACTCGCAGCTTTCTGATGTGCACCGCACTCTGCTGGTGCCAAACGTTGCCCGACGCTCTCCAAGTGCACTTCAGTGGTTCACAGGCTTCACTATTCGCTGGCCGCCTTATCATTGCACGCTGACCGCCTTATCATTGCACGCTGACCGCCTTATCTTTGCATGCTGACCGCCTTATCATTGCACGCTGACTCACGCACGCGATAACTCGTCAACTTGACACGTTCTTTTTTCCTCACCCTATTATTCAGAAAACCTTTCTGTCTCATCCAGACATTACCTGCGCGACCATTAATAGCTCAGTCAGTGCAGTGACCAGCAAAGGGGCTGGACGAGCGAGGGATCGGGGTTCGATTGCTGACACAGGTACGATGTTTCTCCGTTGTCCACGGCGTCCAGACCGGAGGTAAAGCGGACGAGGCGTGATGCTGACCACTCACCTGCACGCAATGTCGAGGTAGGGAATGAGCGGAGCTGTACCTCCACTCCCTTATTCCTTGTGGCGTGGTGTTTAAAGCACTACTTCGTAAAGCACACAGCTCAGTGACCGTCTGTCCAGCAAGACGTGGTTAGGTCGGGCCGAGTTCGGACAGTTGGTTGTGTCTTATCTGGGTTCACAGTCAGTTGAAGGAACTCGAGCGTGTCACGCCGTGTAGGTACAGTTTGCGTGTGCAGCTACGTTTATCGCAGCCGCTGATCTTCCCTTCACATGTGTCAGCGGCTAGAGCGAGCTGCTGTTGTGCGGCTTGTGACGTCTGCCGTGCAGCTATACGGCAGCTGGTGCGGCGCGGAGTTCACGAAGCCTGTTTTGTTGTTGTTGTTGTTGTTGCGTAGATTTCTGGTTGTACACATCTACGGCTGTCATTATTTTGGAATTGTATTTTATGAAGCACTAACTACTTATATACGGTTTCTCTATACGTTAAATTAAAATGATTTGTACCTTTGTAATGTTTCTACTTCTCGACTTTCACACAATATTTCACATCGTTGTTCACACCGTGCATTTTATTGAATTGTTAACTAGAAAGTACCAACAGTAATGCACAAATTTAATGTATGACACAAAGTCTCTACAGGATCATTTTAACTCCGACTATGTCGGTGGCATATATACCACCATCATCAGGGACAGAGTTTACACCAAAAGCTGGAACACCGCTCGTAAGGTACAGTCCTTCTTGCTATGTAGACTGCCACAGTCACTTCACAGCACTTCATGCACGTACAGCACGGCAGGCACTGTATACGTGCTGCAGAAGACTTTGGCAGCGTGTAGGGAATTCCGCAATGCGATACACAGGCGCCTCCTGGACTTCCAAACGGTTTTGTGTAAACTGTGCCAAAACTAATTCGTTTTTGTTGCTTTATCTTTCTGTGAATACTTAAGTGTCATTTGCTTTTCCTTCCGCCTGTTTTCCTCTCTTCGTACTGACAATTATACACTTTTATCGACCCTTTCCTATAAAAGAAACCCTGAGGAATTTGTGGTTCGTTCTGTGCTTGTATATTCGCTCGGCCTATGACGGGCATGACAGCAATGCAAGACAGACAGCTGTCGATCGTCGCGGTCTTTCTTGCTTCGTATTGCAAAGGTCCCAGGTTCAGATCTCGGCCCGACGGCGCGTCTATCGTGATTTGGGGGGGGGGGGGGGAAGGTTCGTGAATTTGCTCCGACTCTCCATCAAAACGCAAGGGCAGTGCCTTCTGCACCCGCTGCAATGCACTGCACACGCCTCACATTTTGAGCCACGCACTGCTGACACTGTAGTGAAATCACAAATAAATAAATAAAAATAGACGGGAATATCCGCTTTAATGCACCGATTAACGCGGTTTCGTTGCTGCAGGACCAAAGAGTCCTCAGCCCACTTTCTGACACGAACCTCAAATTTTAGCCTTCGTTATTAGGAATATTCAACCAAATATTAATTTACGTGTCCTGTATTTAATACATTACGGCCTGTGCACAGTTTTGTTTTTCGATAGCAGATGCAGTTGGTACAGTCGGACCTATAAGTAACACGTGTGTTCGGTTGACGGATATACAAAGTGTAATATCGTGTATGCCTCCGTCTAGTGCCAAGGTTAAGAATGCTTGGAGCTGTACCTCCATTCTCCCACATTCCTTCATGGCGTTGTACACAATTAAGCACAGAGACAACTTTTTACTTTACCGTTCTACCTTACACGTTTCGGCTTTATATACGGCCTGCGGAGAATATCACAGTCACATAACAAACTGCATTACAGCCTGTACTTATATCACAGTCACATAACAAACTGCATTACAGCCTGTACTTATATCACAGTCACATAACAAACTGCATTAAACAGCCTGTACTTATATCACAGTCACATAACAAACTGCATTACAGCCTGTACTTATATCACAGTCACATAACAAACTGCATTACAGCCTGTACTTATATCACAGTCACATAACAAACTGCATTACAGCCTGTACTTATATCACAGTCACATAACAAACTGCATTACAGCCTGTACTTATATCACAGTCACATAACAAACTGCATTACAGCCTGTACTTATATCACAGTCACATAACAAACTGCATTACAGCCTGTACTTATATCACAGTCACATAACAAACTGCATTACAGCCTGTACTTATATCACAGTCACATAACAAACTGCATTACAGCCTGTACTTATATCACAGTCACATAACAAACTGCATTACAGCCTGTACTTATATCACAGTCACATAACAAACTGCATTACAGCCTGTACTTATATCACAGTCACATAACAAACTGCATTACAGCCTGTACTTATATCACAGTCACATAACAAACTGCATTACAGCCTGTACTTATATCACAGTCACATAACAAACTGCATTACAGCCTGTACTTATATCACAGTCACATAACAAACTGCATTACAGCCTGTACTTATATCACAGTCACATAACAAACTGCATTACAGCCTGTACTTACAGTTTACTCGTGCAATTTACACATATTCATTTATGTACATCTATCTTCCTCATTATTTGTTACTATAGTACTTAACTATTAATCTGTTTCCCACTTCCAACTAATTTCAACACTAACATTCTTGTGTGTTATTTCTACGGCTATAATCTAATATTCCTGTCCTATAATACAGCCTACATCAGAGTCTTAGTTGTTGTGCCCCACCAAACATTATCTTGGATCCATAGTTTTTGTAGAATTTAGTGTCGAAAGGTCCTTTGTCAAAATGAATCAGCACGTAGGCATAATGTGCAGTGAGACGACTGACAGTGCTTGGCTGTTCTGTGCTTGTCGATATCGCCTGTGACTGTTGCGAGGCTGCTCCACTTCTAACGTTAGTTCCTGCTTGACAGAGAACTTTCTGCACTTAATAAAATACATTCAAAAGTAAGTATGAAACTCCTACATGTTTCGGCACCGTGGTGCCATCATCAGGGAGTTATCTGAACAAAGAAATACAAGGCCAGCACGCTTATGTAGGTATTGTGTGACCTTTATTAAAATAATTACAATATTAATAAAGATAATGTATTTACAGCACTTGCTCTCCTCATATCACAACAGACCGAGACAGACGTTTGTATGCATGCTGCATACAGAGTGCAAACAGCTGGAAACTTATACATGGAACGGCTGACTTTAAGAAATTTTAAATTTACAATACTGTGAATTTTTATTGTTGACTTTGTGCATTTTGTAATGTTAATATTTTATTCATTTTAATGAAGGCCAACACAATACCTACATAAACATGCTGGCCTTGTATTCTTTTGTTCAGATAACTCCCTGATGATGGCACTACGGTGCCGAAACGTGTAGGAGTTTTATACTTACTTTTGAATGTATTTTATTAAGTTCATAAGTTCGTTAATGTATCAACTATAAGACTGCACGGTAAGCATAACATAACAGTACTGTACTGTAGTTCTTTGAGATCAGTTGGTGTTGTACGGGGAAATAATAGCTGTTTATGTAGAACACCATAAGGAACACATAAACGTATGGCGTAGCAACGTAAAGGTGTTACAAGGTGTGACCACTGCTGTTCAAAGTGCGAACTGCACAGTGCACTGCCTTGTGTCACTCTGCTGTTCAAAGTGCGAACTGCACAGTGCACAGCCTTGTGTCACTCTGCTGTTCAAAGTGCGAACTGCACAGTCAAGTTGGCTGCTGCCTAGACCTTGCGTCTTCAGCACTTTCTGCAAGTCCATCTTTAGCACACTTCGCAGTCATTCAGGCACTTCTCCACCTCAACATTGTGCCACATCTGTCTCAACACACCTTCACACTCATTGTGACATTTTGTCTCAACACACCTTCACACTCATTGTGACACATGTCTCAACACACCTTCACACTCATTGTGACATTCATAATTCTGTCAATTCCAACACACTTCACACTCATTGTGACACATTGTTTCAACACACACTTCACACTCATTGTGACACATCTGTCTCAACACACCTTCACACTCATTGTGACACATCTGTCTCAACACACTTCACACTCATTGTGACACATCTGTTTCAACACACACTTCACACTCATTGTGACACATGTCTCAACACACCTTCACACTCATTGTGACACATTGTCTCAACACACCTTCACACTCATTGTGACACATCTGTCTCAACACACCTTCACACTCATTGTGACACATCTGTCTCAACACACCTTCACACTCATTGTGACACATCTGTCTCAACACACCTTCACACTCATTGTGACACATCTGTCTCAACACACCTTCACACTCATTGTGACACATCTGTCTCAACACACCTTCACACTCATTGTGACACATCTGTCTCAACACACCTTCACACTCATTGTGACACATCTGTCTCAACACACCTTCACACTCATTGTGACACATCTGTCTCAACACACCTTCACACTCATTGTGACACATCTGTCTCAACACACCTTCACACTCATTGTGACACATCTGTCTCAACACACCTTCACACTCATTGTGACACATCTGTCTCAACACACCTTCACACTCATTGTGACACATCTGTCTCAACACACCTTCACACTCATTGTGACACATCTGTCTCAACACACCTTCACACTCATTGTGACAGTGCACACTTTAACCTTCTGCTCCGAGATTCGTTATTAGCGGCAGAAAACAAGGACTGCATGGAGCATTGCACTGAAGATTCAGTTACAGTTTTACATTTCAGTGCGTGTTATAATATTTTATAGAGTTGGGAGCTCACTGTTTATATTCTTCAAATTTACAACAACCAACTTAACTGTACAAGCAGTCACTAACCCTTGCGAGGGACTCAAGTCGCCAGTAGTAAGGTAACATATGATAGCCCTTGTGACAGTTGTAAAGGAAATGCAGCAAATGTTCGCAGTCGTTTTTGGCAATATTTATTTGTGATTCTCACAGTGATACATCTTTGTGTGGATTTGCACATAAGTACCAGCGTTTCGAAGGCACACTTCTACCCTGAATATGGAAGTAGCAGGTTGCTTCGAAACGGAACTTATTTACACGGCCTTATATTCCAAAAGACCGTAACCCCGAAGTTATTTATGTTTCATTTTGAGGGTTGAACGACCCTGCTTGCGAGCAATGTGTGACATTCAGGAGGGTTGTGTTAGCCTCTGCCATGGGTCACACCTCCCAGACGTACGTGGTTTTGCGACAACATGTTGACTGCGTTGGGAGTATAGGCTGCGAGACCTTGGCTGAACTAGTGGGAGCGGGAGTAAGAGAGACGGCCATAGCGGACCCCTCTTCTTATCTTACCCTCAGGGCCACACGCACGTTGCCAAGTGGCACCGCGATCCCGAGATGGCATCGCTATCGAACGGCACGCCACGAGCAGTACGTGTTGCTGGGAAATCGCACAAACCTTATTGGATGCCCTGAAGATGGAGGCAATACGACCCTCCGAAACGTCGCTCGCGTAGGCCTGGGTTTGTTCACAGGCCAGTCAATATGGGGTTTGTGGTGCACAAAGTGGCACCGGGACACGTTTTTCTCCAGTACGTCGGCGTTCCCTGTCAGTATCATGTCATCACAGTATTGTCACCTACCCACCACCGACGGTATAACCTTAGCAGGTGACAGCGTCGTTAAATTGACACCACAGCACCTCGCGTTACCACATCGTACGGTTAAGGTTATTGCTGTTTAGTTCATTAGAGCAGCGGTATTCAACCTTTTTTGTTCGCGTACCCCCACATATAATTTCTCTTCAACTTTGTACCCCCAAATTTGTTGGTGCATAATTCAAGTTATACACAGTCTATAATCTACATATGAAATAAGTTAAATAAATTACATCCAAAATAATGTATTAAATAATAAGTTTTAAATGAGAAAAAGGAGAATCAAGCTATTAAATAACAAATATATTATTGCCTATCATATGAAAAGTAATAAAGGAACAAAGGTATTTTAGCGAAGCAAAATTATATGCACTATGTGGAATAAAATGAAACTAGCCGCCCAGATAAGAATCGCATAAGAGAAGGAGAGAGAGAGAGAGAGAGAGAGAGAAAATGGCGTTCCCAAATCGCATGTCCTAACATCCGGGTCTCTTGTGGCTAACCCTAAATCTGGCCCTGATTATTCAGTGTTTATCATGAAATAATATATTTATTTTTTTCTTAATTTTACGTACCCCCTTAGATGTCTTCGCGTACCCCCGGGGGTACGTCCGTACCGACCCAGGTTGAATACCACTGCATTAGAGTTTCCAAGCCCTGCGCGTGCACATGGCGACTTTCGTAAAACCCAACGGATTCCCACTGAAATAATGCAATAAGTCGTTTCCGTTCTGGTATCAAAGGTGTGTCGCCAGGCGGTTTGTTTAATTTCTGGTATCAAAGGTGTGTCGCCAGGCGGTTTGTTTAATTTCTGGTATCAAAGGTGTGTCGCCAGGCGGTTTGTTTAATTTCTGGTATCAAAGGTGTGTCGCCAGGCGGTTTGTTTAATTTCTGGTATCAAAGGTGTGTCGCCAGGCGGTTTGTTTAATTTCTGTATCAGGGTGTCGCAGCGGTTGTTTTCGGTATCAAAGGTGTGTCGCCAGGCGGTTTGTTTAATTCCTATGACTCCGCAGTTTCATCTCACAGTATGTATATTACCGAAATCTGTAACAGCAAGACCTCAAGCACGAAGTGTCGATCAAGTTTCTGAATCGGTGTCCTTGTGTTTGGGGTCTGATAACAGCAGTTTTACGATGACAACGAATATCTAGCGTTGGTGACCTGGAGTGGGACTGTGGGGGGGGGGGGGGCACCGAAATATGAAAGTGCGTGATGTTAAGCTTCCGCCGCGGTGTAAATGAGATCTTCGCTCTTCTGGAATGTTACACGCAGCGTTGGTAGTTAGTTAGCGACGTCTCGGGACTGCTAGATCCTTGAAGGTGGGTCCGATAGACTATCCCGAAACGTCGGTAACCAACTACCAATCAACGCCGCCTAACATCCGAGAAGAGCAAAGACCTCAAGTGTGAATGTGCTTTCCTTTCCCATGTTTCTCTGATTTTCGAAAGAGTACTACTTTGTTTGAAGCCTCCCAAGCTTCTCCCGCTTGTCCTTCTGATAAGAGCAGTATTAAGACTAAGATGATTGTGCAGCATTGCCACTTTGTCCACCGGGACAGGCTTTTATGCCAGTACTTCGGTTTTCCCCCCTGTCAGTATCATTCCACCAACTCTCCATAATCTTTACTACTACTACTACAAGAATGCCTTATACGGGAGCGCCCAGAAAGTAGGAACCGATCGCGCATATCGACTCACAGGTGACTCGCACATTTCCTGTCAAGGTCAGCTGTGTTCTCTATGTCAAGGGTAACACGTGTACTGAGTAGTACGTTGTCAAGAGTTTTCCCTCTGTTCGCTGTAGTCGTTAGATGAACACCAAAACCTGAAATCCCGCTACCTGTAACTTGTGGCTGGTGATAAGATTGTTAAAGGCTAAAGTTTTTCATCCTCAGGCAGATTGTTGAAGTGTCTGGTGAAGGTGCAATGAACGAAAGGAATGCGAGGAAATGGCGTCGGTTGTTCGAAGAAGGCAGGACTAATGTGCATGACGAGTAACAAGGTGGGCGCCTGTCTTTGGTAACGGATGATTTGAAAGGAAATGTGAAAATTTGGGAAAACAAGTGATTCACAATTTTTTAATTACATGAACATTTTCAGATGTGTCTCGATCTCTGATCCACGAAACTGTTACGCAGCACCTCCCTTACAAGAAGCTTTGCGTTAGATGGTTGCCAAAATGTTGACAAACGACCACAAACAGAAAAACGGGTGGCTGCATTGACCTTTCTGAAGCGCTATCACAAAGAAGGCGATCAGTTTCTCGACCACATTGTCAGTGACGGTCAAACCTGGACTGCTGACATCACACCAGACAGCAAGCAGCAGTCCTTGCAGTGCCGCTGTACTGGCTGCTCAAAGCTGAATGCCGTCGGCGCAGAAAATTCTGGCTAGTCTTCTGGGACCGGAAAGGCGTTCTTCTCGCGGAGTTACTGCCACAGAGGACCACCATCAAGGCCAAGTCGTACTGTGGAACACTAAAGAAGCTGCGGTGGGCAATTCCGAACAGACGTCGAGGCCTTCTGACAAGTGGAGTTAGTTTGTTGCACAATGCCGACCGCACGCCGCTGCCCGTACACGCGCATTGCTCGAAAGGTTCAAGTGGGACATTTTCGAGCCTGATCCATACAGTTCCGACTTGCACCACGTGGTTGTCACTTGTTTCTGCACCTCACGAATTGTTTGGCCGGCCACAGTCTGAGCAGTGACCACGAGGCAAAGACGTTGTGCAGGACCGGCTGGAAGGCTTGGCGGCGACCTTTTTCGACGAAGGCATACGAAAGCCGGCCAAGTGCCTTAATATATTTTGCGACTATGTGGAGCAGCAGTTTAATGTAGGCACCGACATGTTGCAATGTAGGCACCAACATGTTGCAATGTAGGCACCAACATGTTACAATGTAGGCACCAACATGTTGCAATGTAGGCACCGACATGTTGCAATGTAGGCACCAACATGTTGCAATGAAGATATTTTTAAGAAATTCTTTAAACACTTTTTACACGCAACCGATTTTTCCTTTCTGGACGCGCCTCGTATGTACAGGTTTACTTCGTACGGCGCAGTGAATACTCATAGTCTAAATACTTCGTACGGCGCAGTGAATACTCATAGTCTAAATACTCACCAGTGTCAACTGTACGGCGCAGTTATAGTCATAGTCTAAATACTTCGTACGGCGCAGTTATAGTCATAGTCTAAATACTTCGTACGGCGCAGTGAATACTCATAGTCTAACACTTCGTACGGCGCAGTTATAGTCATAGTCTAAATACTTCGTACGGCGCAGTTATAGTCATAGTCTAAATACTTCGTACGGCGCAGTTATAGTCATAGTCTAAATACTTCGTACGGCGCAGTTATAGTCATAGTCTAAATACTTCGTACGGCGCAGTTATAGTCATAGTCTAAATACTTCGTACGGCGCAGTTATAGTCATAGTCTAAATACTTCGTACGGCCGCAGTTATAGTCATAGTCTAAATACTTCGTACGGCGCAGTTATAGTCATAGTCTAAATACTTCGTACGGCGCCGCAGTATTATAATCATAGTCTAAATACTTCGTACGGCGCAGTTATAGTCATAGTCTCAAGCCCATGCATTAGTGATATTTAGGGAAGCAATCACTGCTTATGTTGAGACTTGCAGAAGACAAACACGCCGTGTACAAAATGCAGAACATGCAATTTTACAGCACGTTATAGGTCTATATTTGGTAACAGCTGCGTTACAAGGTTACTGTCTATGCGACTTGAACTTCGAAACTGCCATACTTGGTTCTGCGTGAACAGGAAGATGTCGGACTATAATGAGACATGGACAATCCGCCCCACGTTTCGAACTGCTCCCTGTCTCCCTCTAGCTGGTACACTTTCTCCTCCTGTTGTCTTCCCATTTTGTTCACGTGAATGTGATGGCCTTCGCTAGCGACAAGCGTTTTCGGCTGGTTGGCACGACCACGAAGGGATGCAGGGGAATGCAATATTAGAGGGAGGAACGCCTCGAGGCTGGCATCCTCCTAACATGGGATAGTAGTACGGATGCTTAAAAGGTTTTATGGCGCGCAGAACCCAGAGGACACCAGTTGTTACGAACTCCTGAGATTTCAGGCTCTCTCAGCGGTAACTATGAATTGCTGGCTTGAAAATGTGATGCCGTTTCAGATCTTGCTGCCACTATAAGCAGATACCTCTGATGTGCAGGTACAATTTTGCAAAACTACACGGCGTCGTATGCCACAAGACAGCGATGTTCAGTGATTAACTGAACAACTCTCCGGCAAAAGAAACTAAAATCTACCATCAAAGTCTGCTGTTGGAACTGGATCTGCTTCCAGAAATTCAGTTAAAGTGTCCCGAATTTAGTTTTGTAAAAAAATCAGTTTTCTGGGATGTGACACCGTGTACCTTGGTAGACTAGGTACCACGGTTTCGGAGAAATCTTCTGACACCATCTTCAGAGCAGAACTATCTGCTCAGTACAGCGTAATTCTTATACTCACTGCCGTGACGAGATTTGTTTTAATATCATGCCAGAACAATTAAATCTCTAAAAATTAATTTATCAAACTAAGTGCGCCTGTGATCGTGAAGCCTCGATAATGAGGAGTCCCTGGCCACTAAGGGCTCTTGCGCCATGGGGAAAAAATGCGCCTAGTCGTCGATTAACGAATTTACATTGACAGCCCTTGACATCGTCCATATTAGTCAGTTTAACGGTCTGTTTGGTAACATGTCAAGTTGTCCCTGTCTGAGCACTTCACCATGAAGGCTCGTTGGGGATTGGAACTTAGCTCCTCGCATTCGTAGCCTAACTGGAGATAACCGTTTATGAAGGCACTCCTAGAAACTAACAACCGGATGGGAACTACCGTCTTCTGGGATGTGTAGTGTGGTAGTATCATACATTTCTATCTTCAGGGTAGTTTGAATGTGTAGGCATTACGTTCCACCGAAACGTCTGCCGGTAATCTTTACTGTCACTGCCATAACGGCGCGTTTTGGCATTACCTTTGTGCGTTACACCGAAACGCAGGAACGAAGACGGATGGTTACCTTAAGCAATCGCGAGCGGCTGGCCTGGATAGGCATTCCGAGATTCACTGGCCTATAGCGCACGCTACTGTCACGGCCACAGGAAATGTCAGTACGTGCCACTCGTGTCTGTTGTGGTATAGCTCTCCAGTAAGTCCGTATACGGCCCCACTAATAGCGCCGACTTCCTGCAGATGGTTAAGACGAATTATTATTCTACTGCCATGCAGCACGGTCACACAGAATTGCAGGAGCAGGATTTTAAGAGAAATTTCTGTAGACAGCCTGCTGGAACCTGAGGCTTTCGGACACAAATTCGAGTACAATGATGATGATTACGGCAGAGTGTGTTACGCTGTGCTTTGGTAAACTGCTATGAAACATTTGTTAACACAGCAGGTTTACACTTCTGTAGGATCGAAATAGGCGCCAAACTGGCTCCACTGCTCTAATGGCGGAAGTTTTTTAACGTCCATCTTTTGCGCGAAACGAATCGCTCACCTGCTTTCGTTTCTGCGTTGTAGTCTGCATATACAAAACAACAGATGTCTAGTGGAATTTTGCCAATGTGTCGTCATTTATCCAATGTGCAATGTGGTGTGGTGGCTCAGGACTGTCGAATGAGGAGGGTGTGTGTGTGTGTGTGTTAAGGGGGGTTGTTCGACTTGGCAACACGGGTTTAGCCCTCCTTTCACTTCCACATGGTATGAACACAAGAAGTTGCCTGTGGGCTCCGCTGGAAATTTCAAAAGCAACTTGTCAAGTGTCAGTGTGTTCCGAGAAGGGAGATCGGGGACGGCGGTCAGGTAGCTGGCTTGCTAGTGGAGTGGGAGACATCCACAGTAAAGGAACAAAGGGACTTCGAAAGTGTTTTATTTTCATATTGCACCGATTGTGAAGGTGGAGCTAGTGCACCGTAATTAGTATCGTTATGAAGGTTTGGCGATCGGAGAAATGGGGTTCGATACCCAGCAACTGAAGATATCTCTCTTGCCACGGTGTACAGACGGTCTTCAGGGGCACATCAGCGCCATATCCGGTGGACGCCAAGAGGTAAAGCGACCAGGGCGTGAAGTTCAGCGTTCTACATCCACCTAGCGCTGAAGTTTAGGAACGAATTGAGCTATACGTCCACTGACCCCGTATATGTACATGGCGTGGTGTTTAATTATAACAGGGACAACTGTACATTGTCTGCGTTAAGAGATGCACAGGCAGAATGGAGGCGACACAGGAATGTTGCTACTACGTCTCAGGCGAAGGTCAGCTTTATATTGCGTGACAGCATTCCTGCAGTACTGTCTGTATAAAGGCTGCGCTGGTCGACTGAGGAGTCGTGGCTCCAGTTGCGGCAGCAGTTAAGAGAATTTTCTCTTTTCCAGAACATCCTAACATGCTCGAGGGCCCACCATCTCCTATTCAATAGGTGCGGGGGTTCTTTCCCCGGATGTAAAGCTGCCGGAGCGTGAAGCTCACCAATATCTAATGTCAAGGTTAATGATGCACCACTCCTGTGTATGTTTTAAAGGCATGCACAGCGACAATTGTATGCACACGGTCAGACAGGATACTGTCCACCGACTAGAAGAAAAATATCTGCGTGGTTGTGGGCGGATGTGGTGCGGTGCGGGGGAGTGTTGACTCTAGGGCTGCTGCTCGTGGAAGCACCAGGAGCAACTCGGCATTCGCCACACATCTTGTGCAAGCGCATTACTGCATTTCTAGCAGCGCCTTTCTCTTCACCTGTGGATGGCGATTTCCCCCACCTTACTTACCCTGCATCCGACATTCTCCATTTCAACAACCTCCGTCTTCCGGACTCAGTTGCCAGTGGCACAATGGACCTACCTGCTCGACAGGACAGTGGGCGCGCTGCAGTAGCTGGATAACTTCTGCGTTGGATCGAACCACAGTCAGCCACTTCACTGACCACAGTCAGCCACTTTACTGACCAAGGTGCCGCTGCTTGTTTAAGGGAACTGGAACAATGTTACAACTTCAGAATATATAGCACTTCTTTTTTGCTCCGTCCACTGAATTTGTAAAAATTGTCGAACTGTATTCTGGTCATAATTACTGTTTCTTTTCCCACAGTGCGTTATTGGAACGTGTGTGCTGTTAGGCGCGCATGAGGGCTGCGATATGACTGAGTAGATGGAAGACAAGACGGACTGTCCGTGTGGTCTGGCAACTCATGCAAAACAAAGCTTTCTGAGACTGCGTTCGTCTGAAATGTGACGTCGGTGACATGCGCCGTGTAACATCCCGGAAAAGCGAAGGTCTCTTATCATAATTACATTCAACTTAAATAAATGTTCCAATCAGTAAACACAGCTACATGTTTCGGCTATAAAAGGATAGCCATCATCAGGCCTGAACTACAAGATACCAAAAGCGCTATCCTTGTATAGCCGAAACATGTAGCCTTGTCATTGATGAATATATGCCGTGTTGACTGAAACATTTGTTGTATTTACTCCGAGTTTCTAATTGCGTTACAAAGTTTTCGCGGAAATGTAGCTGCGGTTCCTTATCTTCTGTTACGTCACGCTGCATCACACACACAGAACATCGGAATCCTCCAATTTCCAAATGTTAGGAATGAAGAAAGCAAATTCTTCTCAGTGAGTTGGGCAGAGTTGTGTTTAGACCGCTGACGATTTTAAGAGTCGAGTTCATTTTTTTTACTTGTGAGCTGTGAAAATCTGCCAGGAAACAAAAGGAATAAAACAGACAAGGACGAATCTAAGCTCCTGAGCAGAATTGGAGTTAATCGTTAATTCCGGATGTCGGCGTTTTAGGATTCCCGATGGTTGAATAGGTAAAGCAACTGACAGAACTCGAGGGCCCTGAACTGCAATAACACTTGCGCATAGGCACCGATCTTCGCTGCCTATAGAGCGAAATTCCTTCTCAGTATTCAGGAGGTTCCGGGTTCAAATATCAGCACGAACAGCGGCTAACCTGAGAGAAGATTCTCGTGATTTCGTTAAAGGCTGGACAAGCCGCGCTAACGCATGCGGACAGACGGACGGACATGACGAAACTAATCGCCCTTTTCATGAACGTGCCTAAAGATCTGTCCAGAAAATCCAAATTTAATTAAAATAGGACAAAAATATCGGGCACTTTAGCGAAAGACCTAGACTTTGCTTTACTGTTGCCATAAAAGAACAGTTCACAGCGATATGTAGCTCAACAACGCGAAAATAATGCATTTTTGCGTTTCCGTGACAATGGTTGTGCAACAATACACAACAGTACGTTACGTCAAATCGGTTATGTAACTGCAAACACCGTTCTCTCTGAGGTACGAAGTGAGTCTCTATATACAAGTATAATGCAGATCAAGTGGCGTGGCCAGAACTACACTAATTCTGCCTCTTTACACGTGCTTTAAAAACTGAAGAATATGGCAGAGAAAGGGTGTTTGTGTCGGTTCTTGATCTGCGGAGAAGCGTAGCTGCTGTACAATTACATTGCCACACTGGCCACTTTAGCACACCGTCCTCTGTTGCTTTTATTGTTGACAGTGCCATACGTAGCTGCTGTACAATTACATTGCCACACTGGCCACTTTAGCACACCGTCCTCTGTTTCTTTTATTGTTGACAGTGCCATACGTAGCTGCTGTACAATTACACTGCCACACTGGCCACTTTAGCACACCGTCCTCTGTATCTTTTATTGTGACAGTGCCATACGTAGCTGCTGTACAATTACATTGCCACACTGGCCACTTTAGCACACCGTCCTCTGTTCTTTTATTGCTGACAGTGCCATACGTAGCTGCTGTACAATTACATTAGCCACACTGGCCACTTTAGCACACCGTCCTCTGTTTCTTTTATTGTGACAGTGCCATACGTAGCTCGTAAATAAAGCGGCCTTAACATTCTGTCTGCTACTTGTATAACATTTACCAACTGTCTTCAGACACTTCCGGTGTAACGCCAGACAAGTCAGTAGGCAAGAATTTGTAAGAACAATTAGCAAGCATACGTGACTTCAATATAACCTACGGCAGACATATCGACAGCAGGCTGACTCAAGCTGTAGAGCGTCTAATATTTGGGAGGTACCTGCACCCACACTTGGCCAAAACACCGACTACCCCGAGGCTTTGCATGGCTTTCTTCAGTCCATCCACGCACACGCAGGTAGCGCACCTCAAGTTACGCCAACATCACTTCCTTCCTCAACCGTTCGAATTCATTGTTGACTGTCTACCATAACACGGGATTCTGACAGCACAAGATGTAGGTTTAGTTTGTGTTCCTTATAAACTGTCCGTAAGTACTACCACTTTTAGAGGCATCAAACAACGAAACTTGCACACATTACCGTTTGGACCTGAATTCGGCTACATAATGTTTCAAAACCCAGTTCCTACCGAGCAGTAAATATATGCCGTCTCCCGTTATATTCACCGTGAATTATGATGACAAATCAAAAGTTTAAAAACCAACATATGCACTGTATTGTCGACCTCGGTGGACTAGCGGTTAGCGTGATCGCCACTGGACCCAAGGTTCGAGGGTTCGATCCCGACCGAGGTCGATGGATTTTTAAGGGTGATAAAAATCCGTAGCACCACTTCCTTCGGAGGGGAAGTAAAGCCGTCGGTTCCATGCCGTAGATTTACGGCGTGTAAAAGAACCTTACGTGCATGAATAAAACTAGTAGTGCTCGTAAGCAAAATTCAGTGACTGCCAGATTGCTCTGGCAGTCACATCAGGATTGAGTCGGACAGCGCGGCCAGTGAGTTGGTCACTCACTGCCACAAATGCACAAGACCAAGTAACCTCGGAAAGAGGAGGTCCAAGCTCATATAGGGCTGTCGAGCCATGGTTATTATATTATATGCAAACATATACATGGAAGATAAGCGAAACTCATACCTTAGAGTTTATATATGTGGACGGCTGATGTTGGAGGTGTCCTAATCTATTGGGAATGAAGAATTTGTTTTGTGCTGATGTATGAGGTGCTTATGAATGAACTTATGGATGGCGAGTATATGTAGAAGTTTGACCCCCTTAAGATGGCTTGTTGAAGCCGAAACATATGTAGGGCATTTGACTTACTTGTAAGAACACAGTGCATGTGTTGGTTTTTAAACTTTTGATAACCGTCTCCTTTACGAAGACAACCGGTTGATAATGTACTGGAAAATAACAGCTGTTTATTGTCAGTTATACGAAGCACAAAATACAATGCATGGGCAAGATTTAGTTTCGTAAGGCTTAAAAAATGCGACATGGACTTTCCGGCGAGCTTTGAAGGATTAAATTGGGGAAAAAATGTCTTCCGAGTCAAGTAAGTCAGAGGTAAATGTAAAGAATAATAATAGAACAATCCGTATTTTTAAAAGTCATATATTCCAACAGAATATTATATGGAGAAAATATGTAAACATGTAAAGACACCATCCTCTTACAGTTATAAATAAACAGTGGTTTAACACCGTAAGCACAGCTTTATTATGGATAAAAAAACTTGTCAATTACTTTGGCAACACGTTTTGCCTTTGATTAGACTCTTCAGGCTAATCTGAAAATGTAAAAATTAGAATTTTACAAACATAAATGTAGATGTAATGTGTGCATTTTATGCAGTGAGATCGCATTCCTTACAAATGTGTTACATTTATACATTGCCGTAATCTTTTACGAATATTCGTCGTCCTAAGTAACATCGTTCTCGATAACCTTAATAAAATATTAATTATTATATATTGTTATAAATTTGAATATATTTGTAATTTACTATTACGTACGTAAATTAATATAGTTTTTGCAATACCTGGCTTAAAATTCTAGAATACAACTCGTAAGCCCCGTGTTAATGTTTTATTAAGGTTATCGCGAACGACAGTGCTTACGACGGCAATTGTTCATGACACAACACAACACACTTCACCAGAGGGAGGATATTATCTTTATAATAAAAATCATAATTTTAATCAACATTAATTGCAGATAAATCGTAGGATAAAAGGAAAGCCTTTGTGTAACAAATAAAATCAGGATTAAGGCAATGTATAAATATATCACATTTTAAGAAATGAGATCTCATTCCATAAAATGGACACACATCTATATTTATATTTATAAAGTTCTAGATTTCCACATGTTTATACATTCAGATTAGTCTGAAGATGAATCAAAGTCGAAACATGTTGCTAAGGTAATTTCGCAAGTTATTTTACCAATAATAAAGTTATGCTTCCGGTGTTAAAACACTGTTTGTTATTACAGAAGACGCACCCGGATGCCAGACATCAAAATTAAAACTGTCACAATTCTTTGCGAAATTTTACAAATTGCGAATAACTTCAGATTTATTTTGAATCGTCTCAGCGGTTTTACGTTTTAGTGTACGTAACACATTTCAACTTACGAGACGCACCTAAAGGAGAACACTTGGTCTTGTCGCTGGCTATAACATAACAGTAAAGTGAATGACACAATAATAATCCGTTCTGCTAATCAGCCCAACTTTAACAGCACCATTTCTGTTTCATACATACATATTTTATGTAATAATAATAATAATAATAATATGTACATGTACAGGTCAGTATTCTGACAGCTCACTCACCAAGGGTATAAGGAACAAAAAATCCACACACACAATTTATGTTTTATCAGTAGAATTCTTCACTGCTGCGCACGCACGCACACAATATAAACCGTGTAATATTTTTGTGCTTTACTCATTCATTAAAAACACAACACGTTTCTGTTCAAAATCTTAACAAATTATATTCTTGTACAATACATACGAAAAATATCTTCGATGTAGGCCTAAAATCTCCACTGACTTGGACTTGCATTTTGATAGCTCCGCATAACGAAGCTGACCAAGACATAGACAAAACAAAGCAATAGCAAAATAACGATATTACAATGCACAACACACAACCGCTCTCACTGCTCCTGCAAACACTGTTTAGAATAACGTTATTACCTTATACATTCATTTGGCTCAGTTGTCATTCACATAATCTGCGTTTCCTAACGGCATATTTCTAAACAACTCTGAATACATTCAACACATATCGCAATACACAACTGACGTACCGTGATGGACGCGCTCTGCATTGTTTCCTGACAGCTGAATGTCTACGGTCCAAAATGAAAAAGGCCAGGACATATGACCAGGGGGATGTTCTTGTCGCCTTGATATCCATTTGATGACCATTATACCGCTCAAACTATTGCCCTAAATAACAAGACACAAACACATGTGGGCGGAGGTGTTCAATTATCCAGGGCAAAGTACGTAGAGTCATGAACGTGCGACTTGTGCACTCCGGAATCTGAAGTCAGGACCCTCGTTTGTGCAGCATAGTTCAACGTGTACACCGCCAGTCAGCTTAAAAAACTTACGAAACTACTGGGTGGGAAGATGACGGCCTTTGCTACATGACAGCATTTTGGTAGTCAGCTAGCACTGTCAGTGTCACTGTCACGTCTTTAGGCAGGCAGACTTGTTCTTGGTACCTGCAACTACGCACATGCGAACCCACATACGCGTGTTCCGAAATATGCGCAAACGTGATTTAATTAGACAATAACTTCAACCAAGCTAAATGCCAGATATCAAAATGTATGTGACATGAGACTGCCGCGCTGTCTGTCGGCAAAGCTGTGACATGTCGAAAGTCGTTTAACAAGGATCATAAATTTACGGTGCCTGATGATTTTGATGATCATAAATACGGCTCACGTACTTCGGAAAGTACTAACGTGTAAGTACAAACGTTCGCCATGGGAAATAACATGACTTTTTGTAAATATCATCAGAAAATAAAACAAATGCCTTCGAGATTTGAGGTCGTCACATTGGTGACCATGGAGAGGCATATCTTCCGGAACGTGACGCCGTGTAGTCTGGTAGAAATTTAATAAATTTTCGGAGTAACCCCCTGCCTCCACTACCTCTGAGAGGGGGCCATTACGTTCGTCCTGCAGTCAGTACATTTCTTGGAGACACCGCGGCGTCATATTTTTCATGTAATTTCTAAGTATTTTGGTGCTGAGAGCAATGCCGAGTCCTTCAGTGTCTGTGACGCAGTACGCAGTATGCAGTGTACGCTGCTTACTGCGCTCTCTCCAGTCAAGTGTGCACTTCATGCAACAGTGACATCAAACGTGGCCCCCACAGTAAAGTGTGTGGCCCTGACGGGGCCGAAGTAACGACAGACTTGAGAAAACTGCGCAACACGGAACTTCTTAATTCGTACACTTGGCCGAAGATTATGAGGGTGATCCAATATAGGATGAGATGGGCCGGGCATGTAGCACATAGTACAGAAATTCATACACGGTTTTAGTGTCAATAATTGAAGAAACGGCTTGGAAAACCCACGCGCAGATGGGAGGGTAATGCTCGTATTTACACGGATCTAGAAGTAATAAGACGGGATGGTGCGGACTGCGGGAGCTTGCTCACTAGCTGTGAAACTGTTACCATCTCAAGGTTGTCTCTACTAAAGGGGTTCATTGCTTGGTTCCTGTCAATATAACAAACACTCTTCTGCCGTCTCGCTTGCAGTCCGTCCTGTGTCTACAGTTTGCTAGCAAACCGAACTATCACTGTTTCAGTTGATGTGCGCTGTGTTGCCATATTTCGAAGGGTTCCGTTGTTCCCATCGTAAGGGTCGAAGTGACTTTGGTTAGTAAGCTCTTCGGGTAACATAGGCATGCTGCTGTAAGACCCACAGCAGGGAGGGAGTAGCTAGGACAGTTTGGACCAACAGGAACTGTGGACAGAGAAACGTAAAAGACGGGCCTTATCGGCGCTACAGGTACGTGCTGGTCATAAGCGGTCTACACTGCTATTTATTTGGACCTTGAAGATGGGGGCAACATGTTCTTCCGAAACGTCGGCAACAACCCACTTCCGCGTGGGTCAGCACGAGCATATTCGGCGATCAGTCCACCGCCTTTCATGTTGCTAGGAACCGTGCAGTCTCATGCATAAAGCGATCTATTTGGCAGTTAGCAGGATATGCCGTGTGCCAGGCCGCCGGCGGTACGGCGGTAGTGACGGCAGTAGTCGTTGCTGCAATGACATGTTGTTGTTACTGTCTGTCGGCCATGTTCAGGTAGCTAGTGTACGAGACATACGGCATCTTATCTCACAGGACACCATCTTCAGAACCTCCAATCTCGCAGGCAGGATACAAAACAGTTTTTGAAAGTGCGTCAGATAAAATGTCAAGACTGGCTGTTACATGAACTGGGACGCTTATCATTTCAGATATGGACTAATTTGGACGGACACAGCGTAAATCAAATGGATAAGATATACTGGATACTGTGCAATGCCACATCTACTGACAGAAACAAATCAAAAGCACAGTTTTCATCACAATCATTTGACGAATTCGGATAACCGTTCATCTGCATGTCAGTATTCTTCACTACAATGTAACGACTAATTTGTTCGGGTTTCAACTGATGTGTTCTCTAATGTGGGTTACTTGGCGAAGCAGTCGGGATCAGAAACTCTTACCGCGTCAAACAGGTCCGCTTGAAGACGTTTTGAGCTCAATACAATTTCTCGGCCCTACCAACGAGTAGCCACGAACAAACAGCCGACTGAATGCAAGAATTTATGCAAAAATATGTTTGGCACAAAACCTGAAATGCAACCTGTCTTTTCGCCCCCCCCCCCCCAATGCAGTCGCACAGACTGCGATAGCCTTAAACCGGCCCTGGTGTTGAGTGATAGTGTGACTGGTGAACTGGAAAGGACTGGGAAGGCGGCGGTCGTGACGTAAGCGAGATGTCACGGAACCAAGTGACACCAGTGAAGACGCATTATCCGGCGGAGATTCAATGCAGGTGTAACAGAACAATCTGTGACAGGCTTGGTTCGACTCCAGGCTTGTGTACTGAGTAAAGGAGCAACACAAATCCCATTTGTGTGGCCAATGAGAGTTCCACTCCCTCAGACCACTGCGACAGGCAATGACCAACGCCTGACAAGAGAGGTCCAAGGACACAGCTTGCAGCATGATACCTAGTTCCCAAGGTCCCCAGTTCGAAACCGAACACCGATCGGATGTAACTAATTAAGAAAGAACGCGCTAACAGTGTCACAATGAACTTGACTTGACAGTTTGAGAGCCTCATATTTCATCAATAGGAATGTGAAAAAACCCAGCTACTCGCCCAGCAACACAAGAATCTCTAACCCAAAGCTTACGAAGGTAGCCAGTGAGAAGTGTCACATCCGCTCACACCCAGAAATTACAAGAAACTGGCTTCTCTCAATTTCGGAACCAATCGATCACAATTGTTTACAGCTGTGAAAACTGCAGTGGTCTTGTGTCACGAATTCTGAAGACACTTGTCTAACACTGTCCGGGGGCCGTGCCATGGCTCAGGCGGTTAGTCGCCGGCCTCTCACCGCGGAGGCCCGGGTTCGATCCCAGTTCAGTCCATGTGGGATTTGTAGTGGACAAAGTGGCACTGGGACAGGTTTTTCCCCCGAGTACTTCAGTTTTCCCCTGTCAATTTCATTCCACCGGTGCTCCATTACTTGGAAGAATGAAAAAATTAATCATCTTTCTCTTCATCTTCATCACAAGGTTGCACAATAAGCCTTAAGGCTGCGAGGCGTCCGTAGCATCTGCTGCGGGGCCCTTCCTAAATAAAAAACACTGCTCGGGAGGTGCAACACGAGTTTTGCCGTATCCCAAAGAAGCGAACACACCAAGTGCACTAAGACTGTAACTACGGGATGGCCTTCGGAAGGAAGCAAGCCGGATACGTGCGCGTATTCCGAATACAAGGCTAGAATGCTGCCGCTACGCCAACCTGCTCGGTGTGCTCTGTTCAATGGGACATTAGTAAATGTAACCAGACAACGGAAACATGCTTCACTAAGCGTCGCGCCTTGTGTGTGTCACAGGCAAGCGGCGTGTTTCACGCCCTGATCGCTTTATCCCCATGGAAAGCCTAGTGTCTGGCAGCTGTGGCGAAGGCAGACGTTTCTGTCCTTGCCAGGAATGCCACTGCCTGCTCACTATCATGACTACGGTATCTGTCCTTGCCAGGAATGCCACTGCCTGCTCACTATCATGACTACGGTATCTGTCCTTGCCAGGAATGCCACTGCCTGCTCACTATCACGTATTGTCGCATACACGGTATCTATCATCTGTCCTTGCCAAGAATGCCACTGCCTGCTCACTATCATGACTACGTATCTGTCCTTGCCAGAATGCCACTGCCTGCTCACTATCATGACTACGATATCTGTCCTTGCCAGCAATGCCACTGCCTGCTCACTATCATGACTACGGTATCTGTCCTTGCCAGAATGCCACTGCCTGCTCACTATCATGACTACGGTATCTGTCCTTGCCAAGAATACCACTGGCTGCTCACTATCATGACTACGGTATCCCAGCTCCAAACAAGCAACAGATACAAACATTTCAGCCCTCCCAATTCGTTAGAAGATCCTTATGTGAAAGAACGAAATGAATGATTTTTTCCTTCTGGCAAGCTTAGACATGTGACCGCAAGGGAGTTACTACAATGAGAGCGATTCACAGACTGCTGTAACAGCAGGAAGGAAATTTTCGATGACGCAACAGGCCGTGTTCGCACGCACTACACGACCAACTGGAGCACGCTGATGCACTATGTTATATTTAACAAGATGCAATAGACACTCTCTTATATGAAAACTACAGGTTCTGACGGGCAAGTCTGAGTGAAAATAAAACACATTCAGCGACTTAACCGAGTTGTTCCGGCGATAAAGATGTGGGAGGTAAAGCAATCCCATTACAGGCCTGGACAGGACCTTAGGGTTCCGGGAGGTTGAGGCGATTTCCAGACAGTCGGCACATGAAGGTGGTAAGGTTGTCAGCCCTACGCACCGGCCGCCTTTACCCCCCAGCAAATATTCCTGGCACTCATTTCTGTTAGAGGCTGAGTGGTCGGACGGGAGATACGTTGTACTTTCTGAATGCCTGAAAGGTGAGTCGGACTCTTGATTATGTTATGGTATTCCGCGTTACCACCGCG
The DNA here is from genome assembly GCA_021186555.1 of Reticulitermes speratus. Taxonomy (NCBI): domain Eukaryota; kingdom Metazoa; phylum Arthropoda; class Insecta; order Blattodea; family Rhinotermitidae; genus Reticulitermes; species Reticulitermes speratus. Next base: position 57,582,223 of record JAJKFL010000001.1, on the reverse strand, counting down.
CAGCGCTGCACATGATGCTTCCATCTCCATTAACCCTGAAGACGTACGCAGCATGTTACTTCGAAACGGTGGTATCCACCCACAAGATTGGGGAGAGGGGGTCACAGCGAGACAACCTGCAGTGAGAAGCTGTCGTGCTGAAGATACAGGTCTTCTGGGATGTTACGCCATGTAGACTGGTATACAGTTACCGACGTTTCGGAGATTGCAGTGCCATCATCTTCAGAGACAAGCTTCCCTCCGAAGACGAAGTCATCCAGGAGGACTTCGATCTTCAACCTCCAGTCTAAGTGTCACACTGCGTACGGAACTGGGGGGACGAAGATACACTGTTATTCTGGCTACGCCGACCAAATGTCAGCTAAAGACCACTGCAGGCGCAGTCTGAACTGCGAGCTCTGCACACAGCTGCAGGCCAAGGTCGTTGTACGAGGCTCTCCTTGTCCAGTTCCCACTCACACAGCCTTTTTTTTAGGCGCGTTCGCAAAATTGCGACAAGCGACTATTAGCTTCGTCATTTGTCTGTCCGTCTGCTGGAACAACTCGGCTCCCACTGGCAGGGTTTTCGTGAAATTTGATATTTGAGTATTTTTCGAAAATCTGTCCAAGAAATTCAACTTACATTAAAGTCTGTCAAGAATAACGTGTACTTTACATAAACACCCATGTACCTTTCTGATAATATCTCGCTGAATTCTTCGCAGAATGAGAAATGTTTCAGACAAACCTTGCAGACAAAATCATCACACACATTTTATGTTCAATAACCTTTTTCCGAAAATCGTGCCTTCATGAGATGGGGGAAAATACAGCACAGCCAGACAGGCCACAGATGCGCTGTGCATGTCAGCTAAGGCTAGACACACACTCAGAATATGCAATACTTGTTTCTTTTCCACGGCAGCAATGGTTACGCGAACGCGCCACAATGTTACGTTATACGTACATTGCTTGTCTTGTTGAAATACAGCTTTACGCTGTACAAACACACACAGGCCGATGTATGACGCCGTACTTATACATGCCGCTCAGCCTCCTATACAATGGCTATCTTCCTCTTAGTCGAGCTGCCGAACCTCAGCACTCACCTCCATTTCGTACGGAGATTAAGAACGCCTGGAGCTATACCTCATCTGCCCCATATGCCTTCATGGCGATGTGCTTAATTACGAACACGTGCAATTTTGACATTACCTACGTATGTTGTGTGTGTGTGCATGTTATGTCGTTCTCACGCCGCAGTAGTTTCCACGTACTTACACAGGTGACAGTTGTGTTCGAAACTGCCATCTGAACGATAGAAATGTAATTTAATTCACTGTTTTAACGGACAAACCAATACGAACTGTAACGTATATTTCCATTATTCGTATGCCTACAGAAAATCTTTAAAACTTTTCACGATGTTTTATAAAACCGGGTATGGAGCGAAGCAGTCAGTCGCGTATCGTAAACGTGACGTCACCTCTGCGTCTGTGGCATGAAGACGTAATGAGACGTGTGGGCGGACATACTTTGCGTCAGCATTACCTGTACATAAGCGATCAGTTTCACAATCCGGCTGCCTTGTCCCCAGCAAAATGACCTCTTGCACCCGTCGGAGAGGTGTGTTGTGTGTTCCTGAGCACGATGTAAATCGTGAGAAACAAAACAAATCCCGAAGTCGAAGCCCAGTCGTCCGTCAGTTTGTAACTGTCTCGTCAAGAACTTTATTGCCACTGCACCGCTTACTTAACGTGTTTCTACTCCAACGGGAAAGTACTTAATCACGGCGGAAAGACTGGAATAAGAATTACTTGGCGTAAGTGCGGTACACTGTGTAAGGCCCAGTAACCAGTACGCAGGCACGCACACGCATTACGCTCTACAGCAGTGTTGCCCGACTTCTTTGCTCGCGAACACCTTTTAGTTTCGAACAATAACCACGTATCCTCATACCCTTGCTCATGTAAATATAGTGTCCGCAAGACAGATATACAAAATTAAATACTGGTATCTCAGCACTGATACATACCAGCAGCATGATTTGACCTTAAATAAAACGAGTGTCGCTCGCTTCGTGGGTACAGGGGGTTTCTTAATTAGACATTCTAACGTTCATACGAAATAAACACATCGCCAATTAAAGAAGTTACGCGATTATTTTTAACAAAACATTCCTTTAATTAAAAGTATAAGCACACTTCACAGTAGCCATTACGGAAATGTATCCACGGATTCCCCGGTAACTGGTCGCTGATCCCTGGGGAGCACACTGTGTGAACCACTTCTCTAGGCTATAGTAATTATTGTGAACAGTAAACACACAGACACGTCTGACAGCCGTGACTGTGATAGATCAATTTAATTTTGTCTGACCATAAATTTGTGGAAGCCGGGAATAGCTCAGTTATTGTAGTAATGTATGCCGCGGGTTTGACCACCACTAAACTGGGGCTCGATTCCCGGCCGGGGCAGGAAGGAACGCTGCTTCCTCTACCGCGTCCACACTGGCTCTGGTCCACGCAGCCCCTGTCCAATGGACACAGGCGGCAGTACGCTGCCTTGGCGTCCAATTAACTGGCCACGTCGGTCCAATGCCGCAGTGAAAATCAGTGGATTGTACCTCCACTCGCTACGTGCGGTCGTAGCGAGGTGCTCAGGAAAGTACAGCGAGTACATTACAACGTGACGTTTGGTTACGGCAATGCTTTGCAGAACGACGGAGTAACGGGAATGCATTCTTGATAATTTAATTACTGAACAAACACCATTGACGTGCGGAAGGTAAGTGCTGCATGGCGCCACTAGTAGTAGCCACAATACGGCTAACGCCATGAATCACGATGGTCACTGAGGAGCTGACAGTTTCTAAGCTGGTGAAAACTGACAGCCGTTTGGAAACTGAAGCTTCATTACGAAGTTCTACAAAAGCCTGCAAATGGACACGATACTGCGCCAGATGAATCCAACCAACATTTATCTACATGTGCTTGAATTTTACGCTGTCTACATTCCGTGCAACAGACTGTACAGTGTTCAATGCAACATGTGCCATTAGTTGGCTTAAATACTGTGTATGCTTGCATTTATTGTTACCCAAGCCTCAGACTCTATGGCCTGTGCAGTTACTTTGCTTTCACTTACTCAGACTCTTTCTGGCTCAACTCTGACAGTCCAATATTTTCCTGCGGTCTACTGATGTCCACACTAACCTCTTTACCAAACGTTTGTAGCATAATTAAATGACGGGGCAGGTAGGTGGGGCATGTAACACATCGCATATAGGAGACATTCATAGAATGTGTTAGTTGGGAAACCTGGAGGACACAGACCACTTGCAAGACCTGGCAACAGATGCAAAAAAAACAACCTTACTGAAAGAGGATGAGACTGTGTGGACTGGATTAATTTGACTTAGCAAGGACCAGCGGGGGGGCTCCTGTGAACACGGCAATCGAGCTGTATTTCACGAAATGCGCGCAAATTCTTGACTAGATGAGGGAAATTATCTCCTTAAGAAGTCCTTGCTCTACGAAATTATCTCCTTAAGAAGGCGTTGCTCTACGAAATTATCTCCTTAAGTAGGCCTTGCTCTACGAAATTATCTCCTTAAGAAGGCCTTGCTCTACGGTTTCGAGCAGTGCAGTGCATTTTACTCAGAACTGCGAACCATGAGCTGTGTGTTGACATAAAATCTGTTTTTCCCAGGCACTGGACTGTGAAATTCGACGTCTTATGCTCTCCAGTGTTAATGAGGCATTTCTATCTGAGAGAGCTTGCTGGGAGCACAAACACGGCGCATCTGTCCGTCCATATGTCTGGCCATTGATTTAAGTGAATGAATGTTGATTAAACATGACAGTAAATTCCTGTACCATAATTCTGGTCTTGAACAGCACATGAATTATTACTTGAATGTGTTCATAATAAACCGATCTGCGAAATTTTTCAATTAGATGCATCATTTGCACATGAAAGATGTCAAATACTACAATGGACTGCATGAATGTGTCTGACAGGCACTGGACATCGTCAGTATGGCACTACTGTTAAAAAGAAAAGGTTTTGCCAAGCTAAATAACATCACTTTGTGAAGCTAGTAACTTGCTCCGAATTAAATATTGAGTCTACAGGTGAAGGGAGAAGTGGTACACGACCGGCAGCCACAGAACTAAATCTGAACAGGTGGAAGATACAAGGTACTGTTCTGCAGTTACAAATTAATCACACTATGCTCGCTTCGAAGAACGAATTGTGCTCAGAAAAATTACTAATGCCAGGATGAGTTCTTTCGTCCCCTGATACCTCATGATGTAACCTACATCTAAACAAATTCCAATACCAAGTTTTTGATGTTTTTCCCTGAATCATGTGAGTTCAAGATCAGACATTTACCAACTCAATGTAGCTTATGTAGCTTTGCGAAACCAGTATCTGGTACGGTTAATGAACGAAAACTACACAAACGTCAGATGCTACCATTTCTTCTAAACCGGAAACTAAGTGAGCAACAGCCAACATTCCAAATTTATTGAGTCACACTGTCTGGATGACACACTATCAAAGTCCTCTGCAACTAGTACCACCGTCAGGTGTCATGCCTGCAGTGGCATTTCTAAACATTAACTGTTAATATTTATACTACATGTACAACATTTGCATCAATCATCAGCACTGTCCATAAAACCAGCAGGAGGAGAAGTATATTATCATACGATATGTATTGCCTTTGAAACTAGAAAGAATTTTTTCTACAGCCTGTATGACAACTGAGCCACATATACCAAGTCAGCCACATGTACCACGTGAGCCACATATACCACGTGAGCAACACTAGCAACTAATTCCCTCTCTCATACATAATTTCTCTCCAAGCACTATTAATCAGCAAGGAACAGACAAATCAACAAACACACAACATAAAGTCACACCTATCACAGTACAGACATAACAGGTGACTGCACTTGTCTCTGCAACAATGAATTTAGTTCACCTGCAGCACAACAACACACACTGCAGGTTCAGTCATGCATTATTCTGACAACGGCGCAGGAAGATACGAAATTAGAGATCGAAACGAAAGGGACATTCTGAAATAACAAAACTGCTTGTTAAAAGTATTTTTCTTAGCAGTAATCTTGCAACTAGTGCCTACTGAACTAAATAAAGTATTTTGTTATGGCTATGATTCCACGAAATGCCCGTTGAGACTTGTGTTATAATTTGTGGTGTTATATGTGCGAAAGTGGAACTATACTTTGTGGATTTTTATTACTATTATCTTACGTTAAAATTCTCTGATTAGAAAGTATTATTGGGTAAGAAAGTAAATAATAAGGGATAATTTCTACAAAGAGATTTGATGTGAGACACAGGTTCTGACGGCAGTGACTGGTCTTGTGCCATGCATGTTCCTTCGAAACGCTGCTAATGAGGTACACACTACACAGCATCACATGCCAAACAGAGCAATCTTGAGCTGGATGTTCATTGTAATTCATTTTGTTGCAGACTTCCATCTTCCCGTTTTTTATATGTTTTACAATGGTATCGTCGGAGCACAAGGGAAACCCACTAAGTACAACAAACAGCTTTGAGAAAAATGAATATAAAATTTGATCAGCAAACAAGCTTCCCTGGACTTAGCAAACACTAAGATGTTTGTATCACTGTAAATAATTCGTGAATAGACTTAAGAGGATTTTCCATGTCCAGGAGGTAACAGAAATGGATAAAAAAATCACATTTTTTCAACCAAAGTGGGACTTAGTTGGTTTACCTTGTATGCCCATTATATTAAATTTATTAACATTATGGCCTTCTGGGATGTGACAGTGTGTAGCATGTGACACAGATACCACCAACCTTTAATTTTGCATCATTCACCATGCACTTGTGTATGTAACCCTACCAACACAGTGCACATTACGCTACAGTGAACAAACTAAGTTTAGTATTGCTGCTATATGTTTGAGCCAAGCTGGGCTATCATCATGAGGAACACGTAAACTAAAAAGTAGAAACTACCCAACTTTACATTAAAAACTACTGTCTTATGTCAGCTGACGTATTACAACATGCAACTGTACATAAATACATCAGAATGTATTCCTAGGCCGACTTGTGTCTGTATAATAGTTACTGATTACACAGTTCTATTAAAATGACACATGAAATGTTAAAATATTGAAATACATGTTGTCTGTCTCTGGTAAACTGTGTGCCAGAGGTAATAACCTAGAACTGTTCCGAGAAACACCACAGGTTTCCTGTTCAATCATCTGAAGTTTACGTAGCTCTTAATAATACAACGGTGTATTTTCAAAGAATACTGCATAACAAATATCAGGGCATCAGTCAAATGCAGTATGTGGTTTTTGACTCCCTTCTGCATATCTCGATGCCATGGTCACAATAAATGTCAAAGAATTAGAAGGAAAGATGTGGCTTCTTTAGATCAGTGCTTTACAAACTTTTTTTCTCATGTACCATCGCAATACAAAAACATGTACCCGTACCGCTACGTACTGCAAATATTCATGCCTACTTTCACGATACTTGTTTTCAGGGATGTTTAGCTGGTTGGCAGGTTTGAAAACTTCAAACCTGCCAACCACTGAAACAAAAACGCTGTGGATACCTCATATTTTGCAGCTACTACTTTTCTAATTTAACGCGATTAGATGACAGAGGAGAGTATGTATTTATATTCAAGTGATGAAATAATATTTTGGTATAAACTTCACAACTGTTTTTCTCTACATTTCAACACACCTAAAACAATTTTAATAGTGCAATTAACGTTTCTAAATTTTAATTATTGGAAAAATAATTCCTAAATTTCTTCACGTACCACCTTGTAACAATCCACGCTACGCGTACCAGTCTGAAAAGCACTGCTTTAGGTGATTAGTAATAGAGACAGATTCTGGCAATATGGTGACATACAGTTCCACTTTGTAATGGGTCAACAGACTTAAGGAAGAGTTTTTAAATGTGGCACTCAAAACCTACATAGCATATTGTGTACTGTGTTGGTCTTTACTGCAGAGTTACACAGGCACCAATGTTTGGGAACACACAGGCAGCAGGTCTCTACAAACCACTGGCCACAAGTTGGCAGACTACTACTCATTACACCCCTATATACAACAGCTTTCGGTCACCACCGCGGGAACTTGAAATCTTACACCTCCGTTGGTGTGCGTGAACAGTGAATAAATCCTCCAAACCTACTTTTGATACTCATTATGACTGATGACCCCATATGGATGTTTTTGAAGCTTGGGTCTAACTTCAACTTCGAACAGGTCATCTGTTGCAGACAGGCACACCTGTTATGTCTGTACAGTGTACAACTGAACTGTGACCCTAATGTACAAATCACATTACATTCTCCCATTCAGCTTATTTAGGAAGGTCAGAGCGGGCGGTGCCATCATGAGTGTCCATAACCTCTACCTTGCTCTTTCTAATAACCGCACAAATGTTAATTTGACTAGGGAAAGATGCGTGAGGTGGGTTCAGCGAACTGTGCTTTGGGGGGGGGGGGGGTGCTGTCATGTCCTAGTTATTCTTTGGTTTCGGATTCGCGTCTCAGACGCGAAAGCTTTCTCAACCAGAGTACTACCGCACTGGCAGAGGGATTCAAAAATAGTAATTCATTTCCCCTTGAAAGCAAACCTATTTAAAATGTAATTTCTCTGCATTGCTGATAATAATATCCTTCCCTAATTTTGTATAACACTCTGTCAACAGTTCCAAAGCTTTTTCATTAAAATTCTCATTTTCATAATTTAAATCGTAGACTTCCTATCAAACAACCCCTCACGGAGTTATACATTCCTTGAAGAACTGACAATGATCCATAATGACCAGAAGACTGTATCAAATAATAATAATAATAATAATAATATGCTAACACAAATCTGTAATCTTGTCACCTGTTGGTCGTTGAAAATATATTTTATTTTGGCCTCCCTCTAAACTCATTCACTGATTAATTGCAGCCTATAACCCAAAGTATGAAACAAAATTTCGATTTAAAAATATCTTAATCCCGAAACTAACCTCTACGAGAGAAAACCAGAAACAAAAACCTGTTCATGGACATGACAACCTACTGAGACAAGTGGTAACGTTTCTTTTAAATCAACTTATTTACAGTTATGAGACATGTGGATTTTATCAGTCTTATAGATATCAGATCTTACAACGAGAATGTACGTTTTTGATGCAATTAGGGAGGGCTCTTACTGCAGCTATTTTGTGACTCGTGTGTCCCAGTAAAGCACTACAATATTGTGTAACAGGATAAACTGATTTTGATCTGCCGTCCAACAGCTACTTGCCGTGACGTCACGCCCGCTTTATTGGTAGCTGGTGCTGCAGCCAATCATCTACTAGCCGAATCCTATCAAGTTACATTTTGTTGAAAAAAGTTGCGTTTTGGAAACCTGTTTAGGTCTCTTTAGATACACAGCCACTTTGGAAACGCCGACAGAAACCTTTGAAGAAATGCATGACACCACCGAGTACTTACTGTTATATTTGTGTAACATGATACTGCCACGAGGTGAAAGTTGTTTTGCTGGCGAGGTATGTATGCCAAGGTACTGCAAGGTACTATCAAACCTTAGGGGAAAAGAAAGTGGCACTATGGCTAGTAAGTGGACGACTGTTAGTTGCCATAGGTTACAGGGAACACTGTTAGATCACTGCGATGAAATACACGTAAACTTTTTGTCACTTTGGTTCTAAATTTGAAGTTGTGGAACGCGAGCGGACACTGCTGTATGACGTCTTACCGAGACTTGAACCCGCATCACGCACAGTCGGGGGCCGGTTTCACCTGACGTGCCAGAGCCCCAGGTTCAGGGTACTTAGATGTGGCAACTTCATGATTCGCTCCAGTCCCAACGTGCTGATACGCGTGCAACCGTACAAGTCAATGTAGCGTAGGTTACGAAGACACTCGGCGATGGTTTGTAGGCCCTTGTCCGATATACGGCTGCACTGCCCTATGTTGAGCGTCTCCAAGTCGTGCAGAGTCCTGGCGATGCGGCAGATACCTTCGTCAGAGACTTGGCACGCACTGAGGGACAGGGACCGAAGGTTAAACAGACCCTGTGACACGTGCACCAGGGCTTGATCGCCTATCTTGTCACAGAACGACACGTCGAGTGACGATATCCGCGACCCGCCCTCTGCAAGGTATGCCATGCCTATGTCCGATATGTTGTCACATGACCGCAAGTTCAGTTCTCGTAAAGACACCATCTTAGCCAAGTGCTTGAGTCCACTGTCAGTTATGCTCACACAGAAACTAAGATTTATGCTCTTGAGACCGGTGAGGCCTACTGACACGTGCTTGAGAGCCTCGTCAGACAGTCGCTGGCAGTCCTGCAGGCCGAGGTGCTCCAGCGCCAGGTTCCCGTTCGCCGCTTCGCGGTTGAGGCCCGCCAGGTGGCTGATACCTTGGTCAGACACGTGCCAGCAGGACCTCAGATTGAGGCGCCGCAATTTCTTGAGCCCCCACGCGATGAGCAGCAGCCCCGTGTTGGTTATGTTACAGCAGCCCCCAAGTTCCAGCACCTCTAAGTTTTTTAGGAACTGCGCGATACGTCCAAGGCTGTTGTCCGTCACCTGCTTGCATAACGACAGATTCAGCTGTGTCAGCATCGGCACCTCGGACACGAAGGCGTGTGACAACCCAATGTCTGTCACATTATAGCAACCGCTCAGGTTCAGCGACTCCAAGTTCGGGACACCTTGCACCACGTCCCTCAGACTGCGTCGCAGCGACAGCACCTGCACTCGCCGGATACCACGTCGCACAAGGGACACAAACAAGGACGGGTTGGCTCGGCGCAGATGTAGCTTGGCCTCGACCCCGCGCCACACCGACTTGTGGTACGCCGCGTCCCTCCACGACACGCACACCTGCGCTGCTCGCCCCTTGTCGCGCACCTCAAGGTAGCCGAAGATGAGAGCCAGGATTTCGGGGTACAAACACGACACATGCGTCTGGTTTGGTGGTGGCGACGGCTCCCGTACCAGCTGTAGATGTGGTTGGTGTAAATAGTGTGGGTGGTGCCGATGGTGCAACACCGGCAGCTCCGTGAAGAAGAACACCGTAGCTTCTTCCATCTTGCGCGTACAACACTACATCACTACCTCTTGCCGCAGCGGGCGACTCACACACACTGACAGCCTTCCGCCTGCACCCGCTGGCGGCGTCCTAGTCGCGGCGACCACTTAACAAAACTTTTTACTCTTCGGCCATTGGTTGGCGCTGCCCGCTGCCGCATCACGTGACAAGGGCCCGCTGTATTGATTCGGAGGGCGGTGCGGCGGCATTTTTAACTTTTCGCAAGCGGTAGTTTATCCCTTCTCCCGCGCCCCCTTCAGAGCCAAACAGCTGACTCGATGCCACGAGATCGATGTTGGTATCAATTTTTACATGCTCATGGCAGTACCGTTATTTATTATTGCTGCAACTGACGGGGCTTGGGTGTTCAAGGAAACTCCGGGTTGTGGTTTTTGACGAAACATGAATCGAAATGCGCGAGTGAAAACGAAGTTACACAAAAACTGAACACGGTTCTTTTTTCCCATGCCAAATGACGGTGTTTGTTGACACCAGCAAGCTGAGACACTGTCTCGAGCAGAAAGCCGCAGTGACAGACGTCAGACGTCTCGCAGTGAACTTGCAGACGCACTGCTACAGCTAGCCGGCGCTCAGTTGAGACTGGCCAAAGCGAAATAATGTCGAGTGCACTAGTCTCGAGTTCGCACCCCCCCCCCTTCCGCCCCCCTGCTCCTGCTCTTTTCGACGTTGCCACTGTCACTGTACAGGCGGGCGGGCGTGTCAACTGATTTCTCTGTCTCGACACACGTTCGTGAGACAGGAATTTTAATTACTAGCCACCAATTACAGTTTATGATATATTTTGCTCTTTCGTCCAGTCATACACTTACCTCTCTTTCCCTCCTCCTTTCTTCCTTACTGTCTTGCTTTATTTTCTTTCCATGCATGGGCACGAAGAGAAATCCGTGCAAGGACTTGGTGGGAAAATCAGAAAGAAAGAAAAGACTCACATGTAAGACCTAGGCGTAGATATGAGTGTAAAGCAAGATATGGGAGGGTGCGGATTGGACTCAAGTGGCTCAGGTTAGGGATCCGTGGCGGACTGTTGTGAACAAGGCAATGAACTGCGGGGGCCATCTTAGTTCACTGATGTAACTATATGGTTCTGCTGCAGGAAGTTATTTTATTTATTTCTGCCGTTTTTCTTTCTTCTTTCGTGACCTCCAGAAAAGAGTTCGGAAAGGTTTTAAGGGTCAGCATCCGTTCCGCCCTAGACAAGTCAGGGCGGCGCTGTAAGATAAATGTGGGGCCACGGATGAATGACAGTGTTATCGTTTGAAAACCGAACATTCCCTGAGAGAAGGAAGCTGCTGCACTCCGCCTCACACAAAGTCCTATAGAACGCCATTTCGATATCCTCAATTAGATAAATAAAAAAGAGGCGGAGCTGTAGCGACTGGACTACGGGATTGCGATCGAGGGATCGGGGTTCGATTTCCAGCAAAGGAAAGATATTTTTCCCCGATACAAAATGCCCAGACTAGCACTGCGGCCCAGCCAGGTACCCGACGGTCTGTCGCCTGCCTAAAGCTGACGGGACTCGAAGGTGACCACTGCAGTTTGTGTCGAGGTCAGGATTGCTTGGAGTTTTACCTCCACTCTTCGACTTGCCTTCTTGGCGTGATGTTTAATTAACAGACAGACAAACAACGTTAAGGCAACGTAGTACATTTGACCAGTCTGTGACGGTGTTTACATCAGACAAGTTCTCTTTATTCTTAACACTGTCTATGTACATTAATATCGATACCCACAGTTGACAACTCGACACAATAAAGTTTACACATCGTTCAGTAATTTTTCAAAATACCCTCGAAGTAAAATTCTAGATTCCCAAATCTGGTAGAGCTGCAACAAGGTTCATGAAATGACGGCTGTTCTACGTCGTGGTTGCGTTCTAGCGTGCTCAGTGCGTAACGCAGCACAACGTTACGTGTTAAAAGCAGTTGCTAACAGAAGCTGGATTGCTGAAACGTGTTGTATGTGGATATGGGAATGAATAAGGGAAACAGCCCACTTGGTAGACCTAGTTATAGATGAAATAATAATAACAATAATAATAATACGTGTTTTTTTCAGTTTTTGAACCAACAAATGCACTTTTCTATTTTCGTATTTCTGTTCAATTCACCCTACATATGTTTCGGCCGTGACTCGGCCATCATCACGGTACGTTGATAAGTTCACTTCACTGTTCACTGGTCCATTTGGTATTATCACAACCGTTACACTGTTTAAGGCTACTATTTACATTGGCAATCACCAGTATACACAATTTCTTCAAGTAGTTTCTTGAAATGTCTCGGTGTATATAGTGTTTATCGTGCGTTTGAAGTATATAGGATAGCACTATATATTGTGAATATGGAGCACTGTGTAGTTGGTAGTTGTTGAAATCGTTAAAATTATTAAAACTATTTTTATTAAAATTGTTAAAATTGCTGGCAGTTGGTCTTGTATAGCTGTTGACGTCCGTGTGCTGCTGTTGTTGTTGTGCTGTTGTGTGCTTGTGAGAGTGTGCTGCTGTTGTTGTTGTGCTGTTGTGTGCTTGTGACTGAGTGTGCTGCTGTTGTTGTGCTGTTGTGTGCTTGTGACTGAGTGTGCTGCTCTTGTTGTTGTGCTGTTGTGTGCTTGTGAGAGTGTGCTGCTGTTGTTGTTGTTGTGCTGTTGTGTGCTTGTGAGAGTGTGCTGCTGTTGTTGTGCTGTTGTGTGCTTGTGAGAGTGTGCTGCTGTTGTTGTTGTTGTGCTGTTGTGTGCTTGTGAGAGTGTTCAGTTTGTGGACTTTCACCAAACGATATACATATTACAGTAAACTGTAACAATAAAAAAAGTACAAATACTAAGAATGCGGCAAGTAAATGCCGTCTAAACCAAGAGATAAAATATCTGTACAAGAAAGAGGCTACACTCAATCAGCAACTCTACACTGCCCACTTAGAATGTGCAAATTACTGGCAGGACGCCTGGTCTTGTGTACAAACATCGATAAACGAGAAGATCAATAATATGGACACCCAACACGTCCACAAACTAAACACAGTCACAAGCACACAACAGCACAACAACAACAGCAGCACACTCAGTCACAAGCACACAACAGCACAACAACAGCAGCACACTCAGTCACAAGCACACAACAGCACAACAACAACAGCAGCACACTCTCACAAGCACACAACAGCACAACAACAGCAGCACACTCTCACAAGCACACAACAGCACAACAACAACAGCAGCACACTCTCACAAGCACACAACAGCACAGCAACAACAGCAGCACACTCAATCACAAGCACACAACAGCACAACAACAACATCAGCACACTCTCACAAGCACACAATAGCACAACAACAACAGCAGCACACTCTCACAAGCACACAACAGCACAACAACAGCAGCACACTCAGTCACAAGCACACAACAGCACAACAACAACAGCAGCACACTCAGTCACAAGCACACAACAGCACAACAACAACATCAGCACACTCTCACAAGCACACAACAGCACAACAACAGCAGCAGCACACTCTCACAAGCACACAACAGCACAACAACAACAGCAGCACACACAGTCACAAGCACACAACAGCACAACAACAGCAGCACACTCTCACAAGCACACAACAGCACAACAACAATATCAGCACACTCTCACAAGCACACAACAGCACAACAACAGCAGCACACTCAGTCACAAGCACACAACAGCACAACAACAACCGCAGCACACTCAGTCACAAGCACATAACAGCACAACAACAACAGCAGCACACTCAGTCACAAGCACACAACAGCACAACAACAACAGCAGCACACTCTCACAAGCACACAACAGCACAACAACAGCAGCACACTCAGTCACAAGCACACAACAGCACAAACAACAGCAGCACACTCTCACAAGCACACAACAGCACAACAACAACAGCAGCACACTCTCACAAGCACACAACAGCACAACAACAACTGCAGCACACTCAGTCACAAGCACACAACAGCACAACAAACAACAGCAGCACACTCTCACAAGCACACAACAGTACAACAACAACAGCAGCACACTCTCACAAGCACACAACAGCACAACAACAACTGCAGCACACTCAGTCACAAGCACACAACAGTACAACAACAACAACAACAACAACAGCACACTCTCACAAGCACACAACAGCACAACAACAGCAGCAGCACACTCTCACAAGCACACAACAGCACAACAACAACAGCAGCACACACAGTCACAAGCACACAACAGCACAACAACAGCAGCACACTCTCACAAGCACACAACAGCACAACAACAATATCAGCACACTCTCACAAGCACACAACAGCACAACAACAGCAGCACACTCAGTCACAAGCACACAACAGCACAACAACAACCGCAGCACACTCAGTCACAAGCACATAACAGCACAACAACAACAGCAGCACACTCAGTCACAAGCACACAACAGCACAACAACAACAGCAGCACACTCTCACGAGCACACAACAGCACAACAACAGCAGCACACTCAGTCACAAGCACACAACAGCACAACAACAACAGCAGCACACTCTCACAAGCACACAACAGCACAACAACAACAGCAGCACACTCTCACAAGCACACAACAGCACAACAACAACTGCAGCACACTCAGTCACAAGCACACAACAGCACAACAACAACAACAACAACAGCACACTCTCACAAGCACACAACAGCACAACAACAGCAGCAGCACACTCTCACAAGCACACAACAGCACAACAACAACAGCAGCACACACAGTCACAAGCACACAACAGCACAACAACAGCAGCACACTCTCACAAGCACACAACAGCACAACAACAATATAAGCACACTCTCACAAGCACACAACAGCACAACAACAGCAGCACACTCGGTCACAAGCACACAACAGCACAACAACAACCGCAGCACACTCAGTCACAAGCACATAACAGCACAACAACAACAGCAGCACACTCAGTCACAAGCACACAACAGCACAACAACAACAGCAGCACACTCTCACAAGCACACAACAGCACAACAACAGCAGCACACTCAGTCACAAGCACACAACAGCACAACAACAACAGCAGCACACTCTCACAAGCACACAACAGCACAACAACAACAGCAGCACACTCTCACAAGCACACAACAGCACAACAACAACAGCAGCACACGGACGTCAACAGCTATACAAGACAACTGCCAGCAATTTTAACAATTTTTAGTAATAATAATTTTAATAATGTTAACGATTTCAACAACTACCAACTACACAGTGCTCCATATTCACAATATTAGTGCTATCCTATATACTTCAAACGCACGATAAACACTATATACACCGAGACATTTCAAGAAACTACTTGAAGAAATTGTGTATACTGGTGATTGCCAATGTAAATAGTAGCCTTAAACAGTGTAACGGTTGTGATAATACCAAATGGACCAGTGAACAGTGAAGTGAACTTATCAACGTACCGTGATGATGGCCGAGTTACGGCCGAAACATGTGTAGGGTGAATTGAACAGAAATACGAAAATAGAAAAGTGCATTTGTTGGTTAAAAACTGAAAATTGATGTCAAGATGCACGGCGAGCACAACGTGACATTAATGTCAAGATGCACGGCGAGCACAACGTGACATTAATGTCAAGATGCACGGCGAGCACAACGTGACATTAATGTCAAGATGCACGGCGAGCACAACGTGACTTAATGTCAGATGCACGGCGAGCACAACGTGACTTTCTGTCAAGATGTACGGCGAGCACAACGTGACATTTATGTCAAGATGCACGGCGAGCACAACGTGACATTTATGTCAAGATGCACGGCGAGCACAACGTGACATTAATAATACGTGTGTTGGGAACAGACTGGGGTGAAGTGGGTCAGGTCAGCGTCCAGTGCTGCGATGTGCAGACAGGTTGGTAGCCCTTCCAGTTCCATGTAGAGCAGAGAATGTCTCTTCTAGTTGAGTCACTGTCAGCTTCTCAGTCGGACTGTGCTCCTTGGAGTAAATTTGGACAAAAATGATGAAACGTGTCCTCTGCAGCTGTTTTGGCCTTTTAAATTCATACCGGAGACAAACACTTTGGAGCGAATTCAAATTGGCTATTTCTTTTATTGTGTCCAGTTTGTAACTTCATTTTATTGCCTTTAATCGATGTAAATGCTACACCGTTATGGCTGTAAGACGGCAAATCGATATTTAACGTTCTTTAGCGTTAAGTTATTCTGAACATAGCAATATGATACAGTTAGTTACCTTATACTTGCGTATTGAAAAGCATTATGCGATTGTTGCGAACAGACCATTGTGGTAATTGTTATGTGTCAGAACATGTAGGGCTGTACTGCTGAAATAATACTTCTGGAGAACGGAGAGGTGAGACAGGCCGGACGTGAAGCAAGAACATAAACATTGCTACGTTGTACGGGATGTGTCGCCATGCGTTCTGACAGGATGTTCGGCTTTATGACTTCTGTGTTCCAAATTAGCTCTTCATTGCTTTGTATTCTCCTTTTAACTCCTTTCTGCATCCTTTAAATCCTTATCTTGATATCTATCCGTCCTTCTCTCATTTAACAAATTCTCTTTTTCGTATTATCTCTTTTCTTCTCCCTTCTTTTCTTTATTTTTCCATATTCATTCTTCTTCCCTGGAGATGAGGTCAACAAGGTCTTCCGAAACTTGATGCGTAGCAGCTAGGTCGCCAGGCATCAGCCATATCTAGGCCTTGTAGATACTCAAATGTCATACAGAATGCAATGCACGGAACAGCTGCAGTTTTGAGGTTTGTAACTAACAGTCTGCTGTATTGTTACAAAGTGTGCACTGCACTGACCGACTGACTGACTGAACGGTCAGCACTGATAAAGCTATTTTGGAAAATTTAGTGTAAATGAGAAAGAAGAGTATGTAATGCAAAAGGCGAAGAGAAAAGGAAGGGCTAGCAAATGGCAGACTGAAGAGGAAAAACGAAGATAAACGAGGGAAGAGAGAAACTTTGCAGTAAAGGAGCCTAAGAGGAAGCAGTTGACAGAAGGTGAAGATTCAGCAGGAAGGTGAAAAAAGAAGATTTAAAAGAAGTGTTTTATACATGGACACTGTAAACTGTTAAGACAGGCAGACACAATGAACTGTCAGCCGAATACAGCTTATATGTAAACACAGCTACACGTTTCGTATAATAAGAAGGGCCATACAACGTCCTGTGTAGATGGCCTAAATTAAACATGGGGCAATTGTGCGATGATATTGACACGGGAAAACCGAAGTACTCGAAGAAAACCTTTTCCCAGTGCTTCTAGTTCACCACAAATCTTAATGGAGTGGCCTGGCATCGAATCCGAGCCTCCGCGGCGACAGGCTGGTGAGTAAGCGTGAAATACGTGGCATGGCCCGACGAGAGACAGAACAGATAGACAGCAGGAGACAGAACGTAAATGGAGATTGTAGACGAGCGTAGTAAGACAATGTCCAGGGGAACGAAACAACTTAAGTATGTAATTAAATAAGAATGTATAATTGGCTATCTATTTCCATGGAGCATATTCCCTTCTGGGACGCTAATAGTGGCTCAGATAGTCAAATTTTCCGCGTTTTATGAAACCGAATGTACATTACTGCATTTACAAGAGCACGTCCAACCTTCCGGTCTTCAACTAGATACATCCGGTCCACACCACTGCCCAAGTGTCCTTCATTATATTAACGCGCTACTCCACTGCCTCCTTTATCGGTCATTTCTTTGTTCTTAGAGCAAGCCAATTGTTAATATAATCAGATTCTGTTATCTGGTTGTGCTATGTTGTAACATACTGTTATCTGGTTGTGCTATGTTGTAACATACTGTTATCTGGTTGTGCTATGTTGTAACATACTGTTATCTGTTTGTGCTATGTTGTAACATTCTGTTATCTGGTTGTGCTATGTTGTAACATTTCTGTTATCTGGTTGTGCTATGTTGTAACATTCTGTTATCTGGTTGTGCTATGTTGTAACATACTGTTATCTTGTTGTGCTATGTTGTAACATACTGTTATCTTGGTTGTGCTATGTTGTAACATACTGTTATCTTGTTGTGCTATGTTGTAACATTCTGTTATCTGGTTGTGCTATGTTGTAACATACTGTTATCTGGTTGTGCTATGTTGTAACATACTGTTATCTGGTTGTGCTATGTTGTAACATACTGTTATCTGGTTGTGCTATGTTGTAACGTACTGTTATCTGGTTGTGCTATGTTGTAACATACTGTTATCTGGTTGTGCTATGTTGTAACATACTGTTATCTGGTTGTGCTATGTTGTAACATACTGTTATCTGGTTGTGCTATGTTGTAACATACTGTTATCTGGTTGTGCTATGTTGTAACATACTGTTATCTGGTTGTGCTATGTTGTAACATACTGTTATCTGGTTGTGCTATGTTGTAACATACTGTTATCTGGTTGTGCTATGTTGTAACATACTGTTATCTGGTTCTGCTATGTTGTAACATACTCTCGATTTTCCACTGTTTCTTCAGCCTCAGCTCATACTTTACAGAGAATACATTCGATGCTCAACTATTTCTTCGACTTTAACGTGTACATCACAGAAAGCACAGTGTCTCTAAACCAGTATCTTAACCATATCAACCAGAGTGTTTTCAGCCACTCACGTACACCGATCTTTAATTTTATGTATTACACTGCTGCCATCTCTTCGAGCTCTGATTATTATCGATTACGATCGATTACTGTCTCAGCGTGTCCATTATTATCGACTAACATCAATAACTGTGGATTTCTGTCGTTTATTACCTTTTGCAGTTGATTAACAGCAAATATGTCAGACCTGGGCGTGGCTGATGTGCTGCTACTAAATTTCTTTGCGTACCGCCAGCTGACCGTCCGCGTACCACTGGTGGTATGCGCACCACCGTTTGAAAAACTCTGGACCTAAAGCAACCACGGCAACCCGGTTAGTAATATCTATTACTATCGATCATTGCCTACTGTTGGCCGTGCCATGCCTCATGCAGTTAGTCTCCAGTCGCTCTCCGCAGACGTTCGGATTCAGTCTGAGGCCAGTCCACGTGGGATTTGTGGTGGACAAAGTGGCACTGGGATAGATTTCTTTCCGAGTGTTCTATTTTGCTTTGACATTATGCCACCAATACTCATTTGTTCATCTATCAGAGCATCTTTGACTCACCCATGAGGAGTTATCAGTTACTCTAGCTTCTTATCGATACAAGTGGGTTACTTTTGATTTTTATCGACCACGATCAATTATTAACGACTGTTACCGATACTGTTCGTTATTACAGATTGTTACCAATTATTACTGATCACGATCAGTCACTGTCGACTGTTACATTTTACTGTTCGTTGTCAGTTATTTTCGAAGCGGTTATGACTGGCAGTTAGGTAGAGGAAAGTTGTTAAATGCATTCATAAAGCAGCGAAAAGGGTTGTTAGTCTCGTTATGTCCGTCTGTCCGTCTCTTTTCTTGAAACACTTGTTCTCCCAGTGGATGGATATTTGTTTTATATTGGTAACTTTTACTAAAATCTGTGGACCTGCTTCATGTTTGGTTAAAACATAACAAAACTAAGGGCAGCTTTACACGAAGACACACGAGGGGCGCTACGAAAGTAATGCCTCCTGTTTCTCAGCAAATACAATTACAGTTATAACTAAGTTTACATATGTCATACGTACATCCTTTACACACTTCACATTACTTCTCCACACAGTCTCCTTCGTTATCAACACACGTTTTCCACCTTTACGTGAGACGCTGTATGCCGATAGCGTAAAACTCTCTGCTGAAGCTTCGCAGCTCTTCACGCACGCCGCGTATCAGCTCGTCGTCGTCCGCAAAACGGCGTCATCGGAGTGCGTCCTTCAGGGGGCCGAAAAGAAGGAAGTCGGAGTGTGCTAAATCGGGACTGTAGGGAGGTCGAGGACTTGATCCGTCTTCTGTTCGGCCGAACCGTTTGAGTTCGTTGTTGTAAGTTCCGCAATGTCTGCACATATCGCTCTGAACTGATACTGGCACCTCTCTTCAAGAATTCCGTTAACAAGATTCCTGCACTGTCCATGAAGACGCGAGCCATGACTTCATCCGCAGAAGTCTGCAGCTGTAATTTGGAACACAATGCGTTTTCAGAACTGATACGTATAATTTGCACAATTCTGTTTTTGCTAATTCAAATCCTGAGTAAACTGAGTGAACGCTGTTTGTGTAAGATTAGCTGTGATGACTGTGTGTAATTCTTTAATCGCCTTGATGTGGCTAAGAAATGAACACGGACTTACTCTATCTAGATGGAATTGGTGTAGTTATTAAACAGTGTATTGTGCAGGGAGATAGATATGCTATGAATACTGGAAAATATTTTGATCCCGTGGAGCTTTCAGGTTATGACTGATAAATTCAACAGAAACAAAATCAACCTAGACATATCTAATACATTCTTCAAAGCAATATAGCAACAAATAACGAAAGACCATTCCGGGATTTGAATCCCGGTAGGGGCAAACGATTTTTCTGTTCTCTAAAACGTCCAAACCGGCTCTGGGGCCCACCCAGCCTCCTATTCAATGGGTACCGGGGTATTTCCCAGGGGTAAATTGGCCGGGGCTTGAAGGTACACTGTCACCACCGTCTAGTGCCGAGGTTAACAATGAGCGGAGCCATACCTCTTCTTCCCCTATATGCTTTACCTTACCGTGAAAACAGTAATGACATTGTATAACATCCACATTTGTCAAAAATAGAAGAATGTGTAACCCCCCCCCCCCCCCCCCCGAATTATATGGTCATCTGAGAAGCGAGCGTTCTGGGTGCAGCGATCCGAATGCGCCACAAAGTTACGTTACACACACACTTCATCTGGCGGTAGTGCCCTCGCACTACACGCACGTCTTCCCAGAGGTCTCTTTCTTTCAGGTTTTCCCATCAAAAGTTTATACTAAATTCAGTTTTCCGTGACAGCAAAATGAGTTCTTGGTACACTTTGTAGGACCGGGTCAGACTGCTGTTGCGTGTAACTTGTGACGGGATTACTGAACTTCACACACATTTCGCCTTTAAATGGCTCCACGTAGTTAGACCACGCTTCAAGTCAAAGTACCATGACATCGTGATACGATTTGCTTGCCCCTGCCATCTAGCGGTAGGAGTGTGACGTGGCCGCCAGCGCAAGCAGCAGAAGCAGACTTGCGCAGTGGAATGGAAGTTTGTCCGCCAGTCCTCGCTTTGTGATTGCGTTTAGCAGATTTGTGTATCACCGTCCACACAAAGAAATAATTATGAAACAATAATATCGCTTTATTATCGCAAAAGTTTCAAGGCCTACGACTCATCTTCAGGGCTGTACAAGCAATTTCATTACATGTCCGATGCTTGCTCGAGTATGCTATACTCGAGCAAGTAATTTTATGTGTCTCATCGTTTCCAGTGTCAGTTGTTTATTACCCTCGGTTGTGTGCTGGCTATAGACAGAATGCTGAGCAGAACAGAACAGTCAGCGAGCTCAACAAGACAGAACAAGCGTAGCTGAACAGCTGAACTGGCAAGCATAGGATTACATTCATGTGCTATTGATATGGCGCAGTCAAATGTGCCCCTGAAGATGGGTCTGTAGGCTAGAAGCACCTTCGTGTAATAAAGAAATGTTATTGTTTTCTGAGGAATTTGTTTTAGGGACGATAATGTACAAATTAGCCATATTGGTGCGACGTTATTGATTGTTGTAAGAAGGGTATAGACCAGGGGTGGCCAAACTTCCTTAACGTAAGAGTCACATACGATAAACTTCAGATGTTTCAGAGCCGCAAGACATAAACAAATATTACACACACGTTTTTATTGTTACACGCACATTTTGTTACAAAAATTCTTAAATATATTTACTCACCATGAACATTAAACTTATGTTTTAATCCAGCGGACTCTCAGTTTATACCGGTAAATAATTATAAAGCTTGAACATTTATTATTTACCTTTTATATAAATTGTAATGCAAAAAGGTGCTCAGCCAACATATTTCCGCAAGCCGCAAATTATATGTCAAAGAGCCGCGGTTTGGCCACCCCTGGTATAGACTCTCTGTGTCGTATGCCTATTTTCTTCAAAAGGTCTCTCTCTCTCTCTCTCTCTCTCCACAAGCTTTATCAGCAAACATTTTCTTTGCTGCTTTCCGTGTAATTATTATTGTTATTTGATTGTCTTAAAATGTCAGGTAAATAGAGTTCAAGTCATAGAGCTCATCATTACGTAGTCTTCTCCATTACTTGTCTACTGCACGACTCTGTGGGCCGGGATGGCTTAGTCGGTATAGCGACTCGCTGTGGGTTGGACGGTCCGGGGATCGAATTCCGCTGGGGGCGAGATTTTCCGCACCCGTCCAGACTGGCCCATCCAGCCGCCTGTGCAATGGGTACCGCCGGATGGTGTGCGGGCCGTGTAGAGAACGGAGGCAGTCGCTGTGCTGCGCCGGGGGGGGGGGGGGGGGGGTCTACAGGCTGGAAGTAAGCTGAAAGAAGAAAAAGTAGGAGAAGAAAACAGATGGAAAGAAGGAAATAGAAAAGGTAAACAAAGAAATAGAAGAATGAACAACGTGTGGAGGTTGCAGATGGATGTGGAGCAATGGCTGCCGCTCAGTGACAGTTGCCATCGCGACAGGCAGATGTGAACATTCTGAAATGCGAGGCCACGTAATTTCTTTGGCACGTGCCAACGTGTGGGAGTAAACTATTGCCACGGTCTTGATGGCAGACGATAACGTGTCATGTACCAGAAGGCCAAAGTCTTTGTATGCACCTCACTGTGTCACCTGAACAATATTTTGGTTGCCCTCTGTCTAGCTCGCAAGCATTGAGGCCTCTCGCCTGTTACGAACTTGTCAGTTGTGTAGATATTTGGAAGAAGTCTTGCTGCATAAAACACACAGTAACACTGAATGAGGCCGATGCCAGTGGCCGCGCGGTCTAAGGCGTAGGTCTGCGGCAGCTCGATTGCTGGGATCGCGGGTTCGAATCCCACTGAGGGATAGTTGTTCATCTCTTGTGTTTGTTGAGTGTTGTAGAGTTAGTGGTCTCTCCTACAGGCTGATCACTCGTTGAGGGGAGTCCTACCGGATGTGTGTGACCTAGAAACGTCAACAATAAGGCGGCCTAGGTCTGCGTTGGGCTGTTGTGCCAGAGGAAAAAAACGAAAACGCTGTACCAAAATTGTTAATGTGTGTGAGTAATTAACCCCATTAAGCATGGCCCTTATTGGTAAGATATTAGTTGCTCATATGGCCATTAGTTTCGCTCCCTTTGTGAAACGCGGTTATTCATTAGCCATTTCGTAAGAACCACTAATGCGCCTGTTCCGATCCAGTGAAATTTGTTTCGAACTCCAGAATTCCAGCTTTATTGCCTCTTGCTAACATGATCCTTTCATCTAGAGTGTTTCCGGAAGAGTTGCCACGGCGGGAGAGACGCCACGGCGGGAGAGACGCCACACTTTCTGTATCTCGACCTTCTGACACTAAGAGGAAGTGGCGCTTGTGTCCCACTACTTGTTAGTCATTTGAACACAAGTTAGCGCTTGTGTTCTTCTCTCCTGGTTGTTCGTGAATCTCAGTTTCTGACGAAGCCAGGTTGTAGACCGCCATTATGTCGAGCGTCACTGTGCTTCTAACGGGTGTGCGGCTTTGCAGCATCAGCTGACGGACTGCACATTGGTACAAGATGCCACGGCACGGTCTGCAGGAACATATATTTGTGTTCCTTACGGGTTTTTAGTGTACGTTAGACCAATACATAGCCAGTTTATTTATCTATGGATCTCTGTGCACACGTGGCACAAAAGCACGTACGACAATTTGTGTTTCATCTCGACAGAGACGGATCTTGGAAAATCTGACGAAAGCCGTAGAACGTTTAGAGCAAGGCGGTGTTGTCTTATAGAGGCATCTAGGTGTCACGGGATCGCTAACACAACAAAACAGGGGGTGGATATCAGGCGACTTGGCGCAGAAGAAGCTAGGCCCCCCAGGTGTACCTTGTAACACTGTGCACAGCATTAGTTACAATCACGACACTGGGCCTTTGCATGAGACATGTGGGTAGTCACCGGTTTCTCAACGCGGGGGCCGGGTTCAATCCCAGGCCACTTAATTTTGGCTTTGTGGTGGACATACCGGCACTAGGACCGGTCTGTTTCCTGGTACTCCTGTTTCCCAATGTCAGTAGCATGTCACCACCTTCTTTGACCTGCGTTACCGACATTTTAGCAATCGCTTGTTCCTGGAATTTAAACAATGCGTTTACTGCCAGTGCTGGTCGTCAAGTGATTACTGCCTTTGGTTTGCTGCAGGTTCCTGGACACAAGCTTTGTCCTCTGAAGTGCGCACAAGTTCCTTCAGTTCATTTAGCTGTCGTAACTTCTCATCAGATTCCCCACCCACCAGCACTTCCTCCAGTCCTGCTAGTTCAAATGGTATTTAATATGAAGCTAGCTTCTGAGGTTCCATTCCGAGAGGTGTAAGCTAAATGCAATGGAAAGGTTGCAATTTACTAATAATTCGCCACTGATCACTGACGGGCAAATAAAAGAACAATCCGCCACGGGGCAAGTGCCACTGACAAGACCGTGTACAGAAGACGTGAATAAAAACCGGTGAAAAATACTTCTTTACAATACGCCACTGGTGTCATCAGTATAGTTTCCAGTACGCCACTGATCAAGTGGCCTTAATCATGGCTGTGACAGTAACACACGTAAAGGTTTGTCAATAAATACTGTATTAAGCGTTATGATATGACAAATGCACAATTATGCCAGTTTGCCACTGCACAAGTCACTGTGTTCTTGGAATTAATTTTCAGTTTTAGCCACTTACACAAGGATTCGTGGATTCGTAACTTCACTCCTCGATAGGCCTACATGTTAATAGGACGGTCTAGTTCAGGCACACAGTCGTACATCTGGCCGCATGTGGCCCGTTGGAATTATTTTGGCGGTTTGCAATACCTGTCAGAGCAAACTGACAACTGCCAGTATATAGACTATTTATAAATACAAAGGTTTCGATGGCATGACATAAAATAATCGGCTGTCAGACTCAGAGAATAGAATCTGACTTTGCCAAAATATAACCACAAAGAAGAATGCGACCTTTTTACTGCAAATTAGAGTATTGTTAGTTTGTGTCTGCATTCCTGACTTAGATGGGTGAAGTTACACATGTGTTAAATCTTTATGCTATTCACACCGTGCTTATTCTTATAATTAATACATTAACTAACTTATGCGCTTAATAAAATACATTCAGATGTATAAATCTCCTACATGTTTCGGCACCGAGGTGCCATCATCAGGGAGTTGTTCTGACAAACGAGTATAAGGCCAGCTTGCTTAACTAAGTGTTGTGTCGCCTTAAGGCTTTTAGCAAGCCATCTTCAGGCTGTGTAGGAAGATGAAACAGTCAGTCTCTGCAGCAATGATTATAGGCATATAGTCACTGAACGTTGAGATCTCAAAGCTTGTCACAAAATATTCTTGATTTCATGTATAAACTATTAGCACAAAATCATGGCTACGGACAGCAGCTACACTCATACGTAAGAATGCAATGTTATATATGCCGTTAAGTCCTCTAGGCTTGAAGGCATTGTTCAGGTAAAACTGCAAGGTCTGGCGGTTGTGACGTGTGCGATTAAGGATCCTTCGTGCGGAGGCCCGGGTTCGATCCCGGGTCAGTCCATGTGGGATTTGTGGTGGACAACGTGGCACTGGGATAGGTTTTTCCCCGAGTACTTCAGTTTTCCCCTGTCAATTTCATTACACCGGTGCTCCATTACAAGGAAAAAACGAAAAAACTAATCATCTTCATCACAGGGTTGCACAATAAGCCGCAAGGCTGCGGTGCGTCCGTAGCTTCTGCTGCGGGGTCCTTAAAAACCCCTTCATTGTAAATGTCGAAAGTTAAATTTGGAATCTACATCAATGGAACTTAACTGATGACGTTGTAGATACATATTGTAGAATTTAATGAATTCAATAATAGAGTGACATGTCATGTACTTGAGTGACTATTGACATTGCGCTGTACCGAGATGAAGTGACATGTCACGTACTTGAGTGACTATTGACATTGCGCTGTACCGAGATGAAGTGACATGTCACGTACTTGAGTGACTATTCACATTGCGCTGTACCGAGATGAAGTGACATGTCATGTACTTGAGTGACTATTCACATTGCGCTGTACCGAGATGAAGTGACATGTCATGTACTTGAGTGACTATTCACATTGCGCTGTACCGAGATGAAGTGACATGTCACGTACTTGAGTGACTATTGACATTGCGCTGTACCGAGATGAAGTGACATGTCATGTACTTGAGTGACTAATCACATTGCGCTGTACCGAGATGAAGTGACATGTCATGTACTTGAGTGATTATTGACATTGCGCTGTACCGAGATGAAGTGACATGTCATGTACTTGAGTGACTATTCACATTGCGCTGTACCGAGATGAAGTGACATGTCTACTGTGTATTAATCGTTCGGATGGTATGTCATCTATATTCACATTGCGCTGTACCGAGATGAAGTGACATGTCATGTACTTGAGTGACTATTCACATTGCGCTGTACCGAGATGAAGTGACATGTCAGTACTTGAGTGACTATTCACATTGCGCTGTACCGAGATGAAGTGACATGTCACGTACTTGAGTGACTATTCACATTGCGCTGTACCGAGATGAAGTGACATGTCACGTACTTGAGTGACTATTCACATTGCGCTGTACCGAGATGAAGTGACATGTCATGTACTTGAGTGACTATTCACATTGCGCTGTACCGAGATGAAGTGACATGTCATGTACTTGAGTGACTATTCACATTGCGCTGTACCGAGATGAAGTGACATGTCACGTACTTGAGTGACTATTCACATTGCGCTGTACCGAGATGAAGTGACATGTCAGTACTTGAGTGACTATTCACATTGCGCTGTACCGAGATGAAGTGACATGTCATGTACTTGAGTGACTATTCACATTGCGCTGTACCGAGATGAAGTGACATGTCATGTACTTGAGTGACTATTCACATTGCGCTGTACCGAGATGAAGTGACATGTCATGTACTTGAGTGACTATTCACATTGCGCTGTACCGAGATGAAGTGACATGTCATGTACTTGAGTGACTATTGACATTGCGCTGTACCGAGATGAAGTGACATGTCATGTACTTGAGTGACTATTCACATTGCGCTGTACCGAGATGAAGTGACATGTCACGTACTTGAGTGACTATTCACATTGCGCTGTACCGAGATGAAGTGACATTCATTGTACTTGAGTGACTATTCACATTGCGCTGTACCGAGATGAAGTGACATGTCATGTACTTGAGTGACTATTCACATTGCGCTGTACCGAGATGAAGTGACATGTCATGTACTTGAGTGACTATTCACATTGCGCTGTACCGAGATGAAGTGACATGTCACGTACTTGAGTGACTATTGACATTGCGCTGTACCGAGATGAAGTGACATGTCATGTACTTGAGTGACTATTCACATTGCGCTGTACCGAGATGAAGTGACATGTCATGTACTTGAGTGACTATTCACATTGCGCTGTACCGAGATGAAGTGACATGTCATGTACTTGAGTGACTATTCACATTGCGCTGTACCGAGATGAAGTGACATGTCACGTACTTGAGTGACTATTCACATTGCGCTGTACCGAGATGAAGTGACATGTCATGTACTTGAGTGACTATTCACATTGCGCTGTACCGAGATGAAGTGACATGTCACGTACTCTGCACCACCTTACGTAACAAAGTATGAATACTTTAGAAATATAAAATTGTTGACACGGGATACGTGCGCAGCAGGTTGGACTAATAAAAACAGCTAGACGACCACTAAAACAGCTAGACGACCACTAAAAACAGCTAGACGACCACTAAAAACAGCTAGACGACCACTAAAACAGCCATTAAATATAGAATAAATCAAGAATTGTAGTACGGTGAACATAACATGAACTCTAGCTGTTCTTCAGGCTTTAATCGTGCTTTGTTGGGTGGATGTTTGGTGTTTTACTCGGACCTGCATGTTATAAACTGCACTTGTTATTATGTTTGAGCAGTTGTATTTGATGTTATATTATGTTATGCTATGTTATGCTATGTTTGTCATTTAGTTGATCGTCGTTGTAAAGTTCTCTGTAAATATAGAATTTCTTGATCTCGTTTGTATAGTGGCCTCTTTATATTAAACTCGGTAACTGCACAGCAATCTGACGTCACAATATCGACGTCTACGTCACTGATTTTTATGTCACACTACAAGTTTCAATCACGGCATTAGACGCCATATTGTGTGTTAACAAACACAACTAAGCATTTTTGTTTCATCCTCCGTCCAGCAAAACGCAACTCAAACTCAAAGTCGGATCTGATCGAAAGCAGTTAAGCAGTCAATATTGCTGCTGTATGCATTGTTGTCTTCACTACCCGGCGTCCGACTAGAATCTCCTTTGCGTCATATTATGTTCGATTAAATATCCATGGCCTGTCTCGCTCTGCCATACGTTTCGTAATTGTCTCGTAAACGTCACGACTTTAAAAGAATGTGTTCATCTTCAAGTGCTTGTGTTCATCTTCAAGTGCGTGTGTTTATCTTCAAGTGCGTGTGTTTATCTTCAAGTGCGTGTTTTCATTTTCTCTACAACTTTCGTCTGTCCAGGAAGACTTCAGCGATCTTATCACAGACGACAACAATGTGCGAGGCCAGAAGCCGCCGCCGACGACACGGTGCTGTGGCGACGCGAGATGTCGCGGTAACAAGGTGTCAGTCAGCCCAGCAGGTTGGTGCAGTGTGTTCGTATTCGGAAAGTGCTCGCTTCGGATCTCGCCCAGAACATTCTCGAATCTGGCTGTTTGTGTTTCCTCAGTTCCTTCACGAAAACGTCGGGCTATAACAGGCTGCGTCCTCTTCTTTCAGTTCTTTCAGATGCGCCATTGACCTATTCAATGACGCTATATACTCTGAGGTGCTGACAACACCGTCAAATGAAAACAGCAAGCAAGACACGCATGTTAATCAAGAACATTTCTAGTCTTGTAAGCTTGTCTGTGAGCGATTGGCTAGGGCTGCTTTTTGTCTTGCGACTGACTGCCTTTGTTGTTTGTTGGAATGTCGAGTTATGAATAATTAGACTTTTGCAGCAATTGCATTGGAATTTTTCGCTTAGTCTAGCGCATGATGCGTCAGGCCACACTTTATCAAACTTTCACGAATGATTATGCCTGTACGAAGAGCTGGGTTGCCAACTTGCCCCGAGTGTGGGAACAGGGATCCTGAACTGGTTACGCTGGAGACACTTGTCTTGCAGTGACAGCTAACTACAGTGGTTCTGAATGTTACGCTGGAGACACTTTTCTTGCAGTGACAGCTAACTACAGTGGTTCTGAATGTTACGCTGGAGACACTTGTCTTGCAGTGACAGCTAACTACAGTGGTTCTGAATGTTACGCTGGAGACACTTTTCTTGCAGTGACAGCTAACTACAGTGGTTCTGAATGTTACGCTGGAGACACTTGTCTTGCAGTGACAGCTAACTACAGTGGTTCTGAATGTTACGCTGGAGACACTTGTCTTGCAGTGACAGCTAACTACAGTGGTTCTGAATGTTACGCTGGAGACACTTGTCTTGCAGTGACAGCTAACTACAGTGGTTCTGAATGTTACGCTGGAGACACTTGTCTTGCAGTGACAGCTAACTACAGTGGTTCTGAATGTTACGCTGGAGACACTTGTCTTGCAGTGACAGCTAACTACAGTGGTTCTGAATGTTACGCTGGAGACACTTGTCTTGCAGTGACAGCTAACTACAGTCGTTCTGAATGTCGCACACTAACGTACTTTATAATTCCATCGCAAGTCAATTAACACTCCAAATTTACATCTGTATCTCGGTCAGTATATTGACGACCGTGGAATTCTGATGCACGACGATTTCCTCTTCAACGCAAATTCCAATGAGTAACGGCGACTCTTTCGCCAGGTAGGAAGCCTGCGACTCACTTCCGCAGTGCGTAAGTAAGCACTTCAATGGCCGTGCCATGGCTCAGGCGGTTAGTTGCCGGCCTCTCACTGCGGAGGCCCGGGTTCGATCCCGGGTCAGTCCATGTGGGGTTTGTGGTGGAAAAAGTGGCACTGGGACAGGTTTTTCTCCGAGTTGTCGGTTTTACCGTGTCAATTTCATTCCACTGGTGCTCCATTAATTGTAAAACTTGGTAAAAAACTGCTCATCTTTATCACAGGGGTTGCACAAGAAGCCTTAAGGCTGTGGTGCGTCCGTAGCATCTGCTGCGGGGCCCTTCACCACGTAAAAAAAAGCACTTGAATGGCTTTACATACTTACGCTCGCATTGTCGTAGTGTTCTGTTTCCTTGAGACTTCCCAGCCAGTACTGTGTGTAGTGTGTGACAATGACAGACAGTTGACAATCATACTGATTGTAGTGTGTGTGACAATGACAGACAGTTGACAGTCATACTGATTGTAGTGTGTGTGACAATGACAGACAGTTGACAGTCATACTGATTGTAGTGTGTGTGACAATGACAGACAGTTGACAGTCATACTGATTCCGACTGTTGGGACCGAACATGCAAGTCCTGTATTACAAGGCTGGTTCCCAGACATAGCAAATGTCTAACAGAATGGCTTATAAAATGTGAGCGGCTGTCCCCATGTCTTGCTTTCGATCTGTGCAATTGGTGAGACTTTTTCAAGAAGCAGTAAACATCACTTCACCCAGTAACTCAACCTTTTCGTACAAGCAGGTGACTCTAAAATGCGCCATCATTTTGGTATCATTAACGACGGGGAAATCAAAACAGGAGGATTGCGGTTGGCTGGCATTAGATCGTGACATGCACTCGACGTTCTGGTTAGGAATGGAAGGAACTGATCATTTGAAACGGAACGCAGTTGGGAGATAATATTTGAATGGACCTCAGAGTAACAGGAGTGAGACTGAACTGGCTCAGGAACATGTCCAGTTACGAGTCTTAGTGTTAGATTGTTGAGGCTCAGTGATAAGCT
Source organism: Reticulitermes speratus (assembly GCA_021186555.1). Classification (NCBI taxonomy): domain Eukaryota; kingdom Metazoa; phylum Arthropoda; class Insecta; order Blattodea; family Rhinotermitidae; genus Reticulitermes; species Reticulitermes speratus. The sequence continues at coordinate 57,550,924 of JAJKFL010000001.1, read as the reverse complement.
ATCAGAGAGTTGGTTAATACACATTGTGAGATATCTGTCACAGGCCTGCATGCTCTTATCCCAGTACTAAAGGAGCAGTTGGTTAATACACATTGTGAGATATCTGTCACAGGCCTGCATGCTCTTATCCCAGTACTAAAGGAGCAGTTGGTTAATACACATTGTGAGATATCTGTCACAGGCCTGCATGCTCTTATCCAGTACTAAAGGAGCAGTTGGTTAATACACATTGTGAGATATCTGTCACAGGCCTGCTTGCTCTTATCCCAGTACTAAAGGAGCAGTTGGTTAATACACATTGTGAGATATCTGTCACAGGCCTGCATGCTCTTATCCCAGTACTAAAGGAGCAGTTGGTTAATACACATTGTGAGATATCTGTCACAGGCCTGCTTGCTCTTATCCCAGTACTAAAGGAGCAGTTGGTTAATACACATTGTGAGATATCTGTCACAGGCCTGCATGCTCTTATCCCAGTACTAAAGGAGCAGTTGGTTAATACACATTGTGAGATATCTGTCACAGGCCTGCATGCTCTTATCCCAGTACTAAAGGAGCAGTTGGTTAATACACATTGTGAGATATCTGTCACAGGCCTGCATGCTCTTATCCCAGTACTAAAGGAGCAGTTGGTTAATACACATTGTGAGATATCTGTCACAGGCCTGCATGCTCTTATCCCAGTACTAAAGGAGCAGTTGGTTAATACACATTGTGAGATATCTGTCACAGGCCTGCATGCTCTTATCCCAGTACTAAAGGAGCAGTTGGTTAATACACATTGTGAGATATCTGTCACAGGCCTGCATGCTCTTATCCCAGTACTAAAGGAGCTTCGCCCGGCGCCTCTTCGCGCTCTGGGTGTCAGCATTTCGTTGTTTGCATATCTCGTCATTTCATCCAGATGTACAAAGCAAGTCTCACTACAATACACTCTCTCTGTCTTCCATAGACTTCTGAATTTATATTTAATTATTTTAGTTGACATACGAGGTTTTCACAGCGGTGAAGATTCTGGACGATGACGCCGTGTAATTTGATGGCTAGACAGCGGAATTTTGGAAGAACATACTGCCAACCTTGATTTCAGGCTTCCGCCGCGATTTTGATGAGATCTGCTTTCTTCTGGGATATTGCGCGGCGTTGTGTGGTAATTGCTTACCGAGGTTTCGAGACAACGTATCGGTCGCATCTTCAAGGGTCAAGAGTCCGAGAAGAAAAGAATGCCGGCACCGTCAGGAGGAAGGCACAGGAGGAAGGAGAGAGAGGTGAGGAGTTTGGATTTCTTGATTCGAAGTCTTACGTCGTTAACCAATCATCACACGACGCCGCGTTGTATCAGAGGAGCGCAGATTGTGCTGCCACCCTGACGTTGGGCGGGGCGGTGTGTTTCTTCTGAACTAGCGGACCGCTCTGTGCCCCAAACCCGAGGACTTATAAAGCCTGTTGTTCTGTTTCATTATTAAACAAGGCAGGAATAAATGAAATTCTTGCACGGCAGTCCTTTGGATGTAGAGGCTGTTTGTAATAACTGAGTCCTTTTGTAGTTGAGTGAAGCAGAAAGTAAATGGAAGATATTAAGCATTAAATATGGATCATGAGGCTCTCTTTAATGTCTGTGTGTTTTCACTTAACAAGAATACAAATGTAATACCGTGGGGATTTGGTTTCTAAATTAAATTTTAATTTGGAGCAAAGGGATTTATATTGGTACTTGTTACTGTATCTGGTTGCGAAGGGAAGATAGAGGCGGAATTTGGTGCATAATTGAAGCTTTTCTTTCCCCACCACATTATTCTTTTGTGTGTCATGCGAAGAGAAAGGCTCAAGAGGGGGCAGCTGAATAAAATGTTAGAAGGCAAACACGGAACAAATGCATTCTGTAACTTCTGTTTGTGAAATAAAGTGCTCGTAGTTTGTATCAGAAAGTGCTCGTAGCCTGTACTTTGCGAACTATATAATTCATTAGTACGCATGTTAGGCGTAAGGCTGAACCAGTGTTGTGACTAGGCTGGCAGCTTGACGACTAAACAAGGGCAGTGACTAGGCTGGCAGCTTGACGACTAAACAAGGGCAGTGACTAGGCTGGCAGCTTGACGACTAAACAAGGGCAGTGACTAGGCTGGCAGCTTGACGACTAAACACGGGCAGTGACTAGGCTGGCGGCTTGACGACTAAACAAGGGCAGTGACTAGGCTGGCAGCTTGACGACTAAACAAGGGCAGTGACTAGGCTGGCGGCTTGACGACTAAACAAGGGCAGTGACTAGGCTGGCGGCTTGACGACTAAACAAGGGCAGTGACTAGGCTGGCAGCTTGACGACTAAACAAGGGCAGTGACTAGGCTGGCAGCTTGACGACTAAACAAGGGCAGTGACTAGGCTGGCAGCTTGACGACTAAACACGGGCAGTGACTAGGCTGGCGGCTTGACGACTAAACAAGGGCAGTGACTAGGCTGGCGGCTTGACGACTAAACAAGGGCAGTGACTAGGCTGGCGGCTTGACGACAAACAAGGGCAGTGACTAGGCTGGCGGCTTGACGACTAAACAAGGGCAGTGACTAGGCTGGCGGCTTGACGACTAAACAAGGGCAGTGACTAGGCTGGCGGCTTGACGACTAAACAAGGGCAGTGACTAGGCTGGCGGCTTGACGACTAAACAAGGGCAGTGACTAGACTGGCAGCTTGACGACTAAACACGGGCAGTGACTAGGCTGGCGGCTTGACGACTAAACAAGGGCAGTGACTAGGCTGGCGGCTTGACGACCAAACAAGGGCAGTGACTAGGCTGGCGGCTTGACGACTAAACAAGGGCAGTGACTAGGCTGGCGGCTTGACGACTAAACAAGGGCAGTGACTAGGCTGGCGGCTTGACGACTAAACAAGGGCAGTGACTAGGCTGGCGGCTTGACGACTAAACAAGGGCAGTGACTAGACTGGCAGCTTGACGACTAAACAAGGGCAGTGACTAGGCTGGCGGCTTGACGACTAAACAAGGGCAGTGACTAGGCTGGCGGCTTGACGACTAAACAAGGGCAGTGACTAGGCTGGCAGCTTGACTGCATTACCCTTCTACCCGGTCTGGGATCCACCCAGTCTCTATCCAACGGGTATTGCAGTCTCATTCCCGGAGGGTAAAGCCGAGCACTGACCGCAGCCTAGTAGCGAGGTTCATGTTGCTTGGCGATGAAACGTTTTGAGAGCTTTGTGCTGCGGTGTGCAGTCTGTCAGTGCTGTAGAACTGTGCGGGAACAGGCGGTGCTTACTGTGAGCGTAACGGAATTTGTGAGCACAGAGGGCGGGCAGAATGCAGAGTGTTTATTGCTAAACGTGGCGTACCTTTAGTAGCCAATATGCTGTAAATTGAGCTTCAGTTTCACCTATGCTTTTAGTTTGCACCAAATACATAAAACAAGCAGTTGCAATGTCTGTTTGTCTGTCCGTATATTTGTTCTGAAACACTTAATATGTTTATACGTGATATTTAAACTAAGGTACACAAACTCTCACTTCCAACTTGTTCCACAAAATGCAATACATATTTATTGCTACTACATGTTTCGTTTACAGGACATGATCATCTTCAGGGAGCTACAAGCTTCTTAGACGCGTGCAGCATGCGGTATACGTCATAACATGTTATTGCGTGCATTTAGGGATATAAAGCAAAGGTAGCACACTCCCTGTACAGCCTGGACAGGCCCTTAGGGCTCCAAGAGTTTGAGGCTCCCATATTTCTAGGCAATCGGCACATGAAGGTGGTAAGGTTGTCAGCCCTACGCACCGTCCGCCTTTACCCCCCAGAAAATATTCCTGGTACCCATTTCTGTTAGAGGCTGAGTCGACCTCAGGGCCATAGTGCGACCGAAAGAATTATGTCAACAAAAAATTCCAATGACACCATCGGGAATCGAATCCGCGACCTTCCGGCTTGTAGCGCAGTGCCTCAACCAACTGCGCAGTCTATGCAACAGACCTGTAGGTCTGCTCTTTGTTTTATTTCTGACACAAAAACTCACAAATTTGCATTCCAAGTCTCTGAGCATGGCCAACTGCACAGCAACAATCTGTGTCTGCGAACTGGCGTGCACACACTGTCTGTGCTTTGAAACTGGCGTGCACACACGGTCTGTGCTTTGAAACTGGCGCGCACACACGGTCTGTGCTTTGAAACTGGCGTGCCACACGGTCTGTGCTTTGAAACTGGTGTGCACACACGGTCTGTGCTTTGAAACTGGTGTGCACGCACGGTCTGTGCTTTGAAACTGGTGTGCACACACGGTCTGTGCTTTGAAACTGGTGTGCACACACGGTCTGTGCTTTGAAACTGGCGTGCACACACTGTCTGTGATTAGAAACTGGTGTGCACGCAGGTCTGTGCTTTGAAACTGGCGTGCACACACGGTCTGTGCTTTGAAACTGGCGTGCACGCACGGTCTGTGCTTTGAAACTGGCGTGCACACACGGTCTGTGCTTTGAAACTGGTGTGCACACACGGTCTGTGCTTCGAAGCCCGCACAGCTTCAAACAGTTCCAAACAACTCCCGCACTGCGAAATCCAGTTTTATGGATTAGGCTATAATATTCGTGTCACTTTCGAGTGATTAGCATTTAAGCACTTGACAGTCGCAAGAACCAGATAGCTCAGTACAATAACCATGGGACGGTCTGGAGGAGCGGATCATCGGGGTTCATTTCCTCCAGAATATCCACACCGGCTCTAGGGTCAATCGACCCTCCTATTGAAAGCCTAAGTAAGAAGGTAATGTTCACCCTACAACAGGCCATGAAGGCCCAGAGGGGTAGTAGATGTACAGCTGTAGCCTTTCTTCAACCTCGGCGCTAGGTGGGGGTGGGTGGTCAACGCCACGCCCCGGCCGCTTTACCCCCGGGAAAGGGACCCGGTATCCATTTTACAGGAGGCTGGGTGGGCCCCAGGGCCGGTCTGGACGGGTGCAGAAAATCTCGCCCTCACCAAGATTCGATCCCGGACCGTCCAGACCGTAGCGAGTCGCTATACCGACTGAGCTATCGGGGCACACGATCGTAAGTCCAAGTAGCTTGGGCATAAAGCTTTTAACTTCCATCAGATGCCAAGATTAGGAATGCTTGGAGCTATACCATCACTCCGCCACACGTCTTCATGGTGTTGGGTAATGTCCCATAGAATGTGGTCAACTTATTTTGTGTTGTAGCGTTGGAGATAATGCATAATTCATTCGCGTGGTATAAATCCAAGGAACAGGTTTTTTACAGCCCTTTTTGGAAAACGATAAAGTCAGTTGATATGAATGTAACTACTGTCAGGCAGAGTGTGACGTCACATGTATAATTCAAAATTTCGGTATTTTTGGTTTGTGGGAATTTGTCATGTAACTTACAGTCATGTAACTTACAGTCATGTAACTTACAGTCTTGCACCCCGCTTTAATAGTAATCTGCTTTATAAATAAAAATATCTTTCTTATGACTCTGAGAAGGAATAGCTGACACCAGATGCAAATGAATGGCGAGCTTCACGCTCCGGCCACTTTAGTACCAGACAAAGCGTCCCAAATACTTTTTGAATAGGCGGAGGCTGGAAGAGCTCCAGTGCCCTCTGCAGATTTTGGAGAAGAGACAATGTCTTGCCCTGTGGGAGACACGATCCGTCTGTAGGCCAGCCTGTGAACTAGTCACTAGTCACTAGTCCGACTGAGTTAGGCGGCTCAAATGAGTGTCAAGCTTACACGACTGAGGGACAGAAACAAATTTGCTGCACCTGCTGTGTGCGACATTTTGTAGTGTTCCTGTGGTCTACTAAGTGCGTTACGTGCACGAACTCTTGACATCGAAGAAATTCTTGTGGAACACGGAAATGGCTGCAATAAATATGTGTCATTTTGAACTTAATGATAAGTCAGAAGTCGCTGTTTAATCTGCAATCAGTTTAATTTCCTGCACTGCCTCCTGCCACGTAGCCTACCCACATTCATCATCGTGGCAACCGCTATAAACGCATATCGCCTCCAAAGTTGAATTCCGATTCCAGATCTTAATTTCGTGCTGCGGCGTGTAAGTTCCGCTAATATTTCTCCAGAAATTAATGAGTCAACAAGTAGAGGTTCTTGCTTTCTTACGAGTTATTCGAGAGACTTCTCCCTGTTTTGACTATATTTCAAGACTCCTTCGCGACTGCACGTTGTAAAGATGAACGTGCGATTGTGTGGGACCCGACATTACGGAGGAAAGATAAGAAAACGGGAGGCCTTCGGGCACGTCAGTTGGAAGATGCTGGAAGTGAAATAATGTATGCCTCTAGGGCGCGCGCTGTTGTTGGGCGATTGATAAATTGTGAACTGAGAAGGGTTGCAACGAAGACTGTGTAGCGTAATGGACGTATAGTCCTGGCATTTGCCTGAAGGGCCTGAGGAATACCACGAAAAATCTCAGTTAGGGTTTTCTGGAATGTGACGCAAATGTAATTCCGTTATAGCTTTAGTGTCCTTCTATATGTAAGGCAGAGACTAAGTTATTGTCTGTGCCAGTAAGTACGGTGCCTGCACCACATGGAGCTACCGAGCCATGTATTACCAGTGCCCACTGGACCCTCCCCGGCAGTCCACCAACTGACAGGGCTGCGGAAGACTGCTTAATGGTTCACCTGGCTGACGAAAGGCAGCGGAGTTACAACGGTGGGTACCTGACAGACAGAAATATATCTAAAATTAAATCTTTATTAAACGGTAACCTGCAGAACCACTTAAAACACAATGGTGCCTACAAACTTCGTATTACGCTTAAACACAGATAATTTCCATACACAGCATTAATCCGTTTATTACGTACTGGAGAAGTGTGTATTATGATGTAGGATTGCTGTGTCGGTATTACTGTTATAAAGCCCTTGAAATTTGAAGCGGAAATTTTGACTACGACTTACACAACTGTTTCTTAAACTGAATTGTCTGCACTGTATACATCATATCCCGAGAGGCGTAAGTAGTACGGAGTAATATTTTCGCTGAAAATTCACGCCATGAGTTTGAAAACTTCTTAAAAGAGAGCACGATAAAACTTTTCGGCAAAGCACGACGCTACATTGCCGACCTAAGAACAGGTACCCCCCCCCCCACTTGGATAAAGCTTGTATTTGACAGGGCACGTCTCATGATCTTCTGACCTCACTTCCAAATAATACAAGGATCTGTTTCTTCTGGTGCCTGTGTCCGCTCGGACAGGCACGTGGACATCGCATTTAATTACAGATAAGACGAACAGTGATACTAATAAGAGTAAGTTTCATAGTCACAGAGAGACATGACGAAGACACAGTCACAGAGAGACATGACGAAGTCACAGTCACAGAGAGACATGACGAAGTCACAGTCACAGAAAGACATGACGAAGTAAGTGTCACAGTCACAGAGAGACATGACGAAGTCACAGTCACAGAGAGACATGACGAAGTAAGTGTCACAGTCACAGAGAGACATGACGAAGTCACAGTCACAGAGAGACATGACGAAGTAAGTGTCACAGTCACAGAGAGACATGACGAAGTCACAGTCACAGAGAGACATGACGAAGTAAGTGTCACAGTCACAGAGAGACATGACGAAGTGTCACAGTCACAGAGAGACATGACGAAGTAAGTGTCACAGTCACAGAGAGACATGACGAAGTAAGTGTCACAGTCACAGAGAGACATGACGAAGTAAGTGTCACAGTCACAGAGAGACATGACGAAGTAAGTGTCACAGTCACAGAGAGACATGACGAAGTAAGTGTCACAGTCACAGAGAGACATGACGAAGTGTCACAGTCACAGAGAGACATGACGAAGTCACAGTCACAGAGAGACATGACGAAGTGTCACAGTCACAGAGAGACATGACGAAGTGTCACAGTCACAGAGAGACATGACGAAGTGTCACAGTCACAGAGAGACATGACGAAGTCACAGTCACAGAGAGACATGACGAAGTGTCACAGTCACAGAGAGACATGACGAAGTCACAGTCACAGAGAGACATGACGAAGTGTCACAGTCACAGAGAGACATGAAGTAAGTCACAGTCACAGAGAGACATGACGAAGTGTCACAGTCACAGAGAGACATGAGAAGTCACAGTCACAGAGAGACATGACGAAGTCAAGTGGTCACAGGTCACAGATGAACATGAAGTAAAGATGTCACATCAAGAAACATGACGTTTGTCACAGTCACAGTTGAGACATGCGAAGTCACAGTCACAGAGAGACATGACGAAGTGTCACAGTCACAGAGAGACATGACGAAGTCACAGTCACAGAGAGACATGACGAAGTGTCACAGTCACAGAGAGACATGACGAAGTCACAGTCACAGAGAGACATGACGAAGTGTCACAGTCACAGAGAGACATGACGAAGTCACAGTCACAGAGAGACATGACGAAGTAAGTGTCACAGTCACAGAGAGACATGAAGTAAGTGTCACAGTCACAGAGAGACATGACGAAGTGTCACAGTCACAGAGAGACATGAAGAAGTCACACGTCACAGAGAGACATGACGAAGTCACAGTTTTGGTACATCAGTATTTGTGCGTTCCTGAGATCATGAAACAGTGAAAATCAACCCAGAATTCATTGACAACAAGAAATCTGTTTGACATGCTGACGTCAGTGGCAGTTGAGGTTCCCACGGCGATGCCTGCAAGAAATCCTGTCTTGTTGAATGTGGGGTGTGATTACATGACGTTTTGTGGAAGTTTCCGACGTTTCAGATGAAACTCCTATCTCAGTCGTGAGGGTAAAAGAGTAAGACGCGCATCTTACCTACCTACCTACCTACCTACCTACCTACCTACCTATCCCACCTAACCGACGAAACTAATGTACAATTTAATCTGTATTAGGACAGTTATTACTGTTGTTATTCTGGCGGTATTCATTTCATATTTTGGAGGACAAAATAGAACAGACTTAATTTTTAACTTACTTTGTATGAGTAACTTGTGGTATGGTGATTAGTATCGGAATGTACTCAGCATCTAGTGTAACACTTTTAGTATCGGAATGTACTCAGCATCTAGTGTAACACTTTTAGTTCGGAATGTACTCAGCATCTAGTGTAACACTTTTAGTGTCAGAATGTACTCAGCATCTAGTGTAACACTTTTAGTATCAGAATGTACTCAGCATCTAGTGTAACACTTTTAGTTCAGAATGTACTCAGCATCTAGTGTAACACTTTTAGTGTCAGAATGTACTCAGCATCTAGTGTAACACTTTTAGTGTCAGAATGTACTCAGCATCTAGTGTAACACTTTTAGTATCAGAATGTACTCAGCATCTAGTGTAACACTTTTAGTGTCAGAATGTATTCAGCATCTAGTGTAACACTTTTAGTATCGAATGTACTCAGCATCTAGTGTAACACTTTTAGTATCAGAATGTACTCAGCATCTAGTGTAACACTTTTAGTATCAGAATGTACTCAGCATCTAGTGTAACACTTTTAGTATCAGAATGTACTCAGCATCTAGTGTAACACTTTTAGTTCAGAATGTATCAGCATCTAGTGTAACACTTTTAGTATCAGAATGTACTCAGCATCTAGTGTAACACTTTTAGTATCAGAATGTACTCAGCATCTAGTGTAACACTTTTAGTGTCAGAATGTACTCAGCATCTAGTATAACACTTTTAGTATCAGAATGTATTCAGCATCTAGTGTAACACTTTTAGTATCAGAATGTACTCAGCATCTAGTGTAACACTTTTAGTATCAGAATGTACTCAGCATCTAGTGTAATACTTTTAGTATCAGAATGTACTCAGCATCTAGTGTAACACTTTTAGTATCAGAATGTACTCAGAATCTAGTGTAACACTTTTAGTATCAGAATGTACTCAGCATCTAGTGTAACACTTTTAGTGTCAGAATGTACTCAGCATCTAGTGTAACTACTTTTAGTATCAGAATGTACTCAGCATCTAGTGTAACACTTTTAGTATCGAATGTACTCAGCATCTAGTGTAACACTTTTAGTATCAGAATGTACTCAGCATCTAGTGTAACACTTTTAGTATCAGAATGTACTCAGCATCTAGTGTAACACTTTTAGTATCAGAATGTACTCAGCATCTAGTGTAACACTTTTAGTATCGGAATGTACTCAGCATCTAGTGTAACACTTTTAGTATCAGAATGTACTCAGCATCTAGTGTAACACTTTCTTCATATTAAATCTTATACGTACTCACATATACGCTTCAGCCCCTTCAGCATCCCATAAAGCAGCTCGCTTGTTATGCAAATGGCAGGCAGTGCAGCACAATCACCGCCACTCGCACGCACGCACCACAAAAGCTACACGTAAGTATTAATAAAGATATAGTACAAAGAACCTTTGGCTCGCGTGTGCGATTTATATCGGACAGCAGTAAAACTCATAAAACAATAAACAGAGGTTTTATGTTCACAAGAACGTGAATATCAACTTACATATGAACAATATTTCACGCCGTCTTTATAAACGAGGAAATTAATGATCTGTACTCATCACCAAATATTATTCGAGTGATCAAATCAAGAAGAATGAGGTGGGCGGGGCATGTAGCACGTATGGGTGAGGGAGAGGTGCATACAGGATTTTTGTGGGGAGACCTGAGGGAAGGAGACCACTTGGAAGACCCAGGCATAGATGGGAGGATAATATTAAAATGGATCTTCAAGAAGTGGGATGGGGGGGGGCATGGACTGGATTGATATGGCTCAGGATAGGGACAGGTGGCGGGCTTTTGTGAGTGCGGTAATTAACCTTCGGGTTCCATAAAACGCGGGGAATTTCTTGACTAGCTGAGGACCTGTTAGCTTCTCAGGAAGGACTCTGCTCCATGGAGGTAGTTTGTTAGTTAGTTAGTTAGGTAGTTAGTTAGCTCCCTTTATTTCCCTGAGTTTTTCTCCTTTATCTCACCTCATACTTTCTCTTCTTCCTCTCCTTCTGTCTTTCATTAGTTCTTTTCAACCTCTTTGTTTTTTGCTTGTTTCTTTCTTCCATCGTGTAGCACTCCTGCTTGGTATGCGCAAGATGCCCCATTCGTTTCCCAATCCAGAGCGCGGCTGCTCTGATTGAGGTGTCTAGTTGTATGTCTCACCTCCTCCGGGTAGGTGCCGAGGTAGTACCTCAGATTGAGGTGTCTAGTTGTCTGTCTCACCTCCTCCGGGTAGGTGCCGAGGTAGTACCTCAGATTGCCGAGCGTCGCCGTCGAAACTCACGTTCTCTCGCTGGAAGGTCGCACGTTAACATTTTGATCTGGAGATCGAATGAAGTGATTGAGGTTTCTCGTTGTCTTCCTCAGTCTCTTCAGGCAATGCCAGGGCATTGCCGCAAATCAGGCTACTGGCGGATCCCTCCACACATTTCGTAATTATATATTCACTAGTGGGCCCACAGTCGGGGCTACAGACTTCGTCATGAAATGGGACATAAATTTCTTCGTTTCTGCGTGACTTCAGGCTTCCGCCGCTGTCTAAATGAGATCTTCCCTCTTCTGTGATGTTATGCGTCGTAGATTGGTAGCTAGGTACCGACGTTTCTGGACAACCTTTCGGTTCCATCTTCAAGCATCATGCAGTCCCAGGATTGCTTGATGCTTGAAGACGGGACCGATAGGTTTTCCCGAAACGTCGGTAAATAAATACCAACCTAGCAGCGTAAAATCCGAGAAGAGCGAACAGCTTCGTTTCTTTCACCCGTATGTTAATTCTTGCTGGCAAGAGCTGCCAAAGCGCACTGTTAGCCTTTCCTGTTGAGTTGGCGACCTTCCTGGGTAATATCGTGTGCAGGAAGCAGAACGACTGAGAAAGGCGACGTCACTTAGGTAATATCGTGTGCAGGAAGCAGAACGACTGAGAAAGGCGACGTCACTTAGGTAATATCGTGTGCAGGAAGCAGAACGACTGAGAAAGGCGACGTCACTTAGGTAATATCGTGTGCAGGAAGCAGAACGACTGAGAAAGGCGACGTCACTTAGGTAATATCGTGTGCAGGAAGCAGAACGACTGAGAAAGGCTACGTCACTTAGGTAATATCGTGTGCAGGAAGCAGAACGACTGAGAAAGGTGACGTCACTTAGGTAATATCGTGTGCAGGAAGCAGAACGACTGAGAAAGGCGACGTCACTTAGGTAATATCGTGTGCAGGAAGCAGAACGACTGAGGAAGGCGACGTCACTTAGGTAAATCGTGTGCAGGAAGCAGAACGACTGAGAAAGGCGACGTCACTTAGGTAATATCGTGTGCAGGAAGCAGAACGACTGAGAAGGCGACGTCACTTAGGTAATATCGTGTGCAGGAAGCAGAACGACTGAGAAGGCGACGTCACTTAGGTAATATCGTGTGCAGGAAGCAGAACGACTGAGGAAGGCGACGTCACTTGGTATATGTGTGCGAAGCGAACGACTGAAAGGCGACGTCACTTAGGTAAATCGTGTGCAGGAAGCAGAACGACTGAGAAAGGCGACGTCACTTAGGTAATATCGTGTGCAGGAAGCAGAACGACTGAGGAAAGGCGACGTCACTTAGGTAATATCGTGTGCAGGAAGCAGAACGACTGAGAAAGGCGACGTCACTTAGGTAATATCGTGTGCAGGAAGCAGAACGACTGAGAAAGGCGACGTCACTTAGGTAATATCGTGTGCAGGAAGCAGAACGACTGAGAAAGGCGACGTCACTTAGGTAATATCGTGTGCAGGAAGCAGAACGACTGAGGAAGGCGACGTCACTTAGGTAATATCGTGTGCAGGAAGCAGAACGACTGAGAAAGGCGACGTCACTTAGGTAATATCGTGTGCAGGAAGCAGAACGACTGAGAAAGGGACGTCACTTAGGTAATATCGTGTGCAGGAAGCAGAACGACTGAGAAAGACGTCACTTAGGTAATATCGTGTGCAGGAAGCAGAACGACTGAGGAAGGCGACGTCACTTAGGTAATATCGTGTGCAGGAAGCAGAACGACTGAGAAAGGCGACGTCACTTAGGTAATATCGTGTGCAGGAAGCAGAACGACTGAGAAAGGCGACGTCACTTAGGTAATATCGTGTGCAGGAAGCAGAACGACTGAGAAAGCGACGTCACTTAGGTAATATCGTGTGCAGGAAGCAGAACGACTGAGGAAGGCGACGTCACTTAGGTAATATCGTGTGCAGGAAGCAGAACGACTGAGAAAGGCGACGTCACTTAGGTAATATCTGTTGCAGGAAGCAGAACGACTGAGAAAGGCGACGTCACTTAGGTAATATCGTGTGCAGGAAGCAGAACGACTGAGAAGGCGACGTCACTTAGGTAATATCGTGTGCAGGAAGCAGAACGACTGAGAAAGGCGACGTCACTTAGGTAATATCGTGTGCAGGAAGCAGAACGACTGAGAAAGGCGACGTCACTTAGGTAATATCGTGTGCAGGAAGCAGAACGACTGAGAAAGGCGACGTCACTTAGGTAATATCGTGTGCAGGAAGCAGAACGACTGAGAAGGCGACGTCACTTAGGTAATATCGTGTGCAGGAAGCAGAACGACTGAGAAAGGCGACGTCACTTAGGTAATATCGTGTGCAGGAAGCAGAACGACTGAGAAAGGCGACGTCACTTAGGTAATATCGTGTGCAGGAAGCAGAACGACTGAGAAGGCGACGTCACTTAGGTAATATCGTGTGCAGGAAGCAGAACGACTGAGGAAGGCGACGTCACTTAGGTAATATCGTGTGCAGGAAGCAGAACGACTGAGGAAGGCGACGTCACTTAGGTAATATCGTGTGCAGGAAGCAGAACGACTGAGAAAGGCGACGTCACTTAGGTAATATCGTGTGCAGGAAGCAGAACGACTGAGAAAGGCGACGTCACTTAGGTAATATCGTGTGCAGGAAGCAGAACGACTGAGGAAGGCGACGTCACTTAGGTAATATCGTGTGCAGGAAGCAGAACGACGTGAGAAGCGACGTCACTTAGGTAACTATCGTGTTGCAGGAAGCAGAACGACTGAGAAAGGCGACGTCACTTAGGTAATATCGTGTGCAGGAAGCAGAACGACTGAGGAAGGCGACGTCACTTAGGTAATATCGTGTGCAGGAAGCAGAACGACTGAGGAAGGCGACGTCACTTAGGTAATATCGTGTGCAGGAAGCAGAACGACTGAGGAAGGCGACGTCACTTAGGTAATATCGTGTGCAGGAAGCAGAACGACTGAGAAAGGCGACGTCACTTAGGTAATATCGTGTGCAGGAAGCAGAACGATGAGGAAGCGACGTCACTTAGGTAATATCGTGTGCAGGAAGCAGAACGACTGAGGAAGGCGACGTCACTTAGGTAATATCGTGTGCAGGAAGCAGAACGACTGAGAAAGGCGACGTCACTTAGGTAATATCGTGTGCAGGAAGCAGAACGACTGAGAAAGGCGACGTCACTTAGGTAATATCGTGTGCAGGAAGCAGAACGACTGAGAAGGCGACGTCACTTAGGTAATATCGTGTGCAGGAAGCAGAACGACTGAGGAAGGCGACGTCACTTAGGTAATATCGTGTGCAGGAAGCAGAACGACTGAGAAAGGCGACGTCACTTAGGTAATATCGTGTGCAGGAAGCAGAACGACTGAGAAAGGGACGTCACTTAGGTAATATCGTGTGCAGGAAGCAGAACGACTGAGAAAGGCGACGTCACTTAGGTAATATCGTGTGCAGGAAGCAGAACGACTGAGGAAGGCGACGTCACTTAGGTAATATCGTGTGCAGGAAGCAGAACGACTGAGAAAGGCGACGTCACTTAGGTAATATCGTGTGCAGGAAGCAGAACGACTGAGAAAGGCGACGTCACTTAGGTAATATCGTGTGCAGGAAGCAGAACGACTGAGGAAGGCGACGTCACTTAGGTAATATCGTGTGCAGGAAGCAGAACGACTGAGAAGGCGACGTCACTTAGGTAATATCGTGTGCAGGAAGCAGAACGACTGAGAAGGCGACGTCACTTAGGTAATATCGTGTGCAGGAAGCAGAACGACTGAGAAAGGCGACGTCACTTAGGTAATATCGTGTGCAGGAAGCAGAACGACTGAGAAAGGCGACGTCACTTAGGTAATATCGTGTGCAGGAAGCAGAACGACTGAGAAAGGCGACGTCACTTAGGTAATATCGTGTGCAGGAAGCAGAACGACTGAGAAGGCGACGTCACTTAGGTAATATCGTGTGCAGGAAGCAGAACGACTGAGGAAGGCGACGTCACTTAGGTAATATCGTGTGCAGGAAGCAGAACGACTGAGAAGCGACGTCACTTAGGTAATATCATGTGCAGGAAGCAGAACGACTGAGAAAAGCGACGTCACTTAGGTAATATCGTGTGCAGGAAGCAGAACGACTGAGAAAGGCGACGTCACTTAGGTAATATCGTGTGCAGGAAGCAGAACGACTGAGAAAGGCGACGTCACTTAGGTAATATCGTGTGCAGGAAGCAGAACGACTGAGAAAGGCGACGTCACTTAGGTAATATCGTGTGCAGGAAGCAGAACGACTGAGAAAGGCGACGTCACTTAGGTAATATCGTGTGCAGGAAGCAGAACGACTGAGAAAGGCGACGTCACTTAGGTAATATCGTGTGCAGGAAGCAGAACGACTGAGGAAGGCGACGTCACTTAGGTAATATCGTGTGCAGGAAGCAGAACGACTGAGAAAGGCGACGTCACTTAGGTAATATCGTGTGCAGGAAGCAGAACGACTGAGGAAGGCGACGTCACTTAGGTAATATCGTGTGCAGGATGCAGAACGACTGAGGAAGGCGACGTCACTTAGGTAATATCGTGTGCAGGAAGCAGAACGACTGAGGAAGGCGACGTCACTTAGGTAATATCGTGTGCAGGAAGCAGAACGACTGAGGAAGGCGACGTCACTTAGGTAATATCGTGTGCAGGAAGCAGAACGACTGAGGAAGGCGACGTCACTTAGGGAGACTGAGAAACGCCGTCGTGGGAAAGGTCACGTAGCCGCGGGCTCGTGACGCGGATATCAGCATTCTCATTACTGACCATCAGTCATCGCGAGCGCCTTAGCTTTCACGGGCGTCACTTCACTTTCTATTTTTAGACGCGTTCGCAAAGTTGCGAAAGGCGACTGTCAGCTTCGTCCCGTCCGTCCGTCTGTCCTTTAGCATGGAACAACTCGGCTTCTGCTGGTCGGATTTTCGTTAAATCTCATATTGATGCTTTTATTACAATTATCATGAAAATTCAGTTTTTGTTCAAATCGGACAAAACTAACACTTTGCACGAAGACCTGCGAGCGCTGTGACTACTCTGGCTACCAGCCAGGCCAGTAGCCAGACCATGAACACAGTGGGTGCATATAAGTACATAGCTTATATACATATATAATGCATATTATAATGTGTATATAGGTTATGTAAGCATAAGCACAAAGAGCACATCTGTCAGCACCACAACATAAGCACAAAGAGCACATCTGTCAGCACCACAACAATAAGCACAAAGAGCACATCTGTCAGCACCACAACAGAAGCACAAAGAGCACATCTGTCAGCACCACAACATAAGCACAAAGAGCACATCTGTCAGCACCACAACATAAGCACAAAGAGCACATCTGTCAGCACCACAACATAAGCACAAAGAGCACATCTGTCAGCACCACAATATAAGCACAAAGAGCACATCTGTCAGCACCACAACATAAGCACAAAGAGCACATCTGTCAGCACCACAACATAAGCACAAAGAGCACATCTGTCAGCACCACAACATAAGCACAAAGAGCACATCTGTCAGCACCACAACATATGCACAAAGAGCACATCTGTCAGCACCACAACATAAGCACAAATAGCACATCTGTCAGCACCACAACATAAGCACAAAGAGCACATCTGTCAGCACCACAACATCAACACTTTAATTACACGCGCTCTATAGCACACACAAAAAATTTTGCATAGACATACATTTTTGAAAATGAGTTGTTCCCAAATATGGCGGTTCAACAGAGGCAACATGTGGGTGCTGTACGTGTCGCACGTTTTTAGCGGGCTGATCGGCATGTTTGTGTTTGATGTGTTGCAAGATCGTAGCGGTGCAGCCACAAGCTGCCTGCTACTAGCTTTGTTATGGTGCAGTCACAAGCTGCCTGCTACTAGCTTTGTTATGGTGCAGCCACAACCTGCCTGCTACTAGCTTTGTTATGGTGCAGCCACAAGCTGCCTGCTACTAGCTTTGTTATGGTGCAGCCACAACCTGCCTGCTACTAGCTTTGTTATGGTGCAGCCACAACCTGCCTGCTACTAGCTTTGTTATGGTGCAGCCACAACCTGCCTGCTACTAGCTTTGTTATGGTGCAGCCACAACCTGCCTGCTACTAGCTTTGTTATGGTGCAGCCACAAGCTGCCTGCTACTATCTTTGTTATGGTGCAGCCACAAGCTGCCTGCTACTAGCTTTGTTATGGTGCAGCCACAAGCTGCCTTCTACTAGCTTTGTTATGGTGCAGCCACACAAGCTGTCTGCTACTAGCTTTGTTATGGTGCTGCCAATATGACAGTTATATCGATAAACAACAGTATTAATCTGCCTTCTTTATTGTTGTGATTTACGTGGTGCATGTAAGTACTGTACGTGCATGTAAGTACTGCAAACGTGCACGTAGTACTGCAACGTGCACGTAAGTACTGCAACGTGCACGAAAGTACTGCAACGTGCACGAAAGTACTGCAACGTGCACGAAAGTACTGCAACGTGCACGAAAGTACTGCAACGTGCACGAAAGTACTGTAACGTGTTCGAAAGTACTGCAACGTGCACGAAAGTACTGCAACGTGCACGAAAGTACTGTAACGTGCACGAAAGTACTGTAACGTGCACGTAAGTCCTGTAACGTGCACGTAAGTCCTGTAACGTGCACGTAAGTACTGTAACGTGCACGAAAGTACTGCAACGTGCATGAAAGTAATGTAACGTGCATGTACACGTAAGTACTGTAACATGCTATCAAAACAGTTCATATTCCTGTATCTAGGAATATAGAAATTGGTATGTCGATAGAATGTCAATATATCCTACCCACAGCATTATGTACAAAAATTTTTTTAAGGCAGCAATTACAAAATATTTCGACCGGGTGAATATTTGAGGTTATGTACAACTGATAAATTTAACAAAGTCAAACGTAGACATATACATAATACGTTTGCACAGAAATATAGAAAGGAACTTTAATAACAACAATAATAATAATAATAATAACCACAGTGGGTCACACGGTATGACACCTGAGAAGGGTCTAGGCTGCAAATATCCTCAATAGCCTCCACATTACGTTATGCATGCATTTCCTATCTGTTACATCTGTCGCTGTTTTTCCACACTGCTTGGCAGTGAGTCTTCGAAACGCTATGGATTCATTGTTGCAGCATGGCAGCTGTCAATGCAGAGACGTGATGCTGTGTAGCGTGCTTGACGTGCCAAAGTATTGTACCGTGCGGAGTGGGACAGCAAACAGAGGATTGTAACTTTAACACTTGTTACAAATTCACACAAAATTCTTCTTTAATCCTTTTAAGCCTACTGGTTACTATATGCACCACCAGGTTTAACATTCAACAAGACACGCAATGTACGTATAACGTGATATTGAAGCGCGTTCGCGTAACCATTGTTGCGGTGGAAAAGCATTAATGTTACATACTCTGAGTGTGTGTCTGTAGTCTTAGTTATCCAGCACGCAAAGCGCATGCGCCCTATTATACTGTCATCTGTGGCCTGTCTGGCTGTACCATATTTTTACACATCTCATAAAGGCACGATTTTCGGTAAAAAGTTACTGAACATAAAATGTGTGTTTTGATTTTCTCTACAACTTTTGTCTCAAGAATTTCTCATTCTAAGAAGAATTCAGCGAGATATTATCATAAATGTACATAGGTCTTTATGTAAAGTACCGTTATTGTTGTCAGAGTTAAATGAAACCTGAATTTTCTCGACAGATTTTCGAAAAATCGTCACGTATCAAATTTTATAAAAATCCGTCCAGTGGGAACCGAGTTGTTCCATGCGGATGGACGGACGGACGGACGGACATGCACACGTGACGAAGCTGATAGTCGCTTTTCGCAATTTTGCGAACGCGACTAAAAGTTCTCCAGAGTGCATTTGCACTGAAACTTTAAATGCAAACCAGTTCATTTTTTGTCTTCGAAGGGTTACTCAGACTGAAAATAAATGAAGGAAAGTATGAGTGTCTACTTTAACTCCTCCCTTATTTCCCACTACACACTTAATCTCGTATTGATGTCTGTGCAGACACGTTGACACTTGCACACGATGAAAAAGAAAGGTTATCAGATAGAGAGGAAATACGGAAGTAAACGAGGAGGAGTAGGAAATTTGCGGGGAGAAGTATTATTTCTTGTGATACTTAAGGACGCAACTTCAGCTGCATAGTTAATACAGCGTCGGATGGTAAGAGAGGGCGACGACAGTGAGTGAGAGTGTACAGGATGTCGTATCGTACACGACGGCAGTATGCTGGTACAGGATCTTCACGCAAGGACTGAATGAGTTACTTAAGTAATGAGGTAGGAGCATTGTTCTGATGTTGGCACCCTGAAGGTGGTTGCCTAAGCGCAGAATTGAAGGTGTTTACTGCAAAAAGCTTTAAAGCGTCGTGCGGCTGCAGAGAGACTTAAACAAAATATTGATGCTTTTTCAAGAAATTTGTAAAGAATTAGAAAAAAATTCAAGAACTTCTATGCTGTCCTGACATTAGTCCTTTTGACTGGTTTTTGTGGGGCTTTTTAAGGATTGTGTGTATAGCAGTCGCCCGAAGTATCGTTCATTCGAGAAGTGAAATGTTCACAGTAATCGCAAGAACTACGTAGTAATACCGACGTTCGACGGCGGACGGCGAAGAACGCCGTTAAATGTAAACGCCATCTTGTACACCGGCATCACAAGTTGCGTCCGGTCTGTTGTGTGACTGTTGCATCAGATGTGCGAAGTACGCAATAAAGTTCGCTTTCATAAAGACTCCCCAATCAAAAAAGAGCGACAGAAGCCTTAATAAGGATTGCTTATATTCCTTTCGAGACTCCAGTCGTTAAAGTCTGTCCAACAATGATCCATGATACTTAGTGGAGTTTCGTAAAAAATCTCTGTGCTCAAAAATCAAATATATAAAGTCGGTCCAGTCGTAAGTATTTTTGCTAGTGAAATGCGGTCCCAATTTGAGAAAGGTTGTTGTTAGGGCCTAAGTACATTTCGAAAGCACATGTGAAACTGGTTTAGTTAGATGCCACAGGCAAATCAGTCCGGTATATTATCAGTTCATATACTATGTGGACAGCAGTCAAAAGGAAACTTGTGAACTACATTCCGAACAGCTGTAGGGCAGGTTCTGTGTAGCCACACCAAGCACTGTAAACACGCACTGTCTGCCTGTCACTAAGCCTACTTGTAAGCAATGTTTTCTCCTCGCCAGAAATCAGCCGTTTGACACTGTGGCGCTGTATTGTAATGCTTGTCGAATTAATGAAGATGTTTACGGCTACTTAAGGTCTGCTTTACACGACACTGTACGTGTAAATGTCACTGTGTCTCGAACTACCCGTTGTCTGACCTGTAACAAGACAGGTATGCAAATGCACGAATGGTCTCTTAACCCTCTCCTTCCAAACTTTTTTCCACTGCACTGCCTACGTCGTTTATGAATAGCGCCCCACCAGAACGTGTGGCGAGACGCCCCACTGTCTGTATGGCACTCGAGACGAATCTGTGTCTGACGTTGTGTTTTGAAGCACGAAATTCGTCAAAATATTTAAAGTTCAGCTTCAGCCTCATAAAAATACATTTTTTGTCAAGTATAAATATCGCATAATAATAACAACACAGAATTACTTGAAAAATTGCCACTTTTTAAAGAATTACACCGTAAATGCGTATGGGGGAGTGAAGGCAAAGCTCGCTGTATTCTCAAAGTCTGAACGCGATGTTGACGATGATTTGTCAGCTTCATGCTCCGCCTGTCTTATCAACGCTGAACGAACCCCCTATACCACACGATAGGTGACTGTGCCCCAAAGTCGATGTGGATATAGTAATATTGAGAAAAGTCCCAATTTGCGGCCGTACCTTTACTTTCTTAGCTAACCCGGCCCACATATTAGTACAGCTTTAGTAAGTCCTGTCTTCGAAATAGTCAACTTCTGTAACAATTGGCTGCGCACTGCACTTCAATAATCTTAGTTTTACAAAGTGTTGATCTCACCCTAATGCTTAGACAAGCATTGAAAATATATATTTTCTGAACCATATTTTATTAATTTGATAGAATTCATGCCGTTGTGTTATGGAAGCATTCAGTAACAGATCTATAAACACTCCGTCCAACACAACTGTGTATATTCAAAGAGTAGCTGCATGTTTCAGTCACCACTGACCATCATCGGGCTGTCATACAATATTTAAAAGAAGGTTTGGTCAATCGGTAGCTGATTGACGGTTTTTAGAGTTGTACGAGTTTCAGGCCAGATGCATGTTTTAGCATCAGAATACTTTAAAATCAATGGGCAAAATTGCTGGATGAACGTTACTAAATATTACTGACTTTAAGTTTTTGTAATCGTTTATATGAAGAAATTAGAGTCACAGGCGTAAGCTACGTAATTGTGTTGATCGGGTGGTTTGGATACGGAGGTTGGCAACACGAAAGTATCTTATGTATGAATAATTATACAAACTCAAAATTTGTTCAGCAACCCTTCGAGAATGACCATGCTTTTGGAAAGCTGGATGGTGTGATGAAAATTATGTATTTTATTAAAAAGGGACACAAGTACACAATAGAAACATTTAAATAGAGAGAAACCAAAAAAGGAAATAAACTCTGTGATAAGAATACAGTCTGCAGTAATAACATTTTCGAAGTAGTATTAAACAGACAAATTAGCTTGACAACCCCCCCCCCATTCAACACCCCTCTACGCAGTCAGTACCCCACATCGCAGTAGGCAGATATACCTGACAGTGCACACGCACACACGCACACACGCACGCCAAATACCGGTCCGTGAATATTTACGTAACACTGACCTTCTGCAGGCACGGCAACACACAGTGAACAGCTTCCTAAGTTATAAAAACATGTAAGTACATTTCTAAAAACCACCTGTATTCCTTTTTTTATTGAAGGGCCCCGCAGCAGATGCTACAGACGCACCGCAGCCTTGAGGCTTATTGTGCAACCCTGTGGTGAAGATGATTAGTTTTGTTCGTCTTTCCAAGTAATGGAGCTCCGGTGGAATGAAACTGACAGGAGGAAACTGAAGTACTCGGGGATAAACCTCTCCCAGTGCCACTTTGTCCACCACACATCCCACGTGGACCGACCCGGGATCGAACCCGGGCCTCCGCGGTGGGAGGCCGGCGACTAACAGCCTGAGCCATGGCACGGCCTTTTTAAAATTACTTACTAATAATTGACAAAATTTCACAAACTAATTTAAATTTAATTAAATTCTGTATTTATAGACCTCAATGTCCAAAAGGAACTAACAAGAAAAGATGAATATTATTGTAGAAAAGTCATGGAGTACTCTACGCATCAAATGAGAATTACAATGAACATTGGATTAACTCATCTTCGTATAAGCTGATGGTTGCAGTGCAGTTAAAATACAAGACTGAAGTGCCTGCCATCTGTAGGCTATTTATAACTATAGTTTTAATACTTATCCTATAATTTTACACAACTTTATGCATTTTAACCCAAGTTTTTATGACGTATATTGTAAGGCAGTGAGATCTCAATCCCACGTGTAAGTATACGTTTCTATATGGCTCTTGATAATGAATACGTCTGATGATGGCTTATTGATAACCTGAAAATTTGTAAATTGTTTTGTGCATGACGGTGTTTTGAATATATATGTTTGGATTTGAACAGTTGTTTTAGTGACATTACTGAACAAAACACAATCATAAAACACAACTTATTTTATAGATTTATAATGAATAAAGACACAGCTCTTCCTATACATGTTTCGGCTCTCTAATCGGTCGCCTGCAAGAGGAAACAGCTATCAGTTTATGAGGCGTGCGTGCGTGGAAAGCTAAACTGTGCAGGTTGGAATGACAATGCACACACAGGCCTGGCTGGCACTGAATTGCTTGTACATATGTATAAACAGCAATGCTATTTATTTACCTATCATTGTAAAGAATTTAAGCTCTTCAGCCCATGCGTTCCCCGCAAGTTTATGAAATGTCTTTGTGAAGATGGCCATTTTGAGGGTCGACACATGTCGAAGATGAGCAGTGTTTTTGTCTAACGGACTCACATCAAGTCTGTCCATTTCTCTCACTGCACTTCGGAGCACAGGACCTCCACTTCGGAGAGCACAGGACCTCCACTTCGGAGCACAGGACCTCCACTTCAGAGCGCAGGATATCCACTTCGGAACATAGGACCTTCACTTCGGAGCACAGGACATCCACTTCGGAGCACAGGACATCCACTTCGGAGCACATGACATCCACTTCGGAGCACAAGACCTCCACTTCGCAGCACAGGGCATTCACTTCGGAGCACAGGAGCTCCACTTCGGAGCACATGACATCCACTTCGGAGCACAGGACCTCCACTTTGAACACAGGACATCCACTTCGGAGCATAGGAACTCCACTTCGGAACAGAGGACCTCCACTTTGAACACAGGACATCCACTTCGGAGCACAGGACCTCCACTTCGGAGCACAGGACATCCACTTCGGAGCACAGGACATCCACTTCGGAGCATAGGAACTCCACTTTGAACACAGGACATCCACTTCGGAGCACAGGACCTCCACTTTGAACACAGGACATCCACTTCGGAGCACAGGACCTCCACTTTGAACACAGGACATCCACTTCGGAGCACAGGACCTCCACTTCGGAGCACAGGACATCCACTTCGGTGCATAGGAACTCCACTTCGGAGCACAGGACCTCCACTTTGAACACAGGACATCCACTTCGGAGCACAGGACCTCCACTTCGGAGCACAGGACATCCACTTCGGAGCATAGGAACTCCACTTCGGAGCATAGGACATCCACGAAGCAACACCAGCGGACTCTGTTTCCAGTTGTTGACTTGATCTCTGTCCAAGTTTTTCCCACTATTTCAGCTTCCTTCTCTGTCATTCTCCTCCAGTTCGTTATCGGTCTTCATCTTCTACGTTTTCCTTGGGAGTTCCTTCTCAAGGCTTGTTTCTGTGTGTCAGTAGAATCCTTTCTCACCGTACGCCTGATCCACTTCCATTTCCGCAGTCTGATTTGCACTGTCACTGGTTTCTCTTGTGCACACCTCCACAGTTCTTCATTTGACGTGAAGTTCCTTCAGCAACTCTTACAAATTCTCCGAAGGCACTTGTTTGTGTTTACAGCTCCCTTTGCAACATTCCACGTTTTGCAGCCATAAAGAATAACAGACTTGGCATTACTTTAAAAATGCTCAAATTTGTTGCAGTTGATATCTCCCCAGCCTTCTGTACTCGATACAACTGCGTAACGTCTGCATCTTCCTTATGAATCCATATTGTTACATCGTCCTGTGCCCCACCAGTGTGGGTCACCTCACTGCCCACTTATGAAAGTTTAATTCTTCGATATAATTTTCATTCATTTTGAATCTTATGTCGCTTTTTGCATTAATTTTGATTAACCTAGCTTTCTTACAATTATTCTGTGATCCGGCAATTCTTTCTTCGCTTTCTAAGTTCCTTAGCTTCCTTTCTTTACGAACAAAGTCGTCGGACGGAAGACAAATACCATCTGCAAAATCCAAGTCTTCCAATTTATCTGACATGACCCAATTAAACATTTTCGTTTTCCCTCTGTAGTTGTCCTGAGCATCTCGTCCACTCTTATGAGAAACGTCCTTCATGACAGGATACATCCTTATCTTGCTCGTGTTTGGTGGCTGTCAGTTTCTCTCATGCACAAATTGATATGTAAAACTGTCATAGGTTTATCTAATGAGGTTGAGGATATGTATGGGAGTAACATATCTTGTAATGGTATTCCAAATTTTGCTTTTATTTGCAGAGTCAAAGGCTTCCTGAGAAGCCACTAACACCGAGCACAAGATGGCAAAGTGCTCCCTAGTCTGTTCAGAATTAATGTGTAATATATCAAACTGATCTACACACAATTTATACTCCTCCAGTTATCACAATTTGTGACATGTCCCCTTTTTAGTAGCTTTGTCTAAACAGACTCAAAAGCCACAAGTAATTATTTGATGGTTTATTTTATTTGTTACTCTGAATAAGACAGCGGTGTGGACACAGACGGAGGGGTTACATTTTTTGTTCAGATCGTCTTCCTGTAATTGTTTCTTGCACTGAGCAGCCACTTATGAGCATCCTTTATTGTCGGTTGTATTAACGGGGTGACTTGTTGCTCTTGCCTTTTCTTCTCGTTTTACTAAACGTTGCAACACCTTCTTCAGGTCTGTATCTGTAATTTTGTCTGCGATCTGGTTCAACCTTTGCCACATGTTAGCTTTACTTCTCTTAACTTCATCTACCTTCAAGGAAACGTACAGTGTTCATAAATCTTATAATTGTTTGTCTGCAAATCACACTGAATTATGTACATCTGTTACATGTTACACAACGTTATGTACATCTGTTACATGTTACACAACGTTATGTACATCTGTTACATGTTACACAGCGTTATGTACATCTGTTACATGTTACACACCGTTATGTACATCTGTTACATGTTACACAGCGTTATGTACATCTGTTACATGTTACACAACGTTATGTACATCTGTTACATGTTACACAACGTTATGTACATCTGTTACATGTTACACAGCGTTATGTACATCTGTTACATGTTACACAACGTTATGTGCATCTGTTACATGTTACACAGCGTTATGTACATCTGTTACATGTTACACAACGTTATGTACATCTGTTATATGTTACACAGCGTTATGTACATCTGTTACATGTTACACAGCGTTATGTACATCTGTTACATGTTACACAACGTTATGTACATCTGTTACATGTTACACAACACTATTCAAGAGCTAACCAAATCCATTGAGCACAGTGCTTCTTGGGAAGATACGAGCCACTCTGTAAAAATTCCTCTGCCCTGGTTCCTATTCTTCGCCAGATAAATCCAATCAATATTATCCCACCTATATTATTTAAGATCTGAGAGCCACACAAACGTTTGTGGTTCTGTTTCAGCACACGCAGAACGTTCCTGTATCGCTGCTCTACAGCCGTAAAGTCCACGGCCTACTGGTGCCACACATCTCCCATTAGGGTCATTACACCTCTCTGTCTGTCTGTGTGGCTATTTTAAGACAGCAAGTCTGCAGATGCCTGTTGTGAGTTGTCGGTGACACAGTCTTATGTCTGACAGAAATACTGCAGTTCTATCCCGTCAGGACAACAATATTCTTATTGTATTGCAATTGTTGTGTAAAATAATATTTACTGTGTTTTAATTGATTGTACATTGCACGATGTAGTGTGTAAAACTTTGCAGGCCATCTTCAGGTTTATTCTAAAACCTATGAAGGTATTACTTATGAATGTTGTGGCTTGTGTTGTTTGCATTTTGTTCTGTACGTGTGGTGAGGCTCGTTCTTGGTATCGTTGTCTTGGGGGTTTTCTGCTTCTGATTTTGGTTTTTGTAGCGTTTGTGTGTGGAATTTTTGCACATATTTTGCTGTCCTGTTGTTTTGTGCTGCGGTGTGGTAGTCTGATGTTAAACCAGGAAAACAAGTCTTTTGAATAATAGGCCTTGAAACAATAAATAGCTTACGGAAGGCATTAACTGTTACAGAGACGGTTGCTGTTAGCTGCTATCTGCAATAGTGTCGGCATAACTGTCTTACAGAGACGGTGCTTGTTAGCTGGCTATCTGCATAGTGTCGCATAACTGTCTACAGAGACGGTTGCTTGTTAGCTGGCTATCTGCAATAGTGTCGGCATGTAGCCAGCAGGCACACCGACACAGTCTGCGCGGGCAGTGCTGCCTCAGCATTAACCTGGCCGATCACTCACCTTCTGCTAGTGTCGACGTCATGCGTGCAGGCTTATTGGTGATCCTTCACGGCAACATTGCGCATAGCTTAAGAACAGAACAACTTGACCTCTTATAACAGAGCCCAAGGAGGCCAGGCTAGGGCCTGGCAGACGAGAACTCAAACTTCACTTTCCGGCAGGGACATATATTTGT
Organism: Reticulitermes speratus; assembly: GCA_021186555.1. Lineage (NCBI taxonomy): Eukaryota > Metazoa > Arthropoda > Insecta > Blattodea > Rhinotermitidae > Reticulitermes > Reticulitermes speratus. Next base: position 57,523,655 of record JAJKFL010000001.1, on the reverse strand, counting down.
CTCTCCTCCACCGCGGCCCAACCACTCTGGTCGTCACTCAGCGTCGTGGCCGATGTTTACCCGCATCTCTTTCCCCAAGGGTGAAGCTCTGAGACATAAAGCTAACCACTCACCATTCTGTACCGAGGTTCAGAATGTGGGAGCTGTACCTCCACTCCGCTATACGGTAAAGCAGACAGTAGATTTGTAGCCGTCAGGTATGCGATATTCTGTCCAGAGGTAAAACGACTCGCTCTGTATTTACAGCCAATCCCTGATGTAGCGCCACTGTTAGTTTGCTGCAGGTAAATATAAATGCTGTGTGACATGGAGGCGCTGTATCGGTGTGCATCTATACATATACAGGTGGCGCTGTATCGGTGTGCATCTATACATATACAGGAGGAGCTGTATCGGTGTGCATCTATACATATACAGGAGGCGCTGTATCGGTGTGCATCTCTACATATACAGGAGGCGCTGTATCGGTGTGCATCTCTACATATACAGGAGGCGCTGTATCGGTGTGCATCTATACATATACAGGAGGCGCTCTATCGGTGTGCATCTCTACATATACAGGAGGCGCTGTATCGGTGTGCATCTATACATATACAGGTGGCGCTGTATCGGTGCATCTATACATATACAGGAGGCGCTGTATCGGTGTGCATCTATACATATACAGGAGGGCGCGTGTGCTTATCGGGTGTGCATCTATACATATACAGGAGGCGCTGTATCGGTGTGCATCTATACATATACAGGAGGCGCTGTATCGGTGTGCATCTATACATATACAGGAGGCGCTGTATCGGTGTGCATCTATACATGTACAGGAGGCGCTGTATCGGTGTGCATCTATACATATACAGGAGGCGCTCTATCGGTGTGCATCTCTACATATACAGGAGGCGCTGTATCGGTGTGCATCTCTACATATACAGGAGGGCGCTGTATCGGTGTGCATCTATACATATACAGGAGGCGCTGTATCGGTGTGCATCTCTACATATACAGGAGGCGCTGTATCGGTGTGCATCTATACATATACAGGAGGCGCTGTATCGGTGTGCATCTATACATATACAGGAGGCGCTGTATCGGTGTGCATCTATACATATACAGGAGGCGCTGTATCGGTGTGCATTATACATATACAAGTGGCGCTGTATCGGTGTGCATCTCTACATATACAGGTGGCGCTGTATCGGTGTGCATCTATACATATACAGGAGGCGCTGTATCGGTGTGCATCTATACATATACAGGTGGCGCTGTATCGGTGTGCATCTATACATATACAGGAGGCGCTGTATCGGTGTGCATCTATACATATACATCCGAGGAGGCTATCAGGTGTATCGGTGTGCATCTTACATATACAGGAGGCGCTGTATCGGTGTGCATCTCTACATATACAGAAGGCGCTGTATCGGTGTGCATCTATACATATACAGAAGGCGCTGTATCGGTGTGCATCTATACATATACAGGAGGCGCTGTATCGGTGTGCATCTCTACATATACAGGAGGCGCTGTATCGGTGTGCATCTCTACATATACAGAAGGCGCTGTATCGGTGTGCATCTATACATATACAGGAGGCGCTGTATCGGTGTGCATCTATACATATACAGGTGGCGCTGTATCGGTGTGCATCTCTACATATACAGGAGGCAGTGAAGTTGTAGAAGCAAATAAGAAGCCTCGCCTGCATGTGTGGTTAGATTTCGTTTTGAGAAACACAGATAATGGAACAGTGACGTGTCAATTAGCGGACAGCCGGGGGCACTGCGGCACTTGGCCTGCAGAACAGCAGTCAGAACGGGACGTAATGTGGCTTGTTTAATGCACGAGAGAGCATTCAGGTGGCATTAGAAACGTCTAACGTGATACTTGCACGTCTATTGGCGGACAGAGTCACGTGGGGTCAGTAGGAGCACGTTAAGCACAGTTACACGGCTGTGTGTGCGTTCAGTTCTACAGGGACTGCGACCGTTACGAGCACGAAGTTACACGGCTGTGTGTGCGTCCAGTTCTACAGGGACTGCGACCGTTACGGGCACGAAGTTACACGGCTGTGTGTGCGTCCAGTTCTACAGGGACTGCGACCGTTACGGCACGAAGTTACACGCTGTTGTGCGTCCATTCTACAGGGACTGCGACCGTTACGAGCACGAAGTTACATGGCTGTGTGTGCGTCCAGTTCTACAGGGACTGCGACCGTTACGAGCACGAAGTTACACGGCTGTGTGTGCGTCCAGTTCTACAGGGACTGCGACCGTTACGAGCACGAAGTTACATGGGTGTATGTGCGTACAGTTCTACAGGGACTGCGACCGTTACGCACAATACTGAAACAGGAACGAGGAGAGAATATTACAATCTGAAATGGGTTGCATGTGCATGTTAGATATATATCGTGCTTCCTCTTCACGGATTGAACTATTTAACCTATTCCGGCACTAAATCTAAATTTTGAAATGAAATTGAACATATTGTTACCTGTAACTGTAATACATGTCACGATCTGTGTACTGTTTGCTTGTAATGTTTGTACTTTTCCTCTCCATAAGAACTTCTGACCAGCTGACAGATTATTATAAAATATATTATGAAATTCATGACACTAATGACCACACTAATGAACTTATCTTCAGTATCACCTAGTGTCAGCGCAATGTATCCGTAAAAATTCGAAATCCGACTTTCCTCTGTGCCATTTCAACGTACGTGTGGATGTGTCCGGCAGTTGTTCAGTCCTTCCAAGCAACAATTTCGCGTGTTTTATACGGATTCAGTTCCTACCTCACAGTAAACACTCAAAGTCTTTATTACAGAAAGTACCACGTTAGTGCTGTGTAGGGAAATATTCGAGTTTACTGTGCGAATCGTATGAAAGGTACAAATATTCTGTGCAGTCAAAATAAAAAGCTTTCTAATGTTAAAACTGGCGGTACATATAGTAACCATTGTGCTTTAAAGGGTTTAGAAACACTGTACTATTATGCCCTCGAAGTATATAATAAAGGCCATTTACGTGCTAAATTTACAAACTGAAAAATTATTTGCAACTCGGTTATCAGAAGTTACTACAGCGGTTACAAAGCTTCATTGTAAGAGGATATGTATGTTCACGTCAGGGAACAGCCCGGAGCGAAGATTCCATTCTCACAGGGCATGTTGGCGTGATGCAAATTCCGGGGTTTCGTGTCTGTATTTGCTGCAGTGGGAAATGAAGCCGTGAGATGTGTCTGTAAAGGGCCGGTACACCTGCTGCTGGCTCAGTCGCATGCAACAGTTTATGGGACAGTGTTAGATGTGGACCCGAGGCCGAATAAGGGCTATCCAAACTGAACGGCCTAACAGCGGTGGAGACAATCTTGTTACGGCGTTTCAGTCATGTTGCAACTTCACTGCGGACCAATCAATGGTGGCTTCTCAGGGGCGCTTGTATTTCGGCGGTGGGCGTCTGTTAGAACGCCGCCGTCCATCAGGCCGTCTGTACGCTAAAAATAATCGAGGATATTTGAAGAGATTTTCATGGAATTTAATACTCTGGAATTAGCTAAACTTCGTAGCTACATTAAAATTTAAGTTAAAATTCATGAAAGCAATTATCGCTTTACTTGTAGACATATGTGCATATCTTTGCGCATTATAAGCGCCAATTACTAAGTAATTATGGAAGCGAAAAAGTTTGGATAAAACTTGTGCAGAAAACTAAGAAGCACTCTTTACATTCCGTACCGTTTTATGCAAATGTCAGTTCTCGAAATCATCGTCATCATCTTCACGCCTCAACCATACTTCCTCACAGCCTGTTCCGGTCTCAATATAAACATCAAGAAGTATCTGTTATAGGCGTCCTGCCTTACTTTTGCTTGTCTGTTGACACTTCACAATATCTGTGTCTGTGTATTTTACTCGTACTAACAAGTTGCAGCCACTCACAGTCACGGTTTCCTATTTTTCCCAAAACCGGATGTGTCTTCAGTTCTTTCAAAACACTTCGACGTGTGCCATCAAGAAGAACTCGTTCCTGTTTCAGTATTCTGCATAACGGTCGCAGTCTCTGTAGAACTGGACGCAGACACAGCCGTGTAACTTCGTGCTCGTAACGGTCGCAGTCCCTGTAGAACTGGACGCACAAACAGCCGTGTAACTTCGTGCCGTAACGGTCGCAGTCCCTGTAGAACTGGACGCACACACAGCCGTGTAACTTCGTGCTCGTAACGGTCGCAGTCCTCTGTAGAACTGGAACGCACACACAGCCGTGTAACTTCGTGCTCGTAACGGTCGCAGTCCCTGTAGAACTGGACGCACACACAGCCGTGTAACTTCGTGCTCGTAACGGTCCGCAGTGCCCTGTAGAACTGGACGCAACACCAGCCGTGAACTTCGTGCTCGTAACGGTCGCAGTCCTGTAGAACTGGACACGCACACACCGTGTAACTTCGTGCTCGTAACGGTCGCAGTCCCTGTAAACTGGACGCACACACAGCAGTGTACTTCGTGCTCTAACGGTCGCAGTCCCTGTAGAACTGGACGCACACAACCGCCGTGTAACTATCGTGCTCGTAACGGTCGCAGTCCCTGTAGAACTGGACGCACACACAGCCGTGTAACTTCATGCTCGTAACGGTCGCAGTCCCTGTAGAACTGGACGCACACACAGCGTGTAACTTCGTGCTTCCCTGACACAGACCGTCCGCAATAGACGTGCAATATCACGTTTAGGCGTTTCTAATGCCACCTGAATGCTCTCTCGTGCATTAAACAAGCCACATTACGTCCCGTTCTGACTGCTGTTCTGCAGGCCAAGTGCCGCAGTGCCCCCGGCTGTCCCGCTAATTGACACGTCACTGTTCCATTATCTGTGTTTCTCAAAACGAAATCTAACCACACATGCAGGCGAGGCTTCTTATTTGCTTCTACAACTTCACTGCCTCCTGTATATGTATAGATGCACACCGATACAGCGCCACCTGTATATGTATAGATGCACACCGATACAGCGCCACCTGTATAGTATAGATGCACACCGATACAGCGCCACCTGTATATGTACAGATGCACACCGATACAGCGCCACCTGTATATGTATAGATGCACACCGATACAGCGCCACCTGTATATGTACAGATGCACACCGATTCAGCGCCACCTGTATATGTATAGATGCACACCGATACAGCGAAACCCTGACGTAGCGTCCATGGTTTTGTATTGGACAAATTCTATTATATTATTGAAAGAAATATTAAAGTTTTTTTTTCGAATGCCTCTTTTTGATTACAGCTAAAGTCTTTTATATTCCATCGTAAGTTCAATGTTAGCAGACAGAAGCCATTTTAATTCTTCATTTTTCTTCAATTATTACCTTCATTTCTTCATTCCAAATTTTGAGGTATTTCCTTCTGTGTTTGATTTTGTTTTCCTTCGATCCTCATTTGCAGCTCTTTGTATTTCATTTTGTATATCGCTGCATTCTTGCTCTTTATTGTTGCTTTCTTTGGTGTTCTCGACTGTTCTAGAATTATTCTTGTTTACGAACATTTTCGCTGTTATAATTCAGTAATCTAGTTTTATGTATTGTCTGCGGAGATGAGTAAACACAAGTGAGCGAACGCGCTCGAATTGCTACTTTATTCGCACTCTACATATCCACCCTCCTTCCTTTAATGTGTAAGTGAAGTACAATTATGCACGCAAAACTGAATCATATTGCCGGTTTTAATTAGACAGCCGATAGCTAATTATGTTCAACAAATGGCGTTGGCTGAATCTGAACATCAGTCACGTGACGTAGATCTTGTAAGCTGTGCGCAGTGCGCGCATTGCTGCCGGAACAGCAAAACAGCACACGATTTCTGTGCCGAGCGCCCTAGCAAGACGAACACGCCTTCTGACCGACACTTTGTCGTGTTCGTACCTGCAGGGCTTTTGTGCAAGTGATGTAAGCAGCGAGCTACAACGTGGCCGATCGCAGTTCGAGTGTCATGGGAGGCTGGAGGGGTGCGTTACACAGGGGTGGAACTGCTTCTGAGTTTATTTTTGTGTCGTGATGCGTGGCTGTTCTGATGTTGCCGTTTGAATGGAGCACTCTGTGCTGGAGAGCAGCTGCACATACAGCTGGGGCTGCAATAAATTGACCAGGAAGATTTGCAAATCCCTACCGCTGGACCCTGTAGTGAGCCAACTGAATCCACTATACTCCCTCGAAAGCCATTTATTAAGGAAAAACCTGAAGAAATTATGCGTGGTTTGCAGAGGCGTGCTCTAAGAAGCACTCAACGTAAAGTGCTGTCGCGCTCGCAGTCGCTGGTGCAATTTGTAGGCTTTGTTGGAATTGTTGTGCTGCTGGTGGTGTGTGACCGCGTTGTTGTGCGTCGGCAGGAGTGAGTGCGTGAGTGAGAGCGAGTGACTGTATGAGTGAGTGTGCGCGTGAGTGTGCGAGTGCGTGCGTGTGTGTGCGATTGCGTGTGTGAGTGTGTGAATGTGCGCGTGCGAGAGTGTGTGTGTGTGAGAGTAAGTGTTTGAGAGTGTGAGTGAGTGAGTGAGTGTGCTGACTGTTAAGGACACAGGCAAACAGGAATAAAGGGGTAAAAATAAAAATAAATATGATAGGAAAGCAAAAACATTTGAATTATTTCTGTATGAGAAAGAAGAGGGGACAAAGTAAAACAGAGTAACAGAAACAGACAAAACGAGGGATAGAAGAAACATTAATGCGGACACGAGAGAGAGAGGAAGACAGACAAAAAGCAAGGGAAAAAACAAAAACCGAAGAAAAAAAGAATTTGGAGTAAATCTAGTGAAAAGAAAAGAAGAAATGAAGAAATAATAGACAGGGTAGTAGAAGAAAGACAGATAGGGGAAATCAAGTAAAGGAAAGAAGCGGTTGTATAATGGAACGAACGAAAATAGAAAGAAGGCAGATAAATGCTGAAGAAGTCGTGCGAGGTACGTGCAACACTTGGATCGACCTTTCAGGTTGCATCACTCAGGCGTGCTCAATCCTGTGGTCAATCCTGACCTCTGGCAGAAGTATTCGTTAGGCACTGCAGGCTGATACGTGACTGCAGTCCGACCCTCCCTACAAAAACAACTCTCAGCTCCGTTTACACTTTGTCCTATTCCTCTGTTATTTTTTGCTCCCTGCATGTAGCACAAAAATGAAATTAGAACCGGTTGTTGCTGCTACGTAAGAAGGCGTCTTTTGAGAGCGGCCCGCTGAAGGAGCTTTTTATTGCGAGTATTATTGGCCTCGGGGCGTGTTCCGTACTGGCAGGGGATCCCCATTGTGCAGTTTTCAGCTCCATCACCGGCCACTTTACACCTCAACAGCTAGTCCGCATCAAGCCTGTGCTTCACTGACACTTGCGGAAGTGCGAGGCGTTACTGCGTGTGTTCATTTGTGGCTTATGAGCGACGTACTCAGAGCGCAGACGGAACAGCGTCGAATGACTAATGACAAGTGAAGTGACAATACTCGGACGTTGGCATTTGCCTGGAAGGACTCACGAGGTAACTACGGGCAGTCTCACATATTCCATATGGCATATTCCGAACACGAAAGAAGGTCACGTGAATCAGCCACTCAAACGCGCACCACGTGTAGGTTTCTGAGGGTCCTTTCGAATTACAGAGTGTGTTATTAAGCTACAAGCACGTGAAAATGACGGAGCAACAAATTGTATTACGAGTCGTATGAAACAGTTTCTTTCGCTGCGAGATGTGAATGCCAGACGTAGTGAGCCTCTGTGCTCTGTGCCTCCCAGTCGCCAGCCGATATTTGTGGACTGATACGCTAGCTGCCCGGAGTTTCCTTGGCCAGTTGGAAATCACCAGGCTGAAAGAACATTTTGCTGCTTTCACGTAACGTGAATGTTCGTCACCATATTCACAAAACTCCGTTATAATAGTCCACCTGGCATGTTTATTCGGTGTTCAGGCTGGTGTTCGAATACACCTTTTTGTAAAATCTTTATAGCGCAGTCCATTTAGTGACTCGCTACGGGCTGGACGAATCCCGGTGGGGGCGAGATTTTCCGCACCCGTCCAGACTGGCCCTGGGGCTCACCCAGCCTCTTGTACAGTGGGTATCGTCTCTTTCCCGGGGTGAAGCGTCCGGGAGTGGCGTTAACCACCAATTTCCCTCTAGAACCGAGGTTAAAGAAGGAGTGGAATTATACCTCTACTCGTCCTCTGTGCCTTCATGGCACGTTAGGCCTATACGGTGAACTTCGCTTTTTATAAAGTCTGTATGTTGTTGACGATGGTGTCAGTAGCGCAGACTGCATGATTGATGGAAGTGGAAGTGGAAGGGTCGTGGAACAAGCAGTCTTCGATGTATAACAGCTATCATGCCGGAAATTGCCTAGAAGAGCTATGCAAACCACAAAACCTCACGACACTGAGGCCCGGTATTTGGGCCCGGGACATTCCCACACAAAGCAGTGGTGCCAACCACTCACAAGCTAGCAGAACGAGATGCACGTCTGTTCGTGTTCGCGTGCTCTAGAGACACGCTGCAACTTCGAATTGCACTGGCCGATGGACTGCCACTGCCTGCTCATCTTCATTTGTCATGCTTTGACGGGACGTAACCGGTTCAAAATAAAAGCACGTGGTCAGCATTAATAATTGCGATAATGAAAATTGAGTTGCGCGTTGACGTCATTTGTTGACTAACGTGCAACAATAACGTTTATAAAAATAGTTGTTCTTAGGCCTTCACAGCTCTTATTTTTAAGTTTATTGTTTTTAGATTGTGACATCCTGTAGTCTTGAACTTGTATACCAAGTTTCGGAGAAAAATGCTTCCTCCCTCTTCAGGGTATAATTGAAACTTGTGAATACCGATTAAGTTCCATCGGTAGGTTGCAAAGAGTATTGTCAATCAAATCCACGGGACGGATTGGAGCCAGTACAGGAAATGTAACAAAGTGTGCATTGTGCCTAATTACATTGAGCCAGTACAGGAAATGTAACAAACTGTGCATTGTGCCTAATTACATTGAGCCAGTACAGGAAATGTAACAAACTGTGCATTGTGCCTAATTACATTGAGCCAGTACAGGAAATGTAACAAAGTGTGCATTGTGCCTAATTACATTGAGCCAGTACAGGAAATGTAACAAACTGTGCATTGTGCCTAATTACATTGAGCCAGTACAGGAAATGTAACAAAGTGTGCATTGTGCCTAATTACATTGAGCCAGTACAGGAAATGTAACAAACTGTGCATTGTGCCTAATTACATTGAGCCAGTACAGGAAATGTAACAAACTGTGCATTGTGCCTAATTACATTGAGCCAGTACAGGAAATGTAACAAACTGTGCATTGTGCCTAATTACATTGAGCCAGTAAGGAAATGTAACAAACTGTGCATTGTGCCTAATTACATTGAACCAGTACAGGAAATGTAACAAATTGTGCATTGTGCCTAATTACATTGAGCCAGTACAGGAAATGTAACAAACTGTGCATTGTGCCTAATTACATTGAGCCAGTACAGGAAATGTAACAAAGTGTGCATTGTGCCTAATTACATTGAGCCAGTACAGAAAATGTAACAAAGTGTGCATTGTGCCTAATTACATTGAGCCAGTACAGGAAATGTAACAAAGTGTGCATTGTGCCTAATTACATTGAGCCAGTACAGGAAATGTAACAAACTGTGCATTGTGCCTAATTACATTCTAACAGTCTGTGACAGATGCTCAATTGCGTCCTTCATTTCTTATACTGTTTGTTGTTTGATTTGTGTTACAAGCGGTCAGTGGCTCCGAATATGTATTATGAACATGAGGGGATTCGTGTAACATGACTGGCAGAGGATTTGGAAGGAGTTTTTCGTGTCCTCCACGATATAGTTTTCTGGCCTTTGCCTTAAGTGCTGAGTAAAACCATGAAAAACATGATTCATGTTATATAAATTCTCAAAGGTTCTGACGATTGGTCCAATGATTGAGGTTAGCTCTATCTAAGGGACCCAACACAGTAGGTGTCTCCCTCCCCCTTCACCTGAAGACGGAAGCATATCCAGCTTCCGAAACGTCGTGTTATCTAGTTATTTTAGATTTCCGGACGATGGACGAAGTCCAGAAACCCATTAGTTTTCAATGATTCATGTTCGCCAATAACCCGCCTGCTATTGGACGAAGGAATTTCCCGAATTCAATTCTGATATTTCTTGAAAATCTTACATTTCTTTATTGCCTTGGGAGGTTCGTTAACCTCCGTGAGTCCTCGTGCCGCGAGTGGAGCCCAGGCTCTGGGCCTGTGCAGACAGACGCACTGTGCTGATTAGTGTAACTTCACAATGCCGACAGTCCTTTGTGCTTCATGTAAGCCTGTCGCTGTACGACATGTGGCAAGTTTCAACGCCTCATGCCTGCAACTGTATTGATGTTTGATTCATACTTCTTATTATCTGACTTATTCATTCTAATTTCAGCGTCACAGCGAGTAGAAAAACACAGAGGCGGGCAGTTCCTGCACACAACACTGACTCATGACCTATTCGTTCATATTCGCCCCCCTCCCTGCACCGCCGATATTTTGTGACGCGGTGCTGTTTAGATGCTTCCCCAGACGCTTTGTTACAGACGTCAGCAGCTTCGTGGTATCGACGGTACATTTGTTTTGTGAAATGTGATGTTTTCATTGTGTTGAATGTCAAAATTGGCCTGCTCTGTGGAACACGACGCCACGTAGTTTGGTAGGTGGAGGCGGCGTCTTACTCCTGACCGTTGGCACCTTCCATCGACCTGCTGCAAGCGGAATCTTATACGACAGTTCCAGTAGAAATGCCACATTTTTTGAGAAATCCCAGTGCTTTATTTTATTCCTGTGCAAGCTGAAATTAATGGGATTTGGTCAGGCAAAACTGTAGTATATCTAGTGCACAGAAAACTGTAGTATATCTAATGCACAGAAAACTGTAGTATATCTAGTGCACAGAAAACTGTAGTATATCTAGTGCACATAAAACTGTAGTATATCTAGTGCACAGAAAACTGTAGTATATCTAGTGCACAGAAATTTGAGATTATGAAGAAAACAATGCCGGAAATTGAATTTTTCGAAAGGTAAATTTTTGGCTTCTTTTCCCACGAGGTTAGGACTGTTTGTCACATCCGCATCCCTAGATTAAGGCACTGCCTACGAACACCTGCAAACATATCTTGTGTTTGTAGTTCTGTCACATTTATGTGAGTGTCAAAGCGCTAATTGGTGAGGTCGACAGAAGAAAATATTTTACATTTCTAAGAAAAATGACCTATTTTATTTTTAAACAGACAAATAGAAAATCGACAGTGAAGAAGTGTTCATTAAGGGAAAACGGTTAAATTATAATTGTGGTGTGTGTCGTGGGCTGTCTGCTGATATGACAACAAACGTACTTTGTGTGTGTCGTGGCTGTCTGCTGATATGACAACAAACGTACTTTGTGTGTGTCGTGCGGCTGTCTGCTGATATGACAACAAACGTACTTTGTGTGTGTCGTGCGGCTGTCTGCTGATATGACAACAAACGTACTTTGTTCACTCAGTCGACAAACATTTGTTGTTTGTTTTGGAATTGTGCCGACTGCATGAAAATCAGTTTTGCTCTCAAGTTAAATTATATGCATACTTAGTGGTATTAATCAAGAATATTTTTGCATCATTTCTTTATTTTACGTATTACAGTGAAATATAAATAAATTTGTTTTTACACTTTTTTAATTTTTAATTGTAGAAACTTCATTAGCAATAAGGACACTTTGTTATTTGAATCTTTCGAAGAGGTTAAAGTGAAGGTTGGCATTTCTTACAGTCACTGTGAGTCTTGACCTCCTTGTGGAGGTGCAGCTCCATTCTTTCTTAAAATTTGATATTGGATGGATGTAAGTGTTAGCGTGACGCCCCGACCGATTGACCACCGGGGGAGAACAGTACGGTGCCACTGAACAGGAGGATGGGAGAGGCCCTGAACCGATTTTAGCGTAGTGGCGCCGAGAATACGACGTGTTTCGACTTTCGCCAGTCGCTGTCTGTCACTGTTGTGTTGGGGTCCGTTCAGAAGGCGGCCGTTGCAAATCCTTCGGGGGAATTTGTGCGATATCAGATTGGTCTGAGGATGGCACAGCACAGCACAGCACAGCACAGCACAGCACAGCACAGCCAGCACTAAGTTAATCGGGCCATCAGTCTGGGCTGCGCCGTATTTGTGCTACGGACACACAACTCTGCTCGTGTCACGTGTAATTTTTCAGACGGGAAATTTTGAATTAATCACAGGTCTCGCGGATCATTGATTATCGGCGCAATGGCGTCTGTCGTCGACAGGTCTTCCCCTTTCCTCTCCTGTTCTCTTGCCACAGAATGTTCCAAAAGTACCTTCACTCTGGTACAGTCATCTGACCTTTACACTTTTCGCATTCCATAATCACGTGACAGCTGTCACCTACAAATTTCGCATTAGTACAGTAGGCCTAATTCTCGGGCCGCACAGCTGATAGCGCTTGAGGCTGGTGTAGTTCAGTCCGTGTAGCGCTGGCCTATGGACTGCGTGATCTTTGGTTCGATCCCGTGCAGGGTCAACTGTTTTAATGTTCTCCGAAACGTCCAGAACAGCTGTGGGGCCAATCCAGCCTTATATTCAATGGCTCCGGGGTTAAAGCGGCCGTGGCCTGAAGTTGACCACTCACCTCCAAATAGTACCGAAGTTAAGAACGCGTAGAGCAATACACTCATTCCCCTTGTATGCCTTCGTGTTATTTTGCCTTCACTGCGCCTTTCAGACAGCCGACGAAGCTAATGTTGCGATGAGCCGTGTGCGTCTGTGTTATTGAGGTGTGGGCAGCTGTGAAGGATGTTTGTTATGGTGCAATATATTGTTATTGTTACAAGAGCTTTCGTCTGCGCAATAAAACTGCAATTTAGGTTACAAAAACGCCCTCTTTAAGTAAATGTGTATATGTATGTTGGTTTTATATGCAGAGGACTGAGCAACATAACAACCGTGAAACTAACTAAATAAAGAAAGAAGTGACTGTCTTTCTGATTCTTCAGATGCCCAACTAAGACATTCACTTTACACGAAATTAAGTGACTAATTCAAGGACCTACTCCCTCATTAACCTATGAAGTCACTAACGCATTAACTGATTAAGTACAGTCGAACCCGGTTATAACGACATCGGTTTATACGACACCTCATCTATAGCGTCAGATATTCATGTGTACCAATTAATTCGTCACTTAACCATAACATTATACTCCTCGGTTATAACGACACTCGTTTATAATGACAAGAAGTATTCAGTCCCTTTCATGACGTTATAACCGGGTTCGCCTGTGTTTCAATTACCAGGTAACTTACTAGGTGATGAAGTGACAATGAAGTATCTGCAAGTGTTGTCTTGTGTATGAATGGGCGTATGGTTGACCAACTGCCAATAAATGAGTCAGCCACAGCCGATAATCCTACCGCTTGAGTCAACACAAGTCCCTGCCTCCACTGGACCATTGCTAGGGGAAAGTTCTGTTTGCTCTCTCACTGGTTTACACAGACACGATTAGGCTATACTGAGACGGTAATTGACCGTGAGAGACATGAAAATTGGCACACGAATTTTTCGTCGGAGAATACGAAGGACTGGGTACACTTTAAAGGCATAAGCCTGTAGTACATGTTAATATTAACTGCAGTTTAATTATACAACCTGGATGAAAATGTGTGAATACAGTCACTTAGCTTGCAACAGGGCTGTTAGGACAAAGTGTTTGCCTAGAGTGCTGTGGAGTTTTTGACTGGCTGAGCAAGACGGACTGCCATGTGGAGAGTTGATTAGTTAGACGATAACTGATTGATTTGCCGAAACGTTTGGAAGAATTCTCCCATGTTTTTACTTATAATACAAGTTCTTGAAAAATATTAACATGGTAGCATCGCGGATTAGAAGCAACAGTGATGACATGTAATGCAGGTATCTGACATTGTGCTAGCGTTATAATGATTGGTAGCAACAGTGATGACATGTAATGCAGGTGTCTGACATTGTGCTAGCGTTATAATGATTGGTAGCAACAGTGATGACATGTAATGCAGGTGTCTGACATTGTGCTAGCGTTATAATGATTGGTAGCAACAGTGATGACATGTAATGCAGGTGTCTGACATTGTGCTAGCGTTATAATGATTGGTAGCAACAGTGATGACATGTATGCAGGTGTCTGACATTGTGCTAGCGTTATAATGATTGGTACAACAGTGATGACATGTATGCGGTGTCTGCATTGTGCTAGCGTTATAATGATTGGTAAGCAACAGTGATGACATGTAATGCAGGTGTCTGACATTGTGCTAGCGTTATAATGATTGATTGTTAGTATCGTGCATTCTGTTAAACGTTCTTTGGCATAAAGGAACATGGCGGCTTTGCGTATTTTCTTCTTGCAAATGCAAAATAATGCAATCTTGCCCGTAGATTGTGTGTTAAGTATACCGTTTCCTAGGATAGTGATCAACCGTATAGTTTGGAGCTGTACATCTACACACACGTTCGCACCGCGTCACATATCAGTACGTTTAGTTCACATGATGACGTAGACACATCACGTCACATATCAGTACGTTCAGTTCACATGGTGACGTAGACACATCACGTCACATATCAGTACGTTCAGTTCACATGGTGACATAGACACATCACGTCACATATCAGTACGTTCAGTTCACATGGTGACGTAGACACATCACGTCACATATCGGTACGTTCAGTTCACATGGTGACGTAGACACATCACGTCACATATCAGTACGTTCAGTTCACATGGTGACGTAGACACATCACGTCACATATCAGTACGTTCAGTTCACATGGTGACGTAGACACATCACGTCACATATCAGTACGTTCAGTTCACATGGTGACGTAGACACATCACGTCACATATCAGTACGTTCAGTTCACATGGTGACGTAGACACATCACGTCACATGTCGGTACGTTCAGTTCACATGGTGACGTAGACACATCACGTCACATATCAGTACGTTCAGTTCACATGGTGACGTAGACACATCACCTAAACCAATGACTAGTGCGCTCTATGCGAAGTGCTCAGAATTTCCAGGGGCTACTAAATTGACCACACGAAGTCGCGTGCTCTAAATGGCGCGACAGTCCAACTCGGGCCTAGGACGTCTCATTGTTGACGTTTCTAGATCACACACACACCCGGTAGGACTCCTCTGAACGAGTGACCACCCCGTCGTACAGGCCGCTACCTACACAACACACAACAAACACAACAGACGAACATCCATGCTCTCAGCGGGTTTCGAATCCGCGATCCAAGCAATCGAGCGTCCGCAGACCTACGCCTTAGACCACACGGACACCGGGATCGGCCATGGGCTTGAAAACTGATATAGGATAAATCTGGAGGGCTGTTAGGAGCTTCGTGTCGTCTTTGTTTCCTTCCACATGCCTTCAAATGCACCATCCGCAATCATCCTATTTTTGACCCTACATAACCTATGGACCTGAAAGACGTCATTACACAATTTAAGGATCAGTGGGACACCAGCTCTTGTCCCTTCTGAAGACAGACCAACGTGGCTGTGCGCTGCTGTGGCAGCTGCTTCACCTCGCAGTAGGACCATCCATTACTGCAGGTGTGGAGAAGTCAGTCGTCGTGGGATGGGGGATCTTTCCTATCTAGTTTTGGGGCGGAGGCAGTCCTTTGTCTGGCTGGGCACCAAATATCATCTAAATCCCGAATCCTCCCTGCCTAACGACAACAACAATACCACGTCATAATTAACTTCTGAGACATCTAGTGGATGACAAATGAAACACAGATATCAACGACTGCAACACGCCAACAAAAGACTAACTTTTCTCCCTCTGGCGGCTGCAGACCTTCCACAAAGAGTATTAAAGGTAGGCCGCGCCTATATTTTATGTAATGCCTACATAATGTTTTACAGGTATAATCATTTGTTATTAAAGTGACACAAAACTTCTTGCGTGAAAGAAAGGTTTATCACTGTCGTACATTCTACGCTTACGTGCCGTGGTTCTATACGCTATGCAGAACGTAAACATTTGTGTGGCTCAAATTGTGTTTTCATACATTACGTTAATATAGTCATATGTAGGTGAATTTCAATAAGCAAGCGCGCTTATATTATAGAAATGTTACTTTCATGTGTTGTTAAGGCAGCATTCTTGTATAACTCACATGCAGGTACTTCGTACAATAGGCTGCGACGATAGACTGCAGCCGATTATTGCACAAATATGGCGGCTGTCGGAGTGACACACAGGCATGTGCAAGATACATTGTTTCATGCTTTGGTATTCAGAATTATCCCACAATGTATTTATAATCTAAAAACAGGAACTTCATTACAAATATAGCGACAGCACCTTTTATTAGTATTTTCTGTCTTGGTTTTTTCATCGCTTCTAATAAAATAGTGCGGTGGATAAACCCGGTCGTCAGCGCGGTCTATATACCAGGTAGTTCTGATGGTGCTATGAAGAGTGGTGTCTGACGTGGTGTGAGGCCGTGGGGTGTCGTTCCTCTGAAAAGTCAGCAGATTTGTGCCAGACTACACGGTGTCATATTAGAAGGCGGAAATCTTCAGTTAGACTTCACTTTAAGAAAGAGACTACATTTGTGGTCAGGGAGGACTCAGGTGTCAAACGGGCAGAAGCAAGTCACTTTGTGCTGTTGTGGTGGAAATGTGTAGCGCAAGTTTTGTCTGCCATTAGATGCCAGTGACTGTGCTGTGCTGTGTGTCTGCAGAAACACAGATGCCAGTGACTGATGTGCTGCGTTTCTGCAGAAACACAGATGACAGTGACTTGCTGTGCTGTGTGTCTGCAGAAACACAGATGCCAGTGACTGATGTGCTGCGTGTCTGCAGAAACACAGATGCCAGTGACTGATGTGCTGCGTTTCTGCAGAAACACAGATGACCAGTGACTGTGCTGTGCTGGTTTCTGCAGAAACACAGATGCCAGTGACTGATGTGCTGCGTGTCTGCAGAAACACAGATGCCAGTGACTGATGTGCTGCGTTTCTGCAGAAACACAGATGCCAGTGACTGTGCTGTGCTGTGTGTCTGCAGAAACACAGATGCCAGTGACTGTGCTGTGCTGCGTGTCTGCAGAAACACAGATGCCAGTGACTGTGATTTGCTGCGTGTCTGCAGAAACACAGATGTCAGTGACTGTGATTTGCTGCGTGTCTGCAGAAACACAGATGCCAGTGACTGTGATGTGCTGCGTGTCTGCAGAAACACAGATGCCAGTGACTGATGTGCTGCGTTTCTGCAGAAACACAGATGCCAGTGACTGTGCTGTGCTGCGTGTCTGCAGAAACACAGATGCCAGTGACTGTGATGTGCTGCGTGTCTGCAGAAACACAGATGTCAGTGACTGTGATTTGCTGCGTGTCTGCAGAAACACAGATGCCAGTGACTGTGCTGTGCTGCGTGTCTGCAGAAACACAGATGTCAGTGACTGTGATTTGCTGCGTGTCTGCAGAAACACAGATGCCAGTGACTGTGATTTGCTGCGTGTCTGCAGAAACACAGATTGCAGTGACTGTGATTTGCTGCGTGTCTGCAGAAACACAGATGCCAGTGACTGTGATGTGCTGCGTGTCTGCAGAAACACAGATGCCAGTGACTGATGTGCTGCGTTTCTGCAGAAACACAGATGCCAGTGACTGTGCTGTGCTGCGTGTCTGCAGAAACACAGATGCCAGTGACTGTGATGTGCTGCGTGTCTGCAGAAACACAGATGTCAGTGACTGTGATTTGCTGCGTGTCTGCAGAAACACAGATGCCAGTGACTGTGATTTGCTGCGTGTCTGCAGAAACACAGATGCAGTGACTGTGATGTGCTGCGTGTCTGCAGAAACACAGATGTCAGTGACTGTGATTGCTGCGTGTCTGCAGAAACACAGATGTCAGTGACTGTGATGTTGCTGCGTGTCTGCAGAAACACAGATGCCCAGTGACTGTGATGTGCTGCGTGTCTGCAGAAACACAGATGTCAGTGACTGTGATGTGCTGCGTGTCTGCAGAAACACAGATGTCAGTGACTGATGTGCTGCGTGTCTGCAGAAACACAGATGTCAGTGACTGATGTGCTGCGTGTCTGCAGAAACACAGATGTCAGTGACTGATGTGCTGCGTGTCTGCAGAAACACAGATGCCAGTGACTGATGTGCTGCGTGTCTGCAGAAACACAGATGTCAGTGACTGATGTGCTGCGTGTCTGCAGAAACACAGATGTCAGTGACTGATGTGCTGCGTGTCTGCAGAAACACAGATGTCAGTGACTGATGTGCTGCGTGTCTGCAGAAACACAGATGTCAGTGACTGATGTGCTGCGTGTCTGCAGAAACACAGATGCCAGTGACTGTGATGTGCTGCGTGTCTGCAGAAACACAGATGCCAGTGACTGTGATGTGCTGCGTGTCTGCAGAAACACAGATGTCAGTGACTGTGATGTGCTGCGTGTCTGCAGAAACACAGATGTCAGTGACTGTGATGTGCTGCGTGTCTGCAGAAACACAGATGCCAGTGACTGTGATGTGCTGCGTGTCTGCAGAAACACAGATGCCAGTGACTGTGATGTGCTGCGTGTCTGCAGAAACACAGATGCCAGTGACTGTGATGTGCTGCGTGTCTGCAGAAACACAGATGTCAGTGACTGTGATGTGCTGCGTGTCTGCAGAAACACAGATGCCAGTGACTGTGATGTGCTGCGTGTCTGCAGAAACACAGATGCCAGTGACTGTGATGTGCTGCGTGTCTGCAGAAACACAGATGCCAGTGACTGTGATGTGCTGCGTGTCTGCAGAAACACAGATGTCAGTGACTGTGATTTGCTGCGTGTCTGCAGAAACACAGATGCCAGTGACTGTGATGTGCTGCGTGTCTGCAGAAACACAGATGCCAGTGACTGTGATGTGCTGCGTGTCTGCAGAAACACAGATGCCAGTGACTGTGATGTGCTGCGTGTCTGCAGAAACACAGATGTCAGTGACTGTGATGTGCTGCGTGTCTGCAGAAACACAGATGCCAGTGACTGTGATGTGCTGCGTGTCTGCAGAAACACAGATGTCAGTGACTGTGATGTGCTGCGTGTCTGCAGAAACACAGATGCAGTGACTGTGATTGCTGCGTGTCTGCAGAAACACAGATGTCAGTGACTGTGATGTGCTGCGTGTCTGCAGAAACACAGATGCAGTGATAGATAGATGATTCGACGATTTTCGGTTATTTGCAACGTTATCTTAATGGTATAACGCAAAAGAAAACATTTTTTTTAGTTTTTCGTCAGTACGATTACTGCTTAAGGAAATAACATGCCAGAAATTCTAAAATATCAGGCGACATCTGTCAGCATTGTACTGCTTACATGACATCTGTCAGCATTGTACTGCTTACATGACATCTGTCAGCATTGTACTGCTTACATGACGCGAGTTCTGTATATAAATTCTTCGTTGTACCATTATTCTATTATTGCCATTACAGTCTGTTTATGACGCCTTGTGTTACATAAATTTGTGCTGTATGAGAGCCATTGTTATTACCAGCTTGCACTTAATGTCACAAGTCAACACATATAGCAATAAATGTGATGTGGCATAATTACAGGAAATATGTAACGAATTAATTGATGTATAATTCACAGGTACTTAAATGAATCTATTTTGTAGGCAATACAGTAATTACACGTTACATGTTCTGCTTCAGACATGATATTTAAGGACACCATATCGCAGTGGCGTCACTGAACGGCAGGGTGGGGAGTGGAGTTTTGGCTCCTTCAGTACCAGAATTTGCAAAAATGCGCCCAGTATTTTCAACATGCCTATCTCTGTCTGTCCTTCCGTCCGTCTGTCCTCGTGTGACAAGCCGAGAAGTAAGTCTCACTGCATGTAACAGAACTCGATATAGGGAGTGCCGGAAAAGGTTAGCCGACACGTCCAACTTTTAATAAGAGACAGGCCTACTGTACGTGTTATGTGTAGTCTACAAGCGTTTCTGCAGGACTAACTAATCAGTGCGCGCGCAGAGTCCTGAATGTTTATATGAACGGAGAATATTTGCAGCAAGTGCTGTGGGCAAGACTGACTCACGCCTCTGATACCAGTACACTTTTACGCAAGTCTTACAGTTGTCGAGATAATTAGAGGAAAGTGATTGAAATCCCGGACCTCTTAGCCTCCTCTCAGATTTCCTCACTTGTTTTCTTCAGCCCCACTGCTGTGGGGCTACCCAGCCTTCGGTCCTATGTGTGCCTGTGCATTTATCGTGAAGCTGATAGACACCTTCGTGTAGTGCCCAGGTCAGACAGTATGCGCCTTTTGTCTTCATGGCGTATTGTGGTTTTCTGGGCACAGTGTAGCTGGTGGTTACCGACGTTTCAGAGCTATCTGCTGCGTCGATTTTCAGGGCGGAAGATGGAGACAGCAGGTTCCTTCAGGACGTTTGTACCAAACTACCAGTTATGTTCCCATAACCCAGAAGACCATAAAGTAAAGCTAGGGAACGAAAAGCCTCAGTGTAATGCACTGTCTTTAGGACACTCTGCCAGCAACGTTTGTGTGTGGCTGCATCACTAACATTTCATTTCTCCGACTTTGCCTGCGACGGGCAATAAACCGCGACGCCAACGGAACTGTATTCGGGTGTCTTGATTTCGGTTAGCATCTTCATGTGGCCCTGTGGGTGCTGTAATATTCACGTCCCGTCTCTTTCTAATGAGTACGACGGAGGGGGTTCCATCATCCAATCATTGAGTACTTTTGAGAAGTTTGACCAATAGTGGGGTGGTAGGGAGGCCGACGAGCCAATAAGGACGTGGTGGCCTGGCGCATGGACCTAGAGTGAGGGCTAGGTAAACACACTGCCTGCAGTTGTCTGCGAGGGACTGCGCGTACGAGGCACGTTACGCGAGCCACGTGCTTTCTACGAGGTTCGTTCCGCGTTTACATCTTTCATACCGCAACAAAGTAATTTGTGCTTCTTTGTGAACGGTGTTGTGAATTTTGTAGCGGCTGAAGACAGCATTTTGTTGGTTAAAATAGATACTAGAAGGGTCACAGATATGGTCTGCTGTGTGTAGCTGGGCGGGCAGTCAATAGATATCGACATAGGAATATGATAGCTTGATATTACATGATAAGGAGATGTACATAGTGTTTAATAATGATGGAACTACTGGCTCGTTGTGTCTTGTATTATGTGTTTAAAGTTGCTGTGATTGTTTTGTGATAACTGGAAGAAATCAAAGAGGTTCCTCTGAAGGTTGTTGACCGTGACCTAGCATGCTGTCGGTGTGATATACATCAACATTGCTGTGCGAAAATATGGCAATTGATTTCAACGTTACTGGACTGGACTTTATTACTGTCTTCAGTTATCGTGTGTTAAGACGTACCTAGTTAAGTCCACACAGTATTGTTTTGTCAAGATGCCTGTGCTTCAGATATGTGTACATACAAACACGAAGTTAGTGACCTTGCTGCGTGTTTCGTAATACTGTGCCCCTTTCGAGTGTCAACTGTTGGTTGCTACTGTTAGCTCGCTGGCTCTGCTTGCAGAACGAAGACTGCTGCCAGGTCACCATGAGGGCAGTGATGTTCGTACACGTACAAGTTCTGCTGCACCTGGCCGTTCCACTGCCCCGGTGCACACTCGCTGCGCAGTCGAGCTCTGGCCACTGGCTGTGAGTACACAAATATGTAGACCTATGCTTATGTTAAGGCAGCTGTGAGTACACAAATATGTAGACCTATGCTTATGTTAAGGCAGCTGTGAGTACACAAATATGTAGACTATGCTTAGTTAAGCAGCTGTGAGTACACAAATATGTAGACTAGCTTATGTTAAGGCAGCTGTGAGTACACAAATATGTAGACCTATGCTTATGTTAAGGCAGCTTGCTATCTACAGATCCAGCATGATACAAATGATGCGCGTTTTCCTTTAATTAACTAACTCCATGGAGCAGAATCCTTCTTGAGAAGCTAACAGGTCCTCAGCTAGTCAAGAAATTCCCCGCGTTTTATAGAACCCGAAGGTTCATTACCGCATTCACAACAGCCCGCCACCTGTCCCTATCCTGAGTCATATAAATCCAGTCCATGCTCCCCAACCCACTTCTTGAAGATCCATTTTAATATTATCCTCCCATCTACGCCTGGGTCTTCCAAGTGGTCTCCTTCCCTCAGGTCTCCCCACCAAAATCCTATATGCACCTCTCCCCTCCCCCATACGTGCTACATGCCCCGCCCACCTCATTCTTCTTGATTTGATCACCCCCATAATATTTGGTGATAAGTACAGATCATTAAGTTCCTCGTTATGTAGTCTTCTCCACTCCCCTGTTACCTCGTCCCTCTTAGGCCCAAATATCCCCCTCAGCACCCTATTCTCGAACACCCTCAGCCTATGTTCCTCCCTCAGTGTGACAGACCAAGTTTCACACCCATACAAAACAACAACAAAATTATACTTCTGTATATCTTAATCTTTGTATTTTTGGATAGCAAACTGGAAGACACAACATCCTGCACCGAATGATAACAAGGCGCCT
Organism: Reticulitermes speratus; assembly: GCA_021186555.1. Classification (NCBI taxonomy): domain Eukaryota; kingdom Metazoa; phylum Arthropoda; class Insecta; order Blattodea; family Rhinotermitidae; genus Reticulitermes; species Reticulitermes speratus. Next base: position 57,501,035 of record JAJKFL010000001.1, on the reverse strand, counting down.
TTTCCTTTACCTGTGTTTAATATGGCAGGTGCATAAACAGTCTTAGCAGGAAAGTCTGAAGCGAAGACAGTGCTGAGAAGATTTGTCAAAGTGGCAGTAGTTACAGTGTGAGGATGTAGTGGGATCGAGTGTACTGCCTGACGATTGTGTCTAATGTACTGGGTTTCCCGACCAGAATTCTGAATGAATTTCTCATTTCTCCCATAGCTGTTAAATTCCGTGTGTAATACATCCTAGGAAATTAAATCGGGCTAGAAATTTATTAATTGTTAGGATTACTTGTTTTCTGAACTTTGTGGTCTACTGTTGTACAAAAACCACGTGGCTCTGTTTCCGCCCTCAGACGAGTTTGACAAACACAGGGCCCCAGACAGACAACAGCCATTACAGTAGATGCCTGCACACCCTTTTGTCATGCGACAGAAACAGATCACTGTGTTTGCAAACGGCTACTAAGCTAGGTCAGCTTTACTCGCCAACTTCCAGTTTTCCCACAGTTAAATAAACCCGGACCCTTCATGTCTGTCAGCAAGTCTTCTAGTTCATCATTTTATTTTTACAAATAGTGTTTGTTTGGGGCAACACAGCCTGACCTCTGATTTATTTTATTTTACCATTTTAGAAAGTTTTATGTTGGTCTTGCCGTTGGTTAGGTGCCGACTTTACAACCGTGGGCCCGGGTCCAATTACAGGCAGTCCATGTGGGATTTGTGGTGGACAGAGTGGCATTCATCTGCGAGCACTTCAGTTCTGCGGTCAGTTGCAGTCCCACCAGTGCTCTGTGTGCATCCGTCTGTCGTGCGGAGCGTGACAATTGGCCATGGGCCCTCTAGGCTGCACTTCCTAATAACAGTTACACATTTGGCTTTCTGTCTGTGCAGTTCGGTGTCCTGTTGAGTAGCCTATGGGCCTATCGTGTGTCTGCTTTCGTGCTTTTATACTCATACATACTGTTTGCTCTGACATAGTGTTTGTTTGCACTTTCGCAAGAATAGTCACAGGAATGCTCCTGTTAGCTGTAATTGTCTCTCCTTCTCTACGGGTATTCGCTAAATTCTTATTGCAGCGGAAGCATTTCGAGCACATTTTCGACACAAATTCTCAGTACATACTAGTACGTGCCGTAATGTCATTATTACGGCTTCCAGCAAAATGAAAGCCCTAGACTTTGTATGTTGTATGTGCGTTTGCTGACTTCCTTTTAAGATTGTCGAGAGTTGACATTAAAAGTTTGTGGCATGACTGAACAATATTTCATGGTGACTGCCATCTTGTGTCACGCGATGTTGTGATGTTTACTGCCTGCATAAGATTGTGGCAATGATGGCAGATGGTGCGAAGTGCCTGAATGCTACGTGGTTACTTGATCTACCACATACTGTATTTGTGTTTTAATTAGACAACTAATTTTCTTTCCGTCCACATAAAGATATCGTGCTGTTGTGTTCGCCGCTGATCAGCTGTAATTGGAGGAGCCATCGTCCTATAACCGTGGACCGCAACAAGAGTGAAGCTCCTAGCACTAGTCAGTCGGCACGTGTGTGTGCACGTGGCCTGTTTGGAGATCTAGAACTGAAATATCCAAAGACATGTATTGCTGTCTTCCTCAGGTTGTTGTGTTCGCTTCATTCCTTCAGAACACTTACAGTTACATTTAAGCCTAACAATTGTGTCGCTGTCTGCTTGTTAACCCACAGAGCGGCACAGTTAGACTCAGAGTCGGACGTCTGAAGAATCGAGGTCATTTCCCGGCAGGTGCAGAGGTCATTGTCAGGTTCCAGACCGGCTTTGGGGCCCATCTGGAATCCTCCTGTCGAATAGATATCAGGGAAAATTCCCCTCAGAATAAGGTGGCTGGGGCGTGAACCTGACCACCCACCGCTGTATGTTGTCGAGTTTAAAAATGCATGGAGCAAACCTCCACTCCTATATACGTTTTCAATGCGTGCTGTTGAATTATGCGCACAAAAAAATCTACTGTGAACGCCTACCAACAAGGCGTGTTTGTTTGAGACTTCTCCGTCCGAGTTTTTTATTTTTATAGTTTCAATAATGCGCGCTGCATGTCCGTCCATCTGGGCTGCCCAGATACACATCTACATAAGCACAGCACAATAAGCGAAGGATGATCCTGCCTGCTCGGAGGGGCCAGCTGACCGGTTTGTAATACAAGTTGCTGTGTGTTATATGGCTTGGTCAACTGCCGGCTCCCCCCCCCCCCCCCCTACGCCCGTCTTGTGTAAACACGGTCAGTAGCTACAGTTTAGACACAGCCGCAGAGCCGCTCTCAACAGACTGGCTGCTGTGAACACGGCTCGTTACACGTCTTTGTCCTCTTATGCTTCTTCCGCCTCTTAACACCGATCACTTGTAACTGCGTTCGGGTTTTCTTCTATCCTGAATATAGAGGCAATACATTCCTCCGAAACGTCGGTAAATGTCTATCAGACTACGCGGTGTCACATAATAGAAGATGGTACTTTTTAGAGTCTTTACTGTGGAAACGTCAAATTTTGCATAGAATCTGTAGGATTGGAATTCGACTGATCTACGTAGGCCACTGTGAGATTCAGGGTTTAGTGACCTTCCTGTATTCTGTGCAGGTGAAGTGTGGCACAGGCCCTTCACGTCGGCCACCCTTGTCCGTTCTGCTCCATGTCTGTTATGTATGATCATCTTTCCATCTCAGTCGAATATAAGCTTACAGAATGTCCCGGGACTTAAGCTACGTATTCCAGCACTAATTCCAGACACTGCGACAAATGCCTGACACTGTCGGGTCCGATTCGGAAAAACGACGGAGCTATGAGTGTCGACATAAATCGAATAAACTAGAAGAGAGGAGAACATTGTGTATTTATTTAGATCGTTTGTTGAAAGCACAGTTAATGTAACGTACGTAATTACTCATGCAGGTTGTCCAAAGAGGTCTCAATCTGTTTGGAAACATTTTCTGACCCGTGTGACCATGAACGTTTGCACTTACGAAGCACTGCGCACTATTTAAGCATCTTGCAGCGCGGATAGTTCGCCAAAGTAGTTCTGTCTTGTTTACCTTGCGTCCACACGCCATGTTGTCACGCCACCCCACACATGGTAACGTAACGGGTACAGAACCGGTGACCGTGGTGGCCAATCTGCACACCAACCACGACCGATCCATCGGTTAGGGAGCTGCTGATACAAATACTGCCTGAGCTGTCATCCACTAGACGCTCTTTGTCGCTTCGCTACTGAAGAATTTGCGGTACTTTATGGATCCCTACGTTTCTTACTCTGCTCACAAGATATCGCCACTGAATAGTGAGACGGACGGCTAGTTCCAACTGGAGGAAATTTGGTTAGAATTGTATAGATGAACTGGTACTGGAAAGAGAACAGTGTCAAAATATGAAGTTACAATTGGAATGACTTATGTCATATGATTTACGTGCAAATGGGTAATAAGAGCATAATAATAATAATAATAATAATAATAATAATAATAATACATTACTTACAACAGCATTGCTGCATATGGCAACACCTGTATCTGTTAACATTGCCACGTCTGACGACATTCTGTATCTGTTAACATAGCCACGTCTGACGACACTGTATCTGTTATTAACATTGCCACGTCTGATGACACTCTGTATCTGTTAACATTGCCACGTCTGACGACACTGTATCTGTTAACATTGCCACGTCTGAAGACACTCTGTATCTGTTAACTTGACACATTGACGACGCTTTGTATCTGTTAACATTGCCACGTCTGACGACACTCGTATCTGTTAACATTGCCACGTCTGACGACGCTCTGTATCTGTAACATTGCCACGTCTGACGACGCTCTGTATCTGTTAACATTGCCACGTCTGACGACGCTCTGTATCTGTTAACATTGCCACGTCTGACGACGCTCTGTATCTGTTAACATTGCCACGTCTGACGACGCTCTGTATCTGTTAACGTTGCACGTCTGACGACGCTCTGTATCTGTTACGTTGCCACGTTGACGACGCTCTGTATCTGTTAACATTGCACACGTCTGACGACGCTCTGTATCTGTTAACATTACCACGCTGACGACGCTCTGTATCTGTTAACATTGCCACGACTGACGACGCTCTGTATCTGTTAACATTGCCACGTCTGACGACGCTTGTATCTGTTAACATTGCCACGTCTGACGACACTCTGTATCTGTTAACATTGCCACGTCTGACGACGCTCTGTATCTGTTAACATTGCCACGTCTGACGACGCTCTGTATCTGTTAACATTGCCACGTCTGACGACGCTCTGTATCTGTTAACATTGCCACGTCTGACGACGCTCTGTATCTGTTAACATTGCCACGTCTGACGACGCTCTGTATCTGTTAACGTTGCCACGTCTGACGACGCTCTGTATCTGTTAACATTGCCACGTCTGAACGACGCTCTGTATCTGTTAACATTACCACGTCTGACGACACTCTGTATCTGTTAACATTGCCACGCTGACGACGCTCTGTATCTGTTAACATTGCCACGTCTGACGACGCTCTGTATCTGTTAACATTGCCACGTTTGAAGACGCTCTGTATCTGTTAACATTGCCACGTCTGACGACGCTCTGTATCTGTTAACATTGCCACGTCTGACGACACTCTGTATCTGTTAACATTGCCACGTCTGACGACGCTCTGTATCTGTTAACATTGCCACGTCTGACGACGCTCTGTATCTGTTAACATTGCCACGTCTTGACGACGCTCTGTATCTGTTAACATTGCCACGTCTGACGACACTCTGTATCTGTTAACATTGCCACGTCTGACGACCTCTGTATCTGTTAACATTGACACGTCTGACGACGCTTTGTATCTGTTAACATTTCCACGTCTGACGACACTCTGTATCTGTTAACATTGCCACGTCTGACGACGCTCTGTATCTGTTAACATTGCCACGTCTGACGACACTCTGTATCTGTTAACATTGCCACGTCTGACGACACTCCGTATCTGTTAACATTGCCACGTCTGACGACACTCTGTATCTGTTAACATTGCCACGTCTGACGACACTCCGTATCTGTTAACATTGCCACGTCTGACGACACTCTGTATCTCTTGACACTTTCTCCCACCTGCATACTTTAATATGTGGAAGGAAGGTTTTCCCACATGTTAAGTTGAAACATGAATTTTATTCGTGTATCATTTGGACATGAAAGTAGAGCAGGTCCGACCACACAAACAGGCACCAGCCATATGTAGGAATTAAATGTGGCAGTCGCAGTGTAGGGCTAAATAAACTGTAGGCAGTCGATAGACTCGCTAAGACAGCAAGCACTACAGGGCTAACTGCAGTACTGCAGTGACGCATGTTGAGGTTTGTATTGGCTAGTGCTTGGATCCGGAAGTTGATGGCACTCTGTTGATGGTTGTGACGTAACAGCATACAGCAGCACCTTGCACATTATTCGACACTTGTTCCTTCTGAGACGTGACATGTCTGTACATATAGTCTGTTTGTGCTTGCGTAGCCACATGTTGCCTCCATCCGGAGGGCACAAAGTTGGTATTAATGTTACACACGAACCCGCTAATCCACTTTAGGGCCCAATATGCCAATCCATCCGAATCAAAATAGATCCCATTCCTTGTTATTTCCTGAAGATATAGGCAGAGGGCTCCATCGAATTGTTGGTACTATCTACAAAGGTGCATGACTGCATGTTTTGTTACTGTGTTCTATATTCACATTACCCGGTATTAGTATCAGTGACCTACGTTCTATATTCACATTACCCGTATTAGTATCAGTGACCTACGTTCTATATTCACATTACCCGGTATTAGTATCAGTGACCTACGTTCTATATTCACATTACCCGGTATTAGTATCAGTGACCTACGTTCATATTCACAATACCCGTATTAGTATCAGTGACCTAAAGTTTCAATTCACATTACCCTATTAGTTCAGTGACCTACGTCATATTCACATTACCCGGGTATTATATCAGTGACCTACGTTCTATATTCACATTACCCGGTATTTAGTATCAGTGACCTACGTTTTATATTCCCCATTACCGGTAATTAGTATCAGTGACCTACTTCTATATTCACATTACCCGTATTAGTATCAGTGACCAGTCCACACAGTATTCCGGCCTGCTGCTGTTGCCCCAGGTCAGTGAGCAAGTCTGTACCAATGCCCATTGGACCAAATGGTGCGGCAGACATTTGGCAGAGACGAGCGTGCGAACCGGAAACGATGAAGCGGGTCGGAGATTCGTAACAAAGTGGCCGATAAACTGTGCCATATGAAGATCGCGTACAAATTCAGCCTGTACTCGGCTATTATGATGTTGATCCGAGATAACCCAGTTAGTGTAATGGCCAGGCTAGGGGCTGGGAGTCCGGGAAATCGGAGTACGCTAGTCAGTGGCAGGGCCAGGTGGATTCTCTTCACGACAGCCTTTGGAATCCATGCAAAGCTTATGGGGACTTCCTGCATCGGGGATGATGTGGCCCGAACGTCACACTGCTCACTCGTCTCCGTCTGATTTCTAGGCTAAAAGTGCGTCGGTGTGTACGCAACTGCTCCACAAGTTTTTGTGGCGCGGCGATTAATGAGGCGCAACGTCTGCTTTGTATTTGCGTTCAGGCAAAGACATTCCGTGCTTGAAATTTGTTGTGGCAGTCCTGAAGTAAAGCAAAGCCCAACCCATCCAATTAATCATATATAATTACTTTTGCCTTCTGATCCACTGCTGGAAATAAGGCTTAATCAATTCCACTGTCCCGTCTAACAAGACGCGGTTTCTCCTTAAAGGAAAGACTAAGAAGTCTGTAAATCAGCCGTCAAATGAAGTCGATTAATCATAGACGTCTTTAAAGCTACTTTTTGTTGGTGTTTCTCAGTGGCCGCTTTCTCTCCCTTTTCTTCATTTTTGACGTCTCTGCTGATCCTTCTGATTGATTTTATTTTCAGCACAAGCTTCATACGTAACGGTCTGATATTCGTATTCACAAGTAATCGCAGCGCGGGAGAAGCTGACAAGGTGATTTTTATCATGCCGTCTGTGTCTCTGTATCCGCTTTACGACAACACAGTGCCGTGGAAGCTAGTGTTTTGCTTGCTTGTTCCATGTACATGCGTACTTACGCAGTCCTGTTCCATTACAGCAATGTGTCATTGCTGTAACAAGGCGCTGTAGTGCGCAGTGCCACCGTTTCATATCCAGCACTGCCAGCATTCAAATCTCCGCCTGCATCCCGGTTATCCTGACTGGGGCTTTGCTTGTCTTCCTCAGTGTTTCGAGGAAAATCAGGGAATGGTACTTGAAACACAATTCGTTATTAATAATGTCGCTTGATATTCTGATTTACTGAAGGCATCGTTACAAAAGCAACAAATCCATCGTTATTATGCGCATTAATTGTGTAACGTGCAGCTTTGTCTGTCTTTATGCGTGTTCTTTCTGTACTACTCCTTCTCTTAGATTATCAGTGGCGGTTTTGGCCTGCAGAGTTGTAGTTGCAAGTGCAGTTTGCCCCTGCTTAATTAAGCCCATGCCGTCGAGCTATACACATTACACTGTGTGCAGTCGAGCGGTCAGCGTCACGCCCAGGCTGCTTTACTCCCAACAAAACAGTGCCTTGTACCAACTGAAGATGTGACTGGGGAAGACCCGGAGCCGGTCTGGACGCTTCAAATAAGAGAAAAATATGTTACCCCCCCCCCCCCCGGAATTCGAACACTGGATGGTCGTGCAGCATGCAGTCTCATATCAGCACCAAGAGGGTTTGACTCGTTTTTTTAAATCGATGTGGGAGACATGACTCTAAAAGCGACAAGACGAATTCACTCTCGAAGCAGACTCACCCACAAAGTCTAATTAGACCGTCCGCGTGTACTGTAAGCCGTTAGTAAACTCGTATACACAGACCTCCAATGAACTGTCAACAACGCCGCTGGGAATTATTTGTCACTGCTGTCAAGTTGGCCCATATCACGGATCGGATATTGGTGGAGGAAAATTGGTTATGTCGCATCACACCGTAGGAACGACACTTTTTATAATGAATTGGCAGAAATGAAATTGGCGTCGGAAGTGTGAGTGACCGGGGACTCGGGGTAATATTGTTCTCTGCATAGACACGTGCTCTACGATGCACCTAGCCTGCTATACTATGATAAATGGGAAGCCGTATCTCCGGGTTTAAAGTGGCCGGAGCATGAAGCTGACCACTCACCTTCATCTAGTGCAGAAGTTAAGAATGCCGTTGGTACACGCGGTTTCGCCTGTGGAGAAATGCCTGGCGAGTAGAATTGTGTGTGAATATGGAGCAGGGCGAACACGTCTTGACGTCTGTGTACACTGGGCTTAGCAAAAACAAGCGGTGTTAATGAATACCTTTTTTACATTCCACTTACCTTAATAAATTTGGTGTCAAAGAACGCCCGAGTGCTGCGGGTTTTTGTGTAGACAGTGCTGCCCTGGCGACGCAAGCGGCGAGAAGTTGAAAGCCTGATGACGCGCACTGTAGAAGGCCAGACCGATAGTGGAGTTCACGGTGAGATCTGACTGCAGAAATGTCCAGGAAGATTGACGTGTGCAATTTGCCTGCCGTCTTTTTTGTTCTCCAACACAAAACCGGTCCTTTCAAACTGTTCCACTCACCTCTCGATTGTTGATCGTTTTGGGCCTTTCTGTAGTCAGATCGGTGTAAGATATTTTGCTTGTGCCTACTTTCTGAATGCACCGCCAGGGGCAGCACTATGCAGTAATTACATATACTCGCAGTCATTGTATAACACCACGGCCAAATATCTCTTCAAAAAGGAGCATTTGATATATGGTTTCTGTTTGTGAAGACTGTGTATAGAGGCGAAAGGAAATTCGCACACGCGCTGTTCACGGGGCTGTTCCGTCTTAAACAAGAAGTCGAGAATACTGTACAAAATATGTCCTTGAGGTGGTGAGTCTTCGAGACACACATGGCCGTCAAGTAGTGCAAGGTATACGACAACCACCTCGTAGCTACAGCAGTACGTGGCGTTCGACCACTGCCGGACATGTTCGGCACTGTTCAGGCGCTGTGCTGCGCTGCATCTTAAAGCGGCCACAGTAAAACAGTTTTCAGAAAACTGCGATATCCTTGGGCAGCCAACTTGTCAGGTGCATTTGAGGGCCAGGTGTATGTGTGTATGTGAGGAGGTTTCAGTGAGGGAACGTTGTGTTCTTAAGGAACAGAATTGTTGTGGTCAGTTACTACACTATCACCATTATCGTGACTGTTTTCTTCTAAACTTTCTTTCCCAATTATCGGTTTAAAGATATTTCCCCCAGTTTTGCATTAAAATTTTCTAATAGAATTTTCACAAGGTGTTTGAGGATGTGATATATAGTGAAGAACTGTTCTTAGTTGGCGCATGCGCATTCCTAACAATATCACGCTAGCACGATGCACGACGTTTTGCGCCTAAGCAATTCCATTCTGTTTACAGCTCATACGGTTCTCTGATGTACAAAAATCCTTCATTTACTTTCTCGTACAAAAAATTATAATCCTCTGCCCTTTCGGTGCCTCCCATTTGCCGTGTCTTCCTGTACTCCCAGTAAGTGTACAGTCTCTGACCACTGACACAAGCCACTGACCTACAGAAACATCTCAATTCAAAGTGCCAAGCCTGACCCTCGTTTTCCGTCGCTAGCGCCCTTCCAAACGCGTGTCGAAGGCCGAGGTTATTTAGTGTTTCTTGACACGCGAAGCTTCTACGGTGAAGAGTAAACAGACCCTTGCCTAACCCCTAAGCTGGAAGACCACCCCTTGTCAACTGTCCGCTACTGCCTTCTTAATATATTCGCAGCTACCCTCCGCATCTAGAGGCCGTCTCCTCCACCAGCAACCTGAGACCGCGCCATGCCGTGCTGACAGGACCCTGTTATCCCGGTCCATTAGACAGTATTAGTATCATGACAGGACCCTGTTATCCCGGTCCATTAGACAGTATTAGTATCATGACATGACCCTTTATCCCGGTCCAGTAGACAGTATTAGTATCATGAAAGGACCCTGTTATCCCGGTCCAGTAGACAGTATTAGTATCATGACAGGACCCTGTTATCCCGGTCCATAGACAGTATTAGTATCATGACAGGACCCTGTTATCCCGGTCCAGTAGACAGTATTAGTATCATGACAGGACCCTGTTATCCCGGTCCAGTAGACAGTATTAGTATCATGACAGGACCCTGTAATCCCGGTCCATAGACAGTATTAGTATCATGACAGGACCCTGTTATCCCGGTCCATAGACAGTGTTAGTATCATGACAGGACCCTGTTATCCCGGTCCAGTAGACAGTATTAGTATCATGACAGGACCCTGTAATCCCGGTCCAGTAGACAGTATTAGTATCATGACAGGACCCTGTTATCCCGGTCCAGTAGACAGTATTAGTATCATGACAGGACCCTGTTATCCCGGTCCAGTAGACAGTATTAGTATCATGACAGGACCCTGTAATCCCGGTCCATAGACAGTATTAGTATCATGACAGGACCCTGTAATCCCGGTCCATAGACAGTGTTAGTATCATGACAGGACCCTGTTATCCCGGTCCATAGACAGTATTAGTATCATGACAGGACCCTGTTATCCCGGTCCATAGACAGTATTAGTATCATGACAGGACCCTGTTATCCCGGTCCAGTAGACAGTATTAGTATCATGACAGGACCCTGTTATCCCGGTCCATTAGACAGTATTAGTATCATGACATGACCCTGTTATCCCGGTCCAGTAGACAGTATTAGTATCATGACAGGACCCTGTTATCCCGGTCCAGTAGACAGTATTAGTATCATGACAGGACCCTGTTATCCCGGTCCATAGACAGTATTAGTATCATGACAGGACCCTGTTATCCCGGTCCAGTAGACAGTATTAGTATCATGACAGGACCCTGTTATCCCGGTCCAGTAGACAGTATTAGTATCATGACAGGACCCTGTAATCCCGGTCCATAGACAGTATTAGTATCATGACAGGACCCTGTTATCCCGGTCCAGTAGACAGTATTAGTATCATGACAGGACCCTGTTAATCCCGGTCCAGTAGACAGTATTAGTATCATGACAGACCCTGTAATCCGTCCATAGACAGTATTAGTATCATGACAGGACCCTGTAATCCCGGTCCATAGACAGTGTTAGTATCATGACAGGACCCTGTTATCCCGGTCCATAGACAGTATTAGTATCATGACAGGACCCTGTTATCCCGGTCCATTAGACAGTATTAGTATCATGACATGACCCTGTTATCCCGGTCCAGTAGACAGTATTAGTATCATGACAGGACCCTGTTATCCCGGTCCATTAGACAGTATTAGTATCATGACATGACCCTGTTATCCCGGTCCAGTAGACAGTATTAGTATCATGACAGGACCCTGTTATCCCGTCCAGTAGACAGTATTAGTATCATGACAGGACCCTGTTATCCCGGTCCATAGACAGTATTAGTATCATGACAGGACCCTGTTATCCCGGTCCAGTAGACAGTATTAGTATCATGACAGGACCCTGTTATCCGGTCCAGTAGACAGTATTAGTATCATGACAGGACCTGTAATCCCGGTCCATAGACAGTATTAGTATCATGACAGGACCCTGTTATCCCGGTCCATAGACAGTGTTAGTATCATGACAGGACCCTGTTATCCCGGTCCAGTAGACAGTGTTAGTATCATGACAGGACCCTGTTATCCCGGTCCAGTAGACAGTGTTAGTATCATGACAGGACCCTGTTATCCCGGTCCAGTAGACAGTATTAGTATCCCTAAGGTGCATAGATTTGTGCGCCATGTCAATATTAACAAACAATTTTCAGTCTAGCCTAACTGTTTCATTTATAAATACAGTTATGTAGCTACAGTTATGTATCGGCTAACTATAAGCCAGCGTCAGGCTATAAAGTAGGCTAATTAAAAGGTAAATACAATACACATAACAGAGTATATTGTCAGTTAATATCAAAACTGAGTTCATATTCTTATAATACTCTCGGTACAATGGCTTAGAGTATCTGTTGTGCCTCTTAGATAATACCATAGATGAAATGTGTTGAAATTAGAATTAGAATTAAGTTGTTACAAAAGCAGTTTAGCGACTGGGTTGTTCGTGCAAATTATGATTGCGGTTGTGAAGTGTAGCTGTTGTGTAGAAGGTCTTGCTTGACTTATCTACTGCGTTGACCGTTGGTATATGTGAAGGCAACGTGTCTGTAGTATGTTAACCTAAGTCTTAATCCACATAATATTAGACGCCTGGTTAAAATCCACAAAACAAACCCTATAGGAACTATCATTAACTGGCAGGATGCACCAGGCTACAAGTTGGCCACGGTCATAGCAGAGAAATGTTATTACCGCATACAATTACCGTTACATCTAATGTCAATAATATCCAAGACCTAATCCGGAATTTGCAAGAAATACCAGCCAAAGAAAACACTAGACTGGAATCGCTGGACATGAATAACATGTACACTAATGTGCCAACACAAGCACTATCCCACATCTTGGGGTAAAGTACTCGTACACTAAAGTACTCGTACACTAAAGTACACGTACAATAAAAGAAGAATGCATTAAACTAAACAATGTAATTCTGAGGTAAAATAATTTTTCTTTTAACGACTAGATATGTCAGCAACAGAAGGTCTAGCCGTGGAAGCACTATCATTACGCATTTTCTCAGAAATTTTTCTACAATACGTGGAATTCAAGAAAATCTCCCATTTAATTGAAAAAGTAACATCCTCGGATACTGAAGATAAGTAGGTGATATGCTTATTGCATATATCACAACAGGTACGTATATACGTAGATACAATGCTTGTAGCATGCAGGCAAATCCACTCATAATTACAGTTGACCGTAGAAGTGGAGTCTAATGCCGGAATATTCTTCTTAGATTTCATCATAACAAGGAACAACAAGGGCTTACTGGTTGCTATGCAGTAAACCTTCCACTGCAGACACTAGTACCACACGGACTATTGCTATGCATTAAACCTTCCACTGCAGACACTAGTACCACACGGACTGGTTGCTATGCAGTAAACCTTCCACTGCAGACACTAGTACCACACGGACTTTGCTATGCAGTAAACCTTCCACTGCTGACACTAGTACCACACGGACTATTGCTATGCAGTAAACCTTCCACTGCAGACACTAGTACCACACGGACTATTGCTATGCAGTAAACCTTCCACTGCAGACACTAGTACCACACGGACTATTGCTATGCAGTAAACCTTCCACTGCAGACACTAGTACCACACGGACTGGTTGCTATGCAGTAAACCTTCCACTGCAGACACTAGTACCACACGGACTATTGCTATGCAGTAAACCTTCCACTGCAGACACTAGTACCACACGGACTGGTTGCTATGCAGTAAACCTTCCACTGCAGACACTAGTACCACACGGACTATTGCTATGCAGTAAACCTTCCACTGCAGACACTAGTACCACACGGACGGTTGCTATGCAGTAACCTTCCACTGCAGACACTAGTACCACCGGACTATTGCTATGCAGTAAACCTTCCACTGCAGACACTAGTACCACACGGACTATTGCTATGCAGTAAACCTTCCACTGCAGACACTAGTACCACACGGACTATTGCTATGCAGTAAACCTTCCACTGCAGACACTAGTACCACACGGACTATTGCTATGCAGTAAACCTTCCACTGCAGACACTAGTACCACACGGACTATTGCTATGCAGTAAACCTTCCACTGCAGACACTAGTACCACACGGACTATTGCTATGCAGTAAACCTTCCACTGCAGACACTAGTACCACACGGACTATTGCTATGCAGTAAACCTTCCACTGCAGACACTAGTACCACACGGACTATTGCTATGCAGTAAACCTTCCACTGCAGACACTAGTACCACACGGACTGGTTGCTATGCAGTAAACCTTCCACTGCAGACACTAGTACCACACGGACTATTGCTATGCAGTAAACCTTCCACTGCAGACACTAGTACCACACGGACTGGTTGCTATGCAGTAAACCTTCCACTGCAGACACTAGTACCACACGGACTATTGCTATGCAGTAAACCTTCCACTGCAGACACTAGTACCACACGGACTATTGCTATGCAGTAAACCTTCCACTGCAGACACTAGTACCACACGGACTATTGCTATGCAGTAAACCTTCCACTGCAGACACTAGTACCACACGGACTATTGCCATCTTTAAAAAAACTGCCATAAGATATTTGTTGAACCGCCTTCATCCCTGTCCTATCAAAGAATCGGAAAAACAAAGAGAAATTGGTAATAATACAAAACACCTTGTACAACACTGGTTGTCTTTGTCAGACAGACTAGAAACACAATTACATCTACCGGCAGTGACGTTAGCTACAACAATAAATGGTTCACATTTACGTAGGTGGGTAAAGAATCAACAGCTGTCACGAACCGGTTTAATTAGGCGCCATAATGCAAGAAATGCATACAGAGCTACAGAGAAAATGCGTGCCAATAAATACGACGCAATTGAACTGCACCAATTAACACGTCGAGGCTGTGAAACAAAAGTATACCTGACAAACTGGTCAAAGTGTTGCCATACGGTATGAAGAACGTTAGAATTCTTTCAAACTAATAACACATCCTAATTTGCCCAGCATGCGTTACCTAATTCCCTTCTTTTTTTTTTTTTTTCGGAAAATTGAAGACGTAACGGATATTGGACAATTCAGGCAGAAGTGACGCACATGAAGATTATCAGTAAGGACACCGCCAGTAACAGTCAAGTGATAAAATTGCTATAGCTTCAAATAACATTTTTCAGACAATATCAAACTGCTGTGTTGCGCATGTACGAAAATAACATTCCTATAAATGACAACTCCATTACTACAGTTGGCAGTGAAAAGACACGAGAAGGCGCATGTCTACGTACGGAACTGCGATGTCAATGAACAAGGCACGAAACAATTGAAAGTGAAGGAACCCTACTTAAGGGAAACCTTAAACAAGTTCGTGCTGCTTATTTAATAGGTTTCAACCTTGTCTAAATTATTACTTGAATACCAATAGACCACCTATAAACTATCGGTATTAATATTACAGGTACGATACCTTCATATATACCAGTCGTCAGTGTAATAAATAGATAAGGCATTTTATACGAGAGCTACACTTCAGAACTGGAATAACCTTCCAGACCATAAATTCCACGAACAGCCCCGTGGCTACGCTGCTTCTCTAACAACTTAATTCTAATTGTAATGTCAACACATTGTAACTATGGAATTACCAAAGAGACACATCAGCTACACTAAGCCATTCTACGTAACAAGATTTGCTGTCTTGACATGGCAATATACTTCTTTATGTGTGCTGTGTTAGTTAATAGCCTGACGATGGCTTATAGTTAGCCGATACCTGTAGCTGTATTAACTGTATTTGTAAATGACAGTTATGCTCGACTGAAAATTGTTTGCTAACATTGAGACAGTTAAGGCGACTTACTAGCATGGCAGTGACGGACACTTGTAAAATGTGTGAATACGCCCGAGTAGATTCAGAATAATTGCTGGATGTAAATTGAAACTCAAAATATCCTCTTTTACCTTTGAAGTCAAGGGGACTTAGGAAGGTACAAATTGACCGCGTGACGTCGGCTTGGCAAAGGGATGTTAATGGAGATGTAGCAGATGTTAATGGAGCTGTAGCCGATGTTAATGGAGCTGTAGCAGATGTTAATGGAGCTGTAGCAGATGTTAATGGAGCTGTAGCAGATGTTAATGGAGCTGTAACCGATGTTAGTGGAACTGTAGCAGATGTTAGTGGAGCTGTAGCCGATGTTAATGGTGCTGTAGCAGATGTTAATGGAGCTGTAGCAGATGTTAATGGAGGCTGTGGCAGATGTTAGTGGAGCTGTAGCCGATGTTAATGGAGCTGTAGCAGATGTTAATGGAGGCTGTAGCAGATGTTAATGGAGCTGTAGCCGATGTTAATGGTGCTGTAGCCGATGTTAATGGAGCTGCAGCAGATGTTAATGGAGCTGCAGCAGATGTTAATGGAGCTGTAGCAGATGTTAATGGAGCTGTAGCAGATGTTAATGGAGGCTGTAGCAGATGTTAATGGAGGCTGTAGCAGATGTTAATGGAGCTGTAGCCGATGTTAATGGAGATGTAGCAGATGTTAATGGAGGCTGTAGCAGATGTTAATGGAGCTGTAGCAGATGTTAATGGAGGCTGTAGCAGATGTTAATGGAGCTGTAGCAGATGTTAATGGAGGCTGTAGCAGATGTTAATGGAGCTGTAGCAGATGTTAATGGAGCTGTAGCAGATGTTAATGGAGCTGTAGCAGATGTTAATTGAGCTGTAGCAGATGTTAATGGAGCGGTAGCAGATGCTAATGGAGGCTGTAGCAGATGTTAATGGAGCTGTAGCCGATGTTAATGGTGATGTAGCCGATGTTAATGGAGCTGTAGCAGATGTTAATGGAGCTGTATCCGATGTTAATGGAGATGTAGCCGATGTTAATGGAGCTGTAGCCGATGTTAATGGTGCTGTAGCCGATGTTAATGGAGCTGTAGCAGATGTTAATGGAGCTGTAGCAGATGTTAATGGAGCTGTATCCGATGTTAATGGGGCTGTAGCCGATGTTAATGGAGATGTAGCCGATGTTAATGGAGATGTAGCCGATGTTAATGGGGCTGTAGCCGATGTTAATAGAGCTGTAGCAGATGTTAATGGAGCTGTAGCATATGTTAATGGAGGCTGTAGCAGATGTTATGGAGCTGTAGCCGATGTTAATGGTGCTGTAGCCGATGTTAATGGAGCTGTAGCAGATGTTAATGGAGGCTGTAGCAGATGTTAATGGAGCTGTAGCCGATGTTAATGGAGCTGTAGCCGATGTTAATGGAGGCTGTAGCAGATGTTAATGGAGCTGTAGCCGATGTTAATGGTGCTGTAGCCGATGTTAATGGAGCTGTAGCAGATGTTAATGGAGGCTGTAGCAGATATTAAAGGAGGCTGTAGCAGATGTTAATGGAGCTGTAGCCGATGTTAATGGTGCTGTATCCGATGTTAATGGTGCTGTATCCGATGTTAATGGAGCTGTATCCGATGTTAATGGGGCTGTATCCGATGTTAATGGGGCTGTAGCCGATGTTAATGGAGATATAGCCGATGTTAATGGGGCTGTAGCCGATGTTAATGGAGCTGTAGCAGATGTTAATGGAGCTGTAGCAGATGTTAATGGAGCTGTAGCAGATGTTAATGGGGCTGTATCCGATGTTAATGGGGCTGTAGCCGATGTTAATGGAGATGTAGCCGATGTTAATGGAGATGTAGCAGATGTTAATGGAGCTGTAGCAGATGTTAATGGAGCTGTAGCAGATGTTAATGGAGCTGTAGCAGATGTTAATGGAGCTGTAGCAGATGTTAATGGAGCTGTAGCAGATGTTAATGGAGCTGTAGTCGATGTTAATGGATCTGTAGCAGATGTTAGTGGAGCTGTAGTCGATGTTAATGGAGCTGTAGCAGATGTTAATGGAGGCTGTAGCCGATGTTAATGGAGGCTGAAGTTTATTGTTCTGGTGACTGCCGCAAGTGCAACTCTGTCGGAGATTGTCTCCTCTCTAAAGAAAGTTTTTACTTAGTGGAACTTGCAAGATTTCTGTGATGTTTGCGTCAAAAGTGAAGAGCTGTGTTACCGCTCAGTTGGGTAGCGTGGGCTAGCTCAGGGTCGGCGATATGAAACCTTATCATCAATAGGAATATTACGGGGAGGGAACCGGCGCTAGCGATCACTTCACCAGTTCGTCCAATTAAACACGTGATGACTCTTTAGAAAGTTTTATTGCTAGTTAATGGCTTTGCTATTATTTTGTGATTTAGCACGGCACTTGAACACGATCACATCAGTATCGTGTGGTGTCACGTAAGTCTTCAGTTCACACATAAAAATTCTATTTAAATTGAATTTCATGGCCTTCCAGTGCACCAATGAAATTTACATAAAGACTTGCAATACTCTTTGTGCATAAATATATCAATTTACGTTTATGAGTATAGACAATGTTTTTCACCAACCAAATGCACTTGTTATAAAAACACTAAAATATTCTAAAACTGTTTGATGAAAAGCCCCGACATGTTTCGGCTCACCAATGAGCCATCCTCAGGGGGTCACAACTGACTGTTCTCAAAACACGTACATATGTTAATCCTCTGTAGAGGTATATGGTCAACGTCTTATCTCACCAATCTTACCTCCATATACCTCTACAGAGGATTAACATATGTATGTGTTTTGAGAACAGTCAGTTGTGACCCCCTGAGGATGGCTCATTGGTGAGCCGAAACATGTAGGGGCTTTTTATCAAACAGTTTTAGAATATTTTTGTGTTTTTATAACAAGTGCATTTGGTTGGTGAAAAACATTGTCTATACTCGAAAAATGCACGGTGAAAATAGAATAAATTTAGGTTTATGAATTTTATCGCGAGATTCCGAAACTTTATAGAGCTATGAAGTAACGTGTCTATCTGTTTCCAACGTACCACAAGAAGTTCCCGCGTTCGAGCTCGCATCAACAGTCTGCCCCCCAAAGAAATCTTCCCTCCTAATTGTAAAATATTCTCATGGGCCAAAACGTGAATTTTACTGTCTCCCAAGAGGCCGAATTTAACTTTTTAAAAGTTTGAACCTAATTGGTTAGACCCAACCGCGCGCTGGAACGCTCTAATTTAAGTCAGGAGACCCCAAGCACGCAGTGAACTAATATCTTGCGGTGGGTTACCCCTAACCTTCCCCTGTCGTGCACGGGATCTCACAAAGAAACACCGCGACATGTCCCTCCCGCCCTTGAAGCTGTAAGTCGCCACGGTCCTTCCTAAATTTTCTTCTCTCCCCTAATTTCTAAAGCTGGATGTTGTGCTCATCAAACCCCAATTTGTAAGCCGAAAATAAGTAGTTATATCTCGTAATCAACACGTTCAGGTTTCGAACCCCAACGGCCGATTACAACAGGAAATTAGAATGGGCTGACACGCATTTAAATAAAAGTGCAAAGATTTTATTTTTAGTGTTGTGCGTGATGATGTTGTTGGCCTCTGTGGCAGTGTGGCGATGTCTTGCAAACGAACGCAGTTACCGCCTTCATTCCTTAGTGAGTTTTAAATATTAGTGTACAAACTCCCTAAAGATGGCGGAGTTCCGCCGAAACATGTGGCAGTAAACAATAGACTGTATTTTTGTGTATGTTAAGTGCGCGTATGTTTGTTTTATAAAAAGATAAATTTAGTCACAACGCACGGAGCGAGGAACGTTAAAATACATTGCCCATGTTCGGTTTTATCGCGTAAATTTCACGGTTACCACAAAACGATATCTTTACTTGTCCGGCGTCTGCTCATGATGTCCACGGAAAGCTGCCGATCCTTGGATTCTAGTGAATATCGCAGATGGGCTTGGCTGCATTGTCACGACTAGGAACATGCATACTTTACAGCTGTAGGATTGTTTCGTTTTTAAAGCTTTTGGAATGAAAAGTTGCTAAAGTGCGTCGGTTCGATTCGCCAGGTGTGTCTATTAGTCTCCATGGAAGGCCTCGAGAATCTCTGAACAGATATCCACGGACTTAATATTGGGGATTTCAAGAAAACCCGTCTGAACTTCCCAATTTTTGGAAATATTGAACAAAAAAAAAAAAAAGAAAAAAGAAACATTTTTCATGCAGAATTGCATTCATTTCTGCGAGCATTTCTAATTTGAATGGCTAAGTAGGTTTGTGTAGTCGTGTGAAGAACGTGGGGCCACTCATTTGCTACATTATTAAGTTGCACAGATTTGGTACGGTGTTTGGGACGCTAATTAAGTAAGATGGATCGAACGTGCATACTGTGACGTAATTTACGTCGCATTACAGGGTGATCGGTGAGTAATAATCTGGAAGTGCTGTGGAAGGAAGCACATTTTGAGGTCTTACACCGCCAGTTTTCTGGAGAGACAAAAGGAAAACACAAAATCCTCAGCCAGGGATCTCCCAAACACGCAGGAGATGTGCTGCCCACTTAAGCAAGGATTTCGGCGAGAATTCCTTAAATTCACCCCTTTTAAAGCTTCAGGTAATGGTTGCAGGATGCGACTGTACTTGCTGGCCAGACTAGGGCGGTACCGACGCAATACGTCACACACAGACAATGCAACTCTGACCCCCGACCCCCACAATTAACTGAATTATTACTTGTCTGTACCGGCCGTAACACCAACCTATCTTTTCTACACCAAAGCTGATTGGTAAAGGTGCGGTACGTTCTGGCTAGAGCACTTCTAAAGGCCACAGAGTGTTGTGTGCCAACTGCAAACAGTGCGGTACGTTCTGGCTAGAGCACTTCTAAAGGCCACAGTGTGTTCTGTGCCAACTGCAAACAGTGCGGTACGTTCTGGCTAGAGCACTTCTAAAGGCCACAGAGTTGTGTGCCAACTGCAAACAGTGCGGTACGTTCTGGCTAGAGCACTTCTAAAGGCCACAGTGTTGTGTGCCAACTGCAAACAGTGTTGTACGTTCTGGCTAGAGCACTTCTAAAGGCCACAGAGTTGTGTGCCAACTGCAAACAGTGTTGTACGTTCTGGCTAGAGCACTTCTAAAGGCCACAGAGTTGTGTGCCAACTGCAAACAGTGCGGTACGTTCTGGCTAGAGCACTTCTAAAGGCCACAGTGTGTTCTGTGCCAACTGCAAACAGTGCGGTACGTTCTGGCTAGAGCACTTCTAAAGGCCACAGAGTTGTGTGCCAACTGCAAACAGTGCTGTACGTTCTGGCTAGAGCACTTCTAAAGGCCACAGAGTGTTGTGTGCCAACTGCAAACAGTGCGGTACGTTCTGGCTAGAGCACTTCTAAAGGCCACAGAGTTGTGTGCCAACTGCAAACAGTGTTGTACGTTCTGGCTAGAGCACTTCTAAAGGCCACAGAGTGTTGTGTGCCAACTGCAAACAGTGCGGTACGTTCTGGCTAGAGCACTTCTAAAGGCCACAGTGTGTTCTGTGCCAACTGCAAACAGTGCGGTACGTTCTGGCTAGAGCACTTCTAAAGGCCACAGAGTTGTGTGCCAACTGCAAACAGTGCGGTACGTTCTGGCTAGAGCACTTCTAAAGGCCACAGTGTTGTGTGCCAACTGCAAACAGTGTTGTACGTTCTGGCTAGAGCACTTCTAAAGGCCACAGAGTTGTGTGCCAACTGCAAACAGTGTTGTACGTTCTGGCTAGAGCACTTCTAAAGGCCACAGAGTTGTGTGCCAACTGCAAACAGTGCGGTACGTTCTGGCTAGAGCACTTCTAAAGGCCACAGTGTGTTCTGTGCCAACTGCAAACAGTGCGGTACGTTCTGGCTAGAGCACTTCTAAAGGCCACAGAGTTGTGTGCCAACTGCAAACAGTGCTGTACGTTCTGGCTAGAGCACTTCTAAAGGCCACAGAGTGTTGTGTGCCAACTGCAAACAGTGCGGTACGTTCTGGCTAGAGCACTTCTAAAGGCCACAGAGTTGTGTGCCAACTGCAAACAGTGTTGTACGTTCTGGCTAGAGCACTTCTAAAGGCCACAGAGTGTTGTGTGCCAACTGCAAACAGTGCGGTACGTTCTGGCTAGAGCACTTCTAAAGGCCACAGAGTTGTGTGCCAACTGCAAACAGTGTTGTACGTTCTGGCTAGAGCACTTCTAAAGGCCACAGAGTGTTGTGTGTCAACTGCAAGCAGTGCGGTACGTTCTGGCTAGAGCACTTCTAAAGGCCACAGAGTTGTGTGCCAACTGCAAACAGTTTTGTACGTTCTGGCTAGAGCACTTCTAAAGGCCACAGAGTTGTGTGCCAACTGCAAACAGTGTTGTACGTTCTGGCTAGAGCACTTCTAAAGGCCACAGAGTTGTGTGCCAACTCGAGTATCGACTTCACCCTGTCCCTCGCTGTCCACAACATGCACAGCAGCTCTGCTCTGCCTTACGCACCTTTTGGCTGCTCGTGCTAGCAGGAGCGTGACGGTTTGTAGCTCTCTTTCCCGGACGTACGGGCTGTACGTATGTCTGTCTGCTCGAAAGAAGTACGATTTCCAGCAGGGAAAAGTCTTTTCCTCCTCCACGGCATCCTGATCGAATTTGAGGCCCACCAGTATGCTGTCCGGAGAGTGCAGGAGAGAGGGTAATTGTGCGCACGTCATTACTGAGCCACAAGGCGTCATAGCAAAACGAAATCGCACTGCCTTCTAGCGGTGGGCTTCAGAGTTAATGTTGTTTGTAAAAAGGCAAGGTAAATGTAACGTTGACCTTATAACAGGCCATGAAGGTCCAGAGGAGGTGTAGAGTTGTAGCTCTACTCTTCTTTGACCTCGGCGCTAGATGTAGGTGGGTTGTTAATGCCACGCTGCGGCCGCTTTACCCCGGGGAAAGAGACCCGGTACCCATTGTACAGGAGGCTGGGTGGGCCCCAGGCCTGGTCTTTGACGGGAGCGGAAAATCTCACCTCCACCGGAATTGATTCCCGGACTGTCCAGCTCTTAGCGAGTCGAGTGTCGGTTGTGGTTTGGAATTTTAGAAAAATACGAGATGTTGGTCGGAAATTTAATACTCAATAACGTACCCTAAGAAAATATTTGAAACTGAATCTAACCGGTGGTCTGAAAATGGGAAGAAAAACAATATTTAGGAAACAATAGGAAAGAGGGCTGAGTGTAGACTCGCTTCATTTTCACAATTATTTTGTGGAGTAGCTGACTGAGGTGCGACACACAGCCTGCAGTTTCGCAGAACAGAACAGAACAGAACAGTCTGAAGCGTGGGTCTAGTCACCAGACAAAATTAGAAACAAAGGATTGGACACAAGAGTTTCCGAAATCAAACAGAGAACTAAGTGCTGGAATGCCAGAACCTACTGCAGCGAGCAGGCTGTAACAAAATGGAGGCCACTCAGTTTTATGAAAACTTAGAGGACGTTTTGACGTATATGATTTGGAACTAATCTTACCTTCAATTGTATAGTGTGCAGAGACCTCCTGTCGTCAGTCCTAAAGGCGAAAAAGAGGTTGGGGAGCCACAAGCTTTGCGAAACGGCTTGACAGTGCCACGAGCAGCAAGTTCATTTGTTATCGTCTGCGAATGACACCATCACTCAGTCATGGAGGTCCCTCCTCTAAATATCTATTTGTGCTCAAAACGAGGTTCGATAAATGAAGATTTATTCGTCATCTGGCTCACATGTTTCGCTCCAATTTCTGTCCTCCATCAGAACCCCACATCCATTCCACTCGCTGCAAGGAAAATGGCATCATTGTTGTTTCTACCCTTCCGGACCAATCCCACAAAATTCATCCACTGGATAGTTTGGTTTTGGGGCCGTTTAAATCTGCTTCTAATACAGACTGTGCACCATTCATGAGAAATCACCCGTACTGAACGACACGGCTTGAAGATATGACCTTACTCTTCAGCAGTGCCTACCAAACAATTCTCGCAATTGCAAAGGCTGTGTTAGAGATTGCTAAACAGGAATTTATCCTTTAGATCGTGATTTATTCAATGAAGTGTATTTTATTCGTGCCAAAGTTTCCAATATAATCACTGCGACTACAGAAATTGATCGAGCAGTTAATGATTAGCGCCAGTCCTGCGTTACCAACGTTGAGGGAACTTGACGACGTGCCTCCACTTCCGGTTTGGAGATACAAAGAACTTGACGACGTGCCTCCACTTCCGGTTTGGAGATACAGAGAACTTGACGACGTGCCTCCACTTCCGGTTTGGAGATACAGAGAACTTGAATGCCAAAACGACATTCCGAAGTCGTAACGTTGACTCAAAGAAAGGGTACAGTAGAAACGGCAAAGAAAAGAAAGCGAAACAGTAATAATAATCGTGCGGATAATAGCGTTAAGAAGAAAAATAAAATAATAGAAAGGAAAAATTTAGGAGAAATGTCTTTTTGCTAAAGTAGCCATTTCTTCAGGCCAGAAGCCTGATGAAAAATCTCAAGTCGATATCAATGTCTTCCTCCACAGAAGCTCTGCAAGTGACATTTGTCTTTTGTGTGGAGTGTTTGGCCGCCACAGGTATTGGCGGTAGCAGGACGTCTGCTCTGTATGGGTTTGGCCGCCACAGATATTGGCGGTAGCAGGACGTCTGCTCTGCATGGGTTTGGCCGCCACAGGTATTGGCGGTAGCAGGACGGCTTCTGCTGTGCATGGGTTTGGCCGCCACAGGTATTGGCGGTAGCAGGACGGCTTCTGCTGTGCATGGGTTTGGCCGCCACAGGTATTGGCGGTAGCAGGACGGCTTCTGCTGTGCATGGGTTTGGCCGCAACAGGTATTGGCGGTAGCAGGACGGCTACTGCTGGGCATGGGTTTGGCCGCCACAGGTATTGGCGGTAGCAGGACGTCTGCTCTGTATGGGTTTGGCCGCCACAGATATTGGCGGTAGCAGGACGTCTGCTCTGCATGGGTTTGGCCGCCACAGGTATTGGCGGTAGCAGGACGGCTTCTGCTGTGCATGGGTTTGGCCGCCACAGGTATTGGCGGTAGCAGGACGGCTTCTGCTGTGCATGGGTTTGGCCGCCACAGGTATTGGCGGTAGCAGGACGGCTTCTGCTGTGCATGGGTTTGGCCGCAACAGGTATTGGCGGTAGCAGGACGGCTACTGCTGGGCATGGGTTTGGCCGCCACAGGTATTATTGGCGGTAGCAGGACGGCTTCTGCTGTGCATGGGTTTGGCCGCCACAGGTATTGGCGGTAGCAGGACGTCTGCTCTGCATGGGTTTGGCCGCCACAGGTATTGGCGGTAGCAGGACGTCTTCTGCTGTGCATGGGTTTGGCCGCCACAGGTATTGGCGGTAGCAGGACGTCTGCTCTGCATGGGTTTGGCCGCCACAGGTATTGGCGGTAGCAGGACGTCTTCTGCTGGGCATGGGTTTGGCCGCCACAGGTATTGGCGGTAGCAGGACGTCTGCTCTGCATGGGTTTGGCCGCCACAGGTATTGGCGGTAGCAGGACGGCTTCTGCTGTGCATGGGTTTGGCCGTCACAGGTATTGGCGGTAGCAGGACGTCTGCTCTGCATGGGTTTGGCCACCACGGGTATTGGCGGTAGCAGGACGGCTTCTGCTGTGCATGGGTTTGGCCGCCACAGGTATTGGCGGTAGCAGGACGGCTTCTGCTGGGCATGGGTTTGGCCGCCACAGGTATTATTGGCGGTAGCAGGACGGCTTCTGCTGTGCATGGGTTTGGCCGCCACAGGTATTGGCGGTAGCAGGACGGCTTCTGCTGGGCATGGGTTTGGCCGCCACAGGTATTATTGGCGGTAGCAGGACGGCTTCTGCTGTGCATGGGTTTGGCCGCCACAGGTATTGGCGGTAGCAGGACGTCTGCTCTGCATGGGTTTGGCCACCACGGGTATTGGCGGTAGCAGGACGGCTTCTGCTGTGCATGGGTTTGGCCGCCACAGGTATTATTGCCGGTAGCAGGACGGCTTCTGCTGTGCATGGGTTTGGCCGCCACAGGTATTGGCGGTAGCAGGACGGCTTCTGCTGTGCATGGGTTTGGCCGCAACAGGTATTGGCGGTAGCAGGACGGCTTCTGCTGTGCATGGGTTTGGCCGCCACAGGTATTGGCGGTAGCAGGACGGCTACTGCTGGGCATGGGTTTGGCCGCCACAGGTATTGGCGGTAGCAGGACGGCTTCTGCTGTGCATGGGTTTGAGCGCCACAGGTATTGGCGGTAGCAGGACGGCTACTGCTGGGCATGGGTTTGGCCGCCACAGGTATTGGCGGTAGCAGGACGGCTACTGCTGGGCATGGGTTTGGCCGCCACAGGTATTGGCGGTAGCAGGACGGCTTCTGCTGTGCATGGGTTTGAGCGCCACAGGTATTGGCGGTAGCAGGACGGCTTCTGCTGTGCATGGGTTTGAGCGCCACAGGTATTGGCGGTAGCAGGACGGCTTCTGTTGGGCATGGGTTTGGCCGCCACAGGTATTGGCGGTAGCAGGACGGCTACTGCTGGGCATGGGTTTGGCCGCCACAGGTATTGGCGGTAGCAGGACGGCTTCTGCTGTGCATGGGTTTGAGCGCCACAGGTATTGGCGGTAGCAGGACGGCTACTGCTGGCATGGGTTTGGCCGCCACAGGTATTGGCGGTAGCAGGACGGCTTCTGCTGGGCATGGGTTTGGCCGCCACAGGTATTGGCGGTAGCAGGACGGCTACTGCTGGGCATGGGTTTGGCCGCCACAGGTATTGGCGGTAGCAGGACGGCTTCTGCTGTGCATGGGTTTGAGCGCCACAGGTATTGGCGGTAGCAGGACGGCTTCTGCTGTGCATGGGTTTGGCCGCCACAGGTATTGGCGGTAGCAGGACGGCTACTGCTGGGCATGGGTTTGGCCGCCACAGGTATTGGCGGTAGCAGGACGGCTTCTGCTGTGCATGGGTTTGAGCGCCACAGGTATTGGCGGTAGCAGGACGGCTTCTGCTGTGCATGGGTTTGGCCGCCACAGGTATTGGCGGTAGCAGGACGGCTTCTGCTGGGCATGGGTTTGGCCGCCACAGGTATTGGCGGTAGCAGGACGGCTACTGCTGGGCATGGGTTTGGCCGCCACAGGTATTGGCGGTAGCAGGACGGCTTCTGCTGGGCATGGGTTTGGCCGCCACAGGTATTGGCGGTAGCAGGACGGCTTCTGCTGTGCATGGGTTTGGCCGCCACAGGTATTGGCGGTAGCAGGACGGCTTCTGCTGGGCATGGGTTTGGCCGCCACAGGTATTGGCGGTAGCAGGACGGCTTCTGCTGTGCATGGGTTTGGCCGCCACAGGTATTGGCGGTAGCAGGACGTCTGCTCTGCATGGGTTTGGCCGCCACAGGTATTGGCGGTAGCAGGACGTCTTCTGCTGGGCATGGGTTTGGCCGCCACAGGTATTGGCGGTAGCAGGACGTCTGCTCTGCATGGGTTTGGCCGCCACAGGTATTGGCGGTAGCAGGACGGCTTCTGCTGTGCATGGGTTTGGCCGTCACAGGTATTGGCGGTAGCAGGACGTCTGCTCTGCATGGGTTTGGCCACCACGGGTATTGGCGGTAGCAGGACGGCTTCTGCTGTGCATGGGTTTGGCCGCCACAGGTATTGGCGGTAGCAGGACGGCTTCTGCTGGGCATGGGTTTGGCCGCCACAGGTATTATTGGCGGTAGCAGGACGGCTTCTGCTGTGCATGGGTTTGGCCGCCACAGGTATTGGCGGTAGCAGGACGGCTTCTGCTGGGCATGGGTTTGGCCGCCACAGGTATTATTGGCGGTAGCAGGACGGCTTCTGCTGTGCATGGGTTTGGCCGCCACAGGTATTGGCGGTAGCAGGACGTCTGCTCTGCATGGGTTTGGCCACCACGGGTATTGGCGGTAGCAGGACGGCTTCTGCTGTGCATGGGTTTGGCCGCCACAGGTATTATTGGCGGTAGCAGGACGGCTTCTGCTGTGCATGGGTTTGGCCGCCACAGGTATTGGCGGTAGCAGGACGGCTTCTGCTGTGCATGGGTTTGGCCGCAACAGGTATTGGCGGTAGCAGGACGGCTTCTGCTGTGCATGGGTTTGGCCGCCACAGGTATTGGCGGTAGCAGGACGGCTACTGCTGGGCATGGGTTTGGCCGCCACAGGTATTGGCGGTAGCAGGACGTCTGCTCTGTATGGGTTTGGCCGCCACAGATATTGGCGGTAGCAGGACGTCTGCTCTGCATGGGTTTGGCCGCCACAGGTATTGGCGGTAGCAGGACGGCTTCTGCTGTGCATGGGTTTGGCCGCCACAGGTATTGGCCGTAGCAGGACGGCTTCTGCTGTGCATGGGTTTGGCCTCCACAGGTATTGGCGGTAGCAGGACGGCTTCTGCTGTGCATGGGTTTGGCCGCAACAGGTATTGGCGGTAGCAGGACGGCTACTGCTGGGCATGGGTTTGGCCGCCACAGGTATTATTGGCGGTAGCAGGACGGCTTCTGCTGTGCATGGGTTTGGCCGCCACAGGTATTGGCGGTAGCAGGACGTCTGCTCTGCATGGGTTTGGCCGCCACAGGTATTGGCGGTAGCAGGACGTCTTCTGCTGTGCATGGGTTTGGCCGCCACAGGTATTGGCGGTAGCAGGACGTCTGCTCTGCATGGGTTTGGCCGCCACAGGTATTGGCGGTAGCAGGACGTCTTCTGCTGGGCATGGGTTTGGCCGCCACAGGTATTGGCGGTAGCAGGACGTCTGCTCTGCATGGGTTTGGCCGCCACAGGTATTGGCGGTAGCAGGACGGCTTCTGCTGTGCATGGGTTTGGCCGTCACAGGTATTGGCGGTAGCAGGACGTCTGCTCTGCATGGGTTTGGCCACCACGGGTATTGGCGGTAGCAGGACGGCTTCTGCTGTGCATGGGTTTGGCCGCCACAGGTATTGGCGGTAGCAGGACGGCTTCTGCTGGGCATGGGTTTGGCCGCCACAGGTATTATTGGCGGTAGCAGGACGGCTTCTGCTGGGCATGGGTTTGGCCGCCACAGGTATTGGCGGTAGCAGGACGGCTTCTGCTGGGCATGGGTTTGGCCGCCACAGGTATTATTGGCGGTAGCAGGACGGCTTCTGCTGTGCATGGGTTTGGCCGCCACAGGTATTGGCGGTAGCAGGACGTCTGCTCTGCATGGGTTTGGCCACCACGGGTATTGGCGGTAGCAGGACGGCTTCTGCTGTGCATGGGTTTGGCCGCCACAGGTATTATTGGCGGTAGCAGGACGGCTTCTGCTGTGCATGGGTTTGGCCGCCACAGGTATTGGCGGTAGCAGGACGGCTTCTGCTGTGCATGGGTTTGGCCGCAACAGGTATTGGCGGTAGCAGGACGGCTTCTGCTGTGCATGGGTTTGGCCGCCACAGGTATTGGCGGTAGCAGGACGGCTACTGCTGGGCATGGGTTTGGCCGCCACAGGTATTGGCGGTAGCAGGACGGCTTCTGCTGTGCATGGGTTTGAGCGCCACAGGTATTGGCGGTAGCAGGACGGCTACTGCTGGGCATGGGTTTGGCCGCCACAGGTATTGGCGGTAGCAGGACGGCTACTGCTGGGCATGGGTTTGGCCGCCACAGGTATTGGCGGTAGCAGGACGGCTTCTGCTGTGCATGGGTTTGAGCGCCACAGGTATTGGCGGTAGCAGGACGGCTTCTGCTGTGCATGGGTTTGAGCGCCACAGGTATTGGCGGTAGCAGGACGGCTTCTGCTGGGCATGGGTTTGGCCGCCACAGGTATTGGCGGTAGCAGGACGGCTACTGCTGGGCATGGGTTTGGCCGCCACAGGTATTGGCGGTAGCAGGACGGCTTCTGCTGTGCATGGGTTTGAGCGCCACAGGTATTGGCGGTAGCAGGACGGCTACTGCTGGGCATGGGTTTGGCCGCCACAGGTATTGGCGGTAGCAGGACGGCTTCTGCTGGGCATGGGTTTGGCCGCCACAGGTATTGGCGGTAGCAGGACGGCTACTGCTGGGCATGGGTTTGGCCGCCACAGGTATTGGCGGTAGCAGGACGGCTTCTGCTGTGCATGGGTTTGAGCGCCACAGGTATTGGCGGTAGCAGGACGGCTTCTGCTGTGCATGGGTTTGGCCGCCACAGGTATTGGCGGTAGCAGGACGGCTACTGCTGGGCATGGGTTTGGCCGCCACAGGTATTGGCGGTAGCAGGACGGCTTCTGCTGTGCATGGGTTTGAGCGCCACAGGTATTGGCGGTAGCAGGACGGCTTCTGCTGTGCATGGGTTTGGCCGCCACAGGTATTGGCGGTAGCAGGACGGCTTCTGCTGGGCATGGGTTTGGCCGCCACAGGTATTGGCGGTAGCAGGACGGCTACTGCTGGGCATGGGTTTGGCCGCCACAGGTATTGGCGGTAGCAGGACGGCTTCTGCTGGGCATGGGTTTGGCCGCCACAGGTATTGGCGGTAGCAGGACGGCTTCTGCTGTGCATGGGTTTGGCCGCCACAGGTATTGGCGGTAGCAGGACGGCTTCTGCTGGGCATGGGTTTGGCCGCCACAGGTATTGGCGGTAGCAGGACGGCTTCTACTGGGCATGGTTTGGCCGCCACAGGTATTGGCGGTAGCAGGACGGCTTCTGCTGTGCATGGGTTCACGCGCACTGCGGTCAATATAGGTGTGATCTCTGTACGTAGGGTCAAGGGTATCATGTGCGACTTCTGTGGAGAATTTTTTGGAACTACAGAACAGCTCGGCCCAAAAATACACGAATTTTTATTTTCTGCATCACATATCTCGTAATCTTTATAAATTGTCTTCACATATACTG
Organism: Reticulitermes speratus; assembly: GCA_021186555.1. Lineage (NCBI taxonomy): Eukaryota > Metazoa > Arthropoda > Insecta > Blattodea > Rhinotermitidae > Reticulitermes > Reticulitermes speratus. Next base: position 57,470,665 of record JAJKFL010000001.1, on the reverse strand, counting down.
CCTTTTACGCATTGATGAACATAACGCAATGCTACATATGTTGGTCTGAATTTGTCAGGAGATTAACTTTACAATTTGTAAAGATAATGCAGTCACGCTACCCGACATTGCTGGGCATTAGTAGGCTTTGCCTAGTTCTGATTTTACAACCATTGCAGTTTTACTATTAGAGTTTTACTGCGATGGTGTCAGCGAAATTTCCTTCGAAAGCCAGTGTTGTGTAATTTAAAAAGCTCAATACATAACGTTTCATCAGCTTGTAAATTTAGGTGCGTGCAGGTACCCCTCTCTCCCCTAATAAAGGTGTAACAATAACCACGTGCAACTAGAGTTTAAGAATGCGTGGATTTCTTTCCCACTTCACCATCCTTCTACACGGCATGGACCATAATAAGCACAGGGATAGTGCAACAGCTGGCACAGAAACTGGACGTCTGGACGTCTGGACGTCTTCAGTTGGAGGCCTTGCGCCCCTCACAGCCCTTAAATCAGTGAATGTCGACAACTTCTTCCGGTGGAGTAATGCGGCCGGGACGTGAAGCTAACCATTCCTATCCATGTCGTGTCGAGGTCTATAGCATCTTCACGACTGGTTGCCTAATGACACCACAGGAAGCTTCGTGTGCTGCTGCGATAAATTCCTTTTTACGATCTAAAAATTATAAATGCAAATTGAGAAAAAAGTAGAATACCTTCGTTTGGTTGGTCTGCGCCAGAAGCATGTTTTATGTATTTTCGGAGTTTCCATCGTAAAACAATAACCAATTATATTAATTTATTAAAACATTCACCGTAAAAGTATAACACATCTATGGCTCAAACAATTACGAGAAGTAATAATATGTACGAATGTTATGTGCTGCTAAGGAAAGTATCACTTAGCAAAGCTATTTTAAAGTTGTTTTAAAATTATACGTTTTCTCTACGTGTGTTTGTTGGGTGTAAATGCATGTACTTGCAAGTCTTGCGGTGGCAGTCATTGCCGGCAGGAGGCGGCTGTTGGCGCGCTCTGGTTCCTACACTGATGTAGCTCAGTATGTTTGTGTAAATGCATATACTTGCAAGTCTTGCGGTGGCAGTCATTGCCGGCAGGAGGCGGCTGTTGGCGCGCTCTGGTTCCTACACTGATGTAGCTCAATATTTTTGTGTAAATGCATATACTTGCAAGTCTTGCGGTGGCAGTCATTGCCGGCAGGAGGCGGCTGTTGGCGCGCTCTGGTTCCTACACTGATGTAGCTCAGTATTTTTGTGTAAATGCATGTACTTGCAAGTCTTGCGGTGGCAGTCATTGCCGGCAGGAGGCGGCTGTTGGCGCGCTCTGGTTCCTAACACTGATGTAGCTCAGTATTTTTGAGATCTGCTTGCGAAGTTGAGACTTCTGATCGGAAGGCATTTTTGCCTCCTTATTACTGTACTTCTAATCTTCTCTCCTTACACTTCTTTCCTCCTTTCATCTCCTTTTCCTCCTTGTTATCCTTTCTATTTTCTTCTCTCCTCTTTTTTTCTGTCCCTTCGTTGCGTGTTTCCTTTGAAAATTTCTTACTGTCTTTCACTGTTCTCATCTTTCTTCTTTCTTCTCATTTTCTTTCTCCCTTTCCTCTTTCCTCATTACTCTCTTCTTTGTTTCCCTTCTATCATTTTTTTTCTAATTTCGTTCCTTCCTTTTGCATCCCCGCGGATCGCCTATTACAATCGCGTCTTTCTCCTTCTGTGCCCGTATAACATTTCTATAACTGCTGAACGGGTGTTCACAAATATGTGATACTGGATAACTTTACGCGAACATGTCTGTTCGTTTCCGTTTTGGGTAAACTCGGACAGACATGTCCGCACATCTCAACACACCTCAAGCACAACCATCACGAAGCACGGCCTTCTGGCATTAACTGCACTGAAGAGGAGCTTCCTTACTGTGCGGTATGGCGCGACTGGAACTGCGTGCTGCACTGCTGTAGACACAGTACTCTAGTAACTGCGTGCTGCACTGCCGTAGACACAGTACTCTAGTAACTGCGTGCTGCACTGCTGTAGACACAGTACTCTAGTAACTGCGTGCTGCACTGCTGTAGACACAGTACTCTAGTAACTGCGTGCTGCACTGCTGTAGACACAGTACTCTAGTAACTGCGTGCTGCACTGCTGTAGAAACAGTACTCTAGTAACTGCGTGCTGCACTGCTGTAGACACAGTACTCTAGTAACTGCGTGCTGCACTGCTGTAGACACAGTACTCTAGTAACTGCGTGCTGCACTGCTGTAGACACAGTACTCTAGTAACTGCGTGCTGCACTGCTGTAGACACAGTACTCTAGTAACTGCGTGCTGCACTGCTGTAGACACAGTACTCTAGTAACTGCGTGCTGCACTGCTGTAGACACAGTACTCTAGTAACTGCGTGCTGCACTGCTGTAGACACAGTACTCTAGTAACTGCGTGCTGCACTGCTGTAGAAACATTTACTCTAGTAACTGCGTGCTGCACTGCTGTTAGACACAGTACTCTAGTAACTGCGTGCTGCACTGCGTAGACACAGTACTCTAGTAACTGCGTGCTGCACTGCTGTAGACACAGTACTCTAGTAACTGCGTGCTGCACTGCTGTAGACACAGTACTCTAGTAACTGCGTGCTGCACTGCTGTAGACACAGTACTCTAGTAACTGCGTGCTGCACTGCTGTAGACACAGTACTCTAGTAACTGCGTGCTGCACTGCTGTAGACACAGTACTCTAGTAACTGCGTGCTGCACTGCTGTAGATACAGTACTCTAGTAACTGCGTGCTGCACTGCTGTAGACACAGTACTCTAGTAACTGTGCCACAGTCGAACGTTATGGATTGTAGATTTGTTGCTAGGATACAAGAAGCCATACCGTGTGTGTTGTGAGAGAATGGAGAGACGTGTGTAAAATAACTACAGTTGTCAGTGTTTTGCTTGAAACAATCAAACGCTAGCATTCAGAAATTTAAATCTTGGAGCAAAGAGCAGAGTGAACGCTCCAGAACTGCGAGGTTTATTTCCTTTTCTTTTTCTTCCCTTCTTTCTAATTATATATTCTTCTTTTTACTTTCCTCTTTGATTCTGTGTCTGCTCCTTTCTTTTCATACTTCCGTCTTAGTCTGTTTACGAACTCGGACATAGCACACTTCTACCACCCGTAACAAAACATTGCATTTAGGCTGTAAATGAATAAACATTTCCCGTAACAATGAATGTCTTGTCGAGTGCTTCAACTTGTGGTGTGTCGCGGCTCCATTAATTCAAGAGACTGGCGCGCACAGGACCCGGTTCAAGCGATGTTTGTATAATGCCTTGCTTTTGATAGCAGAGAATCTGAAAGTTGCATTAATATTTATGAGGTCCTTTTCTTTACACAGTGATTTGGAGAATGTTCGGATTAATCTTGCATATTTAACGATTGGGGTTGGGAAACGTAGCAACACGTGCCAGGACGAAAAGTTGCTTTCACTGTGGCTATAAATTGGTCTTATGCAGATGTGAGGAATCATACACCTTTTTGGGTGACTCGCCATGAATAATTGTGTGGGCGAACGGTACGTAGATATCCAGGTGTGAGGATTGGGGTTCTTATGGCAATGAATATGAAGAATACTGTTCTGGGATGTGACGCCGTTTAGTTCAGTAGATAGGTGCCAAAACTTCCTAAGGAGTTCCTCCGAATCATTGGTGCCTGCCTATCTGCCTAACTACACGGCATTAATAGTCAGCTATGCGGCATTCACTTCCATACAGTGCTCAGATTAAGAATGTGTTGAGCCGTACGTTGCCTTAAGTCTTCAATGCTTGGTGCTCAACAGAGCATAGAAACTGCACGATATTTAATGCCATAGAAACCATAAAAGTCCTGTGTGATACCAATTCGAATGTCGTATTTTTTCCACTTAAGCACCATGCCATAAAATCATATACAAGGAAAAGGCTGCACAGTTTGATCTGGACCTAAATGGCAGTGAGTTATCAGCTTCATCACCGAGCTGCTTTGCCTCTAATGATAAAGGTCCCCAGTAGATAATGAACAAGATTGTGGGTGGTCTAACTAAGTGGCAAGGGAAAGATTCTATGTCTTCGAGGGACAGGATCCCGTAGCAAGGTCATCGTACTGCCCCAACTGCCTCTACCAGTTGACTGTTTGATTGACTTTAATATTATTTTCCAGCCTCCACCAGGTTACTTAGCAGCATAACTGCTGTTAATGTTCATGCAAGTGGCGTGGAGAGAACACTCCTCATATTATCTTTATAACACGTGTATTTGCTCTTGACCAAAATTTATTGTAAAAATGCATTCATATGGAACAAATTCTTGCATCTGTTATAATAAGAACAAACCTCTAACTGCATAGTCCTGGATACTTCGGCAATATAATGCGTAGACCACGTGATAAACAACCGAGGAATCGGATTTCGATTCCCGGCAGGAGCAGAGATTATTCGCCTCTTAACAGCTTCCAGAAGGTCTCTGCGCTCCACCCCGTGCTGTTTCTTTATGTGTAACATGTTCGGGGCGCAAGCTGGTCACTCGCCTCCACCTGCTATGGAGGTTAAGTCTTCAAATTGTGATGATTAAATAAGTAAGTTTTGCTGTAGCGTGTGGCACTTTAGTTCTGTGCATCAGTTCTTAAAAAGGTTACAAATTTTAAGAGCGTGTAGAACTCACTTAAATGAGCAAAAAGCTCGCAGTCAACATTTGCCCAAAAACCAGTACTTTCTAACATATGGGCGATGCCTCCAATTGGCTGCATACTGGGATAACACTGCAGTAGGCTTTAAGAAAGGTGGGCACAATTGACTGCATGATGCTAGGCCTATGTGTAATCCAGCGGGACACAATTGACTTAATGGATGTGTACATCAGCAGTGCACAACTGACGACTGCATGAATGTGTAATTCAGCGGTGCAAAAGTAACTGCGTGAATGTGTAATTCAGCGGTGCAAAAGTAACTGCGTGAATGTGTAATTCAGCCGTGCAAAAGTAACTGCGTGAATGTGTAATTCAGCGGTGCAAAAGTAACTGCGTGAATGTGTAATTCAGTGGTGCAAAAGTAACTGCATGAATGTGTAATTCAGCGGTGCAAAAGTAACTGCGTGCACGTGTAATTTAGCCGTGCAAAAGTAACTGCGTGAATGTGTAATTCAGCGGTGCAATTGTAACTGCATGAATGTGTAATTCAGCGGTGCAAAAGTTACCTCATGAATGTGTAATTCAGCGGTGCAAAAGTAACTGCATGAATGTGTAATTCAGCGGTGCAAAAGTAACTGCATGAATGTGTAATTCAGCGGTGCAAAAGTAACTGCTTGAATGCGTAATTCAGCGGTGCACAAGTGACTGCGTAACGCTAGGCCCTGCATCAGAAATCGATATTAATCACTTAGGTGCTGAAGAAATGGCGGGATTGAGTAGAAGGGTTTGTCGCCGAATTTACAAAAGCACACTGTTGGGTCTCGTCTGTCTTCTTTATTAACGACATCACTTCTACAACCTTCTAAGCTCCTCATTCCTGATCTGCGCCGTGACCATAATTTTCTTGCTTCCCTATAACAATTAATATATTTTTCTTTGATGCAAATTGTGTTTATATTAGCATATTCAGTAAAGGAAGCATTCTCCACATCACTTCATACAGCATGTCACTGCACCTTTATTTGATGCATGGCAATGTGACATATTATAATTTATGTGGTTACAATTATTTCCTGAATTTGAGATAATCGTGTAAGTACTAAATATTCAGGCATGATGTCTAGAGGCTAATGTAGATGTAATGCGAGAACTTAGAGACTTTGCCTTCTGAAGAGCTGCTAGCGGCCATATATCTCCACATAGTGGTTCACCCCATATGCGGGACGGTAGTTGTAGCCGATTGAGACGCGAACGAAGCCAATTCCTCCGCGGAGGAGATAGGCTATGGCGCCATTTGTGCCGGTGTTAGAAATGTCGAGGGAGATGAAATGGGTGATGGTCCGCTGGCCTTCCACGCCGTCAGGGGGGAACTGGAAGACTTCCTTGTTCTCGTTGTTACTGTTGCGTGGTATAGTGAAGTTTCCCCTGAAGACAGACAAAACACGTGTTGAATGGTATACATTTTTCCTGACATGTCGGAAGAACGTTAGAATTAGAATATTGCGCCTGACAGCAATGAACATAATATGCCTTTATAACAGAGCATTTCTCTGTCAGCTGCCTAGAGGTCTGCTGCTGTGGGAAGGCCTATGTAGACCTGTAAGGTCTATTGTTCAGTTCCTTACGTATCTGTCATTTCGTTGGGTCATTGTTACTCTAAGCACTTGCTTAAATATGGCGTGCTTAGCTGGCTGTTTTGTTAGCTATTAACCGGCGTAGTCACAAGTCTTGCCTTGTTAGTTGCCTAGTAAGATATTTAGATGGCATTTGCCGGCTTTTTACTGTGTAGACCGGGGTTCAGTTGAAGGATATACATGTGTGTTTGTAATGGACGAAGCGGCGCTCTGACAGGTCCTCCACTGCTGGATACTCCACCAGTGCTCCATACTGGTACATGCAACAGGCCCAAGGAGTACAGTCACACACACCACGACTGATTGTGTACGAGTATTTGGGCGACATGTACTTATTTCGTTACTTCTTTCCTTTTGCTGGCTGGTGAGTTGTTTATTTGCTTGGTTAATTTAATTAGTTGGTCCATTACTTAGCCGGCTGTATGCCCTTTTCGAAGAGCTCCAATAGTTAGCTAGTCACAATATGTTCATTAGGACCAGGAATAGCTGCAATATTCAGTTGCTTATAGCTCTTATGATCGGGGATGGCTGTGGCAGTCCCATATAGCTCTTGGAATTCTTGTCCGTTGATGCATTGGACTGAACAACCCTGCCGTCTTACTTCGTTATGTGACAGTTGTACTCACAGTTACGGCACTGTAGGTGTCGCTTTGAGGGATGGACACTGTTACGTCGCAACGTTACAAATAGTCGAAATAGACATGTCACGATACTTCTAGAATTTGAGGTTAGTTTCTAATTTTGAGCAGTTCAGTTCCTTTTAATTTGGGCTAAATTGAAGCACTTATATGCAGATAGTTCATTTCTTTTGCCGATCCACACTCAGAAATGAATGCTAAGTCACATCATGTTGTCGAACTGAAAACCGAATGGAAGCAAAACTTGAACTGTATGCGAGTTTTGAGGTATAGCAAGAGATGTGCACGAGGCGTCTGTCGTCTACAGAAGAACTGCAGCTTTGTGTTAAAGGTTTGGTGGATGCACACTGAAGCTGTAGCGAATTCGTGCGCTTGGGTTGACGCTATAAGGTGCGGTCAGTTCGGGTGACTTAGAAATTTGAATTGGATTTTGTGATTGGATTTACCTCGCTTGGTTTGTAAGTCGCGACACTTCGCGATAATCCATTGAAATTTGATGGTTCATACAAATGCCACGTGACTCAGATTTCTCGGCGCAGTATTGACACGTGCACAATATTATTATTCCGCCGACAAAGGAATACTGCCGTCCCTTTTTGTTGTTAAGTCACGCAAGCTACTGAGAACGCGACGCCCTTCTGCTGCACAAACAAGCAGCTAATGAGTCGCAGTGTAATCGCATCAAATCAATAGTTACACATACGAGCATGTTGCTATATCCATAAACTCGTTCCATTGCCAATTTTCCCAGTTTTTGTCCTGTCCTATGAGGCCTGTCCGCTAATCGAACTGCCACACCTTGACAGATGTTTGTAATATTCTTATTAGGAGTCAGGGTGAATATAATACTTGCACTGCTACTGATGTTAGGACCGTGGATATCTGCACTGCGTAGATTGCTGTGATGTAGCTAGTAGGGACCGGGATAGCTGTAATTTATCGATAACTGTAATTGTTAGGTTAGGGATTGTCGTAACACTTAGATAGTTATTGTTAGGATCTGGGATACGCCAGCCAGTATAGAGACCAAGCCACGGGCCGGGCGACCAGACAATTGGGGTTCTCTTTCCGGTAGAGGACACATTCTTTCATATTCTCGACAGCTTCCAGGTCTTCCCTAGGCCCTACCCAGGATTTTGTTCAGCAGGTACCACGGGATTCTTGCAGAGGTAAAGCTGCCGGAACGTGAAGCTGTTAAGGGTATGCTGAACTGTGCCTCCGCCGTTCCGTACATCTGTGTGGTTTGGTGCTCAGTTGTGCACAAGGAAAACCTTACCCTTGTCTTCAATACGCAGTGAACCTTGTCGAACATGGGGTTTAGATCAACAGAGAACGACACATTAGGTAGATCCGCGCTGGAGAAAATTAGTACCTGATGGTAGAGATGGGTGTACGTGAAGGCGGCTTCATGAAATTGTACATGGATACACAGATACATACATTTGAACACACACACACACAGATATGAATGTCTCGACATGCACTGTGTATGACATGCAAGCATACTAAAACAATGAACACTATGATATCTAAATATAGCAAATATAGCAAAGTACGTATAAACGTAACATTGAGGCGCGTTCGAGTAACCATTGTTACCGTGGAAAAGCATTAATGTTACATATTCTGAGTGTGTGTCTGTAGCCTTAGTTATCCAGCATGCAAAGCGCATGCGCCGTGTTATATTGCCGTGTTCTATCCGGCTGTACCATGTTTTTCAACATTATCTCATAAACGGCACGATTTTCGGGAAAAAGTTACTGAACATAAAATGTGTGCTTTGATTTTCTCTAAAAACTTGTCTGAAATATTTTTCACTGTAAGAAGAATTCAGCGAGATATTATCACAAATGTACATAGGTCTTCATATAAAGTACCCATTATTCTTGTAAGATTTTAGTGAAACTTGAATTTTCTCAACAGAGTTGCGAAAAATACTCAAATATCAAATTTCATGAAAATCCATCCAGTGGGAGCTGAGTTGTTCCATGCGGATAGACGGACAGACAGACAGACATGACGAATCTAGGATAATAGTGGCTTTTCGCATTTCTGCGAAGCGCCTAAGAATGTATGAATCGTTACACACGTAGACGTGGATTTGGGGGTTTTGCAGAAGTTAGGAGAACGTAACGTTGTGCGCGATGACGTGTGTAGCACTGGCCTGACGTGTGTAGCACTGGCCTGACGTGTGTAGCACTGGCATAACGTGTGTAGCACTGGCCTAACGTGTGTAGCACTGGCCTAACGTGTGTAGCACCGGCCTGACGTGTGTAGCACTGGCCTAACGTGTGTAGCACTGGCCTAACGTGTGTAGCACTGGCATAACGTGTGTGGCACTGGCCTAACGTGTGTAGCACTGGCCTAACGTGTGCAGTGCTGGCCTAACGTGTGTAGCACTGGCCTAACGTGTGTAGCACTGGCCTAACGTGTGCAGTGCTGGCCTAACGTGTGCAGTGCTGGCCTAACGTGTGTAGCGCTGGCCTAACGTGTGTAGCACTGGCCTAACGTGTGTATCACTGGCCTAACGTGTGTAGCACTGGCCTAACGTGTGTAGCACTGGCATAACGTGTGTAGCACCGGCCTAACGTGTGTAGCACCGGCCTGACGTGTGTAGCACTGGCCTGACGTGTGTAGCACTGGCCTAACGTGTGTAGCACTGGCCTAACGTGTGTAGCACTGGCCTAACGTGTGTAGCACTGGCCTAACGTGTGCAGTGCTGGCCTAACGTGTGTAGCACTGGCCTAACGTGTGTAGCACTGGCCTAACGTGTGTAGCACTGGCCTAACGTGTGTAGCACTGGCCTAACGTGTGTAGCACTGGCCTAACGTGTGTAGCACTGGCCTAACGTGTGCAGTGCTGGCCTAACGTGTGTAGCACTGGCCTAACGTGTGTAGCGCTGGCCTAACGTGTGTAGCACTGGCCTAACTTGTGCAGTGCTGGCCTAACGTGTGTAGCACTGGCCCAACGTGTGTAGTGCTGGCCTAACGTGTGTAGCACTGGCCTAACGTGTGTAGCACTGGCCTAACGTGTGTAGCACTGGCCTAACGTGTGTAGCACTGGCCTAACGTGTGTAGCACTGGCCTAACGTGTGTAGCACTGGCCTAACGTGTGTAGCACTGGCCTAACGTGTGTAGTGCTGGCCTAACGTGTGTAGCACTGGCCTAACGTGTGTAGCACTGGCCTAACGTGTGTAGCACTGGCCTAACGTGTGTAGCACTGGCCTAACGTGTGTAGCACTGGCCCAACGTGTGTAGTGCTGGCCTAACGTGTGTAGCACTGGCCTAACGTGTGTAGCACTGGCCTAACGTGTGTAGCACTGGCCTAACGTGTGTAGCACTGGCCTAACGTGTGTAGTGCTGGCCTAACGTGTGTAGCACTGGCCTAACGTGTGTAGCACTGGCCTAACGTGTGTAGCACTGGCCCAACGTGTGTAGTGCTGGCCTAACGTGTGTAGCGCTGGCCTAACGTCTGTAGCACTGGCCTAACGTGTGTAGCACTGGCCTAACGTGTGTAGCACTGGCCTAACGTGTGTAGCACTGGCCTAACGTGTGTAGTGCTGGCCTAACGTGTGTAGTGCTGGCCTAACGTGTGTAGTGCTGGCCTAACGTGTGTAGCACTGGCCTAACCTGTGCAGTGCTGGGACATTTTGTCAGATTAACGTGTAGGGAAAAGTGGGGACATTTATGTTTTCGGGTAATTCCGATCACTTCCGTTTCTCGGAAATGGAAGGAGCTAGTGAAGTTTGATTTGTGCAGGCCTCTAGCGGCAAAAGTCGTTAAGATGAACTGGCAGCAAGTGGAATAGTATGTTGAAGTTTTTCTTTGTTTATCGGTCTGCTACTATAAAATCAGAGCCAATTATTGCAAGATAAGTAATGCTTTTCATTCTGAATTATATGGATATTTAGAGGACACGACTGCATGGTGTGTATTGAGCACAGAGCACCAGTTTCAAACGTAACAGATCACTCTAGAAGACGTGGCCTCCGTCGTCCTCAATACGTCGGTCTGGGATAATTGTGCCCACAGGTTGTGGTAACCGTGGTGATGCTGAGTGTGAGGCCAGAGACACTTGGCGTTTTGTATGCCGACTTCGGTACAGATGCACTTAATGTTGTGGTTGGGCCCATGCTGTAACTCCGCTGAAGGTTGTGTTTGTCACTGTTGTTAACCTGACACGTTGATCTGCGCGTGTGCTTGTGTCCAATCGAATGGTAACACGCGACCCATGACTTTTGATAGCTGATCGCTGTTACCCACATTCGGGAATTCCGATCAAATTCAGAAAACGTCTCAGGCGCTGGTTTTAGGTACACAGCTTAATAATTTTGTAATGTTTAGCACTAGACTTTGTAGCCAACTATTTTCGTAGTGAATATGTTTCTGCCTTTTCCGTCGTTTGCACACTTTATCCTGTGGAGCCATTCCTCCAACTTCACCGTACAATATTTGAACATTTTTGGAAAATTTGGATATACAGTAGAACTTACATTATGCGAAATAAAGGGGGCGGACCTGATTTCGGATAAGCAAAATTTCGGATAATTCGGAAATTCGGCTTGACGTGGTAGGGTGAAATAAAAATAACATTTATTCAGAAGCTCGTCTTGTGTTAATAAAATTTACGGCACAACAAACTGTACGATATTTACAGATACAATTCGCACACGTCAAATTTTGACAACAAACTGACGGGGAGACACTCAGAGGTGTCTCGCGGCAGGCAGTTCCGGGAATCGCGTAAAAAAAGGTGTTTCAGTTAACCCGAGTTTTGGTTAAGCGAAGTTCGGATAACCGAGGTTCTACTGTAAATGAATTTACGTATTTGACAAATGTTGACATTTGTCACAGCTTGTATAAGCAAGTGCAAATTTTGATAAGAGTTTACTGTATGATCTTGTTGCTCATTACGGTAGAATTTAAACTTACTTGTATATGAGTATGTCGTCATACTGGCGCCACCCCGCCGCCAGGTTCCTCGCGACGTCCCTGTAAGCCGTTTGCTTTTCAATGTCATACTCATAGATAGACGGCCCGCCGTACACGTCGCAAGTGGCGCTCGCCACGGCCACCTGCAGAAGCAGCAGCGTCAACAGTGAGGAAACCGGCGTCACCATGTTGGCAGGATTCAATGTGAAGTGGGACCGCGGGTACCGGGAATTTATAGACTGAAGCAATGCGAGGACTAGCTAAGTCACTTCAACTGGTATATCAGATGTTTTCTAAGAATTAACTCTACAAACAGAAATATTTCTATGTTGCAATTTCTCAGTTTAGGAATGTGGAAGAAGTAATGATTTAAAGCCAGGGTAAAGCCTAATGACATTGTTAACTGTTTTATTAAGATTAAGTACTTATGTGCTACTCAACTATGTCATTCACTTCTAGGTCGAGCTGTTTTGCTACAGTTCGTATAGCTCACTCTACTGGTAACCTCAAGACCTCGTCATAGGTCAAGATATTTTACGCTGGATTCTCTTCCCGAATCCGGCCAGGATTTGAACCAACTACCTCCCGACTGTTACAGTTCTACCAGCCTGCTTGGCACTTACACAGTCCCACCCACCAATTTCGTTCGACGAGTGACACCACCTCGCGTTTGTGAAGGCCTTGGCCCAGGGCTGGTCTCAGGTCGTCCATCACTGCGACGTCTCGTCCCTCCCTGTAATTGAGAGAGATTCAGTTAACTGCTAAACCGCGGGGTACTCAGTAATGAGGCTAACCCAGCGGTATAGTCTGTTTACAAAAAGGGTGGAGGAAAACAAAGCAGTGAGAAGGGAAACCGAGAGAAAAGTGGGAAAATATATGGACGGACATTTTTGCATACACACCTACATACATACGTGCGTACATACGTACTGTATGCAGGTGGACAGGCGTAGAAATACAGCGAAGTGAATAAATTAATAAAGAAATAAACAAATTTAGGCGGTGTTACAAAAACCATAGAAATGAAATAAACGGTAATGAAAGAGAATACCGGAAAAAGGAAGCAAAAAGAAAGAAGGGAATATGTACGTAAAGAAGTAAATGAATTTAGCGGCGGAGAAGAAGTGAAAATGAAGAAATGGCAGTAAGTGTATGGAGCTAACAGAAGCAAAGGACAGTAGAAGTGTCCAGTGTATTTATGGGTATCGTCGTGTCTACAAAACATGTGTTTTTTAAAATTCCGATCTGGGGGGGGGGGGCTGCAGCCAGACAACCTCCCCTTTATGTGCGCCCCTACTCGCTAAATTATCACTCAATCGTTGTCCACGAGGAACACGAAGTCACTGCTGCAGCCTGAGCACTAAGTGACAAACCGAATAAGCACCTCTGCAGAGCGCCGGTCCTGACGCTCATCTTACGGCGCGCTGTTGCCTTCGTTTCGTGGCTGTGGCCAAGTAGAGCGTCTGTTGACAGTATTTAATGAACATATGTACGAATGAATGCCAGTGGCCGCGCGGTCTGAGGCGTGGATCTGCGGCCGCTCGCTTGCTGGGATTGGAGGTTCGAATCCCGCCGGGGGCATGGATGTTGTCTTTTGTGAGTGTTGTGTGTTGTCAAGTAGAGGTCTCTGCGTCGGGCTGATCACTCGTCCAGAGGAGTCCTACCGAGTGTGGTGTATCTGAGTGTGATAGTGAAGCCTCAATAATGAACAGGCCCTCGCCCACTAGGTTTTTTTGGCCAATGGAAAAGAAAAGTATGAACAAATCCGTGCAAACTTTGACTCCGTTTCACGCACATAAGCACTAATACGGACACGGACATCTGCTTCGTTGCAGTGACTACGGACTGGCCGGACGACCGAGCAAGCGGAGTTTGCTTTCTGGCGGAAGAAAAAAATGTTTGTGTCCTCCAAAACGTCCTGACCAGCTCTGGGGTCCACCAACCTCCTATTCAATACGTAACGTTTTTGCTGTAAAGCAGCCGGAGCTTTAAACTGACCACTCACCACATTGTAACGGTGAAGTTCACTCGCGCCAATGGCTCTTTGCAGGCGCTTGATGAAGCACAGGGACATCTGTACTTTTGTAGGTCGTACCATTGCTTGTGTGGTCAGATGCAGACTGCTCGTCACCGCGGGCGGAGCCTCGTGCTCGGTCTCCGGTTGCTCTACGTGACATCTCGTGGTTGATGCAGTGGCAGGAGGTGTACGGGAGACACTCTTGATTTGTATTCGGCGGCTGCAGGAATGTGCAGGGTTAGAACCTCGATTAAGCCACTGCACCTTCCAGGGTGTCGTTTGTCATGTCTGCAATCGACGGCATGAAGTGTGCGCTCAGGACAGCGTCTTCACAAGCAACACACAGTGGCACCAGAGCAGGTTCTCTCCGAGGTCCTTTGTCTTCCCACGCTAATTACCACCCTATTACTGCACCGTGCTCATCACCACCCCTTGACATGGGCGGTAACCTGACCGGACAATATATTATCACACCCTTTGTGGTTAAGTTGCAGTTTTCATATGTGACTGGAACTTGGAAGTTCATATAACGTGGGGAGTTTTTTCTTTCAGGCACGTTTCCGGTTCAGGTTCTAGTGTAATGCACATTTACCAGCTCTTTCGCTTGGAGCACCTCACCACTTTAAATTATTTTTTTGTGGTTATAGCAAATATTTCACCTTGTGTAGGCTTATGCAGTTGAGTTATCATCCGTATAGACGGAGGGGCTTTTTTAAGCGCAAAGCCACAGCACCCAGACCGGCAATGGGGATTTTTGCCGGGGTGTAAAGCAACTGGGATTTTGCCTCCTACGTATTCCTGCCATGGTGAAATTGGTGGGGCGTACAAAAAATATGGTAGAGAGGATAAAGTGCATGGAAACGGTCAAAACATTTGAGGAAACAATATGACAGACGTTGCATAGATGGTAGGACAATATTAAAATGGATCTGAAAGGAATGAGGTGTGGAATGGATTTATCTGGCACAGTATAGGGCCGTGTATGGAGCTCTTGTAAAGACGGCAATGCATTTATGGAATTTTTATGTGTATTAAGCAACTCTTTAACTTCTCAAGAATGACTCCGCCCCTTGGTGTTGGTTACATACAGGGTGTTGAAAAAAAGGTTACAGGCTTTAAGCGTGCGTAATACTGACTTCAGTGAGCAAAGAAGCCCCAGTCAACATCTGTCGAAGAAACAGTGGCTGCTGAGATATGGGTGCCGTTCGTGTTATCTCTACAGCAGATGCTCTGTGTGGTTTCCACGCACGTCAACACAACTTTCAGCTCTTCTTCTTATAAGAAGTGCGTACCCTATCAAAAATTTCTGATTTCACTCGAATCTCCTGACAAGAATTCCCAACTTGTTGCTGTAGCACCTTTAAGTCATTGACTGGCTCTGAATACACCAAAGTCCTTAGGTGTCCGCGCACTGTCACACGGCATCTGAATCAGACTTTCGGTAGAAAGTGGATTGGACGTGGAGGCTCAGCCAACTGGCCCGCCCAGTCACCTGACATTAATCCTCTGCATTTTTGGCTGTGGGGACACCTAAAGACTTTGATGTGTTCAGAGACGGTCAGTGACTTAGAGGTGTTACAGCAACGAGTTGAGAATGCTTGTCAGGAGGTTCGACCAAGACTAGGAATTTTTAGAAGAGTACGCACTTCTTATGAGAAGAAGAGCCGAAAGTTGTGTTGACATGCGTGGGCACCACACAGAGCATCTGCTGTAGAGATAACACGAAAGTCAGCAGACACTGGTGTGTGGGCAAATGTTGACCGGGAATTTTTTGCTCATTTAAGTATTACTACACACGCTTAAATTCTGTAACCCTTTTTTTTAACAGTCTGTATAGTCACACATAGTCACACATAGTTGCATATAGTCACATACGTCGCCCATCATCATTGACTGACTGACGAACTGGACCATTCCTCTTTCCATGACTGTCTGTCTTTCAACACGTATTTGTGCGGGAAATTACTTTGTCAGGCAATGATTTTGTTAGTCGTTTGTATCGCTCATGTTTTACGAGCATGCCTGCTGTTTACGAACGTGCAGATAACTTGTGCCTGCTGTTTACGAACGTGCAGATAACCTGTGCCTGCTGTTTACGAACGTGCATATAACTTGTGCCTGCTGTTTACGAACGTGCAGATAACTTGTGCCTGCTGTTTACGAACGTGCAGATAACCTGTGCCTGCTGTTTACGAACGTGCATATAACTTGTGCCTGCTGTTTACAAACGTGCAGATAACTTGTGCCTGCTGTTTACGAACGTGCAGATAACTTGTGCCTGCTGTTTACGAACGTGCATATAACTTGTGCCTGCTGTTTATGAACGTGCATATAACTTGTGCCTGCTGTTTATGAGCGTGCAGATAACTTGTGCCTGCTGTTTACGAACGTGCATATAACTTGTGCCTGCTGTTTATCAACGTGCAGATAACTTGTGCCTGCTGTTTATGAACGTGCAGATAACTTGTGCCTGCTGTTTACGAACGTGCATATAACTTGTGCCTGCTGTTTATGAACGTGCATATAACTTGTGCCTGCTGTTTATGAACGTGCATATAACTTGTGCCTGCTGTTAGGAACGTGCAGATAACTTGTGCCTGCTGTTTACGAACGTGCAGATAACTTGTGCCTGCTGTTTACGAACGTGCATATAACTTGTGCCTGCTGTTTACGAACGTGCAGATAACTTGTGCCTGCTGTTTACGAACGTGCAGATAACTTGTGCCTGCTGTTTACGAACGTGCAGATAACTTGTGCCTGCTGTTTACGAACGTGCAGATAACTTGTGCCTGCTGTTTACAAACGTGCAGATAACTTGTGCCTGCTGTTTACGAACGTGCATATAACTTGTGCCTGCTGTTTACAAACGTGCATATAACTTGTGCCTGCTGTTTACAAACGTGCATATAACTTGTGCCTGATGTTTACAAACGTGCAGATAACTTGTGCCTGCTGTTTACGAACGTGCATATAACTTGTGCCTGCTGTTTACAAACGTGCAGATAACTTGTGCCTGCTGTTTACGAACGTGCATATAACTTGTGCCTGCTGTTTACAAACGTGCAGATAACTTGTGCCTGCTGTTTACGAACGTGTATATAACTTGTGCCTGCTGTTTACAAACGTGCAGATAACTTGTGCCTGCTGTTTACGAACGTGCATATAACTTGTGCCTGATGTTTACAAACGTGCAGATAACTTGTGCCTGCTGTTTACGAACGTGTATATAACTTGTGCCTGCTGTTTACAAACGTGCAGATAACTTGTGCCTGCTGTTTACGAACGTGCATATAACTTGTGCTTGCTGTTTACAAACGTGCATATAACTTGTGCCTGCTGTTTACAAACGTGCATATAACTTGTGCCTGCTGTTTACAAACGTGCAGATAACTTGTGCCTGCTGTTTACGAACGTGCATATAACTTGTGCCTGCTGTTTACGAACGTGCATATAACTTGTGCCTGCTGTTTACAAACGTGCATATAACTTGTGCCTGCTGTTTACAAACGTGCAGATAACTTGTTCCTGCTGTTTACGAACGTGAATATAACTTGTGCTTGCTGTTTACAAACGTGCATATAACTTGTGCCTGCTGTTTACAAACGTGCATATAACTTGTGCCTGCTGTTTACAAACGTGCAGATAACTTGTTCCTGCTGTTTACGAACGTGAATATAACTTGTGCCTGCTGTTTACAAACGTGCAGATAACTTGTGCCTGCTGTTTACGAACGTGCATATAACTTGTGCTTGCTGTTTACAAACGTGCATATAACTTGTGCCTGCTGTTTACAAACGTGCATATAACTTGTGCCTGCTGTTTACAAACGTGCAGATAACTTGTTCCTGCTGTTTACGAACGTGAATATAACTTGTGCCTGCTGTTTACAAACGTGCAGATAACTTGTGCCTGCTGTTTACGAACGTGCATATAACTTGTGCCTGCTGTTTACAAACGTGCAGATAACTTGTGCCTGCTCTTAACGAACGTGTAGATAACTTGTGCCTGCTGTTTACAAACGTGCAGATAACTTGTGCCCTGTTACGCCTAACTGAATGACAGTAAAACAATTACAAATGCGAAATGTTGTGAGGGTTAAAACAGGAAATTGAAGTTTTGATATTTCGTTATTGTAATTATGGTTGTTGCCGAAGATTTTTTCGAATACAGAATCAGAGCCATAATTGAATGGCAGATGGGAATTTTAAAGAAAGCTGGTTAGTAGTGGACAGAGCGGCTAGCTACACAGAGCAGAGGAAGACGCGAAGACTTTTTCGTTTGGCCAGTAAGCAAGCCAAAAGTACATATAGGAATTTACAATACTAAACAGTGCTTATCTGACAAGATTTATAAGTTACCTGCTGATTTTTGTGTTTGTAAACTGGCATGCAGAGCAACAGTTCGTTAGTGGAGCATGTACACACGTGACAGCGATTGGTGCGCTGGTAACCACAACACACGGCCGTCACTGGCACATTGCGGTTGTCTGTAGATGTCAGCCGATATATTGCTAATGAGTGACGCCTTATGTGAAGATGAATTGGATCCGTACCATTGAATTACCTGCGCCGATTATTCCACTCCATAACAAATCTACAACTCCTAGGAACGCACGTTCGTACTGGCGCCCAGAACGGAAGTCACGTTAGTCGTATTAGCAGCATGCAGGCACAAACAGATGCTTCAAGTTTCGTTCGTCTAAGTTTATAACAATTTTGTGGAAGGGCCGCGTGAAGAACAGGAAGTGCATCGCGTGACTAAATGACACGTAGGCTGCACAAGGAGTAGTGACGTCATCACCAAAAGCAGTGTGCGGCAGAGGTGCGGATAAGGAAGGAGACGGCAACGTGGTACATGTGACAGGCTGTAGGCTCCAACCCCATTGTTCTGAAGAACGTAATGCTGGGTTTGTTGTGGTGCGCGTGTTGCTTCGTTGGTGCAGAGGTGGGAGGCTGCACCCCGCCCCATATTGCTGCGATTCAGACAAAGACAAACCTAACCTCATTCATTATACCTGACTGCATTCTTTCAAACGACATGAGAGGTAGTGCTGAGGCGCCAGAAAATTAACACATCCATAGTTGAATGCAGACACAAGGGGAGATACAGCACTTAAAAATGCGAGAGGCAGAGAAGTGAGAAAAGGGCAGAAGGAAACGAAAATGAAGGGAAAGTGAAGAAAATAAAGACAACATGAACAAGTAAAGGTAGATCGAATTCAAGAAATAGAGGCAAGAAGAGGGGACGTAATGAAATTGAGAGAGAAAATGAAGGAACGGGAAAGGAAAACTGAAGAAAGAAACAAAGACTGAAGTAACCAATCCCCATAGACTTCAGTGATGTCGTTGGCTCACATAATCACAATTTTACTCCTCCCTAAATGTTGTTAATGTAATAAGTTACGGAGCGAGAGATGGTCGGGGCATGTAGAAGGGGAATGCGTATGAATTTCACACCGGAAAGCCCTAAGAAAAGAGGCCCCTTAGAAGATATAGACGTAAGTGTGAGGCTAACATTAAAATGGATCTTAAATACATGGGATGTGAGAGTGTAGAATTGGTTTAGTTGGTTCAGAATAAGAATCAGTGGCGGGCTCTTGTGACCACGGCAGCAAACCTTAAGGTTACCATGAAATTTCTGGACAAGCCTTTCAAGTCTTCGTTCCTCAAGAGTGCTTCTGTTTTCTTTATGGAATGACATTGTCATCTCGGGGGGGGGGGGGGGGGGGGTGCGCACGTAATGCTGGAGCAGGTCTAGTACCTACCTACCGGACTGCACGGAGTCAAAACCCACAAGGTCACAATGAGTGATTAAATTTCGGAATAATGTAAAATCTTATAATATTTGAAAAAAGTTTTGAATTTTACAGACATTAATTGGCAGAAATGAAGAACATATAATGTTTAAATTATACGTGTTTGGAGAAATGGTAAATCCTGCTGCTTCTTCTACTGCATTCGAGAGCTTATTTTCACTTTGGCAGCAACTGAATTGTCTATGGGAAAACGTGCATGGTGCTGAACCCGGGTGCTGCGTTCAAATGCTGTAGTCATGTGCCGGTTAGTATCGGCACTGGAAGCTTCATCACTTGTGCCCTTTTCTTTCGTACATCTGCTTAATTTCAGTCTTGCAGGATCAAAATTCAGTTCTTGTCAAAATGGGCGTACGTGTTTTTGGAAATACGAGTAAGCTCTCGTTTGCTGTTCCCATTTCCAGTTCTCCATATCCCTTGAACATTTGTGTTCGTTTCTCCACTTCATACGGCTTCCAGCCGATGTCCAACAAATTAGTCATTTTCGTCCGACGTGTGCCTTAGTCGACCGTTAGGCCCCCGACGGCAGTTAGGCACGTCCGATGTTCTGTCGCTGTCCCGATGCGCTGCGTCTGGCAAACGTGGGCTCTCTTCCGCCTGTCCATTTACCGCGAGCAGACGTAAAACGATCAGCTTGTCTGCAGCACAGGACTGTCCAGCCATCCTTGCTTTGGTCACGCCGTGACGTCCTTACGGACTGACGTGACGGCTCCACGGTCGACAGGGCAAGCACGAGGTGTCACTGTTACCAATTATGGTCCATCTGTACCTTCCGAGCGCTGTTTCGTTCCGTGCTGTACTCCATGTAGTATTCGACTGCTGTGGGCAGCAAAGCTGTCTGAGTCTTGTGGGTGGAGACGGACAATAATCAGAGGAGGCGACAAGCGTCTTGCAACATGAACACCAGAATATTAGCTGGGCAGTTCTGCCGTTTTGCCAAATGCTGGACACCATCTTCATGACCATAAGGTCACTTGGACTTGCAAATAATGTTCTTCAGTTTGTATTAAACTTTGTCCCTAATACGTGATACATTTCTAGAATGCTAAGGCAATTTGACACCAGAACGAATAATTTTTCGTCACTCAGGACTCTTTTGAGCATTTAATTTGGTGTATAATTTACCAGTTGTGCTCGTATTTGGTTGGGTACCACTTCTGTAACACTTTAGGAGGCTAACTCGTTCCCTTTACGTATAGGCTTTGCCAACACTGAATAACTACTAATCAGTCTTACTACAATAAGCAAATATTCCGATTTTCACGACGGTGTGAATTTGTGTCTCGTCTTGTGACTTGTGCTGCTGAGTGCCAACGTTGCAGAGGGAACTGCTGCTGACACTGTCTGTACTCGAAGACCGGCTATCCTGACCGAGGTCTTATGTACCTTTACTCAGTTCCTTGAAACAAGTTCGGGTGTAATACCTGAAATTACGCCATGACTCTTTTAATTCCGCTTTCTTTCCATTCCGTTAATGAGCAGCTGCTGTATAATTTGAAGTTACATTGTGATCTACCGACAGCGTCTTTAGACAAACTGTAAATAAAACAAAAGAATGGGCACGTAAAGCCCTAATGCAGCTGGCAAACATGTTTTTCAGAAGCTTTCGTCGCTGTTTTGTAAATTTTATTGACCTTGCTATTTGTTTATTGCAATTACAGATAAGATTGTGACGTATGCACTGCGGCAGTCATGCCGCAGGTAAGCAGGAAGTTCGTATTTACCCTCGTATGTCGTCACTACACATCCGTCACACTGGACACTATTTCACATTAAACTGTAGAAGTGAATAACATATTCGAATTCATCACGAAAACATTTTTTGCGATGTTGATATATTTACACCGATGATGTTGAAGACTTGGATCCTCCAGGATGTTGAAGTTTTATAGACTGGTAAACAGTACCGACGTTTCGAAGAGTAGCTGTGACAGTGAACCAGCCGCCGTACTGACGGACCGAGCAACCAACCAACCTGTGAAAGAACACACGTCAGTTTCCTGTTTCAGTATTGTTAAGGACATATGTATTGATGATCGTGTCGTTGTCCTCCTTTATTGTGTTTTATAGAAGCATGATTGATTTTCTACGAAAGAATGAAATGGTAGAAGTTTTCAGGATATTCGGACGTCAGTCTCCATGAATATTTAAAAACATGTTTTATATGTGGCGTAAATTTACGCCACATATAAAACCGTAGGTGGTAATATATTATGATTATCGTTTGTTATTAGCGACGTTAAACAGTTTCAATGGATTTACAAATTTGTTACTTTTAGAGCACCCTACTCTCATACCTACATAACCTACTACATAGCCTGTTGCGAGGTTCCTGTCTGTCACATGTTGACGTAATAACATATGGATCTGTTTCACCCTCAAAATCTACAATGCCTTTGGATTTTAATTATTTTTAACTCCTATTTTTATGTACTTATTATTCCTTTATTGTGATCAGTAGTTAATTACATGTATTTTATCACGCTAATTGCGAAGGTGAGGCCTCTTATATAGCATAGCACAATTTTCCGACCATGTACTTGCGTTTCTACCTCATAATGGCCAAATAAAACGGCCGAAACATGTAGTAGAAAATTAAACAAATGAACGTGTAGTGTTCAAGTGCTGTGTTTGTCTGGACAACAAATCGGTATTGATTAAGTAGCACAACGGGATGATGTTACATAATTTGATACTTATATTACTGTTTGTTACTATTGCTGTCTTGGACAATGCTGGATGACTGACTCTTAATTTCTCGAAGGGGGAATGGTAAAAGCACGGTATTTATTACTTTTCCGCCTGGCTTGATGTCCGGATCAGGTTTCGCAGCTGAGGTAGACTATACATAGTCCTTCAGAGGATGGATGATCTACTTCAAAAGCGCTTCACCCTTTCTTTCTAACCTGCTTGATGTGAGTCGACTGGTCAGCCGTGTGTAAAGGGTCACCCAAGACACCCGCTGTATCCACCGACCGTGTCTTGTCACCTTAGAGCCGCACAGCTCTGCTACTTTGGATGCTTCTCGCGGCCAAACGAACACGACAGCAATGCTCTTCGGGACATCTATTGCGGTCCTCCGTTCCCTCACCCAGTGTTCGAGCCTGCTGTGTCACGTCTGCAGTGCTGTGTCATGTCTCCAGTACTGTGCCATATCTCCAGTGCTGTGTCACGTCTCCAGTGCTGTGTCATGTCTCCAGTGCTGTGTCATGTCTCCAGTGCTGTGTCATATCTCCAGTGCTGTGCCACGTCTCCAGTGCTGTGTCATGTCTCCAGTGCTGTGTCATATCTCCAGTGCTGTGTCATGTATCCAGTGCTGTGTCATATCTCCAGTGCTATGTTGTCTCCAGTGCTGTGTCATGTTTCCAGTGCTGTATCACGTCTCCAGTGCTGTGTCACGTCTCCAGTGCTGTGTTATGTCTCCAGTGCTGTGTCATGTCTCCAGTGCTGTGTCACGTCTCCAGCGCTGTGTTATGTCTCCAGTGCTGTGTCATGTCTCCAGTGCTGTGTCATGTCTTCAGTGTTGAGTCATATCTCCAGTGCTGTGTCATGTCTCCAGTGCTGTGTTATATCTCCAGTGCTGTGTCATTTCTCCAGCGCTGTCTTGTCTCCAGTCCTGTGTCATGTCTCCAGTGCTGAGTCATGTCTTCAGTGCTCTGTCATGTGTCCAGTCCTGTGTCATATCTCCAGTCTTGTGTCATGTCTCCAGTCCTGTATCATGTCTCCAGATCAGTAACGAGAAGTGACGATGTGCGAGAAGTGACAGCGATGGCCGTGACATCAGCACGGATGGCTAGCTCAACATGGCGGAACAATTTTGGCATGTCGTGTACGTGGTCTGTTCGAAAAGGAATGAGAGTGAGTGATCTTTTAAAACGAGATGCGGCAACACCGGGCATCAAAACAACAGTCAAGCTTGAAGCTTGTAAAGATGCCAATGCAACGACACTAAGTGCGACTCCATCCGTTCAGTGTGTGCCGAGTTATCGTGAAGTGACGGCTGTGTGTTTGTTGTTTGCGTCACGAAAATGGGCACAGGAATATCGAGCAGAGTTATGTCATCAAATTTTGCGTCAAAACTCCACTAAAATGCAAAGAAAACGTACCAAAAGTTGAAAAGTGTTCATGGAGACCCAGCTTTATCCCGAGCGCAAGTTTTTCGATGGTACAAGAGCTTTATTGGAAGGGTGGGAAACAGGTGACGACGAAACACGCACAGGAAGACCTGTCACGGCGACAAGTGAAAGCGCGGAAAGGGTACGGGATCTGATCAAGAGTGATCGACGGTTGGCAGTGAGACTGATAGCATATGAATATCGTAGGAATCGTGAAGCTGTCCATGAATTGCTACCGGAGCATTTGGAAATGCGGAAAGTTTGCCCGGAGATTGTGTCGATGAACCTTACCTCCGAACAAAAGGGAAACCTCAACATTTTGCTTTTGGACTACTTCGACCGTCTTTAACATGAGCCAGAGTTCTTGAAGCGAGTGATAAGAGGGACGAAACACAGGGGTTTCGGTACGACCCCGAAATAAAACGCCATAGTGAAGAATGGCGCACCGAAACATTCGCCACGTCCACAGAAAGCAAGGAAGGGCAAATAAAAAATCAAGCTAGTTTTCTTATGTTTTTTATCATCTAGGAGTGGCGCAAAGGAGGTTGTACCTCAAGGTCATACTGTTAATCAGACCATTTGTCAATAAGTCCTTGAGTGGCTACGAAAAAGGTTCTGCGTGTTTGACCAGACGTTGCCGACATTTGGCTTCTGCATCACGACGACGCGGCCTGTCACCATCCGTTGTCTGTGAGGGAGTGCGTGGCGTCCGAGAACATTGCAGTGGTTTTGCAGCGCTGTATTTGCCAGATCTGTCCCCATGTGACGTTTCTTCTTTTCCCGAGGATCAAAAACCGCCTACGAGGTCTTCAATTCGAAACGATCGACAGTATCCAGAGAGCCGTAACCGACGCTCTGAAAGACTTCACAGAAGAAGATTTCCAGCAGTGCTTCCAGGGATGGAAGGACAGCCTCCAGCAGTGTGTTGCTTCCGAAGGAGACTACTTTGAAGGGGGTCACTTTGTAAGTGAACATTTTAGGAATGACCTTTTTTTTAAATAAGTCTCATTACGTTTTGAACAGACCGCGCACATACCGTGAGGCTTGGTGAGGAGTGCAAATGACAAAGTTACTGAATCCGAATTTCATATAAAATATGGCTTACACTCATAAAGTAAGGTGATTGTCGTTGATTTCAGGCTTCCGCCGCGATGTTGATGAAATCTGTGGTCTTCTGGGTTATTACACGGCGTCGTGTGGTAATTATTTATGGTATTATTTATAAATAATTACCACACGACGCCGTGTAATAACCCAGAAGACCACAGATTTCAAGGTAATTGTCGTTTATGCACCGAAATACACTTGTCTTGACGGTTTTGTTGTAAACTTCGATATGGGCGTAAAGTTAGTCTAATTCAGTCAGGAGTTTAGGAAAGAAAACCTCTGTACTTACAGTACACTTTGTATGTACTGTACTTACAGTACACTTTGTATGTACTGTACTTACAGTACACTTTGTATGTACTGTACTTACAGTACACTTTGTATGTACTGTACTTACAGTACACTCTGTATGTACTGTACTTACAGTACACTCTGTATGTACTGTACTTACAGTACACTCTGTATGTACTGTACCTACAGTACACTCTGTATATACTGTACCTACAGTACACTCTGTATGTACTGTACCTACAGTACACTCTGTATGTACTGTACCTACAGTACACTCTGTATGTACTGTACTTACAGTACACTTTGTATGTACTGTACTTACAGTACACTTTGTATGTACTGTACTTACAGTACACTTTGTATGTACTGTACTTACAGTACACTTTGTATGTACTGTACTTACAGTACACTTTGTATGTACTGTACTTACAGTACACTCTGTATGTACTGTACTTACAGTACACTCTGTATGTACTGTACTTACAGTACACTCTGTATGTACTGTACTTACAGTACACTCTGTATGTACTGTACCTACAGTACACTCTGTATATACTGTACCTACAGTACACTCTGTATGTACTGTACCTACAGTACACTCTGTATGTACTGTACCTACAGTACACTCTGTATGTACTGTACTTACAGTACACTTTGTATGTACTGTACTTACAGTACACTTTGTATGTACTGTACTTACAGTACACTTTGTATGTACTGTACTTACAGTACACTTGTATGTACTGTACTTACAGTACACTCTGTATGTACTGTACTTACAGTACACTCTGTATGTACTGTACCTACAGTACACTCTGTATGTACTGTACTTACAGTACACTCTGTATGTACTGTACCTACAGTACACTCTGTATGTACTGTACCTACAGTACACTCTGTATGTACTGTACCTACAGTACACTCTGTATGTACTGTACTTACAGTACACTCTGTATGTACTGTCTACAGTACACTCTGATGTACGTATTACAGTACACTCTGTATGTACTGTACTTACAGTACACTCTGTATGTACTGTACTTACAGTACACTCTGTATGTACTGTACTTACAGTACACTCTGTATGTACTGTACTTACAGTACACTCTGTATGTACTGTACTTACAGTACACTCTGTATGTACTGTACTTACAGTACACTTTGTATGTGCTGTACGTAAATAAAGCGCAGAAGGGCTGGTCCATAGACGAGGTTAAAATTCTTTCGATAATTCGGACCTGATACAGTGCTGTGTTTGAATTCCAGGAACGCGGGCGTGCAGAGCACCGAGATTGTGAGGCTACCGCAACCTCAGTACCTTATAGGAGCCTCACCATTGTGCACGCAGATCAGTGGGCTTTCCCCAGGTCAGACGAAGTTATGCCAGCTGTACCAGGATCATATGGGTGGCGTCGGGAGGGGTGCCAGGGCAGGCATCGCCGAGTGCCAGTGGCAGTTCAGGCACAGAAGGTGGAACTGCTCAACGGCGCATGACAGCACCGTGTTCGGGCCCATGCTGAAGATAGGTGAGTGGAAGACAGCCTCATTCTGGTACTCTTCGCACCCATGCTATAGATAGGTTAGGGAGGCTGTAGTATTGCTCCAAGCCATTCTCGAGCTCTCCTCATCATAGCATTGCTCCGGCCCAGCCTGAAGGTACTCTTAGGTCAGTTATACAGACTGCGCTATTGTTCTGACCCACCTAAAGACAGAGACGTGTGAGAATGCAGTTATTTAATTTTTCGAAGCAATGCTGGAGGCGTGTAACTTGGAGGTTTTTTTTTTACCGCGATATTATTCGGATCGATGCTGAAGACAGACTAGTGGGAGGTTATTATTATTATTATTATTATTATTTATTATTATTATTATTATTAGTTCCAAACAATGATGAAGCTAGGGGACTAGACGTTATTCTTGTTGTGATATTGTTCAGACTAGTGCAGCAGGAGGATGATGGGAAATGACTCGTATTGCGGTATTGTTCGTACCCATGCTGAAGATAGGTGCGTGGGGGTGAGTGGTAACTTGATACCAATTTAGAGGAAAATGCTTGCAGGCAGTTCAAAGGCTGTCTCCAGGAGAATGTGACTAGAACACGAGAAAGACGAAATAACCGAGCCTGTCGCTGGTCCGAAATTCGGTACGGGTATTTTCCAAACACCTAGGATACAGGTAACTAATTAAATAGAGGTTTATTTTGGATGAGAATGCACAAGATGTATAGCGCACGTGCAGCTGAGGTTTCAAAGAGGCATCGTTGTCAGTCGCTTGCCTCTGACACCGTTAATGGTGTCTTTTCCATCGGTCTTACTGACACGCGATAAAGTACAGCTAGGATCGAAATTCTGTCTGAAGAGAAATACTGTCCTTTGTAAATAAGTTTTTCATCAAACTTTTGTTTTCTGCTAGAATAAGCTTGAGTAATTATTTGTCTCAGCTTTGTAACAAGAAAACTTCTGGATCCAGTCTGAGGCTTGTTTAGTCTGGATGGCTATGGATCTGCAGTCTGCAGTCTGCACACCATTAAATCAGCCTTGCTGCCTTTGTTTACTTGGGGGAAAAAGCCAGTAAGCGAGTGATTGGGGAGAACACCCCCCTTCTCCGTTTTTAATGATTTACGCCAAATACATGTGTGAAGTTACGCCTAATCGATCAAAGCAGGCTGCCCTCTCTGTTCCTCGTGCACGCAACTGAGCACAGAGGAGCGAAGTGCTCGGGCAGGTTCCGATAAGGTGTTCATAATGTGTCGGTTCTCATTTGCAATCAAACGGTAAGGCGTTTGGCTTTTATTCAGGAAGTGGCCATTTTGATTTCGACCTGGACAACGGTTATTCTGCATAACGATTTTAGAAGCTTTTCGCGCTTCTTGTAGGCAAAATTTGGCATGATACGTCAAACGGAACACTGATTGCTTGCAAATATGTTTCCACTCGTTATTAATCTATCATCCTGTCATTAGGTTCTACACAGCCTGAGCTGCAGGCAAGGTCATTAAGTGAACGGAAATAAAACGACTGAACACATAGGTAAATTGGTGCCTGTCCTGAATGAATATAGGAGGAGTAGAAGCGTAGCTCCACTGTTTCTTAACCTCGGTGCCAGGTGAGCTGAGTGGTCAACGGCACACCCGGCCGCTTTAGCGGAGGAAAGAACGCCGGTGCACGTTGCATAGGAGGCTGGTTGGGCCCCAGAGCCAGACTGGACGATTTGCAAAAGAGACAAACCTTTTAACCCTGCAAATAAATACAGCACAGGTTTAGACACTGACTCTTACAGCGATGACGGACCCTGGCCTCACCGGCTGTCAGACAGAGCTTGGGACATCTCCGTCGTTGTGCGGAAATGCTCTCGGCTGGTTGTAGCTCATGATAAATAAAATGAACATTTCTTTCTGCGTGTCCAGAATCGCTATTTTAAATGTGACGTTTGTGAAGTAATTTCGAAATTTTCCGAAGATGTTGCTACACAAATTGTAATGATTTTTTTTTACTTTTCCCATTGCATAATTTTGAATAAAACCCACAAAGTTTCAAAAATTGATCCCATTTCCATCCTCAGGTGGAGAGGATGTGAATACATTTCTACAGTGCTGGGCCCACAGACGTACCAAATGTCCCCACGTAATGAGACAATAGCTATCTCTTAACACACTCTTCACCTACGGATTGAAGGAGAAACCCGAAGACTGCTACAGTCAGGGACGACGCCGTGTCATTTGCTGTTGGCTATGGATGTCGACGTTTCGTAGGACCGCGAGCTCTGCAGCTTTGTTGTGAAAGAGCTGTACCTTGACACACTAATTTTGTTTTCTAAATGTTGTTACCTTTCTACCAAATCACACGGCGCCACTTGCCAAGACACAGGAGTGTTTGTAGACACCTCCGTAGATCTGATGTTCAAGAACAGCCTATTTACGAAATCTTGTGATTTTTTAACAAGTTAGGAAATGTACTCGGAGCGTAACACTTCTCTTGCTTTCGCTCTGTTATCTTCCGTAAATATTATATTCTTGAATACTGTCCAGAAGAAGCAGAAGTGTGTTAGCACACCCTGTAGGAATACTTAGTATCGTAACAAACGTTTCTCACTCGATCACCATCGAGATGTCACAAGCGGAGAGATTTACAATCGATATCTCTTAAACGCTGATGCTCTACATTTACAGTAGCTTACGTTCGATGCGCGTTGCTCAACTGTTTCTTCAGCGTCAGCGCGTACCGCAAAGAGAACACTGTCTCAGTTCTAAAGACCAATTATTGATGGCACAGACGTGTTCAGCTTAGTGACAACTGATGGCACAGACGTGTTCAGCTTAGTGACAACTGATGGCACAGACGTGTTCAGCTAGTGACTGATGCACAGACGTGTTCATCTGTACACTGATGGCACAGACGTGTTCAGCTGTAACAACTGATGGCACAGACGTGTTCAGCTTAGTGACAACTGATGGCACATACGTGTTCATCTGTAACAACTGATGGCACAGACATGTTCAGCTTAGTGACAACTAATGGCACAGACGTGTTCAGCTTAGTGACAACTGATGGCACAGACGTGTTCACTTAGACAACTGATGCACAGACGTGTTCAGCTGTAACAACTGATAGCACAGACTTACGTCAATTGCAGACGTTCAGCTGTAACAACTGATGGCACAGACGTGTTCAGCTTAGTGACAACTGATGGCACAGACGTGTTCAGCTTAGTGACAACTGATGGCACAGACGTTTTCAGCTTACTGACAACTGATGGCACAGACGTGTTCAGCTGTAACAACTGATGGCACAGACACTTTCAACTTACTGACAACTGATGGCACAGACGTGTTCAGCTTAGTGACAACTGATGGCACAGACGTTTTCAACTTACTGACAACTGATGGCACAGACGTGTTCAGCTGTAACAACTGATGGCACAGACACTTTCAACTTACTGACAACTGATGGCACAGACATGTTCAGCTGTAACAACTGATGGCACAGACGTGTTCAGCTTAGTGACAACTGATGGCACAGACGTTTTCAGCTTACTGACAACTGATGGCACAGACGTGTTCAGCTGTAACAACTGATGGCACAGACACTTTCAACTTACTGACAACTGATGGCACAGACGTGTTCAGCTTAGTGACAACTGATGGCACAGACGTTTTCAGCTTACTGACAACTGATGGCACAGACGTGTTCAGCTGTAACAACTGATGGCACAGCACTTTCAACTTACTGACAACTGATGGCACAGACGTGTTCAGCTGTAACAACTGATGCACAGACACTTTCAGCTTACTGACAACTGATGGCACAGACGTGTTCAGCTGTAACAACTGATGGCACAGACACTTTCAGCTTACTGACAACTGATGGCACAGACGTGTTCAGCTGTAACAACTGATGGCACAGACACTTTCAGCTTACTGACAACTGATGGCACAGACGTGTTCAGCTGTAACAACTGATGGCACAGACACTTTCAGCTTACTGACAACTGATGACACAGACGTGTTCAGCTGTAACAACTGATGGCACAGACACTTTCAGATTAGTGACAACTGATGGCACAAACGTGTTCAGCTTAGTGACAACTGATGGCACAGACGTGTTCAGGTTGGTGACATCTGATGGCACAGACACGGTAAAATTAAATCTGTTTAAGACATTCTTCTGATGCAATAACGTGAGGAAGTGAACCACAGTACGGTTCAAAACTCCGAATACATTTTCCGATACGTGACTAATATTTCCAGTCGTTTGTATCTAGATAGTACCAAGCTAACTTTCCAGAACTTTTGAAGATAACAAGTACACATTGAGCAGTAAAATTGTGGTGTCATAATGTCCCTCAATAGTGTAACCTATGAGTGGTTGAATGACATGGCCATCTATGGAAAGCATAGCTCGTGGTCGGTTTCGGGCAGAAGCGGTCGTTGGGCAATGGAGGTAGGCCTGTTGCAGTCCTGCAGACCGTCTATTGCAGTCCTGCAGACCGCCTGTTGCAGTCCTGCAGACCGTCTGCAACGACTGAGACAAACGAAGAAAACTTCAGGATAGCCAATGACGCTGCGAGCTTCGAACCAGCCATCTCCCGAATACGAGTACAGAGCGTTACCCGCGGCGACAGGCTGCATGCAAGTGCGCATATAAAACACTGTCAGAACCGGAACTACATTCCTGAATGTGGTTTTGAGCGTGCGGTGTTGAAAGAAGAAAAGCCGTGACCCTTTCAACCTCTCTTTCTCTTACAATGGAACTGGTGTATGGCTAATTCTGGATGAAGACGATTTCCATTACTCTTCTCTGCAGTCGTACCAACTATCAAATGACTAAAGTTACCGTAATGTAGGCATTTCACTGCAGTGTGTAACGTCTTTCCCTACTTGTGGAGAAATGACAGCCTGTTATGGTTGGAATTGCCGACGCTTTCAAGTCTGTAAGGCAACATTTTGTGGTGGGCTTGTTTACCGACGTACTCTTCGAGATGTGCTTAAGAGTACGGGTACAAGTGCACCAGAACGACTCCAAATTAACGGCAATCGTAATACATATTACCGCCGAAGAAACAAACTAAAGCAGGCATTGAACCTAATTCCTGCAATGCAAAGTGAATGCTGGTGGTCGTTGAAATTGTTCTTTCTCAAACAATTTGCGGCCCACGGGCTAGACTACCAAGAAATCGCCGTTTGATTCCTGGCAGGTCAAGGACCTTTCTGACACGCTCTGGACCCCTGTCAGGCTTTTATCAAATGCATACCGGGGGGGGGGGGGGGGGAGGGTTCTCACCGACGATAAAGTGTGTGGTGCGTGGATCTGGCTGCTGGCCTTTATATAATGCCCAGGTTAACAGTGAGTGCAGCTGTACCCCCGGTGCAGCTATACCCCCGGTGCAGCTGTACCCCCGGTTCACATATCTTTCATGGCGTGCACAGGGGACATTTTACGTTTACCTTTATCACATGGCAATGGTTTAGTGAGATAAACACAGTGTTGTGAAGGTTACCATCCTACAAATAAATACTAGTTGTTTTGATTTACTTCTCTTGCATTATATACAACATCTTTGACATTAACTGGGGGTGTGAGGTGTTGCTGATTGGTGCTTAGGATGACCCACTAATGCATGATAGTGTGTTTGCTGAAGCCGCTGCTTCAACTCCGAGCACACATGAATTCGGGCAGTGCATCGCTAGCTTCCAACTGCCACATTTCACTAGCTCTCAGGTCCGAAGCCACTATGCCATTCACCTACATTTAAACCGGTTTGCTGCTCTGTTGTGTGCTCTTATCTACCTAATTTTCTATTGCTTCCATGCACAGATAGAACCACCACCTGTGATTTGCCCTCAACAACCAGTCCTAATTAATGGCGTCATTATTAGGCCTTCTGGTGTTAGGTCTGGGTGGCTAACACTAGCTGTCTTAGGAAAGGAGGGGTAGAGAAGGGGGTTGGTGGTTGTGCCTTGCGTGAAACCCTTTATATTATATCTAAAGACAGAAAATTTGGTACCATGGGAATTTATCTATTTACATTAAACGAAGAGATTCCAAACCTGTAGAAATACTGAATTTATTTCATTACAAAACTACTACTACATTATGTATGTGTTATATATATAATATATATATATACAATATTATGAACCAACCTACACAAATAAGTCTGTGTAATCAGTTTCAGACTAAATTTAATGCACCACGTACCGATCTTTGCGTAACCGCGTGTAAACCAACAACTTACAAATCACTACTTCTTTATAGTTAAGTTCCAAAATCATTAGAACCATAATGTTATTCTTTTGACTGCAAGCTTACCTGCAGCAGTCTGACCTGGGCCGGCCGGTCAGGCTGCATGGTGATTTTATAAAGTGTCCAAGTGTCGGTGCCATGAGTCTCCAAAGGACATCAGGCAAAGAGGATACAAGAAGCCGATCAGCTCAGTACTGTACGATCCAATTACAGAGCTAATTCTCAGTCAGAAATTTCGTATACACAAGGGTACTGAGTTAGCAGCAGGTGGAGTGCAGGAGATGCGCGCAGGCGCAGTCGTGTTCGTGTAATAATGACAACGCCGGTAATACATGAGACAGCAAGCAGTGCAGTCCGTGAGTCCTGTGACAAGCGCACAGTAAGATAGGACTGTACAAATGCCGTTTTCCCATGACGAATACACCGACATTCATTTGGCGTACCGGATTTGCGACGGTAAGGCCACTGCTGGTGCAGAAGAATACAGGCAACGATATCCTCGGCGACGAACCGCAGACCGATATGTGCTCACTGTTGTTCACCAACACCTGCGTGAAAAGGGTTCCTATCGAGTGCAAACCGCCGACCGATATGTGCTCACTGTTGTTCACCAACACCTGCGTGAAAAGGGTTTCCATCGAGTGCAAACCGCCGACCGATATGTGCTCACTGTTGTTCACAACACCTGCGTGAAAGGTTCCTTTCGATACAAACCGCGACCGATATGTGCTCACTGTTGTTCACCAACACCTGCGTGAAAAGGGTTCCTATCGAGTGCAAACCGCCGACCGATATGTGCTCACTGTTGTTCACCAACACCTGCGTGAAAAGGGTTCCTATCGAGTACAAACCGCCGACCGATATGTGCTCACTGTTGTTCACCAACACCTGCGTGAAAAGGGTTCCTATCGAGTGCAAACCGCCGACCGATATGTGCTCACTGTTGTTCACCAACACCTGCGTGAAAAGGGTTCCTTTCGAGTACAAACCGCCGACCGATATGTGCTCACTGTTGTTCACCAACACCTGCGTGAAAAGGGTTCCTTTCGAGTGCAAACCGCCGACCGATATGTGCTCACTGTTGTTCACCAACACCTGCGTGAAAAGGGTTCCTTTCGAGTGCAAACCGCCGTGCCGAACGTAGGGACAACGAAGTATGGAGGACGTGACGCACAGCACATTCATGCACAGTGCATGAAGAACTTCCGCCCATATGAATGTTCCACGCACGATCTACAAATTGTTACTAACTATTCGGTTGCTGATAGAACAAATTTTACTCGAGATGGAGGCAACAATAGCAGGAACTCCGACTTCTAGACCCACAAAGAAGTGTAGACAGTAACTACTAATATCGCTTTTCCGTCAACGTGTGGTGTGTGTCATTGGTGACCAGTTGAATGTACCGCAACGTCTGACACGCAGTGTTATGCCAACTGCTAGCAACATGAGCTGCTGCATGAACACGACGTCATATATGCTACCAGCATGACAGTCAGCCCCTCCATTTAGTCCGGTTGAGAGGCAATTGCCGAACCAGGAATTCCCTAATCGATGGATCGGCCGTGGAGGTGTGCAGAATTGGCCCCACAGTCACCGAATCTGACACAGTTAAATTACCACGTGTGAGGCTACATGACAACTGTTGTGTGTGTGCACGCAAGATGATCACGGGAGAAGAAACACTTCGTCGAATTCTCAGCGTTCTAAGACGCATACATAATGCCGCAGTTTACGATTTCGCTGATCTCACGGGTCGTAAATTGTGTGCAAGCAGATAGAGGCGTCTTTGAACAAGGGGTGTTAGTAGTGAGGCACGTAACTGTGACTGTGACTGTGACTGTGACTGACTTTACAGTTCACAACTAGTGTCAATAAGTACAAAATGGCCATCTTCCTTTTCTACTTCGAGTTGCTGACGTAGTAAACCGCACAGCTCAGTAACAGCCCCGACACGCACAGCTCAGTAACAGACCGCACAGCTCAGTAACAGACCGCACAGCTCAGTAACAGACCGCACAGCTCAGTAACAGACCGCACAGCTCAGTAACAGACCGCACAGCTCAGTAACAGACCGCACAGCTCAGTAACAGACCGCGCAGCTCAGTAACAGACCGCGCAGCTCAGTAACAGACTGCAAGGTGCCTCTGGAAGTAAATCCTACGGTATTGGCCGTAACTGCTGGGACACTATTTGGAACATCGACGGTAGAAGAAGGAATATGGATGCGGAGCATTGGTGGGTTAACTTAGACGCTGACAGCGAAATACAACTTCCACATTTTAAGTTCAAAATTTAATTTGTCACTTGGTTTTATGGCTGTAATCCATGAAGATGTTTTTAAAGGGAAGAAGAAACATGTAGGGTGAAGTCAATAAACTGAGACCATAGACTGTGTGCGTGTAAGTTGTGTTTGTAGAAGGATGTACAACTTAAAATGACAGCAGATGGGGATGTCAACACACGGCTGCTACTTGTGTTGAACCGACTGGGGTTAAAGTTATTTCGCCAAAGACAAAATTTAAAGTAGCATTAAGAAAATACTTAAATACACACTCCTTTTACTCAGTAGATGATTTTTTATGTATAAAGATGGTTCATAGTGAGGTGTGTAACACGTTTATAGTGTTTTAGTTTATAGTGTTCAAATGTAAAATTGTGTAGTGTGTATAGCTGTATATTTGTATATTGTGACTTATTGCACATCGAGTTGTGACTTGGACAGACTTATGTATGTATGTATGTATGTATGTATGTATGTATGTACGTACGTATATATTATGTATGTATATATATGTATGTATGTGTGTGTATGTTGTATGTATGTATGTACGTATGTATGTGTAATGTAGAACTTTCACAACCCGTACCAAATTTATAAGAAATCAGCGTCATGGTTTAGGAGACATCGGAGTCTTTGCAGGCCTAATGACTGGCTTCTGGCTGGATGACCGATGTTCAGTTCTCGTCAGAGACAGAGCTGTGGGGTCTGTCCGTCCTACTATACCGGGTGTTCTTTCCTGGAAGATAAAACGAACGGGGTGCGAAGCTGACAACTCGAACTCACGCTAATGTAGGCTTTTTAGCTATACCTATTGTGCCACAGCGCTTAATTGATACAGGTTGTATTTTTGCATTTATTAGCGAAGAATTACAGAGAGGCAGGTCCAACCACACATGGAGGCAGGTCACACATGAGGCAGGTCACACATGAGGCAGGTCACACACGAGGCAGGTCACACACGAGGCAGGTCACACACGAGGCAGGTCACACACGAGGCAGGTCACACACGAGGCAGGTCACACATGAGGCAGGTCACACATGAGGATTCCGGGGTTCTACAAGAACACGCTGAGGGATAGTACGAAT
The DNA here is from genome assembly GCA_021186555.1 of Reticulitermes speratus. NCBI lineage: Eukaryota > Metazoa > Arthropoda > Insecta > Blattodea > Rhinotermitidae > Reticulitermes > Reticulitermes speratus. The sequence goes on along the minus strand of JAJKFL010000001.1, from coordinate 57,434,369 downwards.
ATCCTTGGTTCGTTTGGATGAAACCTTCGGACGGACTCGTCTAAAGTTGGCGCCGTCTGACTGCATTACGTGTCCGTTCATTGCTATAAATACAGAACAGCCGTTGTTTTTAGTACGTCGCAAGTCCTATTGACATGCATGCTGCGGTGAGTAGCTGCTCACCATGTGGTCCTGACACAACCAGTGCGTACTGGCGTTTCACTTTCCTAGCAACATTTACTGACAAGTTTATAACCTGGACTGCAAGTAATGTTGAGAAATCAAGACGCAGGTTGGCTGGCCTGCGGCAACACCAGATTTCCATGCACAATTCAGAAACAGGACAGAGCGTCGTGGTATTTGCTTAGCAGGCACATTCCGGAGATAATACACGCCAAGTGTAAAGACTCACTGGATTTATACTTCTTTTTGTCGTAGAAAGTATAGATATTTCATGAAATTGGATCTTTATACTTAATTCTTACTCTTGAGCCAAGCTTACATTACATACAAAGTGTATCTGTTGCTGCTGATGGCTAAGTTCTCCAACCATTCAATAAAATATTCTCGGGCTAGCAGCCACGTCAGGCGATTAAATGGCGAGTAAACCAACGTTTCGAGTAGCATCTCTGTCCTCGTCATCAGGGAAAAGTGAATACGAGGACACAGATGCTCCTCGAAACGTTGGTTTACTCGCCATTGAATCGCCTGACGTGGCTGCTAGCCCGAGAATATTTTATTCAGTCAGTCACTAGACGGCATATTGCAAGTGTCTACGAATGCCCATTCTATGCGCTCAGCTGTACATTTACAACAGATGTCAGTTATGTATTGCACACTTACTATTAACTGACAAAGGCAGCCTTAAGATTCGGACGCCTCATTCCCTTGAAATCACACGACTGTATTCGTCCTTTTCGGTGTACATAAAGCATGGAGCTTACGATCCATCGTTGCCCGCCACTTTGCCGGAACTTGCCGGTGGGATACGAGTTGCTGCGGCTAGAGCTACACCCGCCTTGCTTACAAATGTGTGGACGGAACTGGAATACAGATATGATACGACTGTTATGTGCACGTCATAAACACTTGATCATACTTGGGTAAGCCACCGAAATTCGTTTCATTCTGATTCCTGTGCCTCTAATTTCTGGAGCAATATTACGTGTCAAGTGTTCATCCTGTGTCCGGCTCCAAACAGTCCCGGTCTTGAGCACTCTGCCCGCACGAAAGTCCGTCGCTACTGAATGGTGCGCCCTCTTGCAAGTCACGTCTCTGTTTCAGCCAGTCGGGAAGCGGCCTTCGCGCACGCCATCGGCGCAGCAGGTGTGGTGCACGCCATATCACGCTCGTGCCGGGACGGACAACTGAGTTCCTGCGGGTGTTCCCGTACCGGGCGTCCCCGGGACCTTCATCGGGACTGGATCTGGGGAGGATGCGGCGACAACCTGGAGTACGGTTACAAGTACGTAGCACTCCTTGCTTGTTCTGACTAAGCAGACTGGCTAAGCAGCAGCACTGTGGCAAGTCCATCAGCTACCGTGACTGTCCTAAGTCCGTCTAGGCACATGCTGCCATGGCACCTTAAGCTAAGTTACGATCGTCTTATTGCACACGCATTAGAGTTAGTCATAATGAAATCATCGGACGCTATATGATTTGGGCTACTGACAGGGTCGTTAAATAAACTACAAATAGCGGAGAAAATAAGTGCTTTGTTTAAGGTTATATTCATGTTTTTTGGTTACTTAACGGCGCGTTCATATCGAGACTAAGCTGTGGAGTGATAGGGCGATGCAAGATGAAGGGATGCAGCGTGTTTAGGCATGTAAGAGTGTGGAGTGATAGGGCGATGCAAGAATGAAGGGACTGCAGCGTGTTTAAGGCAATGTAAGAGTGTGGAGTGATAGGGCGATGCAAGAATGAAGGGACTGCAGCGTGTTTAAGGCAATGTACCTACATACCTCTAGATGGGATGAGGAAAATTCTGAAACCTGTCAGCATAACCGGTGTTTGGCTGGGATATGAAGCAACGACCTGACGAATACATGTACACAGGTTTACAGCTACGCCACGATTCTTTCATATATACTGTTCGCAGTTTTACTTGAAGTTTTTTATCGCTGTCACCACACTAGCCACTGACCCTTGTGCTAAGCCACTTCAGTTTATTTCGCGCAATCACTGTGTAGTCATTCACTTTAGAAATCGTTAATACATATTTCATCCCCAAACTTCATGTAACACGCAGTCAGTCAAGATGCTGACTCATTGAATTTGTACATTCAAAATTGGTTTCACTGAAATTCTACATGTGTATTGTGTTACAGTCGAGCTACATGTCCAGCTCATCGACCTGTCGTACCGGGGGGTGGCGAATACGACAGGGCATGGGATAGGCGCGATGTATTTATTTATTTTTTTTCTGTGGCTCGACAGTCCCTAGGGGGCCTAGGCCGCCTCGTTTTTCGAGGTTTCGCGATCACACACTTTAGACACACCACACCCGATAGGACTCCTCTGGACAAGTGATCAGCCCGTCGCAGAGACCTCTACCTGACAACACACAACACTCACAACAGACAGACATCCATGCCCTCGGCGGGATTCGAACCCACAATCCCAGCAAGCGAGCGGCAGTAGACCCACGCCTTAGACCGTGCGGCCACTGGGATCGGCCTTTATTTATTTATAGAATCTTTAAGCTGCGCCCTCTTTAACTGTTGTTACTAAAGTGTTCGACCGCACGATGAGCTTAAACTGGGTGGCCGTGACGGGAAGTTGTGGTCAGGTTGAAGCTACTGTCAACAGTGACAACAAGCATAATTACTTCTTAGTAGGAAGTGCAACCAGTGAATAGCGTGTGGCCATGTTGATCAGTGGACAGTTCGCGTAAAAAAGACTTAACATTTTTGGCCTTGCATTGAAGTGTGTGGTGCTTGACACTGTTACTGTTCGAATATCTGGCCAAGGGAGTTTGTGTGTTTCTGACTGCATACTGCTGACTGACAGAGGTAATGTGTGTGTGTGGTGTGTGTTGTGTGCGTGACTGCATACTGTTGACTGACAGAGGTAAATGTGTGTGTGTGTCTGACTGCATACTGCTGACTGACAGAGGTAAATGTGTGTGTGTGTCTGACTGCATACTGCTGACTGACAAAGGTAAATGTGTGTGTGTGTGTGCTGACTGCATACTGCTGACTGACAGAGGTAAATGTGTGTGTGTGTGTGCTGACTGCATACTGTTGACTGACAGAGGTAAATGTGTGTGTGTGTCTGACTGCATACTGCTGACTGACAGAGGTAAATGTGTGTGTGTGTCTGACTGCATACTGCTGACTGACAGAGGTAAATGTGTGTGTGTGTCTGACTGCATACTGCTGACTGACAAAGGTAAACGTGTGTGTGTGTGTCTGACTGCATACTGCTGACTGACAGAGGTAAATGTGTTGTGGTGCTGACTGCATACTGCTGACTGACAGAGGTAAATGTGTGTGTGTGTGCTGACTGCATACTGCTGACTGACAGAGGTAAATGTGTGGTGTGTGTCTGACTGCATACTGCTGACTGACAAAGGTAAAGTGTTGTGTGTGTGTGACTGCATACTGCTGACTGACAGAGGTAAATGTGTATGTGTGTGTGCAGACTGCATACTGTGACTGACAGAGGTAAATGTGTGTGTGTGTGCTGACTGCATACTGCTGACTGACAGAGGTAAATGTGTGTGTGTGTGTGTGTGTGCTGAATCAGCAGCTGAACACCAAGCCATAAAAGCACAAGGAAAAGTGAAAACGTGGCTCCATGCATTCTTCAACCTCAGCACTAGATGTACAGAAGTGGTCACAGTTTCACCCCCTAGCTCTTTTGCGTGCGGGCAAAATAGTCCCCGGCACCTATTGGATAAGAGTCTGCGGGGGCAGGGGAGTGGTAGGATTTTGGAATGTGTCAGAACGCTGTGCAGATAACCTGGCCACTGCACTGACCGAGTTAGAACTTGTGCAAGGAACACGTGTGGGCCAGAAGTTACAGCGCTGAAATGTGTTCATGACCATGAATGTTGGGCGAATGGGTAAGGATTTCGAAGTAGACCGGGAGTGATAACTGCTGGAATGCAACTCAGTTTAATATAATCCTCAACTCTTGAGCGGTTCGAATCGGTACATCATTAGTTAACAGTGCCAGGTCGTCACTGTTGCCAAATAGTTATCTGTGCTTCAGTTGGCCACAGAAAGTCAACAGTAATGTGTTAACGGGGTGTTACTGCGGCCAAATAAGGTGAAGAAACGGGGGAGTGCTGCCTGCGACAAATGTTGTACGAGTGGAGCTGACAGGTCGATTTGCGATGTTAAGCGGCTGCAGGGGCCTTCGTGTCCTGCTGGAATCTCAGTGTCGCCACTTCCATTGGAGAAGTAGGCTACATCTTTCATTACAGCATGTTGTTGCGGTTTGTGAGTGACGTCTCAGTTATGTACGCATCAAGTTGTGGAGTCGACCGTTTTGAGTTGAATGTGCAGAGGAGATTCACGGAGTCTTATTGCATTGGGGTATGCAGTTGTGTGCTGTGCCTTGCCGCCATTGCTGTAGCGTCACCAAATTCCAGTGGCGCTACCTGCTAGACACAACTGTTGTAACACCGTACGGTGTGGCACCGCCGCAAGTGTCACGAGCACGTCGCTCCCTTTCGCGGGATCGAGTCGCTGCGACACCGGGTTGCGTGCCGCGACCACCGAGTGTAAGCGGACCGCAGTCTGTAGGCGCTTTCCTCATTCTCTGTTCTACCATCGGCCATCTGAGGCACGGGTTTGGAAGGGAAGGGTGTCGAGGTTAACTACCTTACTGTGCTGACACACACCGACGTCTGCATACACGTATCACAAAGAAACATATATACGATACTGGGGACGATGGTGAAGATACTAAGCAGTGATCCTGCCACGGAACTGATAATCTCCCTGCACCTTACAGAACACAAGTGCCCCGAAACTCATTACACTATAGCGAATGTTCGTAAGAGTTTCTGCCTGTCACATTTCTTTCAGGTTGTCGCACCAAAAGTTTGCCTGCTTCATTCACAAGTGACCGTCTTCTCTTACCTTTAATTCAGATGAACATTATGGCCCTAGTTATTGTTATTGCCATGTCTGTGTAGTCTTCCCTAGCAACGGCATTAGTTTCTCCGACCACATAGTCTCCTCCAACAGTAGCTTCTGACCATCATCATTTCTGCAGTCTGTCTTACGTCAGGTCCGTAGCCTCTTCCAAAGCGAGTTCTCCACAAGGTGCGATCTAGTGCTTCCTCTTTCAATTTCCAGTATCTTCTCGTAAGGTCATCCAGTAGCTGCTTACGTCTTCTGTCTTGTCTTTCCGTCACTTCTATCATTCCTGATGTCTTTCCTTCAATCACGTGTTTCAGAAGGCAGTTTCTGCGCAAGATGTGACCAATCTAGTTAGCCTTTCTTCTTTTTATTGTATGTACGATATTCCTCTCCTCATTGACTCTGTGTAATACCTCTTAATTTCTCACACGATCGGTCCAACTGATCTTCTCCATTCTTCTCCAGCACCACATTTCAAAACTTTCCAGATACTTCTTATCTACTTTCCGAAGTGTCCACGTTTCAGCACCATACAAAGCTATGCCCCAAAGGTAGCACTTTACTAGTTTTTTCCTTAAATTTAAGCCCAGTTTGCTGGTGAAAATATTCTTCTTCTTGTTGAATGCTGCTTTAGCCATGGCAATTCTGGATTTAATTTCACGTGTACACCTTGCATAATTTGTTATCATGCTACCCAAATAATTGAAATATTCCACATTCTCAAATTGCTTTTGATCTATCATAATTTTCATTTGTAGATCTGCTGCGTGTACCGTAATGTTGCCTTGCTGCAGTGACCACTTGTACTTGCCACGTTGTAAGGCTGCTCACAGCAGTCTTACACAATTACATTTGTTCTACTTACAGCAGTAGCTGCGTGCTCTGCTGAACAGTAGCATTGCGTAAAGCTGCTGCACGAATCGGAGCAGATGAGCAAACTGTGGTCAGTGGGCCGCATCTCGCAGTGCAAGGTATTACACCGTGACGGAGTCGCAATTACAGGGACATGTGCTTGCTTTGACGGACAGACAGACAGACAGACATCACAGTGCATCAGAAGTGCAATTCAGCCACCGTGACTCAGCAGTAGAACAGTAACTGCTGATATACAAGTAGTTTGGTCTTGGCACGTGCCATGTATAGTAATGACACAGTGTTCGTTAGTTCTTTATGTCACGACACTGTCAACTGTTCAGCTTATGAATGACAGTATTTCGAAAATGGTGTATGCCGAAATCAAACTGGCCCTGATCCTGATTCCCAACCACTTCAACATCCACCTCAACTAGATCCAGTCGCCCTGAAGATGGAGGCTATAGTTCCTCTGAAACGTCGGAAAGCGCATCTATCATACGACGTTGAAACCCAAAAGAAGACCGTCAAGTAATCAAAACTCGCCGTTAAAACCTGAAAATTTATTGTCATTGTGTGGTTTTCCCCATCCCTAGTTGCTTCTCGTTTCCGTTAGCCACAGCACCTTGTTCTGAAACACTGTCAAAGTATGCTTTTGTTTTGGCGAAAAGAAATGTAGAGCGAAATGGGTGCAATGTGTGTTGCAGATTCACTCAAGGATTTGTTGACATCCGAGAGCGGGAGAAGAACTACCGTCGAGGGTCCAGGGATCAGGGTCGCAGCCTTATGAACCTGCACAACAATGAGGCCGGCAGGCGAGTGAGTATTGTTCGTGTTGACACTTCATAAATGTGAGTACATTGACCAAGCATGGCGATATCTGTGCTTGGCGAAGCTGCTCCCGCAAACAGAAAGAAGTCATTATATAAAACCGTGTTCCGACAAATGTACACTCTTTATTATCTGTTATTTAAGTCGGGGAGTGCTTGTTATCATTCGGTGCAGGATCTTGTGTCTTACAGTTTGCTATCCAAAAATACAAAGATTAAGATACACAGAACTATAATTTTGTATGTTGTTTTGTATGGGTGTGAGACTTGGTCTCTCACACTGAGGGAGGAACATAGGCTGAGGGTGTTCGAGAATAGGGTGCTGAGGAGGATATTTGGGCCTAAGAGGGACGAGGTAACAGGGGAGTGGAGAATACTACATAACGAGGAACTTTATTTATTATTATATTATTATATTATTATTATCATTTACTGCAATTGGGTTTTCACCCGGTGGCAGTAGTCCTTACACTAGTACACACAATACAAATGTTTTCACGTGCAGTAGTCCTTACACTAGTAACACAACAATACAAATGTTTCACCCGTGCAGTAGCTTACACTATAACAACAATACAAAGTTTTACCCGTGGCAGTATCCCTTACACTAGTACACACAATACAAAGTTTTACACCCGTGGCAGTAAGTCCTACACAAAGTACACACAATACAAATTTCACCGTGCATAGTCCTTACACTAGTACACACAATACAAATGTTTTCAACCGGTGGCAGTAGTCCTACACTAGTACACACAATACCAAATGTTTTCACCCGTGCAGTAGTCCTTACACTAGTACCACAATACAAATGTTTTCACCCGGTGGCAGTAGTCCATTACACTAGTACACCACAATACTAAATGTTTTCACCCGGTGGCAGAAGTCCTTACACTAGTACACCAATACAAATGTTTTCACCCGGTGGCAGTAGTCCTTACACTAGTACACACAAATCCCAAATGGACATATCAATATACATAAAAATAACAATACAAAACAAACTATACACAATTACAAACAAAATACATACATTAATACAAGTACACACATTGGAACACCGTACACACATTACAAAAACATCCACGCCTTAACAAAAACATCCACACACAATACAAAAAAACACGCACATTACACAAACACCCACACATTAAATAATCTCAATACGTTAGATTATCCTCAATATAAAGTCAGACCAAAGTGCATGATACTTTTATCCCCCAAGAACTTAATTCACTTCACTTCGAAACCAAAACACTTCACTTCACATCACTTCACGCCCCATTCACTTCACATCACTTCCCTTATTTCCATTTAATCCCCACTTAAAAACCCTTAGCTTGTAATTAATTTCTTGACCCTCTTTCTAAAAGTGCTTAATTTACAGGGAAAAGTCGCTAGTACGCCTGGAGGTAATTGGTTCCAGCTTTTTATGGTCCTATTTACAAAGGAATATTTACCAACATCTGTTCTTTGATTCCTAGTCCTAATTTTCCGTTTTAATTTTATGTTCTGTACTCCTCACCAAATATCATTTGGGTGATCAAATCAAGAGCATGAAATGGGCGGGGCATGTAGCACGTATGGGGGACAGGAGAGGTGCATACAGGAATTTATGGGAAGACCTGAGGGAAGGAGACCACTTGGAAGACCCAGGTATAGATGGGAGGATAATATTGAAATGGATCTTCAAGAAGTGGGATGGGAGGCATGGACTGGATTGATCTGGCTCAGGACAGGGACACATGGCGGGCTCTTGTGAATGCCATAATGAACTTACAAGTGCCATAAAGTACGGGGAATTTCTTGACTAGCTGAGGACCTTATAGCTTCTCAAGTAGAGAATTGCTTGACTAGCTGAGGACCTTATAGCTTCTCAAGTAGAGAACTGCTTGACTAGCTGAGGACCTTATAGCTTCTCCAGTAGAGCACTGCTTGACTAGCTGAGGACCTTATAGCTTCTCCAGTAGAGCACTGCTTGACTAGCTGAGGACCTTATAGCTTCTCAAGTAGAGAACTGCTTGACTAGCTGAGGACCTTATAGCTTCTCCAGTAGAGCACTGCTTGACTAGCTGAGGACCTTATAGCTTCTCCAGTAGAGCACTGCTTGACTAGCTGAGGACCTTATAGCTTCTCCAGTAGAGCACTGCTTGACTAGCTGAGGACCTTATAGCTTCTCCAATAGAGCACTGCTTGACTAGCTGAGGACCTTATAGCTTCTCCAATAGAGCACTGCTTGACTAGCTGAGGACCTTATAGCTTCTCCAGTAGAGCACTGCTCCCTGGAGTTAGTAGGCAGACCATTATAAGGCCTTAATGGAAACTGGTGTTATGGAATAGGACAGTTTTTAGTGTAGTGGGTAGGTACTAACGTTCTGCTTCCATCTTCGGGATAGGGGGTGAGAATATTAACACATGTGATTTCATCAGCTCCAGTACCACGGGTCTTTTATTGTAAATGTGCCTTTGGTTAGGCATATTTGGTGATGTGGTCATTGTAAATGTGCCTTTGGTTAGGCATATTTGGTGATGTGGTCATTGTAAATGTGCCTTTGGTTAGGCATATTTGGTGATGTGGTCATTGTAAATGTGCCTTTGATTAGGCATATTTGGTGATGTGGTTATTGTAAATGTGCCTTTGATTAGGCATATTTGGTGATGTGGTCTTTGTAAATGTGCCTTGGATTAGGCATATTTGGTGATGTGGTCATTGTAAATGTGCCTTTGATTAGGCATATTTGGTGATGTGGTCATTGTAAATGTGCTTTTGATTAGGCATATTTGGTGATGTGGTCATTGTAAATGTGCCTTTGATTAGGCATATTTGGTGATGTGGTCATTGTAAATGTGCCTAGGTTAGGCATATTTGGTGATGTGGTCATTGTAAATGTGCCTTTGATTAGGCATATTTGGTGATTGGTCATTGTAAATGTGCCTTTAATTAGGCATATTTGATGATGTGGTCATTGTAAATGTGCCTTTGGTTAGGCATATTTGGTGATGTGGTCATTTCTTTCACGCTGATTGCTCCATTGTCTTCATTATAGCAGACGAGAATTTGTCTGGGAAAAGAGAGAAACGTTAAAGGAAGGGACATGGAATTGTAGTTAGTAACGTGGGCCCGAAAGAGAAAGAAATGCTGGGAGCGGACGGACTGCAGTGTCAGGTAACTGTGTGCCTCACATAATTGGAACCCATTTTATTCGCTTCTTCCCCTTCTGTTTAGTCTTTATCACCAACTAAAAGGTTGGACGATCATTTGTCTTCAGTGGTGGCATTTCAGAAACGAAGGCAGTATGCAGCACAACTTCTATAGCGAGAATGTCTTCTACATGTTTTTAGAAAGTTACTCAACCAGAATAAACGGATTGTGGTATGTTGTGTTGCATATAATGGAACCAAAAAAATGATATCCAGGGACTTGGGTGTGCTCCTACAGTGTGTTTGAGAATGAGGTTACTTTTTTGCAGTAAAGTGCAGAATGTCATAATTGTCCTGCTGAACTGCGTAACACAGTGACTCAAGTCAGAAAGTAACTAACTGAACTTAGTGACTTAAGTCAGAAAATAACTAACTGAACACAGTGACTTAAGTTAGAAAGTAACTAACTGAACGCAGTGACTTAAGTCAGAAAGTGACTAACTGAACGCAGTGACTTAAGTCAGAAAGTAACTAACTGAAAGCAGTGACTTAAGTCAGAAAGTAACTAACTGAACGCAGTGACTTAAGTCAGAAAGTAACTAACTGAACACAGTGACTTAAGTCAGAAAGTAACTAACTGATCGCATTGACTTAAGTCAGAAAGTAACTAACTGAACGCAGTGACTTAAGTCAGAAAGTAACTAACTGAAAGCAGTAACTTAAGTCAGAAAGTAACTAACTGAACGCAGTGACTTAAGTCAGAAAGTAACTAACTGAACGCAGTGACTTAAGTCAGAAAGTAACTAACTGAACGCAGTGACTTAAGTCAGAAAGTAACTAACTGAACTTAGTGACTTAAGTCAGAAAGTAACTAACTGAACGCAGTGACTTAAGTCAGAAAGTAACTAACTGAACACAGTGACTTAAGTCAGAAAGTAACTAACTGAACGCAGTGACTTAAGTCAGAAAGTGACTAACTGAACGCAGTGACTTAAGTCAGAAAGTGACTAACTGAACACAGTGACTTAAATCAGAAAGTAACTAACTGAACGCAGTGACTTAAGTCAGAAAGTAACTAACTGAACGCAGTGACGTAAGTCAGAAAGTAACTAACTGAACACAGTGACGTAAGTCAGAAGGGAACTAACTGAACACAGTGACTTAAGTCAGAAAGTAACTAACTGAACACAGTGACTTAAGTCAGAAGGTGACTAACTGAACACAGTGACTTAAGTCAGAAAGTAACTAACTGAACGCAGTGACTTAAGTCAGAATGTAACTAACTGAACGCAGTGACTTAAGTCAGAAAGTAACTAACTGAACGCAGTAACTTAAGTCAGAAAGTAACTAACTGAACGCAGTAACTTAAGTCAGAAAGTAACTAACTGAACGCAGTGACATAAGTCAGAAAGTAACTATCTGAACTTAGTGACTTAAGTCAGAAAGTAACTAACTGAACGCAGTGACTTAAGTCAGAAAGTAACTAACTGAACACAGTGACTTAAGTCAGAAAGTGAGTAACTGAACGCAGTGACTTAAGTCAGAAAGTGACTAACTGAACACAGTGAATTAAGTCAGAAGGTGACTAACTGAACACAGTGACTTAATCAGAAAGTAATAAGAACCATGATAATCAAGAATAACTAACTGAACGCAGTGACTTAAGTCAGAAAGTAACTAACTGAACACAGTGACTGTAAGTCAGAAAGTAACTAACTGAAAGCAGTGACTTAAGTCAGAAAGTGACTAACTGAACACAGTGACTGTAAGTCAGAAGGTGACTAACTGAACACAGTGACTTAATCAGAAGTAACTAACTGAACGCAGTGACTTAAGTCAGAAAGTAACTAACTGAACACAGTGACGTAAGTCAGAAAGTAACTAACTGAACACAGTGACTTAAGTCAGAAAGTGACTAACTGAACACAGTGACTAAGTCAGAAAGTGACTAACTGAACGCAGTGACTTAAGTCAGAAAGTGACTAACTGAACCAGTGACTTAAGTCAGAAGAAAGTGACTAAGTAACACAGTGACTCAAGTCAGAAGTGACTAACTGAACGCAGTGACTCAAGTCAGAAGGTGACTAACTGAACGCAGTGACTTAAGTCAGAAAGTGACTAAGTGAACAACCCGATCGATGTTTTACTACTTCTACACTAAAACAATTGTAAAGGGTGGCAGAGCTGAATCTGTTTTTTTTTTAACAAGAAGAAAGAGATTATGCTAATGGTGAACACAGACTTACTTTGGTGTGTCTCTAAGTATAATAATAATTGCAAAATTTCGGAACTAAATTAAATAACGAGTTGTGTACGAGAGCCATTTTCGTTTACTTCGTTTTAATTTACGAAACAATTTCATAAAGGATTGAAGGGGATTTTGTGCTACCATTGAGGAATCTTGGATAATAATGTGACATTAAAACTGGTCACAAAAATGGGAGAAAACCTGAAGATTTATCACAGATAGTTCAGAATTATACTGCTGGTCCCAACTCTGAGAAAATCTGCTCTAACTGAGCGATATTTCCATAAGACTGATCCTCCTTACATTTTACTGCATTTATTCAAGGGTTTTCCCTGCGTTCTTCACATTCGTTTTCACCTTGTAACAATATAATCAAATGAGTGTGTGTGAGTGTCGAGGTTTGAACGGTGGTGCGCTTGAACACTTCGTTCTGCGATATGACGTTATGTCACGTGGTAACGGTGTAGAACAACTCATAAGCTACTTTTTTATTAGATTGGATTTAACAAAAATATTGAAGGGTTGAATTGACGAAATTCTTATCATTATGTCGGTGTCAGGTGCAAAAACCTAGAACACGGATTGAGAACTTTTCGATGTCTGTTGCCAGAATGACATCAGAACATCGGACGGGCTGTCCTTACTGCTGCAGTGGCGCACACACGTAAAGTAACATTCAAATATATCTTACGAAAGATGAGTTACGGTTTTTAATTATCAGGTAGCTCCAGATGTTAATTCAGGCGGAAGTTATTATCGCTGCTTGTCTTTCGGTGCCAGTAGTTCGCCATTTCTGCACTAGAGCTTGTCGTCTGGTTTCCCTCTGATAAAGAATAGGCTGTCATTTGTTTTTCTTACTTCCGCAATGCTTGTTGTTAAGCTGAGTGTCCACAATCATCCCTGTATGGAAAATAGCACCCAGTTTTACACCCGTGTTTACTGTTGTCATTGCTAAATGACTTAGTCCACATTTCTGCCGCATGTTTAAACATAAGCTCGCAGCAGTGTTCTGCAGGTGTCCACCCAGCCAGTAATTTCTAATTGCGCTGTAGGAGCACAGAGCACTGCCAGTTCGGTGTTTGTGTTCTGTTTGCGTCCCTGGAGGCAAAGATGTGGAAAATTTTTCGTGGGCAGTTTTATTTTCTTTGCTTCTAAACCTCAGCCGACACTATTAGGCAAAACTCTCCTAATTTCTTTCCGAAGTGTCACTCACTTTCTAAGTATAGTGTACAAATGGTACATTTGTACAAAGTGTACATTTTCTGGATGCCGGTATATTCAGCCTGTCCTTCTGTCTCCTAAACTGCCACGACATGTTGCAGTATGACGTAGCCCTCCTGACTGGATCTTTTGCTGATCATCCAATTAATAAAATTAATACAATAAATTAAATGGAGCCATTTACCTTGTAAAGCTTGTTGTTACTGCCACAACTGTTATAAAGACAGCTGTGGCAGTAACAACACAGTCACGATTAAGCAAACTTTTTTTTCTGTTTTGGACAGTCATTTTTGTTTCTTGATGTATGTTACATAATGTCGTCTTGGAGGAAATACATTTGAGGACAGATATTTGGACACTCAAACTGGAGAGCTGTAAGCAGTACATTGACTGCGGCAGCCAACAGACGTCAGCGTATTGAAAATCAGAGTGGAATGCTCTGCGGAAACTTCTGACGCGGTAAAGCGCCTTCAGGCTTGCGTTCTTAAACAGTTCCGAAATCTGTCAGAATATCGGAATGTCTGCTGACAGTCGGAAGGACAAGCAGCGAAGAAAGAGGAAAGTCTAGCGACTGTTACAGTTACTGATGACCGCCATGTCAATCTGGATGTTCAACTGCAGTCACAATATACGAAGCTGCCGTACGTGCAAAAGCAAATTACACTTTGTTAGAAGATAATACTGTTCAGCTTTGTTCTAAACAATTTCCTTTGTAATGTCGATACTAATTTTGACCTTTTAACAAGACAGTTGTGGCATAATTTCCGCATTATATACGTAGAAAGAACTTGAGGACCCTGGTTTGATCCCAGGTACGACCAGAAATTATTTGCTCGACCGCCTGTCCATTCGGGCGACAGTGTCCTACCGTCGGTGCCTAAGTTTTCAAGAGGTCGGGTGTTTCGATTAAATGTTGACAGGATTTCCATTTCTCGCACATCTGGCACATGTGTTGCTTATACACGGCATGAAGCTTCTCATAATTCAGTTGTGTCCTTCCTGTTTTGCGTCCTCCCATTTAGGTTAAAATGTTTTCAACGCACTGTTCTGGATGAGGGCGTTGTTCGCTTTATGTGAGAGACCAAGTTTTACACACTTAATAAAGTACGGACAAAATTGTTATGGAAACTACGTGATGTGTACTGCCTTCAGAATAATTGGTTCTTTCAACGGCAAATCTGTGAGTTGTTTACTTACGGTTCAGTTTATGACACAACTCAATTGCAAACACACCTGACTGGCCAAGCAACGAGACCGTTACAAGCTGTCGTCTACTTTTTGGATGATTGCCTTGCGAAACATGTGTGTCACATGTGTGTCACATGTGTGTCACATGTGTGTCACATGTGTGTCACATGTGTGTCACATGTGTGTCACATGTGTGTCACATGTGTGTCACATTGGAGTATGGACCAGCACGTTTGTTGAAATGACCTGCGTTATCTTCATCTGATAACCAAAGACGCGAGAGGTCGAATGGTCAAAGACACGATCAAGGTACCGTCATGCGAATAACTAAATAAGTAAATACAAAATTAATGACAGCCTCAGTATCTCAGGTTTACAGTTTCGAATGGTGCGACACTTGTTGAACGACGAACTGGCCCAATTTGATTCTATCCCAGTATTTCGCGGGAGGGACTGAGGAAGGCGACGGAAGTCCACAGGACAGGCGACGTGCTGATCAAAGTTTGGAACGTCCCGTTGTTTGACACTAGCGCGTTACCGCTGACAAACTTTGTATGACCCTGTCACTGTCGAACGATGGTGCAGCCGATCAGGCGCCTGCCTCTCACCGTGATGTCTTGGGCTCTATCCCAGTCCAGTGCACGTCGGATCTGCAGTGAACAAAGTGGCACTGAAACAGGCGTGTCTCCGAATGCTTCGGCTTGCATCCGTCAGTGTCATTGCGCAGTGTCACTGCACAGTGTTATTGCACAGTGTCACTGCACAGTGTCACTGCACAGTGTTATTGCACAGTGTCACTGCACAGTGTCACTGCACAGTGTTATTGCACAGTGTCACTGCACAGTGTCATTGCACAGTGTCACTGCACAGTGTCACAGTGTCACTGCACAGTGTTATTGCACAGTGTCACTGCACAGTGTCACTGCACAGTGTTATTGCACAGTGTCACTGCACAGTGTCACTGCACAGTGTCACTGCACAGTGTCACTGCACAGTGTCACTGCACAGTGTCACAGTGTCACTGCACAGTGTTATTGCACAGTGTCACTGCACAGTGTCACTGCACAGTGTTATTGCACAGTGTCACTGCACAGTGTCACTGCACAGTGTCACTGCACAGTGTCACTGCACAGTGTCACAGTGTCACTGCACAGTGTTATTGCACAGTGTCACTGCACAGTGTCACTGCACAGTGTTATTGCACAGTGTCACTGCACAGTGTCACTGCACAGTGTTATTGCACAGTGTCACTGCACAGTGTCACTGCACAGTGTCACTGCACAGTGTCACTGCACAGTGTCACTGCACAGTGTCACAGTGTCACTGCACAGTGTTATTGCACAGTGTCACTGCACAGTGTCACTGCACAGTGTTATTGCACAGTGTCACTGCACAGTGTCACTGCACAGTGTTATTGCACAGTGTCACTGCACAGTGTCACTGCACAGTGTTATTGCACAGTGTCACTGCACAGTGTTATTGCACAGTGTCACTGCACAGTGTCACTGCACAGTGTTATTGCACAGTGTCACTGCACAGTGTCACTGCACAGTGTTATTGCACAGTGTCATTGCACAGTGTCACTGCACAGTGTTATTGCACAGTGTCATTGCACAGTGTCACTGCACAGTGTTATTGCACAGTGTCACTGCACAGTGTCACTGCACAGTGTTATTGCACAGTGTCATTGCACAGTGTCACTGCACAGTGTTATTGCACAGTGTCACTGCACAGTGTCACTGCACAGTGTTATTGCACAGTGTCACTGCACAGTGTCACTGCACAGTGTTATTGCACAGTGTCACTGCACAGTGTCACTGCACAGTGTTTATTGCACAGTGTCACTGCACAGTGTCACTGCACAGTGTTATTGCACAGTGTCATTGCACGAAAGCTTCAGATTCATTTATTAGTCGTCTCACAGCTGTACAGTCTCGGCAACGGGCAGTGTAGTTAAATAACACGCTTAAAATGGAAGTCACAAATCCGGGTTTATCATGAACTGAGTGTACAGGGTAGTGTTTTGTGTGCGTAGTGTTTGTGGAGTTTTGAAGGGATGGAAAGCGATTGATGCGTTTCAGGATAGATACTGTAAGAACATTCTAAGCACACTAGGATTACAGCTGGGAAGGGATAGTAGGAGGCGAAAGATATTACGTTTGTTTGAGGGTCAGGCGGCTGGGCACAGAGGAACTTGTGAGAGGTTTTGTGAATGTAACTGAGGTATACTAATTGTTTGAAGTGATATGTGTCACCGTTATGTATGTGTGTATGTATGTATGTATGTATGTATATGTGTGTGTATGTATGTGTATGTATATATGTATGTATATGTGTATATATGTATGTGTGTGTATGTATGTATGTATGTATGTATGTGTGTATGTATGTATGTATGTATATGTGTGTGTATATGTATGTGTGTGTGTATGTATGTGTATGTATATATGTATGTATATGTGTATATATGTATGTGTGTGTATGTATGTATGTATGTATGTATATGTGTGTATATATGTATGTGTGTGTGTATGTATGTGTATGTATATATGTATGTATATGTGTATATATGTATGTGTGTGTATGTATGTATGTATGTATGTATGTGTGTATGTATGTATGTATGTATGTATATGTGTGTGTATATGTATGTGTGTGTGTATGTATGTGTAATGTATATATGTATGTTATGTGTATATATGTATGTGTGTGTATGTATGTATGTATGTATGTATGTATGTATGTGTGTATGTATGTATGTATATGTGTGTGTATATGTATGTTGTGTGTGTATGTATGTGTATGTATATATGTATGTATATGTGTATATATGTATGTGTGTGTTATGTATGTATGTATGTATGTATGTATGTGTGTATGTATGTATGTATGTATGTAATATGTGTGTGTATATGTATGTGTGTGTGTATGTATGTGTATGTATATATGTATGTATATGTGTATATATGTATGTGTGTGTATGTATGTATGTATGTGTGTATGTATGTATGTATGTATGTATATGTGTGTGTATATGTATGTGTGTGTGTATGTATGTGTATGTATATATGTATGTATATGTGTATATATGTATGTGTGTGTATGTATGTATGTATGTATGTATGTGTGTATGTATGTATGTATGTATGTATGTATATGTGTGTGTATATGTATGTGTGTGTGTATGTATGTGTATGTATATATGTATGTATATGTGTATATATGTATGTGTGTGTATGTATGTATGTATGTATGTATGTGTGTATGTATGTATGTATGTATGTATATGTGTGTGTATATGTATGTGTGTGTGTATGTATGTGTATGTATATATGTATGTATATGTGTATATATGTATGTGTGTGTATGTATGTATGTATGTATGTATGTGTGTATGTATGTATGATATGTATGTATGTATGTATATGTGTGTGTATATGTATGTGTGTGTGTATGTATGTGTATGTATATATGTATGTATATGTGTATATATGTATGTGTGTGTATGTATGTATGTATGTATGTGTGTGTAATGTATGTGTGTGTGTATGTATGTGTATGTATATATGTATGTATATGTGTATAATGTATGTGTGTGTATGTATGTATGTATGTATGTATGTATGTGTGTATGTTGTATATAGTATGTATATATGTATGTGTGTATGTATGTAGTATAATGTATGTGTGTATGTATGTATATATGTATGTATATATGTATGTATGTATGTGTGTATGTATGTATGTATATATGTATGTATGTTTGTGTAATATGTATGTGTGTATGTATATATGTATGTGTGTATGTATATATGTATGTGTGTATGTATGTATGTATATATGTATGTATGTATTCACACCTAAGAGCTACGTGTTTTAACGAAATGCGTTCGTCTTCAGACTGTACACGTTGTGACGTGATAGTATTCCATTCTCTGCCCACGTGTATTTCTGTTTTTGAAGTTTCAGATCCAAATATTTACATAAATGCTACAAATATCTAATGTTAAAGTTGGCCCAGAAGTTTAAAGGAGGGTCAGGACAAAACTGGTTTAAGATTAATTTTGCATAATCAGCATGTAATTGGCAGGCGACTGCAGCCCGTTGAACTTGACGTAATGACACACAGACGAATGCCAGGGTTGAAGGCTTACTGTTATTTTGTTGGGGAAATAAAGAGGAAGGCGAGGGGAATGAGAGGAGGGTGGGGTGACGGGGGAAAACTGTCCGTTATGCCGAGGTGAGGAGCATGCCATTGAAATAGTGTTAAATTGCTTGGCGACGCAGAGATAGAGAAAACATTTGTTTAACAGAAACTGGCTGGGGATGAGTGACGAGACAGCTGTTAAGAAAACTGAAAGGTGCAGCCAGAGTAGAGAATTAAGAAATGTATACAAATTTTGCGATAACGTAAGAGGCAGACTTAAATGGGAGTATCGTGAGAAAAACCGGGAGAGAGACAGAACGAATATTATTTCCGTAACAAGAAAAGTTGGTAAATTGACTTCAACATGGAACATTAGTGAATATCTTTATAAGGGGGGCAGACTGCGGGCGCAGCGCCTTTATTTTGTATTCTGTGACTTGTTATGACGTATTATTGACTCAACTAATAAATGTTCGTGTTCATTAACTCACTCCCTCATTCATTCGTTTGTTTTATTTGTTAACTCTTTCAATCTGGCTTGAAGGAGCTGACATTTTTATGGCAGTCTTCGACATCCAGCTTCCTGTGCAATGCACAGCCCACACAATTATGTGTCTGTTTATTTATTGCTTCGTCTACATCCGCAATGTCTGGCCGTCCCTATCAGTTTTGTTAGCACCGTAAGGCCGTGAATTATGATTTGATTTGTATTGTCTGTGTTTTGAGCACACGCTAAATACATTCACATTTTTAGCCTCCCGGAAAAGAACAGAGAGCAGGCTGCAGGTATACCGGCCTTGCTGTTCTGAAGAGCCATAGCTATGCATTTGCACAAACATTAGAAGGTGTGTCCACGATCTGCCCAGTTGTCTCTATGTCCTCACGATTCGTTTTTAGAACCACTAAATATATTCTAATGAAGTCTGACGTAATCGTTTTTTTTTCAAGTTTGTTGACCAATTATGCTTGTGTGTTAGTATCTCAAATAAGAGATACCAGTTTAAATTTTAGTTTGTATGCCAAATTAATTAGAGGAAGGACAGTGGGGATTCAGGAAGAGGCACAGTTGATGCTATATTCACATTAGAGCAAATTCTGGAAAAGAGGTGTGAATTTAATCTTGAAAATGTGTATTATTTATTGAGTTTGAAAAAGCCTATAATAATCTCAGTCGAAAAAAAATTGTAGAATATCCTATCGAGGAATATATATGTATATTGTTAATTAGAGCGAATCAAAGCCTTTATCTGAATTAAAAAATAAAAGTCAAAGAATCAAACAACGAACTTTCAGGTCCATTAACATAAAAAATGCGTAAAAAACAAGGATGTGGTCTCTCGCCTGTTCTTTCAACCTATTCATAAACAAAATTATGAAAGCAGGCAGTTTTAGATAACTCCAAACATCAGTCTGTGACTGCTTATTCAATGTATTCGCAGCTACCTCCATATCCGCAGGCCGTTCCTCCATCCGCAACCTGAGGACGCGCCATGCCGTGGTGACAGGGACCGACTTATCGTGGTGACAGGGACAGACTTATCGTGGTGACAGGGACAGACTTATCGTGGTGACAGGGACCGACTTATCGTGGTGACAGGGACAGACTTATCGTGGTGACAGGGACACACTTATCGTGGTGACAGGGACAGACTTATCGTGGTGACAGGGACCGACTTATCGTGGTGATAGGACCGACTTATCGTGGTGACAGGGACAGACTTATCGTGGTGACAGGGACAGACTTATCGTGGTGACAGGGACAGACTTATCGTGGTGACAGGGACAGACTTATCGTGGTGACAGGGACACACTTATCGTGGTGACAGGGACAGACTTATCGTGGTGACAGGGACCGACTTATCGTGGTGATAGGACCGACTTATCGTGGTGACAGGGACAGACTTATCGTGGTGACAGGGACAGACTTATCGTGGTGACAGGGACAGACTTATCGTGGTGACAGGGACAGACTTATCGTGGTGACAGGGACACACTTATCGTGGTGACAGGGACACACTTATCGTGGTGACAGGGACAGACTTATCGTGGTGACAGGGACCGACTTATCGTGGTGATAGGACCGACTTATCGTGGTGACAGGGACAGACTTATCGTGGTGACAGGGACAGACTTATCGTGGTGACAGGGACAGACTTATCGTGGTGACAGGGACAGACTTATCGTGGTGACAGGGACCGACTTATCGTGGTGACAGGGACAGACTTATCGTGGTGACAGGGACACACTTATCGTGGTGACAGGGACAGACTTATCGTGGTGACAGGGACCGACTTATCGTGGTGATAGGACCGACTTATCGTGGTGACAGGGACAGACTTATCGTGGTGACAGGGACAGACTTATCGTGGTGACAGGGACACACTTATCGTGGTGACAGGGACCGACTTATCGTGGTGACAGGGACCGACTTATCGTGGTGATAGGACCGACTTATCGTGGTGACAGGGACAGACTTATCGTGGTGACAGGGACAGACTTATCGTGGTGACAGGGACAGACTTATCGTGGTGACAGGGACCGACTTATCGTGGTGACAGGGACAGACTTATCGTGGTGACAGGGACACACTTATCGTGGTGACAGGGACAGACTTATCGTGGTGACAGGGACCGACTTATCGTGGTGATAGGACCGACTTATCGTGGTGACAGGGACAGACTTATCGTGGTGACAGGGACAGACTTATCGTGGTGACAGGGACAGACTTATCGTGGTGACAGGGACCGACTTATCGTGGTGACAGGGACAGACTTATCGTGGTGACAGGGACACACTTATCGTGGTGACAGGGACAGACTTATCGTGGTGACAGGGACCGACTTATCGTGGTGATAGGACCGACTTATCGTGGTGACAGGGACAGACTTATCGTGGTGACAGGGACCGACTTATCATGGTGACAGGGACAGACTTATCGTGGTGACAGGGACAGACTTATCGTGGTGACAGGGACACACTTATCGTGGTGACAGGGACCGACTTATCGTGGTGACAGGGACCGACTTATTGTGGTGACAGGGACACACTTATCACAAAGACTTTTGCAAGGGTTTGGTTTATGTTACGTCTAATTGTTGTCATATTTATGAATGGTGAATTGTGACTTACCTGGCAGAAGTGCCTGCGGTCTGTGCAAAGTTACCGTGCCACCTCGGTGACTAAGGGCAGTTAGTCTTGGGGCCGGGATTTGAACTGGAAAGTCTGGGATACGGATGAAGAGTGCAAGCGACTGAACAGGCACGGCAGTACGAGAGATGCTTAGTATTATTAAGTACACAGCATTCCTGCCTGTTGTTTGAGTTATAAATTTGGTGTATGTACACATATTAAAGGCATTTGGTTTAGCGTGCCTTGTGTTTGTTTCCATTGTACACAAATGTGCGTGTACAGTGTTTGTGGACGAACCTGTTGGTTGTCACTCGCTCCATTGTTTATTCTTGTTGGTACAACACAGCGAACGATGTTTCTAGTTTACTTGGCTCGTATTGTAAAGGCTCGTCTTTAAAAATAAAAGTGTTTTATGCATAATGCATGTGGATGTAAGCAGGAGACCTTAAGTGGCCGTAGGAAGACCTACCAGGTCTCGGCCGTGTATTCGTCTGGGTGAATTACTAAAGAAAATGTTGCTGAAAGATTCCTCCTAACAGGTTTGGTGCAGGATTTGTATGCTCAACAAACAGTGGGAGCAAACAGAGTTGTAACTGCAGTGTATTTAATTGTACTAAGTAATTTACGTGTTCAATAATACCTAATATTTGCCAGTTGGTACAAACAAAATTGAAAGACTTACATGAAAATTATTCCATATTTAATGATTAACAATATTCAGTGTACAAGCAAACAAGACGAAACAAGCCTAACCTTTCTTCCCCTGTGCTATGATTGTAGTAAATGCGGGGAAAATAATGGTCAGTGCCCCGCCAATTTATGTTGGTTGGTTGCATTTAAGGGCCAGAGTCAAATCTGTAACATAACCTAAACTTGACGGCGTCAATTAAATTTCTTCAGATTGAATCATAAAACGGAATGACTGAAACTCGCGCATGTGGCTGCGAACGAGCAGATTCGGGAAGGTGTGGCGGGGCTACAACAGCCTCACTCAAAACAACTGCAGGAAGGTCTGGCGGGGCTACAACAGCCTCACTCAAAACAACTGCAGGAAGGTCTGGCGGGGCTACAACAGCCTCACTCAAAACAACTGCAGGAAGGTCTGGCGGGGCTACAACAGCCTCACTCAAAACAACTGCAGGAAGGTCTGGCGGGGCTACAACAGCCTCACTCAAAACAAATGCAGGAAGGTCTGGCGGGGCTACAACAGCCTCACTCAAAACAACTGCAGGAAGGTCTGGCGGGGCTACAACAGCCTCACTCAAAACAACTGCAGGAAGGTCTGGCGGGGCTACAACAGCCTCACTCAAAACAACTGCAGGAAGGTCTGGCGGGGCTACAACAGCCTCACTCAAAACAACTGCAGGAAGGTCTGTCGGAGCTACAACAGCCTCACTCAAAACAACTGCAGGAAGGTCTGGCGGGGCTACAACAGCCTCACTCAAAACAACTGCAGGAAGGTCTGGCGGGGCTACAACAGCCTCACTCAAAACAACTGCAGGACGAAACACCAAAACAGTAGGCCTACACAGCGATACCACAGGGCATTCACTGCATGCGCTTGGTGTAAACTCTTCAAATTTAAAACTGGCTTGCCGTCGAATGCTGATTTGTCTCTCTGTAAAGTAATACTGCCCTTTGTAACATCCAAATCTGAAGAGGATAAACTGTCTTATGTTACTCCAGTTGCAGTGTGCGTGTCGTCTTACGCGAATGAGGATAACAATAGCTAAGTTTCAGTTAATATGACTGTACATAATTTAAAAAAAACCTTTCGTTTTGGAAGAATCTAAATTTACATAAATCAAAGGTTTGTGACAGTTAACAAATTGCTTACTTTAGGATTCAGTGTCTACATGTTTCGGCTGAATTACGAAGCCATCATAAGGCGAACTCGAGATCTAGAATGGAGTAGTGACGAGCAGGATTGCCTTTTGATATAAAAGGTACAACGTCAAATTCATCCTATAACCCGCCATGAAGGCACACAGAGGGAGTAGAGGTATAGCCCTACTCTTTCATTAGCCTCGGCGCTAGATGGGTGGGTGGTTAGCGCCACGCCCTGACCACTTTAACCCCGTCAATATCCCAGTACCCAATTTAACATTGTCCATTCAATATATATTTCAACCTATATCTATATCTGTATACATATATCTCTATCTATCAATATATTGCAATATATATTCAATATATATTATTGTAACCTAGCATCCATTTTATAGGAGGCTGGGTGGGCCCCAGAGCCTGTTTGGATAGGTACAGAAAACCTCGCCCTACTGGAATTCCATCCCTGGACTGTCCAGCCCATAGCGAGTCGCTTTACCGCCTGAGCTATCGCGGCCCTTTTGGTGTAATATAAACTTGGGATATCTTTTCTTACGCTTAAAGCGCTGAAGTTACACACATTGCAGCTGAAATGTTACTAAAGCTAGGTAAAGCAATCCCATTACAGGCCTGGACAGGCCCTTAGGGTTCCAGGAGGTTGAGGCTCCCAGATTTCTAGACAGTCGGCACATGAAGGTGGTGAGGTTGTCAGCCCTACGCACCTGCCGCCTTTACCCCCCAGGAAATATTCCTGGTACTCATTTCTGTTAGAGGCTGAGTCGACCCCAGGGCCATAGTGCGGCCGGAAGGATTAAGTCAATGAAAAATCCCAATGACACCATCGGGAATCGAACCCGCGGCATTCCGGCTTGTAGCGCAGTGCCTGAACCAACTGCGCCACAGCTTAAGGTTATTAAAGAATTAATTTAATTGTTGTTCATTTAGTAAGAATCTTAATGTCATTAAAATAACTTCAAGACTGACATTTGTTTTATGAAGTAGGCTAATACAGTACTTGTCTTGAGGACCCACAGCGGTCACAGCAGCACTGTCGTGCACAGAGGACATGGTGCCATTGAGACGACGAACTTCGTGTGCTCTTAGGTTTATGTGAAAATGCAAAATGACGTTAGTATGGATCTGTTGAGATGTGCTTTGCTTGAAATAAAGGATCGATATGTGCTGGTATACACACAAACTTCCGGATGGATATTCGATAGCGGTTGTGTCAACAATTAGAAATTAGACACGACGGCAATAATTATGAAGACAAATTTGCTGAATTCTGCCTACGAAGGTGTGTGAAAAAACTGATGAAGAAGAAAAGTACGGTCTTGTACAGACTGCATAATTATAATGCAACAACTTATTCAGAAAGAGCAGGAATATATATATATATATATATATATATATAATGTAGGCCTACGCATATTTTTGTTAATTATGGATTATGAGAAAGAAAGAAATTGAAAGAGGAAGCACTAGATCGCACTATGTGGAGAACTCGCTTTGGAAGAGGCTACGGACAAGTCGTAAGACAGACTACAGAATGAATGAATGAAAACGCTTCCACTGAAGTACGATATAAGCTGTGGTCTGTCAGTCACGGAAGACAAGGGCTACCGGCACATCTATTTACCATAATACAAGGCGTGGCAGCTGGTGACGATTAGGCAGTAAGACGGCAGACGGTATCCAGGCGGTTGAAGAAGGCAGCAAAGTGTCTCAGGTTTATATAGTTGTATCCCAGGGGATGGCATATCCCGTGGGATTGTCAGGACCCCGAGCAGTGGGATGATGATGATGACGATGACGTACGGAGTGTCGTCGGCGCTGCGTAGATGCACACAGCCAAGTCGAGCAGTACATGTACGTGTATGTGGTTCGCTGAACCTTCTGCGCTGCAGTGCCGCTTGACCACCAAGCTGTCGCGGTTGGCCAGCAGCTGGACGCGGACCTGCGAGGCCTCCTCGTGAACAGCTCTGAGCTCCAGGCAGAAAGGGAGTGTCCCTCTACTGCGACACATCGACAGCACACCGCGGCACATGTGGCACATTCAGTTTTAACGTGAACAACAGAGCTTTTGGTTACATTCTCTTTGTTCAGGTCTCGTGTCCTTTCCCCTCAGACGAATGCTTAGATCAGCGGTCGCCAACCACGTGACCACTAAACCACGTTTAGTGGTCACGCACCACTAAACTCACAATTTTGAATCCCGCGGACCACTAACATGATTTTTTTTTAAAAAGGTACAAACATCTATAAAATAATGATCATAAAAGTTCATTTTATTGATATGAAATGCACTTGTTTAATTATAACAAAATTATTAGTGTGATATTTGTTGCTGCTTGTTTGAAATAAGTTTATGGATTCTTGGCTCCAATGACGTCACTGCAACACGGAGAGCCGTTTGTATTTCAAGCCAACAACGGTACTTGTTTTTAATTGCCGTAACAGATGAGAATGTCTTTTCACACAAACAGGTTGTTGCAAATGGAATCAAAATTTTGATGGCTTTTTCACTCAGCACTGGGCACTAACTTTTTACGGAGAGCCAAAAATGATCTCTTGATGAGGACGAGTGGATTTAGCTTTGAGACTGTCGTTGGATGATAGATCGATTAGGCTTTCTTTTTCTTTCATGCTCAAATTACTATCTTCAATTTTTTCAAATTTCAATCTTTCAATTTGTGACGGTAGAAGTACCACTGAAGCCTGGCGCATGCGTACTAGCGTTCGCAAGCCGCGCCGCCGGTGGGTCGACGGTGGCGATTGTCGTCGTTCGTGGAACGTGAATTTGATGCAACGTAATAAGGCGAAAATTGTCAGCGATCCTGTGTCGGTGACACGAAGACGAATCAGAATATAATGAAACAGTATAATAAACATAAAAATTGCAAATAATGTCCAAATTTCTCCACGGACCACCAAAATTTTCTCGCGGACCACCGGTTGGCGACCGTTGGCTTAGAAAACCTGAAATTTGAATCTCTTTCTACAATTCTGAGCCCGAAATAATATTTTTCATTATATTTAAAAGAGGCGCGCCCGAAAAATGTGCCCTAATTGAACCTCACTCTTAATGAACATAAGCCACATTAGTGGCCTAAACCTTCAGTGTATAATCCTTGCATCTCGCCAAACAGCTGACCATAGCCGGTAAAATATTGCGAATTAGTCAAGAAAGGGCAACAAACATGAATCAAGTAACCAAGTCATAAATTGTAGTTACACGTGTACAGGTTCACATCTGGAACCTGGTGGGCGTGAACACCAAACCTGCTCTTTCCTGGCTTGCCTCTGTCACGCAAATCATTCATGGGGTTTCAGCGGTTTTACGTGCGAGGCTGCAAGACTGTCGTTCCGAGCACACCCTGCCTATCTGCCTATGTGCCTATCTGCCTATTGCCTATGTGCCTCTCTGCCTGCACCAATCAACTTCAGAGGCCTTTAGTATGAACTGTAGGTTCCCGTCACGTTAAAATCCGGTCGTGGTTTCTGAAAATGAAATTGAATTTGTAATCGTGTGTGTTTACTCTTCTCAATCGGGAGGCATGTCATTGGCAAGAGCTGCGTGTGCCACTTCTGGCACCGTGTGCTGAAGCGGCCGCCTGTTGACTCGCCGTTCCAGTGGCGTTGTTATGCTTTTGCGAGTGTAGTTAGAACTGACAGCTGAACTGGTCTGTTGTTCGGTACGAATCGTATTTTGTAATTTCCTTCTTTCTTTTTATCTCTGTGTTTTATTTGTCCTTTGAAAGAAGAATACTAAGACAAATCTTCGGACCTGTATGGGATAAAGGTGAATGGAGAATAAGCTGTAATGCAGAAGTAAATGAACTTACTGAAAGACATAACATTGCAAGGTTCGTGAAAGCACAGAGGATAAGATGGCTAGGATATGTGTCGAGAATGTCGGAGGAACGGGATGCTTAAAATGATATTGGAGGGAAGATTATTGTCCAGAAGAAGGAAGGTACGACCACGTACAAGATGGTTGGACAATGTGGTGATGGGGGTCAGAGGCTTGGGAGGAAGACTAGAGGACAGAGCAGGCTGGAGCAGAGGTGTGAAGGTAACGAAAGGCACCAAGGGCTGTACTGCTGCTGCTGCTGCTGATGTTGAAGATGTGTTTTATTTCTCTAATTTTATCGTCTTTCCTTCGTCTGCTTTTCTTCATATTTCCTTGGCACTGATATTTACGTCAGTCTTCTTATTTTATTTTCTCCATTTTGTTTCTTTTTCATTCCGTCTTCGTTTTCTTATTTCTTTACTCCTATCTGTTTCGTCTTCGTAAGCCCCTCACTCCTCTGTTGTTCCATATTCACTTCAAACACAAATTTATGTTGCTAGTAACAAGTATTACGTGACGTTACTCACGTCTCTTGTTAATGGCTCAATGCAGTTTAACAACGTTACCCCCCCCCCCGCATATTTCCATTAACACAGCACAATAAGCAATACACTTCTAAGCTATATTCTCGACACTGCTAATCTCTGCACCATAAACCCAGCCTCTCTGACTAAATTACATGTAATTGTACCACCCTTTTGTGATTACGGTGATTGATGTGGTGATTGTATTTGAACTAATCCGAGCAAGAAGATGAATTTAAACGGAGTAAGGGTTGGCCTGTTTATACGGAAAAAATCCCCAGTACCTATTTCCCGAAAGGGAATTAACTTGGATAAGATGGCAGAGGAATGGAGTGGGGATGTTGAATATGCAGATTTACTCAATCCATTTACTGCATGCAGAAGGCAACTTCGTAAACACAGTCTTCCCATATTGTGTGAAGTTCACAAAGCAACTAATATCATTTTGATTGTCTAATTATCACGTATGCTGAGGCTGAAGGCAGCAACGTCTCTTGTGGTTCGTGTCACCGGTGCTTCTTCTCAGTATCGCTCTCTGAAACAGAAGTTTTCCATTTCAATTTTGAAAAATTTCAGTCAAATGAGCCTGACGCTTTTCGAATACATAATACATTCTTTCTTCTTTATATTCTAGCCTCAAGGTTAAGACTGTTTCAAGCTGCTTTTAAAGAACTGTACTCTCTTGTTACCAAGCCATGTCGCCAACAGATATATACAATCGTTCATGAACATTATATTTGTAACATGCTCTGTACTTTGCTATCCGACTCAGCCCGTCACAGTATTGTACTATAGGCACAGACATTGCTGGCAAGAGAACCCACAGTTTCGACGGACGGTGACATTTATTTTCCACAGTATACTCTGACTACCTTTATTATTCCGTGATATGACATACGTCAGTCAGCAGATCATCTTGCCACGGGCTAGAACGGTTGGGGTTCCACTCCCGGTGGGCAGCGCATGTTTACCTATTATGGTTCACCCAGTCTCCAAATGTAAAGAAAAGTACCCTTGCACCTACGTGTTACGCCGTCAAAAGCTACAGATGAGTGGAGGTATATCTCCACTCATTCATGAAGTTATAACTGGGCATATGTTACCGGTGATGTCACATTCTGACCACCTTATATTCGCGGAAGTGTTTTTGTTTACATTTTTACGATTTTGTTTATGTAAATCGCTTACACCGGGAATGTGGGATTGCTTGTAACAAATGGCGAACAGAATGAGCGCTGTGCGGTAAATGTTTTATGTAAATTGTCTGTGCACGGAACAGCACGAAATGATGCGTGATTTCAGGCTTACGCCGCGGTGTAAATGAGATCTTCGCTCTTCTGGGATGTTACGCAGGGTAGATTGGTATTTAGTTACCGACGTTTCGGGACAACCTAGCGGTCCCATCTTAAAGGGTGAAGCAGTCCAAGAAGAATGCCTGATCTTTGAAGATGATACCGATAGGTTGTCCCGAAACGCCGGTAACTGTCAATCTATGCTGCGTAACATCCCAGAAGAGCGAAGATCTCAGCACGAAATTATACCGGAGAACAAAGATGTAATACTTTGTAAGTGTAACGCGGCTTGATCCTGCCGCCAGTTAGGCGAACGCTCTTCAGAAGTTGTACTGCGATTTGTGATTGTTGCAGGCGGTGATCAAGAAGTCACGGGTGACGTGCAAGTGTCACGGCGTGTCAGGCTCGTGCAGTCTCATCACGTGCTGGCAGCAGCTTGCCCCTTTCAGGGAGATCGGTGAGTGAACTTGCTACAGAACTTATAAACACGATGCTGGTGTTCCCGTTCGTTGTGTTGGCCACAGTGCGACGGAATTTGGTGTTGGGGCCCACTGACGAACTGGACTGTGTTCATATTGGTGCAATAAAACCCTTAGTTTATATGAAGCTGAAATCGAACTGGAAGTGTTGGGTCCGGCCACAGTGTCGAGAACGCCGACTAGCTTCCTGTGCTTTGTAATTAGTCACGTGCCTAATCTGAACGAAATAGACAAGTGATTGCATTATTTACAGGGCTGTGTCTCTCTACGTGTCTGCTCCAGACAATGATAACCGATTACGATGAAATCTTATAACGTACGAGTGCATAGTTGCAATATTTACTGCCCAAGCAGCGTAATACACAACGAGTACGTAATATAACTGAGTAAGGACACAATTCTGAACTGTATGAAGAAGCGTCCTGCATTATCGACGGTGCTAATCTCTGTACCGCAACCCTCCCAGCTCTAAATAAATGATACTTTTTCGGACCACCCTGTTGTGAGTGCAGATTGTATCGAATAGAGAAAAATACAGAAAAAGGGTCTGTCAGTTCATTAGGTGACCACATGCCACACTCAAAATTTTATTTGAAACCTCTTTGGATGTGGAAGTTTTTAGTGAAATACAGAGACAAATAAGTTGCGACAGTCCTTGTGTCTGCAATCGTGTGACACAAGCACACATAAGTTGCGACAGTCCTTGTGTCTGCAATCGTGTGACACAAGCACACATAAGTTGCGACATCCTTGTGTCTGCAATCGTGTGACACAAGACAATAAGTGCGACAGTCTTGTGTCTGCAATCGTGTGACACAAGCACAAATAAGTTGCGACAGTCCTTGTGTCTGCAATCGTGTGACACAAGCACAAATCCCAAACAAGGCAGCTGAAATAAACTGAACGTACTTCTCCACTGTTCTAATATTTAATATTTTCATGTTAAATAAAGGGGAATTTTCCGATTTTCTTATGGTCGGCCACTTTGAGACTTCACATCAGGCCATGGTACCTTAAATCAGGCCATGAACCTCAGATCAGGCCATGAACCTCAGATCAGGCCATGAACCTCAGATCAGACCATGAACCTCTGATCAGGCCATGAACCTCAGATCAGGCCATGGTACCTCTGATCAGGCCATGATACCTCTGATCAGGCCATGGTACCTCTGATCAGGCCATGAACCTCAGATCAGACCATGAACCTCAATCAGACCAGCAAACCTCAGATCAGGCCGTTAACCTCAGATCAGGCCTTGAACCTCAGATCAGGCCGTTAACCTCAGATCAGCATCTGGTCGCTTCCTACCAATACGCCATTCACTACCATCCATCTATTCTCTGCTATGATATGTACCACCAGCAGCGTCGTGAAATGGATCACAAATAAATGAAATAATAGCAGCAATTTCCTACGAAAACGCTTAGTCATAGCTGTCCAGAGTTGAACCAGAGATGTCCAGAACACGAAGCAATGGCAGCCACTAACCCGTCGACTGCAACTATAGCTTTGTTCTGTTCTCACACATTCAAACAGCACGCCAAGAAGATGCGCGCAGACTGGACGTGTATAACTTGATTATTTCTTAATATGGAACTGTTTCTAAACAACACACCGGTTTTGCTCAGTGCCAGCTGTACCAGTCGTCCCGTTGCTTGCGTGTATTGTCTTGGTTTTCACGTCTAATGCCACCTGGGCTGCAGGACAAAGCGGAGCCCGAAGGTGCTGTGGTTTGGGCACCATTGCTTTCCTGGCTGAGGCTCATATGGTGAGGCGTGGAGGGAGCAATGGCAGACGGACAGTCCTCGAAACGTGACGGCCGTCGTCGTTACAGGGCGCCCCACATTTAATTTTGAAACAGCAAACTTCCGCGAACTAAAAGTGTAGTGATGCTAATAGTGCTGAGGGTGACGTACACATTAACACCATCAATCAAATTACCGCTGGAGAAACTTTTTGTCACTCCGCTAGTCACGAAATTTTCGCTTCTTATGGAACATTAAGGTTCGTTGCCGAATTTACAAAAGCCCTCACTGATAATGGTAATGAAAATCGGAAGGTATTTATGAAATTAAGTGTGAATCTAAGACTAGGTATGGAATAGCGGAATGCGAATTAAATGAACCGTGGAAAGTAACAGACAAGGTACAGGCAAATGTGTACAGAAATTAACGGGGCTGCCGACTTGTGCAGCAAATGCATTTGCCGAAGTGGAACTTGGTAGAGAGAGCAGGAGTGACAGTAAAGCACTGGCATCAGGTTGTGTGTGTGGAGGTAGAAGGTCCGGCAAAGCAATGCCATGAACGGCAGAAGAGCAGTAGTAATGTGAGACGTGGGGCTGGGAGTTGAAACGGCAGCTGGACAGTATCGGACTGACTGTTGTGTGGCCGAGATAGCTCGAGTGTCATTTACGAGAAGTAAAGAAACGTTCGTCTTCCAGTTTGTTTTCCAGTAGTATGAACATTCAAATATGCAGAACTGTGACTTTGCCTGTTGTTTTGTGTGTGTGTGTGTGAAACTGCTGTCACACAATTAAGGAGGAACAAAGTGCTGAGGGTGTTTAGGACAGTGCTGAGGGTGTTTAGGACACAGTGCTTAGGGTGTTTAGACGACAACACAGTGCTGAGGGTGTTTAGGAACACAGGCGAGGGTGTTAGCACAGTGCCGAGGGTGTTTAGGACACAGTACTTAGGTGTTAGACAGTGCTGAGGGTGTTTAGGAACACAGTGCTGAGGGTGTTTAGGCACAGTGCTGAGGGTGTTTAGGAACACAGTGCTGAGGTGTTTAGGACACAGTGCTGAGGGTGTTTAGGACACAGTGCTGGTTTAGACAGTGCTAGGTGTTTAGGAACACAGTGCTGAGGGTGTTTAGGAACACAGTGCTGAGGGTGTTTAGGACACAGTGCTTAGGGTGTTTAGGACACAGTGCTGAGAGTGTTTTAGGACAGTGCTGAGGGTGTTTAGGACACAGTGTTAGGGTGTTTAGGACAGTGCTGAGGTGTTTAGGACAGTGCTGAGGGTGTTTAGGACACAGTGCTTATGGGTTTAGGACAGTGCTGAGGGTGTTTAGGACAGTGCTGAGGGTGTTTAGGACACAGTGCTGAGGGTGTTTAGGACACAGTGCTTAGGGTGTTTAGGACAGTGCTGAGGGTGTTTAGGAACACAGTGCTGAGGGTGTTTAGGACACAGTGCTGAGGGTGTTTAGGACAGTGCTGAGGGTGTTTAGGAACACAGTGCTGAGGGTTTTAGGACACAGTGCTGAGGTGTGTTTAGGACACAGTGCTGAGGGTGTTTAGGAACCAGTGCTAGGGTGTTTAGGACACAGTGCTGAGGGTGTTTAGGAACACAGTGCCGAGGGTGTTTAGGACACAGTGCTTAGGGTGTTTAGGACATGCTAGGGTGTTTAGGACAGTGCTGAGGGTGTTTAGGAACACAGTGCTGAGGGTGTTTAGGACACAGTGCTGAGGTGTTTAGGACACAGTGCTGAGGGTGTTTAGGACAGTGCTGAGGGTGTTTAGGAACACAGTGCTGAGGGTGTTTAGGACACAGTGCTGAGGGTGTTTAGGACACGAGTTTAGGACATGCTTAGGGTGTTTAGGACCAGTGCATGTTTAGGGTGTTTAGGACACGTGCTGGGGGTGTTGACACAGTGTAGGGTTTAGGAACACAGTGCTGAGGGTGTTTAGGACACAGTGCTAGGGTGTTTAGGACACAGTGCAGAGGGTGTTTAGGACAGTGCAGAGGGTGTTTAGGAAACAGTGCTGGGTAGGGTGTGTTTAGGACACAGTGCTGAGGGTGTTTAGGACACATGCTGAGGGTGTTTAGGACACAGTGCTGAGGGTGTTTAGGACAGTGCTGAGGGTGTTTAGGAACACAGTGCTGAGGGTGTTTAGGACACAGTGCTGAGGGTGTTTAGGAACACAGTGCGAGGGTGTTTAGGACACAGTGCTGAGGGTGTTTAGGACACAGTCTTAGGGTGTTTAGGACAGTGCTGAGGGTGTTTAGGAACACAGTGCTGAGGGTGTTTAGGACACAGTGCTGAGGGTGTTTAGGAACACAGTGCTGAGGGTGTTTAGGACACAGTGCAGAGGGTGTTTAGGACACAGTGCAGAGGGTGTTTAGGACACAGTGCAGAGGGTGTTTAGGAAAACAGGCTGAGGGTGTTTAGGACAGTGCTGAGTGTGTTTAGGACACAGTGCTGAGGGTGTTTAGGACAGTGCTGAGGGTGTTTAGGACACAGTGCTGAGGGTGTTTAGGACAGTGCTGAGGGTGTTTAGGACACGTCAATCAGACAACACACCGAGAACCTTTTGCAAGTATCATCTTTAGCCATTATTCTTCCCTGTACCTTTGACTCGGTGTTAAATTTACAACACAAGGGGTGGGTAGTCCTTAAACATTTGTTGCAACCTGCCGGCACCCTTCCGGTTGTTGCAATCTGACTAAACTTCTGTATGTCACAACCCATATCTTCCATGCATGCTACAATCCCTACCCATCTTATTGTTTGGTTGTAAAACGCAAATTGTGAGGTTCATAATCATCATCATTATCGTCATCCTGTAAACATCAAAATTTGACTGCCTGATTTAGGGGCATTCCACGAGTACAATGTCGATGTCTTCCCTTACTGTTGCAAATGGTGGAAGAGCAGAAAATTATTTGTTATAGTGGAAAATAACTTTCGTGGAAGGGCTGTAAAACTTGCGGGCGGGCAATAGATGTGTGGTTTAGAGGGCTAATACGTCAGCATTTTAAATATCCTGTCTTGCGATTTTCTTATTTTAAAGCTGACCAATGCACTGGAATATGCTGCAGTTTCTGATTAACCTAACCCTTGTAATAAAATATTATACTTACATTGCGACACACGTTTTTAAATTCCTTTAAAATTAATTTTCCATCTTAAGAAAGTGGATTTTGTGACTCAGAAATCAGCTGACTTGTAGAGAAGCCTCGTGTCGTTTTCAAGTGTAGGCCATTGTCCAATAACTGAAGAGTAGAGATTGAAAAGACTAAGACTGGTTGTGACTGGATACTTACAGATGTGGAGGTGAAGTGAACGGAGGGTGAAGTGAAACATGTGCGTACTGAGTGCGTAGGGTGATGAAGTGAAACATGTGCGTACTGAGTTTGTAGGGTGATGAAATGGAACAGGTGCAGTTCGGCAGGATATGTAAATCGCAGGCAGAATGGTAAAATCAGAATAAAATTTTGTAGAGAAAACTAAGATAAGAATCTAGCCGTAGTTTGAAGAACACCCTTAAATGTAAGGCAGAGATGGGCGTGGCAATTTTGGCACGATTCCAGTAGCTCAGTGGCATATTTTACGAACATCTATTTTCCATAAAAATAAGCATTTTCTTGAACATCTTCGTAGCTTCAATTCTCAAAGAAGACCGTTTATTGAGAATTTGGTTACGAATTTGGTTCTAAATTTCAACACCCGGAGGGCTAAGATATTTTCTTGATAGATTTTGTTTCACGTAGGCTGTACATAGGTACAGCTTGTTAATTCATACACGTATATTAAATTTGTGGACAGACTGCCGGAAGCTTTTCCACACGATACAAAGAACACCTGCATTCTCCGAGTTGCAACCGTGACTTGTATTCTGCAGTATTTCCTAATGCACCCCAACCAACTGTTCCAGGCGAAATTAAAATGCCGTTGCCCAAAAACTTCTGATCGTCTGCCAATGTTAAAAAAACCTGCGTTCGTTACATTACCCTGCACCAGCCAGATGCGTATTGGCTTGGTTGATAGGCACTCAGTGTTTCTAGCAAACCTGTTGCCTTCTATGTGTCTGTCTACCAGACTGCACGGCATCGCATCGCAAGTAAGAACACACAGTGGTCATTGTCAGCACCTCAGGTCTCAAGGCTAATGCAATTGTTGCAAATAATCTTAAATGTAATTTGTCGTGCCTGTTGCACAGCCACATGGTGGCTGCCCAACTCGTGACAGTCGTGCAGTCCGTGTATTGCAGTGTGCTCTTGTTGCAGGCGACTACATTAAGGACAAGTACGACGGTGCGACAGAAGTTCGCATTAACAGGCGGGGACGCCTGCAGATACGTGACCCGCGCTTCAGCAAGCCCACAGCCAACGATCTGGTGTACATCGACGAGTCCCCCAACTACTGCGTCCGGAACATGAGCGTTGGCTCCCTGGGTAAAACCCCGTTATTAGCACAACTGTAATAATAATAATAATAATAATAATAATAAATAATAATAATAATAATAATAATAATAATAATAATTTTTTCATCGTCTTCGTCGTCGCCATTGTCAAAATCGTTGTTGCTTTCTGGGTGTTAAAGAGACTTCACAGAAATCTTGTGTGCTTATTTGGAGCTCTCTCAAAAACACCTGTGCTTACAGGGCAGAGCTGTCTAATGATATTGCATGTACGCAGCAGAACAGAATTGTGTGTAACTGAAACTTCTGTCTGCAGTCCATTACATTTGCTGTTGCTGTCACTGTAGTTATCACATGCACTTCTGTAGCTAAACTTTGGTCAGAAAAAGGATGAAGCACCTTCTTGAACACCTGGCATCCCCACACGTTGCATTCTGCTTGTGTTCCTTGTGCAGGCTCAACCTGCTGATGGAGAGGAAGTTTGAATTGTACGTGGGGAAGGTGGGGGGGGGGGGTGACACTGAGACTATATATAATTTGTTTGATTTTACAAATCATGGTAGAAAAATCATGCCGTAAGTACAACATAACATGTCTGCAACTGCATTTATATGCGTACAAATATAGCTGCATGTTCCATGACTCAATCGCAGTGTCCTATCTTGTTTTTTTAATTTTATTAATTTATTTTTCAAAATTCTAATGTACTCGATTTCAGTGGCTGATTTCACCTGAAGGGGCAATCATGTAAACTTTTGATATCATAATGTCTACAAAGTCTGTGTTTTTTAAATTTCGGTTTTGGGCGGTTTGGGGAGGGGGGCTACAGCCCGGCAGCCCCCCCCCCCCTGGGTGCGCCCCTGTACCAGAGTTAGGCCTATGTTATTTTCTGGATCTTTTAAGCCCTGCATATTAATACTGTTTTATTACTAAGCATGACCAAAGCCAAATTAAGCTTGTAGTTAGACTTGCTGCATTCACTGATGAACTGACTGCTGTACAAACTTCACAAAACCCGTATGCACATTCTGAAGTACGAAATGTAAAGTTTCAACATTCATACTGCTCTGAACTGTGTGTTGACAGGCACTCAGGGTCGACTGTGTAACAGGACATCGCAAGGGATGGACGGCTGTAACCTGATGTGTTGCGGTCGAGGTTATAACACGCAGAAGACAACAGTTCGAGAAAGATGTGACTGCAAGTTTCATTGGTGCTGCTATGTCGACTGCAAGATTTGTGTCAAGACAGTGGATGTCCACACGTGCAAATGAAATGTGGTTTGGCTGAAGAAAATGTCATAATGTACTGCTATATAAACATGAGGGTGTGCAGGCAGCACTCAGCATTTGCACCATGCAGAAGCGAGAGAATTTGATGAACAAATTGTCAAAATTAACCTCAGTATACTTGAAATGTATGGCACCATAGGAAACATTGCCATTTGAAATTGAGGTAATAAAGTAGGTGAACACTGTGTGGGAATGTGAACGTGAAACATATGCTACAACATGTATGAGAAACATTTTTATCTGTATGGAAGGCAGTAAATTAATGAACAAATTATCATAATGTAACACAAATAGGCACGAATAAGTGTGACAAGGAACATTTGGAGAGGTAAGTAAGGCAGCAAAATAGGTGAACAAGTTATCAGAATGTAATATAAATGAAAATGAATTGTCTGCAAAAGAAGTGAGATTTACATGTGTGAGATGTGAAAATAGCTAATTGAGTTTTCAGACTATGCTACTGGTGTGAAATGTTCGCCATGAATAGTAACATTCTGTACACAGTGGCATGAGGAAAAATCTGAATAAGCCGTTATAATATTCTTAGATATGTACTTGAAGTACGGTATATACCACAAAGAGCGTCTATGCCTGCAAGCATGACAGCTAAATACCTTACTGGGTTGTCGGGAATATACACATACGCAGGATAAAATGTACGTGATGTATGTAAAAGAAATGGCTTTTGCATTTCAGATGATGCTGCAAAGTAGCTGACTGAGGTGCCTGACATTGCAACAAGAAATACAATTTTTGTTTATGAGTGCGACAGAAAAATCCCTCAATACAGTGTCAGACTCTATAACCTGTTTGTTGTAGATGGAAATCTGTGCATTTTAAAGTGGTAGGTGCCTCGTTGACTTGTTGGTGTTCTGTTTGTCTGATAGGAGTGTCAGGAAGGCTTTTGTCTGTTGTATTTCTTTTTATATCCATCAGAGTTTTATAGAATAATTGCTCCCCAGATTCACCAAAATGTGGGTAAAGCATCTCTCCACAACTTTAGATAACATGGGTAGCCTGTGCTGCTACATAAATGTGAGAGATATGCTGCAGAAGATAGCTTATTTATACCTGTAAGTGAGGGATGAATTGAGCCAATTGGTTTTTCAGACAATATGTGCTCCACTGGCAGAATTCATATATCAACTACACAGAGACATTACACTTGCATGTAAAAACACACTCAGCAATAGAAAAAATAGTAACATAACAAGTGATGAAATTTAAAACTAAAACCCAATACAAAATACCACATAAATCGAAAGTGCAGGTTTTGTGTGTTAAACACCATTAAAGCATGCATTTAGGTGTTCGTATAACCCCCCCCCCCCCCCCCCCCATTTTATCACTGTTCAGACATGTATTCGTCCCTCTGGAGCATCATCAGTGAATACACTTATATGAGTTCCAGTGACAATAATAAAATTTACAATAATCTCTTGACCATTGATTTATGTTTTTTACATCTTATGGTAATATTTTCTAAGTTACTATTTACATATGTGTTCTATTTTGATTTTTTCTATTACTACTCTAGCTCTGTACTCACAGTGAGACTTCAAGTGTACTTCGTACTGAGACAGTTTGGTTCACTTAAAATATTATCACGAAATACTAATACGTTCAGTTATTATTGTATATCGTTGTCATGTTATGCAGCTTGAGTAATATATCAGATTTCAGCTGTGCATATTGCACACAGACACATCCTTATGCACTTGTACACGGTGTAACTTACTAATTATGATTCTGCTGTGTCTTGTTACATTGCAATGGTTTTCTGATGTGTTTGTGTTGATGTGTGTGATTTGAAAGTGTGTTTGACTTTTGTACACATGAGACTTCTGTGATGATAATATACTTTAGAATGCTGTAGGTAACTGTTAAGAAATTAGTGCACATAAAGATACGGCAGTAGTAGTAGAAACAAAATCAGAATAAGAAATTTATGTAAATAGTAAATATTTGATATAATTTTAACATAAGGCATATAAAACATATCAGTGATTAATAGATTATTGTAAACTTCATTAATTCTACTGGAACTTGTACAAGTGTATTTCCTGACAATGGTCCAGAGGGACCAATACATATCTGAAGAGTCACAGAAAGGGGTAACTTGATGTTTTTGTTTACAAAATCATAATTTATGTACATGGTGGATCTTGAGCTAATTTTAAGAAACAGAATGTCTTTAACTGCACAGAGGGGGGCTTGACAAAGGAAATTCTGCATTTTCCATAAGTTGAGTAATAAAATCTATGGATATAAGTGGTTCGTTAACTGTCATATGTTTAACAGTATTATGCTTTGTAGATTACAACACAGTACCTGGATATTGTTGAAGTCATACTACTTCAGTGGCAAATAGAAGTGAATTTGAATGAAGATTTCACTTTTTTATCGATATGAAAGCTCTCTTTACCCTCTGACTGTAACACAATGTCTAACCTAGCTTCCAGACATACACATTTTCTTTGCCCAGGGTTCCTGTTTCATAACACCAGGGTTCTCACTAGATGGACTGTTGCTTTCAGTCCATATATCATTAAATAATGCCAGGGAAGGAGACATTTAATATTTAAAACAACGATTTGAAATAATCAGTGCTTGAAGTGAAAAATTTTAAGAACTGGAGCAATAAGAAAAAGTCTTTTATGAAACTTTTGTGTATTTTATTTATTCAGTTTCTTATTGATATACATAGGCATGATGTACCTGGGGATGTACTGAAATTGTTGGGAGAAGATGGTCTCCAACTAATGACACAGCTGATCAACAGCATATATGTAATTGGGGAGTGGCCCAGAGATTTCATTGAAGTTACAATGATTGCCTTAAAGAAGAAGCCCAAAGCTACAAAAGGCAGTGACTGTCGCACAATCAGCATCATTGCACATACAGCAAAGATAGTAGCAAGGATACTTAGAAGAAGGGTTGAAATGAAAATTGAGGATGTACTTGGAAAAGATCAGTTTGGATTTAGAAGAGGAAAAGGAACTGGGAATGCAATTGGGATGCTGAGAATAATATTAGAACAAACCTTGGACATAGATGAGGAATTGTGTTCTTGCTTCATAGAGTGGCAGAAGGCATTTGACCATGTCAACTGGACCAAATTAATGCAGATCCTAAAGGAAACTGGTATTGACTGAAAATATCCTTGGGCACATCAAGTACCTGGGTCCACCTTTTCAATGCATTTTATTTTAAATGTGTGACTACATAATACCATTCATGTTATCGGTCATGCATACTTACTCTCAGTCTGTCTGTATGTCACTGTAGGGAAGTGTGACCCATGGACTCACATTTCCAGGATTTTGTGTCTTGCCTGTAGATATTTGTTAAGACTGCTTGGATAGGGGATTAGCCTGTTTTGGGAACCTCTACCAACACGGACATCACACACACACAGAGGCAGAAATGCAGACTTACATCCATTCCCAGAGTGGGATTCTAAACCATGACTCTAGTGTTACAGCAGCAGAAGATGAACATGCTTTGGATAATGCAGTTTGGAGGAAGAGAATATTCTGCTACAGTGTAAAATGCGGATATTTGCTCATCGTAGAATTATGAACAAGTATACAACAGGATGAAAGTGTGGTTCCTGAATGGGAGAAGTTAAATATGAAGTTGAAACATCCAGCGTTCTGGTACAAGTGTTGTTGGTGTTATGACCGAACAGTGAGCAAATCTCATTGTCACAGTTATATACTTAGTTGTAACAGGAGATGTCAGGGATTGAGTGTCATCACCAGTTTAGGTGAATAAAGATAGCAGGTACTGTCCGTTGACTAGTTGCTGGCTGGGGTCAGCAGATGCATGAGAGTTTCTCAGGGATACGTGTGTATTCAGTAGTGTCAGACGGAGGACTCAGATAGCATGTGTAGCGATACAGCACCCAAATTTTGGTATACATGAACAATGGTATGTTTTATATTAGTCTCACTGTGCATTTTTCGATTCAATATTTAAAAAGACCAACACAATGCATTGTGTTGGTCTTTTTAAATATTGAATGGTATGTTTGTTTATTTACCACGCAATCATCACATGTGACTTTACTTGGTGCATGTAATGGAATTGAATCTGTTGGCATTTACATAGTTGTGGTCTACATAAATACATGTGAATTACATAGCACTTGACTAATAAGACATTCTCAGCTATGAATTTTTGCTTCTGCACACCAAGATACATCGTGGCCTCCATATCTGACATACTTCTCAAAATGTTTAAAATTAACTGTCTGTGATTGGCCAGCCAAAAACTGTTACATACCCCACTTCTTGGCTGAACAGCCAGTATTCATTATCATCATGAAGGTGTCTAAAGGTCAGGTCCTAGAACTCTGTCTTTTAAAGCTGTTTTAGACAACCAATGAGAAGGCTTTTATTCAAATGGCACTCAAGCCAAACTGTTTGTGCCAGTGTGAATTGAAAGCTGTTCCTGCACAAAATCTTCAAAAACTCCAAGCCATCATTGACCCAAGACAGGGCTACCCACCACAGATGTTACAAACATTCATGTTTATGACAGTTAAATCTCTGCAGCTGTGAGAGAACAGAAAACTTCATGTAGGGAGGGTTTTAGGTTCTCTTTTAAGACTGCTATGGGGTCAAGTCACATCCTTTAGGAACACCAAACATAAGGGCAAGGTTTTGAATTATCCTAGGGAAGAGGTTAAGCCTTGAACCTGGGGCCTGCAGGGCTACAGCATGCTTAGGTAAAAGCAGAGGTTACATTTTCTTTACTCATTTCTTTACTTATTAAGTTTGTACCAGTATGTTGCAGTACAACACATTGTACAAAATTCAGTGTGTTCTGCAGTGTCAGTACCACAGTCACTATTCTTCATTCAACCAGCATTCAGTTGAATCCTTTGGCCCCCACTGTCATATTTATGTACTTTCATGAATGAAATTGGGCAGCCATTTTAAATTCACCATGAAGATTAAAATGGATCTGCTTGCAGTGTGATATTAAGTGTATTGAGTTATGAGAACAAGTTTATGCATGACTCCTAACAATTCTGGCTGGACGTGTGTACTCCTGGTTAGGTTGATATCATACATTGCAAGTCTGTAATAGTAATAACAAAGATATTATTAAATAGTGATTCAGTCTGGAGACAACAAAAAGAGGACATAGAGCTGGGAAAGAAATTTTCATAAAATGAAGTATGTAAGGTCATGACATGTCTTGGCACACAGCCTAGTGCTTTGAGAGTGTTCATTACAGTGCGCATCATGTAACACAATTGCATGTTGTGACATGTAATGTAGTACATCTGAGCATTTATTACAAAGCCAGGTGTGTAAGGTAATGACATACTAACACTTTGTTTTATTACTTCACATTATTTATCACAAATTCAGCCATATGTGATCATGACATATCTTGCTACAAGACTTAGTATTTGCTTTGCTGTGTTAATCACAAAGGGAGGCATGTACTCTGATAACATGCCTTGACATGTAATAAAATCCCAATTGCAATTTGAGGCCTGTAAGGTCATAGCATGTCTTGATGTGGATGTTGGATAAAATTACAAAGCCAGGCATTAAAGATATTGACATGTCTTGACGCATGACTTAGTACTTTGCAGTATTTGTCCATCCTGTCAGTTACAACTGTGATGTGTCTTGTCCCTTAAACTAGTGTCGTAGAATATTTATTACAAAGCCAGGGATGTAAGGTAATGACATGTATTGACAATTTTTGCAGTACCTTGAAGTAATCATTACAGAAACAGGCATGTAGGATTATGACATGTCTTGACACATAGTGTAGTAATCTTAGAGTATTTATTACAAAGCAAGTCATGTGAGATCTTAATATGCCTTGGTGCATAACTTAATACTCTGAAATATTTATTTTATAGTCCGACATGTAAAATATTTACCTGTCTTAACACATAACTTATTACTTTGCAGTATTTGTTACAAACTAAGGCATGTAGGATGATAACGTTTCACACATGACTCAGCAGTGTTGTGCATTATGCATTACAAATCCAGGTTTTTAGGCTGTATTGACATAGAACTTAGGAGATCGGAGCATTTCGTACAAATCCAGATATGTAAGGTCATGGCAGTCTTCACACATACATTTTAGAATACTTATCATGTGCTATGCCACTACAAAACATATGATTCTTACTTGGTACAGAGTGGATATTTGAAAAGGAAGTTATTTGCAATACACTCCGCTGGCTAGGCCTATGACATTTAAAATAGTGATTTAAAATGAACTGTAGAATATCACATACAAGTTCCAATAATTTGATGTACAGTTACTATAACTGTTAAAATGCTACTAACACAACCATGTATTTGGAATGTAAAAGGGAGCTAAAGATTTGGCCTCAGTAGATGAGTG
The DNA here is from genome assembly GCA_021186555.1 of Reticulitermes speratus. NCBI lineage: Eukaryota > Metazoa > Arthropoda > Insecta > Blattodea > Rhinotermitidae > Reticulitermes > Reticulitermes speratus. Next base: position 57,390,741 of record JAJKFL010000001.1, on the reverse strand, counting down.
CATCACAAAAAAGGGATATGTACAAGTGTAAAGATTTTATAAAAAATAAAAACCCCATATACAGGATGTATCTAAAATGCTTGGAGAAACTTCAAGGGTGAGTTCTTCACATGAAAGAGTTCACATAAACATATATCTGGAAATGAGTGATTTTTGAGTTTAATTGAAAGATTACATTCAGCATTAAATACCTTAATTGCATAGTATTTTACTTACACCTGACATAATAAACTTGCACTAAACATTCCTAATTTAATAACGGTTGAGTTCTTATTGTTTGTCAAGTAACAATTCAGAAACAATACTCAAAACATCCTCCACCTGAATCAATGCCTACATGGACACTTCTGATCATGGACTGTCGTACCCTTTCAAAGATCCCAGGCTAGTTGTGAATGGTTGCCAGGTATAAAATTGCATTGGTGAAATATCTCTTTATTTTGAATTGGAACTTAATACACTGTGGGTTTTAAGTTTCCCCACAAATAAAAGTCTAATGCATTGGATCAGCACATTGCTGGCCTCTACCTAATAGAACTAAGTGTTTGTGGACATATATCGATGTGAACTTTCTACCTTGTTTCGGTCTGGGGATCTCACTCCTGAAGTTTGTCCAGGCACTTAGATACACTTTTTATACACACACACATAAACAGAAGATAAAAAACACTTTATGAATAAGATTAAATAATGAAAAACATATACAAGTACATAAAGTGCCATGTCTAACCTGTTATGGAACCAGACGCGCCTTTATCCGGCAAGGACAATGTAACCGGCAAAGAATTTACACCCTTCATACTTCTATATATACACATATTTAATGAGGAAAACGTAGAACGATTCATTATTTTAATTACTAACTATTAGTTTAGTAATTTTAATCATAATGTCATCTGTTGCCCATGTTAATAAATATTTTAACAGAAGTCTTAAATTATTCAAAATATTTGATTCTAAAAATGAAATATTTAGTATAGCAGTTTTAATAAAACATGCAAATTAAGTTAGTGAAGTTACCAATAAAGGCATTATTTGTACAACTGAAAATTGTAAAGGGCTTGTTGTGCCGCTGGGTTCGATCCTCCGTAATTCCCAACTGATTCAAACGATCGTTCCCTGGGGCGCATTAAGCTTAGAACCGGGCGTCAGGGCTTAGAGTCCCGAAACCTGATCCGGTAGCGTGCCACCACCTCCCGTATAGGTATTTAATATAAAAAGGACGCAGAGGCCGCGGGAGGTCGGTCTCTACGATTTATTTCTCGGGTTTTTCGGAGCGGATGGGTTTCTTAAGGGGGTAAAGAGCAGTATGTTGTCTATCAATTTACAAAAAACAATATTATTAATTCTAAAAAGTTACATTAGTTTCCATTATTACGGACGAGGCGACAGGCATATTCGCTTCAGTTCCATCTACTAACCAACCCAACCAAACCACCAAGGACCCTAGTGTCTCAACAAGTAACCCGTCCTACCTCGTGTGGTTGAAGCAATGGTTAATAGGAACAGTGCTATGTTGATCTCCATCTCAGGACCCGTCTGTCCCCCTAGATGACGTGTGGTCTCTTCGAGGTTCGAGACCGAGATACACCTCGGTCACGGCAGCCTGCAGAACGACGACGGTCGACGAAGAATGATGGACAAAAGACCCCCTCTCCAACTTTTGGCGACCCTTTTATATTCATAGACTTCCGTATTTGTATTGCACTCGCAATCGATGTCAGCATTTGCCGCTTAGCGACCTCGTTTAAAGCGTTGCAACCACCTTTGGTCAGCATAATTATTCCATATAACCGCTACAAGGTTTCTTCACATACATGCTGGCTCAACAATTTGCGCCGTTTCTCGGTTTTCACACTGTCCTAATTACACATGCCTTACAACATTTCGTTTAACCTGGGTGGTTGGTATTCACATTGACTAATTATATATGCCATAAATGTCACTACATTATAGGGCTAAATGTAAGTGAGATCTCATGTGAAGTATATATGGTATTTATGTTTTATTTTTTTACTTACAATAAAATTCCTTACTATGGTCTACTTAGAGGAAACGTGTAGCTGTCTGTTACATAATATATGCATAGTTGTGTTGATGGCATTTTAAGAATTATTGGCAATTACATAAATACAACGGAATGGCTTCTATAAAGTTTGATGTACAGTTTTATATTATTTAAAATGTAATTTATACTTACATTAACTATATGAAATGATAATGAGTGTACATTCTTAGTGAAATTCTGTAGTTTCCCCTCTTATAGTATGTTTCGTCAAGGTTGTTTTGTTTTAGAATAGTACTCCATAAGTACTGACAAAAATGTGAATTGAATTATATGGTTAAAAGTGTTTACTGGGTACGAAAATATGTAAATTTTTTTCCATTTTATATTTCTTTGTGCGATCTACCTCAGTTTAGAAATTCATCTTTTAGTAAACCAACAACACTTCACACACTAATGCATTCACATTAGCATATACATGTTGGTATTGTGTGCCGTCTTCAATGCTTGCAGTACATTCTAGTAAAGTAATCTTCAAATCGTAAAATTTTGTATAAACTACATTATAACCTGCTTGTTATGGTTTTACATTATTTTAAAATGTGGAAACTTTTCCAGGTTGTGGAAGCTGCTACAAATGCAGCACTAAAAGGGGTAGCTTCAACAATCAGAAAATGCTCTTAAATTTGAAAATAATTTTGAATTTCAACAGATAAGTTAATCGGCACCACTCTGAGAATCTCAAATCTCAAGAGGTAGGTTACAGTTTGTGGGATGGTATGGTTTGGGGTTTGCTTCACCTAGAATGTGCAGAAGACACTGATGATGGAGTATGGTGCTGAAATATACATACATGTCGTGTGATCATATGGTTTCTGGACTGTCCACAAGATGACACTAGTGCTGCCAGCATGGATTTCTACGTATAGTTGTAGATAGACTACAGACTGCCAATTCATTTTTTGCTTAGACGAAGATGTATATTGCCTTTGCATTTGGCTGAAGGCCAGATCACAATGTTGACAGCTGTTAGAAGGGTAAATATGACTTTTTGATTTTCCTTTCAAAATTTAATTATCTGGAGACTAGCAGGAATTTAGGGGTGGAACCTTAGTAGAGAGCTAGTTAGTTAGCAAGCTAGTGGCTGTTGTCTTAAAAGAGAGTAGGGTAAGTGTCATTTGTCTTCTGTCAGAATTTGTAGGGATTTTTGTGCTGGAATGTAAATTTATACTTGTGATTTGACTGTTCCAAGCGCCCATTTATTTTCAAAGCAAGATGGATTTTCCTGGGCCCTTTTCTGTCTGGTCATAACAAGAAGCTATGGGGTCTATGTAACTAAAAGTAGAAACTATAATAATTAGTAACTTGGTCACCCAATCAGGAAATATGTAAATGACAATTATGGGAACACATGGGAACCTAAAAGTTAATAGTCTAGCCAATATGAAAACTCTAAATAAATAGGAATTTTTCTTTTTGAGAGTGAACAATGTAAGGACGCTAGAGGGCCCATAGCACTTGGGTATCAAACTTGAAGGAAGTCGGATATAATAATTTTATGATCCATATTTCACGCTGTTGACGCATAAATTTGGAACTAGAAATTTATGCAAGTGCTAATACATAAAAGGTGACAAATTGTCTGTGACTAACTAAATTGGATTAATATTCTCTATGAACTTACAATATAACATGTAAATACTGTCAGAACAAGTGTATATGCTGAAAGTAAAGTTTAATATAATCAAATGGTGTGATATTGCAGATCACTGTGAAGCAGACTGAATGATTGTGTTTGTAATCTACATTATATTTCATAGTGATTATCAATTCTACAGCCAGTAGTGAAAACAGAGGAAGTTAAGTTGAAATACTAATATTTATTATGTAATTGGCAGAACTATTGGTGCAGTCCAGCTGTTTGAGGAAGTCTACACATAATATTCCTTTTGAGATGGAGCTCATGTGATACTGAAAAATTAAGCAAGCTACTTACCTTAAGCTACTGCCATGTTACCTGAATCGTATTCCTTCTACCAACTTATTCTTTAAATTGCAAAGGATTATTGCTTTGGTGGATGTCCATATAAAAATGAATAAAAACACTTAATCCCATCTAACCCCAACTACAATAAATATTTCCTTCTCTATTCCTATGATCTGGGGGAAACCCTGTTTAGTGAGAGAAAAGGTGACACTGAGAACACATTTCACATGTACAGAACAGCAACCTGTAGTGAAAGATAAAGTCCTAATTAGTGATACAGCCCAGAAGATGTTTTCATTACCTCACCAGATCATCAGTCACACCAGTTGAGAATGTGTATATAGGGCAAAGGGCAGCAGAAGTTAGAAACAGATGGCAGCATGTAGCACATGTGATTGTTCAGGTGTTAACAAGAAATATGTTATTGGTTTTCAGTTTTTATGTACTTAGGCAATGGCAGACTTAAAAGAGCAGCGTGTTAGCATTAAACATCCTTTTAAATGGGGGAAAATGCTTTACAAACTTTTCTTGAAAGCAGCCGGTGGACAGTGGGAAGAACACAGTATTTTGAGTGGTTTTCCAAGTTTGAATTTGATTCGATCTCTGTTGAAAATCCTGAACTTTTGAGACATCTATCAACCAGCAGAGTACATGAAAATACAGATCGAGTGATGGAACTTGCCCTTGTGAAGAGAAAAGTTACAGTCCGTGGGTTACTGTATGTTACGTTTACTGTCAAAATCACAACTACAGCAAGCACATTTAAGTCAGTATTTATGTTGTTTCGTATGTACAAGTTCTGTCCTTGTTACGTGTTGTGGAGACTGCGAAGCGGCTGCGATTGTATGTCACCAGTAGACAGCGCCAGCCACAGCGGTCCTGCCAAAAGTACTCTGCTCGTGTGGCGAACACATCGGTCAGGTCAGACGACGAAACTAAACTCCAGTGAAAGAGTGCTACGAGGCGCTAGGTGCGATGATGAAGGCCAAGCGGCCTGAAGCTGCGCGGTGGAGAGCCGAGCGGAGTGTGCTGCTCTTTAGATACAGATTGCTGCTGAGCGTGAGAGCTGAGCACTGCATGCTGAATGCTGGACCAACCAAAGTTCTAACTAACGGCGTCCCTCGGTCTGTTTAGCCATTCCTGCGTTTTAAAGCATCGCTGTGCTCAATAACAGACACCTTATACTGTAACTGGGGATTGCGCTTATGCTAACGTTTTATAGTCTCGTATCACTATTACAAACAATTGAAGACAAATATTAGGCAAGAAAGTAGGTTTGTAATAATTTCGAAGTTCGCTATTTTTAGTGCCATTTTAAATGGTGTGCTGGTGAAGGAGATGCTATGGCAAGGCAGGACGGTGCTTTGCCGATGTCATGCTACATAGTTCCCGAAGTTACCACTAGGAGCATGCTTTACCCACTGCCAGTGAGCCATGAGGGCTACAGTAACGGACGAAGGCGGTGGCGGTGTAGTTTTACGTTTCCACGGAATTTCCAATGTGCTACAGGTCCTAATCCGTGCATGCCAAGAGGTAGTAACTGTGGTGTGAACCGTCATGATGTCAATGATTCGTGGGTTATTAGTGGCAAGCGGCGATGTATGTGATGAATGGTTAGGGTGACTAGTTCGTTGTGTCTCTGACGAGGAATTCTTATGTTCTTGTAATTACATCTACATCAGAAAATGGGTCTGTTAGTTCGTTGCTTATTCATTGAATATGGTATCATATTTGTGAATTATTAAATTTAATGTGTCATGCATTCGCATTAACCCCATACCGCAATTCATTCGTGTACTACCCTTGCGTAGGAGATTGTTGTGTGTTGCAAATTGGTTAGTCTTTGACGAATTTCTATTTACTTTGTTGAATGGATCCGTATTTGTGTTATGGCGAATATATTTTTAATACTGTGTCTTGGGAAACATGGTAGGATATCCTATGCGTTGTTGAGTTCGGGTATGTTCGTTACCTGAACTGTGTAACCGTGGAAATATTTGCATATTAATCCCTTCTGAAGCAATTCTTACATTAAATGTGTGACTTTTGCAGTAACATTAAAGAATACTGAAGAAGTGAAAGGAGTTTTTCTTCGTTGAAGCATCCCAAAGTACATTCCCCTAGAGTTTAAGTAATCTGATTGCTGAAGAAAGTTTACCGTTAATATGGCTGATAAGATAAAGAAGTTTTTCCAAAAAAAGAAGGTGGATACAAAGTTTAAGTTAGCAGGCCCAGGATACAAACTGACTGAAGAGAATGTTTCTCAGAAAATTACAAGTTCAGGTAGTTCCCATACTGCTGTTCCACGATCAGCACCATCTACAGAGTCTAGACAGGCGGCTGCAGCTGCTCTTGCACGTCTAGGAGGGCAAAGGCATGACCATGTGGGATTTAATACGTAAGTATGGGGCAGTGTGTTCGGCCTAATCTGTGTAATTTTTTAAACATACTTGATGTTGGAATATTTGAATTTCCTTCTCATGTTTTACACTTTTTTCTTTTACAGTTCTCTTGCCACTATTCAGGCGCAGGTGCGAAGGGAACTTGAAGCAGAGAAGAAAGCAGCAGCTTCAGCAGCAAGGGAGTCTTCACTTCCAGATATTGAGCCAGTACAGCAGGAGGAACTCTCTTCACTCTCCTTGGCTGTAGCTGGGGTGTTCTTCAGGTGTCCAGTGATTGGTTAGTTTTGTTATTTTTAAAGTGAAAGTATCTGCAATTGGTATGTGATGAACTTACAATATCCGAAGGTGGTTCATCCCCATGTGTTTCAGATTCTGAGATAAAAACCAACTTATAATCCATCAAACATGACATATATTCTTTACAGGTACACATAGCTACATGTTTTGGCTAATCAGATAGCCATCAGCGGGCTGTACACATAAGAAGATAAAAAGTAAAATTTTACAGCTGCAATTATTTAGTTTGAGACCTCAGTCTTTAAAATATTTTAATTCAATGGGAAAGTATAAAAATATGTAAAAGTTTACAGCTATAAACATATATATAAAATAGATAATAGCAGTTGGGGTGTAGCTGTGTATCTTGTATGTCAAAATAATATCAGTTGTAAGAAGTAATCGTGGAGATAATATAAGAAGATGACTTCATGGCAGCGGTCTGTCTATAGTTAGACTCCTACGTGTAATAGCCAATAGTTAGAGATATCTGTAACAACAGGAAAAGAAATATAGGTGACAATAATAAAAATGGTTGTATATATAAAAAAAGTAACAGCATTCAATTTGTATAGTAGGCACTTATATGAATCATTCAGGTGAAGTTGAACTATTAAGCTTTACTTGTATTGTGTAATGCTTGTTAATGGAATGAATTATGAGATCGCTTAATAGTTGTTATAATTCATCCCATTCAAATTTACTGTGATTGAGTGGGGGACCCAGGAAGTTTAGTGGGGTTGAGGGCTGTGTTTTGCACATTACTCCCCCAGGACCTGTCTTGAGTGTCCCAGGACCATTCCATGGTACACCTGGGAACTGTCCTATAGCAACAAATCTCGATTTTTGCATTCATTAAGTTTTTTTGTGGTACTTTGGTTTGATAAATGCAAACTTGGATATGCCATGTGAACATTCATGGAAATCATTCCAAAGGCAGTCTTTCATATTATCCTGACATTAGACTTCAGAAACTAAGGTTAAGAAGCACGTATCAAGAACCTACACAAATCGGCGGAGCCAGCAGCGAAAGTGTGTTGAATGTTTGTGTTACGCAATGTATTTTGTTGGCCTGTGGGGGTTCAGAGTAGTAAGGGGGATATGTTAGTTGTAATTGTGGTGGACATAGCAGACCAGCTGCAGAAGTGTATAGTTACCACAGGGTTATCCAAGAATGTGCCACAGTTGGCACATTTTTGGTGATCGGTTAACGTGTTGGCATTTCCAGTATCATGTTGCATGTTAGGTAAACATGTCGTTCAGTGCCAAAGGATGAAGGTAATCTGTTCCATTTGGTTACCAACTGTGTCAAGAGCCCAACAATCTAGGGCAAGGATGGATGCAAAAATGGAATGTAGGATGCTTTGTTCTTCATGGAATAATTATTTTTACAGCTGTTATGTGGGATGAATTATTTAATGACATTTTCAGTTTTATATTTGTATATAACTTTTAAGAATATTTTTAGTATTGTATGTTAGACGGAAAGACATTTGTAACATTTGAGATTTCTGATGTCACAATGATTAAGTGATGTTCACTGAATCTTAAACTTGCCTTAAATAACACAGGATCATTAACCAGATGAAAAATAATTTAGCATACTGAAATTCGCAACACAATCTGTTGAATATGAAGATAGCAGGTGAGAAAGTGAACAGTAATATTCATAGTTAGTTGGTCAACTGAAGTCTGAAACAACAAGAAGGAAACTGTCATGAAGTCGATATTCTCAGAGGATTCAATTACTGAATGAAATGGTAGAAAAAAAGGGAAATGACTGGAGAAGAGAATGCCTTCCATCTCATTGTTAATCACATTTACCAGTTATGGCAGTGACTCAGTAACTTACCGAGGCAGTAACCACCCATGCAAGTTACCATTTCCAGTGATGACCGCAGCACTTGTGGATAGCCAGTGAAGCAAAACATAAGAGTCCAATCACGCTGCTTCAGTTATTCAGTAAGTGACTGTGATGGTGAATTCTGAGTAGCAGTGATCTAATTGTTGCTTTTTGCGACAGCACCCATGTACAATTCAACCATACCCAGTGCAGCTAGTCACATGTGGATAAGTTGTAACCACTTATGACTTCAGTTTATGCACATGCTTCTTTCATGGAGTACGTGGAAGTGTACGAACTGTGAGAGAGATCAGACTTCGTATACTGCATCTGTATGTTTGTTAGACAATCCACTGTTATGTCAGTGCATATAAAAACAATCTGGTTGTTGATTTATGCTGGTCCTAATTATAGTGATGACAGCAAGACTAATGGTACTTCAGAATGATACATTTATGACATATTTCAGTGGTACATAAATTGCAACAATCACTGCTATCTGAACACTGGATTCATTGGTTTGAAATCCACTTGGAACGTGAATGTGTGTCTACATTTTTTCTGTCTTTGTATTGTTATTTGTGGGTGGAGATTGTGCAGCAAGCCCTATCAATGGAGCCCTACCAAGAGTCTAAGTAACAAGATTCAGGTACCTAGAAAATGGATGCCTTGGCCAGTATCACTGTAATGAGAGATCTAGGGAGACGCACAGACATACTGTCGTCAGCTAGCCATGTGTGGTGTCATTGGTCAATCCCTGTGTAATGTGTGGGTGTTTGTGAACACTTTGTATGACAGCCTCATTACACTCAGTCTTACGGTCTCCATTTTGGGGTAATACTTTAAAGTACTGAAGTCTGTGAAGTAGATCCCTGGGTTGAAGAACAACTCTGAGAAATCTGGGAAAAATTCTTAAACAGGTAATGCAGTGGAGAGTTTGAATAATTTGGTGCTGTCTATAACTGATGCAAAATTGACTGACTCTTGCATGAACAGGATTCTGGTCCTGGGGTGAGCTGTTTGTTGTTGTTGTTGTTGTTGTTGTGGTTGTCCTCATCATTTTGTTTTGTTTAATGATGGTGTTAGTAGCTGAGGTGAGGATTATTGAGAAGAAGGTGCTAAGAAGAACGGTGCTAGAAGGGGGTTGGTGGTCAGCGCAATGCCCCGGCCGCTTTACCCCCTGTAAGGAGACTTGGTACCCTTTGTACAGGAGGCTGGGTGGGCCTTGGGGCCTTGCTGGACAGGTACAGAAAATCTCGCCCCCACCAGGGTTCTGAACCCTGGACTGTCCAGCCTGTAGCGAGTCATTATGCTGACTGCGCTATCCCAGCTGCTTCATGATTTGTACTCCTTGTTAAATGTTATTAACATTATTAAATGAAGGAGGATAAAATGGGCTACTCATGTGGCATGCAAGGTAGAGAAGAGAGGTGGGGTGGGAGAACCTGAGCAAAAGAGACCACTTGCAAGATCTAGGCATGGTTGGATGGATAATATTAAGATGGGTATTTAAAAAATAGGGAAAGGTGTGGATTCATCCGGCTTAGGACATGGACCACAGGTGAGCTCATGTGAAGATGGTAATGAACCTTTGTGTTCCATAAAATGTGGTGGAATTTCTTGAATAGCTGAGCAACTGTTAGCTTCTGAAGTGGGAGTCTGTTCCATGGAGTTAATAACTGTGTGTGTGTAGTATCACTGGTAGGATGATTGTTATTGAGAAAGTGGAAGGGATTTGGAAGGAAGCAGTTGTTGCCTGATCAGCGTACTCTCTTGGCATATGCCTGCAGGGATGGAGTAAAATTATGAAAAGTCTCTTGATAGTGTGTGTGTGTGTTGCTACACCATCCTGCTTGGTGTACCATCAGAAACAAAACCAACTACTTTTTTGATTTCCCAGTTGCTGTTTTGTAAGAAAAGTTGACCATATGGTAACATGAAGGCACAAGTGACACACAGGCGACCATGCGGATCTGCTAGTGCCTGCTGCAAAATGACTTAGTTGCACTATGTTGTTGGATAACAGAAGTGAAGAATAAACAAGCAAAGGCCATGAATGGAAGAAAACCAAAGTTGAAAGAATCGATATTTGGCAAAAAGAATGTGTTTTGAAATGATGGAAGTCCTAAGTTAAAGTATCTTAAATAGGAATTGTACTGTATTTAAAAGTTAGTTATGTAGTGTAGTGTAGTTGACATGAAATCAAATTTATTTAGTTAGAAATCTTTTAAATTTAGTGTATAATGGCTTAATGTTTTGGTTGCCAGGTCCAGATATACTTACCAAAGAAGAATGGGATAAGAAAATAAAAGAGTTCCTTTATGAGCAGCTGGAAGAGGAGCGTGGACTGACAGCTTGTCTTATTATCCACACATGTAACAAGAACAGAGAAAAGGTATGTTTCTCTTGTAGTGTTGTATATTTCTGTGTATTTATCATTCAGACATTTGATAAATCAACCAACAAACTTCACTGCATTGGGAAATCCCCAGTACTCTGTATTACATGATAAACCCCAACATTTTTCAGTTCTTAACCTTTAAATAGCCTACATTTGCATATTTGAAAGCATGTAAAGAACACCCCTAGAAATTCCTTTTATATATTTAGGCAACAATGAAATTGCATTTTTAAGATGTAGTGTATATCTCTGTTTTATTCGTGTGCTAAAATTTAAATAACAACTGGTAGTTTAAAGGGTAAAGAACTGTTAAATTGTTCATTTGACACCAACAAATGCACTTTTGATATATACAGATACAGTCTTATATCGCTGCTGCAAGGTTTGGCTGCATGTCATCCTTGCACAGAACTCGCTACACGTCATACAGGAACAAGGCCCATAAGGGATTGAAGATAAAGTAGATGTTTATATACAAAGAGAAATAACTACAACATGGCAACATACAACTTTTGAACGATATCTCATGAACATGCTGTAATAAATATTACTGTTATATTATTTTAATATATTATACTTCTTAAAAATATTATTTTAATAATGGTTTGTGAAACCTGCATGGTTAACGTTTGCTGCAGGATTACTGTAATATAATATGAATTACTTTTTTTAATCTATTATATTTTAGTAAGTTTTAAATCTTGGTGTAGAGCTTCCTGAGGACGGTGTAAGTGATGCCAAAACATGTAGCAGTGATATAAGACTGTATTTGAATATGTCAAAGGTGCATTTGTTGGTGTCAATGAACAATTTAATTCAATCAATATGCATGGAATATATAATGTTAAAGAACTTTTTCAAGGAGTCACCAAATCATGAGGAAAAGCATAAGTAAAATATATAAATAAATCAAATCATGCTGATACAATGTAAAATTATACAGCAGTGCAAATGCTAAGGTGTTAAATATCTGATTTATGTTGGTCAATGCTTGATATTTAAACTTTGTGTATTTACAACATTTGACTGCAGTTGTGCTGTTATTATTATAGTTGTTTAGCGTAGCACTATTAGCACTATTAGCACTATTTAAGTGGTAAGTCAAGATTAAAAGCAATATGTGTTAAAAATACATATGAAATATACATGTTAAGAAAGTTTGTTTGCAAATATCTATTTTTTATATTGTTAAAAATATGCTGGTTTTATGTGTAGAGGAATGAATAGTGTTATCCAGCGCTGTATAGATATGAGGTCGTTGACGTACAGTTGGGAGCAGCGACACAGTAACAGCAATGTCTCTGCTCCGACTGTACTTCGTCTTTTACTTGACTTGGTTATTGGGTACTGCTCAACAACACTGGACTCCAGGCCAGAAAGTGCAGGCATATTGACTGGCTCGTAAAGGAAGCAGTAGAGATCAAGCTGCATCTCAGCAACATAAACTGGGAGGACAGATTCTCCCTAAGCAGATTATGGAAGCCCCTCATCTGTTCCCTGAAAGAAAGAAGGCGGCTGGTGTTCATCCAGAGTGAAATGGTCTCACTGTCCCAAGGCAACATTACAGTACTTCAGTACTGAGTTCTACACGAAGAATTGGCCTTACAAGTTTGATTTGTTTATGTCTTGAGCAGTTGCACCACTTGTATGAGAACTTCTTTTGCATTGATTTCATATAAAAAGTTTGCAAATTACTTATTTTTATTACAGCATTCTTGTTTGTCCCTGAATAAACCTTTTTAGTTTTTCTACAAGTTTGTTATAGCCACCATGTTTAATTGCTTATTCAAATAATCTTTACTTCTTAACACTCCATAAACATGGAAAAAATTTGTAAAGTTCAATAAATTGCTCAGATCATTTAAAAATTGATGTCTCCTAATTCTGCCACCAAATAGGTACACAATAAACTGTTAATGTGTGTGTTCTGATTAATGTCACGTACCAATAATAAGTACATCAGGTCCACAATACCACTATCTCTGTACCCTGTAGTCAGCACTAACCATACACATTGAAACTTGGGTCTGTACATAAGGAAACATGTCTGAGGGCAAGTGTGGACAGACTCAATCAAGTCTGGAGATAAGTATCTGCAAGTATTGAGACATCTGCCTCCACTGGACTTTTGCTGCAGATTACAGATATGTGGGCATAAGTTTCAGCATGTATGGGCGAGTCCAAACTGAGATAGTGGCTGTTTGCACCTAAGTAGTACTTAGTGTTAGTATTTAACTGTAATGAGAATGTTTAATATACAGTTTGTGCATCTATTCAGTGGAAGTTTTAAAATATCTCAGCCATGAATCTGTAGAGCAATTTATTGAGATTGACAAATCGTTGCCATGTTAATGGAGAATTAAAAGTAGAGATTATTTTAATAATTTAAAATAACACCTGTAACAAACTTGTAGAAAAACTAAAATAGTTGATTAAGGTGCTGACAAAAATGCCTCCGTAGAAATACAGGGTGATTACGGACTTCAGTAACAACTTTGGAAATTTTTTTACACTCTCTTTATTATAGTGAAGCCTATATTTGTGTGTGTTTTTACATTCCAAAGTTTCCTTTGTTTTCACTGTTTTTGTGTGTAAGCCACTAGGCGGCAGCATGGTAGTGGACCAAAATGTAAGGTTATGGTAGGCACATGTGTGTTATGATGTAATGAAATGAAGTCAGCACAGATTTTGCACAAAGTCTGGCAGAGAACCGCTTGTATGAAATACGGCATATCTATAGCACAAATCATTTGTGGAGGTAGGTGGCTTGTGTTCTGAATAGGAGTTGTTACTAAAGTTTGTAATCACCCAGTAACATGTAATTTTTTAACTTTTTGTATTAACGAAATGTAAAAGAGGTTCTTATGAAAGTGATGCAATTGCTCAAGGCATACGTAAATAAAATTTGTCAGGCAAAGTAAAATGTTTTCTTCACCTAGTTTAAGGAGTGCACTGTCTTTACGTTTCTTCTGACTGTGTCGATGCAACTGCAGTATGTGCAGATGCTTAAGAAGTCTTCTGGTGATTGGGTGCAAACACACTTCATACTTAACCCCCAGACGTAGGTTTGAGCAGACTTACCTCAATGTAAGTACACATAGTAGTGGGTAGAAATATCTACACATTGCAACACAGAGAAGGCCGACATCTTATTGCATCATATGATCAAAATGGAGTTCAGACAAGACATGTGAATAGTGCAACACAGGCATATGTGTATAATAAGGAAGCTAAAAATAAAAGCCAGTTCAATAAACAGTGAATTGAAAGGGCAGATTTCAAGAATCTAACACACTCATTGTTAGCAAACCTCGACACTGTTAGGGATACAGTAAATGACCAGGTACTATGTATCAGAAGATCTCCTTAGTATAAAGCGTGATTATACCATAATTGTAACCGTTACAAACAGATATATATTGATGCATACTGCAACTTACACTGAAATGCTTCAGAAGCAGTATAAAATAATGGACAATTACTGTATGCCACATGAAAAGCTGTAAAAGAACCAATAGCAACTTGAGGTGCACCTAAACCATGGGTCTCCAACCCACGCCTGCCAGGTTGTGTTATGCAGCTTGCAGCCACATTTGTAAATTATGTGTGCTATAAAAATTAAACAACAATTTAGGCACACACATATATATATACTCAGATGTTACTTACATGATCTGCTGCATAAGTAGGTCAATACCTTCAGTTAATTAAACTGATGAACGTGTATTTTATTATATTTTATATTGCAAAATGTTATTACTTTACATACAGAGATATTTCAACTCTTGTTTTGTCTGTAATCATGTCAATATGTTTCATATTTTATCTGTTTTACATCTTGTATTTGTCTTCATATGTAATGGTCTTGAGAATCTTCATGTGATATTGGTGTTATTGATGTTATCCCTGACGATGGCTGTTAAGGCAAAACATATTGTGTTGTAACGCAGACATCTCATGAAAAGTGTGTACCTTGTTGGTTGTATTGTTTCATTGTCATACTGTGGTTTAGGGACACACACAGTGTGTCTCTCTGAGACTGCAGTAACAGAGAACAGAATCTCAGCCTGCGCAGTAGTATCATATGGTACATTGCTGTACATTCTTTCAGAGTTTACTGGCTTTTTTTTTCTTTTCCATCCAGAGCACTTGTGTATGTTGTGAAAGAGAATGTTCCCATTTTAGATTTCTGGGTATGTTCCATGCCATTATTGTAGGGGCATGTTGCAGGTTGGACATTGTGTAGACACACTCTGCAAGTACATGGAGAATATAATCCAAAACCCATCAGAAGAGAAGTTCAGGAAGATTCGCATGTCAAATAGAGTATATCAAGACCGGGTTGCACAGGTGGAAGGCACACAGGACTTCCTTATGGCTGCTGGGTTTAACATTACAAAGTTGCCATATCAAGATGGAGAGGAAGACTTCTGGATGTTTTCAGAAGAAAATCTGGACAGCACGGAAACGCTGCATGTGAGTATTTGCTTGTTCTTGCTTAAAGCATTGAGATTTGTATCTGCTCTGTAGATTGAGCCAGTGGGTTCCTCTGAAATGGTGCTAACCCTCTACAAGACTACTTGGTGTTATGGTGTCAGAATGTTTTCCTGTTTTTCAGATTCTGTATGATGCATTACAAAGTGCTGAACCCATTTCTCTGGAACTTGACCGTAACCTTCAGGTACTGCTGCCTTCACAAGCAGCAAAACAAGTTGATCTTCCTCCAGCATTCTTTAACATGACAGCAGAGGAACTGAAGAAAGAACAGCAGATGAGGTTTGTAAACATGTTTTTGCAGCTTCTGTGTGATACTGTTATGCTGTTATGCACAGTTGCCTGCTGGTTATACAACAATTTATGCTGCACTAGCAAAATATCCATTGAAAATTCAATGGGAAAATTTGGCAGTTCCCAATTCTAGCTATGATTTCTACGCATAAGCTGTTTATTCATCTCCCATACACTGTATGTAGGCCTTGAGGAAGACTTTGAAGTCTGGTAGGGCCTGAGACTGTAATAGCTACTGCAGTTTCAGTCAACTGTCAAACACAACTATATGCATTTTATTTAATCAGGTACTCATCTGCATGTTTTGGCTTTACTGCTAGCTGAAACATGCAGCTGAGTACGTGGTATAATAAAATACATAGCGCTGTGTTTATAGTGACTCGCTATGGGTTGGAAGGTTGAGGGATTGAATCCTGGTGGGGGCGAGATTTTCCGCATCTGTCAGGACTGGCCCTGGGGCCCACCCAGCCTCCTGTACAATGGGTACCCGGTCTCTTTTCTGGGAGTCAAGTGGCCAGTGCATGGCATTGACCGCCGACTTCTATCTAGCGCCGAGGTTAAGCATGAATATAGCTATACCTCTACTCCCCCTCTGTGCCAGTCATGGCGTGTTACAGGGCAACCTTTACATGACTGTTGTGTCTGATGGTTGACTGTTGGTTTATTATTGTTACTACAACACAACAGGTTGAATCACTTCAGAATCACCTTAAAAAACAACTGCTGCGCTTTATTGCTGCAGTCTTCTCGCCTTATTTTTAACTACTGAACTGGTATGGCAGTTGAATGAGTGGCGTTATCCACGCTGTGCACACTGATAAGTGCTGATATTAATGGGTGTCATCCTTGGTCAGGCCTATGATATATAGCACAGAACTGCATCACTGTCATTGTGGTATCGGTCAGGGTTTAAATTGGCAGAGTGTATGTGTGTTGCTTTGTGCTTTGGTTAAGGTGATGTGTGATTGAACATATTGCTACTTTTTGCATCCCAGTGATGTCTTTAATGAGACAACAAACACTGAAATCACTTATCCCAAGTCAGTTGGCACATCTTCCAGTGCCTACCCATTTTCAGCAGTAACTTCACGAGTTGAACCTGCTTATTCGGAATGTTGGGTCCTTCTGCATGTTGTCTATACTTGGTAGCGTCTAACCCTGGCAGAAGGCTTCCACCCACCATGTGACAGTTGAGTACAATAAAGTTTCTTTGCCATGTGTGCTTCCCACAGACCACATGCCACTGCTATTTTGATCCAGGAGCATTGTTCCAACTTCATAAACTGTCTTAGAGTGCTGTGTTATGAGATGCCAACTTTCGTGGCTTGGCAACTTGCTCTCCACTGCCCTACAGACATGTCACTGATAACAGACATTTGAAACATGGTCAACAAGCTATATGATGCACAAATGGTCACTTGAAAAAAAAAATTCTGTGCATTCAGAAGCAGTGTTGCCACTACTTTTCACACAACCCCTTCTTTGCAATGCTGCAAGATAATGACAAACCTGGTTAAACTAATTTTATTGTCAGTGTTTTGGAGTTGGCTTTTTTTGGTTATGACACTGACTCGGTCACTTGTGACACAGGAAGTTGAGAACTGCATCCAGAGAAGTTACGGTCAAATATTTAGGCTTTTGCAGCAGTGTAGATGAGGTTTCTGCTCTTCTGGTGTGTGGCACCACGTTGCACCCAAGAAGAACAGAGGCCTAAAGTTAACATCAGCATGACTGGTAAATCCAAACATATGTATTGTTTGTCTGAAGAAGAATGGTGGGATTTGAGGGCAAATTTTTGGAAAACAATGAAGACCTTCAGGAAGTTAAAATCTTGAAACTAAAGAGTCAGTCAAATAATTTATAACTTACCTTAGTAACTTTCCACATGTGCACCGTTAGAGTCTATGCCGTGTTACAGCACAATATCGAGAAGTTTCAGCTGGACGATACTGCCACTGTTGACCCACATTTAGTTGTCCCTTTCCCTTCCTGCCCTTCTTCCCTCTTGGTATGTCTCACGAGTTAACCTGTTTGGTTTTTGAACTTCCTTGGTCACTCAGTGACCAGTCTCTGTGGGATGAGCATCGAAATTTAGTTTTGGCTTGTATTTCAAAATTATGTTCAGCACATATTTATATAGCGGGGTTGTTGAAGTCCTTGGTAGTGCTGGAGTCTGATTTGTGTTTCTCTTGTATCGGCACAGCACTGCCAAGTTATTGCTTGTCTGTGGAGTCTCTCTTCAATGTGGTATTGATATTGTTTTGATGTGTTGGTGTTTATATGTTTTTCAAACTGTCTACACCTTTCTGTAAGTATTGGTTTTTGTGTGCTTTAAGTTTGTTTGTAAAACAAATAGGTGCATTTGATTTTGTGTATCTCATTTAGCACCTTGAGTTAATGCTACCTGCTCCACCAGCTTCCATAATAGATCCACAGCTTCACAGAGCATGGCTATGCATATGCATATTTCGAATTGATCTTC
This sequence comes from Reticulitermes speratus, assembly GCA_021186555.1. Taxonomy (NCBI): domain Eukaryota; kingdom Metazoa; phylum Arthropoda; class Insecta; order Blattodea; family Rhinotermitidae; genus Reticulitermes; species Reticulitermes speratus. The sequence goes on along the minus strand of JAJKFL010000001.1, from coordinate 57,372,557 downwards.
CACTTCATGCCGTACATGCTGTAACATGGTTCTTGATAGGGAAGAATGGGGACATGAGAAACATACACATTCTGTGCAACAAATCAAGGTCACAAACAGAAATGTTACAAATACTGTGCTTGCACACAAACTCTTCTCTGAAGCATAATTTGGGGCTTGTATATGAAACATAGACACCTTTCACTATGTGTGTGTTCCTGCTTTACTCTCGTCTGACCTTTAGCATTGAGTTAAAACACCTGAGCACTGCTCGTCAAATAAGACAGCTTGGCTGAATGGACAACGAAAGTGAAACCCACAGTAACAATCCTGGGAGTAGCTAAGCAGAAAACAGCCATGGTGCTACCACTTGGCAGCACCTCCCATCTCCCCGTGTGTCAACGGTATGCAATTTGTAACTCAACTTTCACCCAACCTCAACAGGGAACACATGGAAGTACTGGTGGGGAATATCTCACAAGTAACATGTAAGATGTAATGGAAAGTTTTCTCTGTCCATGCCATGAAGGCATATAGGGGGTGTAGAGATGTAGCTCCAATCATTCATAAGCTTGGCATTAGATGGAGGTGAGTGAACATATAAGATGATAGCCAAGAATTAAATGATTAACAACAAATTTGTTATAAATCAGAAATAATGATAGCAGCCAGTACTCACACTTTGTCAGAACACACACTTGACATCAACTTCATACCCAGAAATAGATTTAGAAAGGCCCACACTCTTTACAGACACAAAATAAAATACTTGGATGGTGTTGCTGGAAACTCGAGAAACAAAATACAGCAATACAGTTTAAACTAAAGACCGCACAATAGCCGCAAGGACCCCATTACCCATTTTACTCGAGCTAAACCACAGTTTAGAATTCCAAGTCCAAGACAATTTTAGAAGCAACTTGCCAAGTCAGAGATGGCACAGCGAGTGATTTCCTGAGGCAGCTGCAGGTTGTATGGAAGGGTAGGTTATGGTGGGGGAAAGTAAGGAAAGATACCAGAGAGCATCATATGAAAGTTGGTCACTTGCCACAGAGTGCCATAACATGGCACAACTTGAAGTTTGTGAGCACAATTTCGTGGTGGGCATCTTGCTTCCTTGAATGTCAGACAGGAATTGGAGATGATACAAGAAGTGGCAGGCTGTTGACAGCACTGGATGACACATTGGTGGTTTCTGTCAACAGTCTGTTGGAAGACGATGGACACAAAATGTCAGAAAATTGCACATGAAGCAAACATATCAACCACGTCTGTTTTCAGGGCTCTGACCCAAACTTTATGTAAGAGAAAAGTTGCCACTAGGCGGTTCCCACACCAGCTGGTAGAAGACTACGAAGCAACTTGCAAGAGGATTCCAGAGGAATGGCTGCATCATTATGAGACTGAAGATGAACATTTCGTGGACAAATGATGAAATGTGGATACAAGGTTTTGAACCAGAACTGAAACGTCAGTCCTCACAGTGGAAATGTCCGGCCTGTCCTTATCCAAAAAAGTGTTGCTGTTAACAATTACAAGTTAAGTTCATGGTGATAGTGGCACATGACAAGAATTAAGTAATAGTGACAGACAGAATGCCAGCAGGGTCAACTGTGACAGCTGTGTGCTACAGCAAACTGCTGCAAAACATCATGCACCCAAAAATTCGCAGCAGTGGCTAGGGTTGCTCATGGCTGGTGTCTTGATTATGCAAAACAATGTGAGGCCACATATGGCGGCTGTAGTATGTGATCTGCATAGGTGTGGATGGGAGGTGCCCTCCAGATTTTTAATTTGTCCCCTCAATTAAAGGGATGACACCATGGGAATGCTTTAGTAGCTTTGAGGATGTGTCTGTTTGAAATGACCTGAGTTATCAGAAACAACAAAGTAGATGTGGTGACTGCAATACAGGACTTGGCCCAAACGTTTGCAGGCAGTGATAGACGATGGAGGTTATGTTGAAGCTCGGTAAATGTATTTTGTTAAATATGTACATGGTTTTGAAACAGGACTGCATTGTGCAGAACTTTTTAAATGCTTGCTGTGTGCAGACCATGCTTAATTCTGTGTGCAGTTATAAGGTGACCTTTCATTTTTATGTGCTGAATTTAAAAAAAAAAAATTCTCATCTGATATTGGGGTAATACAGTCTGTAGCCATCAGCTGCTCCTGCAGGCTAGTGTCATAACCACAAAAGCAGGAAACTTCCTCCTACCATTAATGTTTCAAAGGGAAACATCTTTAACAGTTTTATTTTATGAATTCATGTTGGGTTACCACACTGTGTAGTGTGTTCTGTTCTGACATTTTGCAGGAATGTACTGTGTACATCTTCAGGGTGGCTGAATTGGTACTTGTGGCTGCAGAAATGATAGGTGAAAGGAATTGTGTTGGTTATATTTAGGTTTGAGGTAATTTAGTAGATCACTGCTATGGAAGGGGGAAGAGGGGGTGGGACTTGACCAGAGCCAGTGGGAGTTGAGAATTCCAAAGCAGCCTTTCAGGGCCTCAAGCAGTGAGAGAGGTGAAAATTGTGTGACCTCTCTGAATTGGGCTGTGGTGAGTGATTTTGTGGGTGGGAGGTCAACCATCTTGATGTTATGTTTAGGTAGCATCCTGCTGATCATGTTGAAAGTGTTTGGGTGAAAAGCAGGAAGGCTGCTGTTGTGTGGTTACGCTGTGGTCTGATCATTGCCTGAGTTGGGCTAAGTGTGCACTGGATTTATTTTAAGTTGTGTCTGTTGAGCTGATGCAACTTTGAATTGGAAGTAATTTGGATATATAGACCAACTGGTATTTTCACGATTCACCTTTTCTTCTGGGGGCATTTGCAGTGTGATGTCATCTGAGATGAGAGTGGGTGTTGGTGACAACGTATATTTTGTTTCACATAGGCCAATCACTCTTGTATGAGTTATTGTCCTGGCAGGAAGTTTCTTGTTTCTCCCTGGAGGATCTCTTTCTCTCTCTTGGAGGTCGGATGTGGTACAGGTGACATTTTATATTGTTCTTTCAGTCTGGTGCTTTTGTTTCTTAGATGTATTGAAATGTTTGTTACTCTGCATTACTTCCAACCAGTCTCAGAGAGAGGTGAGGCATGGGGTTTCGAGGGAGAGTCAGTGGCTTTGTTATCTGAACAAGTATGGAGTCAGAGTTTGGTAATTTCATGGTAAATTGGTTAAATTGTTTGTTAAATGGTAAGGATACATGTGAGCTGTTTAAATGTTAAGAGTTGATTGGTCTAGCAGCCAGCAGGGCCGGCTAAAGTGTTGAGTTGTTCAGTTCGTTTTCTTACAGTGTTTCGATTCAGAGAGTTTGTTATTTTGTGTTTCAATATTACATTTATCATTTCTTTCTGTTATAATATATCTTGTTTGAACAACATTTGTTTCTTTATGCTAAACTATTTCCATGGTACCAAGTGCAGTTGCAATGCATTCACCTAAACATCAGATGACAGGAAGTTGGTAACCCCCATCTCCGGATGGAGGAGGTTTGTTGTTGATGTGGAAGGTGGTCTGGGGTGTGTTGAGTTTATTGTGGAGACTCTCCTGCTAAGTTAGAGAGCACTGAGTGATTGTTCACTGTGTGATGATGCTATTTCACATTTAAGTACAGATTTGTATGGGTTGCTTACTTTGTGATCTTACTTTAATACATGTTTGTGTTTTGTTTCTCTCCAGAACTGAGGCAGTTGAGAGAAGTTTGATGCTGAGAACAAAAGCCATGAGAGAGAAGGAAGAAAAACGTGAAATGCGTAAATACAGATATGCTGTCATCAGAATTCGTTTCCCGGATGGCATTCTGCTACAGGTAATCAAATACTTTTAATTTGTGAATGTTCTGTGCATAACACAAAGTATCTACATGTTACAGAACACGACTGTATTTTAGAACGTTCAGGCATTACACAGTAAAGTGTTGCATGCACCTGGAATGTTAGTTTTCAAAATAATTGAGGAATGATGTCAGCTTTGTTTTTGGGTGTGATGAATGAAGAGCAGCTTTCTGTCAAGATGTTCAAGCCTGCTTAAACTGGCATTATTGATCTTGTAGGAGCACAAGTATCTCCAAACAACTAAACTTGAGAGTGCATCACCAAACACAGGAACTGGAGATTCCTCATCTGCCTCTTTGTCACTGCCACTACTTTCTTCACCCTTCCCACTTTTCATTGATTGCCAGAATTAGGTCATGATGGTTTTTGTCTTAGTGGTTTCATCTGCCTGCTCAAAAGCTTCTTCCATTCTTCTTCTCTGGCCATTTTGAACTCAAAGCTGTGTTTTCTGAAGTATGTGTAGACACTTGTAGCAAGATTAACACAAATAGGCATCTGCTGAATTAACAGCAAACAGAGAAATTGTTTTCATTTCACTCAGAAACTAGCCGTGAAAGGAATTTCTGAAGGACCAAATTGTTGTTTTCTTGACTTACAATGCATGTAAATAGATTCATTCTTTAAACATCAGTTTTTGTTTGGATCTTATAATGTTAAATCTCTAATTTGTACAATTTATTTCTAAATTGCTGCATTTTGGAAATTTAAATGTCCATGCTAAGTGAGCAAAACTGTGGCCAGCATGAGATGCACTTGGCATTTAAACCCATCTGCTAAAGGTTAATGCCATCAAGTAGTTAAAGAAGTTAAGGTCCAAAACAGTTGGCATCTTGTTAATACAGCTTGAGAGACAGCCTCATCATGGCATGTGGGCAGTCTACAAGGTGAAGATGAATTTTATAATTTGAAGTATTATGTGTGCAAAATGTTTTTACATTTTGTGTTCCTTTCACATTGTGTGTGTGTGTGTGTGTGTGTGTGCGCGCACGCGTGTGCGTGCACACATGTGTACACAGGTTTTATCCAGTAGAGCAGTCAATTATTGAACATGTGATTGGCATGGCTGCTACACCAAAAATCAGCATAAAATTTAAGCCACTGTCAATTCAGGGAAAGCTGGACACTGTAAACAAGGTGTGTACTTCTCCCAATATCTGTTGCACAAAATATGCTGAAGAACGTAGCACTTCTGTATAAACATAAACACAGTTGTAGCAAATTGGGACACAATACTCAAAACTGTAAGTGGAAACTTTTGGAATGGATCTGGCAGAGATGGCCTTTTTATTCGCCAGCTGACAGTACAGTTCTAAAGCAGAAAGCATTGCGTAAGAATGAAATGTTGATTCTGACCTTCCAATGGATGGATGATAGATTTAAAAAACTTTCTGGTATTGTTTATAAAACGGTCCATTTGCATAGATTGAGAAGAAGAGGCAACCTGGAAGAACACAGATGCAATCATTTATTGCGGTATTTACCATATTTACCTGAATATAAGATGATCCTGCATATAAAACTAACCTCCATTCATAACCTTTAGTTTTCAGAAAATATGTATACACAACATGTTTAACTTTGTGTGTGAGTATAAGTTGACTTTTCAGTTGATGAACCCAAAAAAAATTCTTGTTTATTTTTGGGCAAGTATGGTATATGGAGTAATATTCTAGTAAAATGAATATAAATTTCAATACAGAACTACAAGAAATAACACATTTTCAGGCTTATCCACTTAATACACCTGATTGACTGAATTTTTACAAAGAAGTCTTAGGAGGTGTTCACTGCATATATCAGTTCTTGCTTTACACTCCATGGGGCACAGTGCTATTAAGAGAGATCTGTAACAAATTCACAGGAGGTTCCTTACATAAATTCATTTTTCACATGTCTGTTACAAATAATGTATGAACACTGGTAGATACCAAGCAGGCTGGTGTAGCAGCAATGCTGTAGACTTGTATTTGGGAGGGTCCTGTTTGTATCTTGGTTGGAACATCAGCCATTCTGACTGAGGTTTATGTGTTTTTCCTCTTTCCCGCTAGGATGGTCCTTCATTTCGACTACAACTTTTTCCTTCCAGAACCCTTTCACTTCATCATTCACAAGTCATGCTGCTATTGACACTATGCAGTCAGTGATACTGACTGGTTTGTCAAATAAACTGCAAAAAGGAACCATTGGAAAGTTGCTTCCTTGAAGTTTTGATTCTGATGTGTTTGTCATGACATGTTTGTACTGGGAATGTTATGAAAAGTGTGCTTCATTTTTGTCTGTCTTCATCTTGTATGAGGGTAGAGTCTCCCAACTGTGTTTTATGATTTCTCCTCACTTGGTCACTATGTCTAGTCTTGGTCTTCCCAGCGGTTATTTATTCTGGTGTCCGTATTTTTAATATTCTCAATATATATAACACACTATTCTAATTTTACCATTTTTCTTCTAATGTTTCTGCTTGGAAGTCATCTCTAATACCCTGGTTTCACATTTTATGCCTTCTTAATTTCTTAGTAGATTACAGAACTTTCAGCTTTGCTGCTTGTTATCTTTCATAGAGTGAGAAGAAACATATAAGAGGGTGATGTGGTAGATACACTACCACAGACTCAAGCCGAAGACTGTCATAGATCATAAATATTAAAACTAGCATTCTGGATGAGTAGCGGCAATTTGTTTCAAGTTTTCCTTGTGAGTCATTTTGACACCAATGATGTTCTCATATACTACTTTATTTCAGGGTACTTTCTCTGTATATGAGAAACTTGAAGCAGTCAATAAATTCCTGAGGGAAAACCTGCTTAATGAAGACCTGCCATTTATACTTACAACACCAATAGGTCACCAGTTGTCTGACGAAGATGCTGACAAGACCCTTGCAGATCTTCGCTTGGTTCCTGCAGCAATTCTCACATTCTCGTGGGATCTGTCCAGTGCAGAAGAGGAGGTTAGGGAGCCGCAGCCCTTGTATTTGAAACCAGAAATTCTGATGCTTGTGCAGTCATTGTAGCTGTATGCACTGCTACAGCATTGCTTTTGTCTTAGCAACTTCTGGATTTAAATGTTCTTTTTTCAAGGTTTGTTGATAGTGTTTCTGGTTTTGGAATGAAGATGGCAAACAATGATAGTTATTTTTTTTAGGTACCATAATCCCATTGCATTTATCAAATCATTATCATTTATAGGGTCCAAATAACACAGCACTATGAATATTATTATATTTTGCTACAGTGTGTTTCGGCCACCTTATCCGGCCATTGTCAGGTAGTCTTACAACGGCATAAAATGGTGTGTTTTCTAGGAACAGGCCTCCCCTTTACATGCAGTGAATATAATATTTTAGTATCCATTCATTCATTTATTTACATTCAAGTCGATGCAAAAAGGTTGGAAAACCTACTGGATATGGAAGAAGTCAAATGAATTAAATGTACATACAAATACAATTACAATTACAAAAGGATTACAATGAATACATTACTGCAACTTATGTAAGATAAGATAAAATATTGAATGCTTGACTAGATGTAGCTGACTGTTCAGAGTAAGAAATTTAACAAACAATATACCAAACCAGGAGAATGTGATACAGAATTCATTATAGAAATGTCTACTTTTATTCCTTATTAGCATTAAAGTATTCGTGCGATGAATAAAAGCAATTTGTATATAAAAAGGTTTTTAAAACTGTCTTAAATATCTTGGTTATTATTCCAAATAGTGGAATAGTAATAATTATAAAATAAGGATTCAGACTGAAATCTGATTTTATTTAGTGTGTGGTGTACAGAGAATTGAATTTATGTTAACGACTAGAAGAAATTTTGTTTTCTGTAGAATAACAGGCATCACAGTGGACTGTATTACCGGTAGTGTTGCGGTTTGACAACTTTCGAACTATGTCACATCAATGGATGGCAGCAGAGTTGTTCACATTTGCACGGATGAGCTTTGGTGTAACATTGATGCATGCTTGTGCCCACAGAAGTTTAAAAGTTGCTGGTTTGGTGGGGTGTTGCGACTAGACTAATCGGTTTCATTCTGTTCTGATGCAGAACTTGTAGCTGATAGTCTGTTATTGTTTTATTGGCCATCGCTAGTTGGTTGCCTTTCTGTAAAGTAAATATGTGTAATTCTGAAGTCAGAACTGATTTTGGCCAAAATACCTGCTTCATCCCTTTTCCACCTTTTGCCTTGTCACATCAACAAGGGTTGTGCTACAGATTAACAACCAGGGTTCTGCAATAATATGGCTGACTGTGAGCCAAGGAGGTAAGCATTGATTTCAGGTTTACGCCGCGATGTTGAAATCTGTGGTCTTCTGGGTAATTACACGGCTTCGTGTCGTAATTATTTACCTAATTACCACACGACGCCGTGTAATTACCCAGAAGACCACACATTACAAGGAGGTAGCAGTCCGCAGTTGCGTTCGTGTTCGCTGTGATGTACTATGTGAGGAGTTTCTGTAGTAAAGGTATGTAACAAATCAGATCCTTCACACCATTACCTTCGAGCTGTCCCGTTTTATGTGGTAAGCTGCACCTCTGTTTAAGGTTTAATTGGGTTGTGCAACAGTTTGAGGGATGAAAGTGCCGCCCTCGTTACGGGTGATGCAGTAGGAGGTATGGTATGGGACAAGACTGCTTCGCCGATGTCGTGCTACATAAGTCCATAAGTTACCACCAGGAGCATGCTTTACCAACGGACACTGCCGGCAACATAGGGACGACCAAGCCGCTTGTGGCGCTGTAATTTTACTTTTCCACGGACTTTTCCAATCTGTAAGAGGTATTAATCTGTGGTAGTACGGTTCTGCAAATGTCGATGAATTGGAGTGTTATTTGGCAACACCAAATTCTGTATATACGTGACGTAACTACATCGGGAAGGCTGTGACTACCAGATAATCTGCGGCAGTGACCACGGATTAACCTGTAACAGACCATATAGTAGGTGACTGTTCTGATGGTAATGTTTTAGTGCACTTAATGGTGGATAGTTGCTTTAAAAAATTCGGATCGTGTTAGTATTTTGGTTCTTTGTGTAATTTGTAACTATTTGCATGATTTTTGTGTTAAATTGATTTTGTTGCGAAAACAAGTACCATGACAGTCGCAGTGTTGTGGTTTTTGGAGCAAGTCCCATGAGTAATGAATTTTTATACGTAAGGTAATTCGTTGACATCGTGATTTTAGAGGAGGTCGTTTATGTGTAACTGTTCAAATTGTGTAATTTATTGCGGTGTGCAATTTGATTTATGTCTTAATAGCAACTTCAGCTGTTGTGAGTATACAGCATTAATGCGTTATGACTATGCAATTGGGATCTCCTTGTTCAGATTTATAAATTCAGATATGAACTTACGTGGACGTGTGTTCAGTTATTAATATTCTGGCACGTTTTTCCGGCATTTGCGAGGAAAGCATAACCCAATTCATGACCGACAGTCTTCTTGCTTGTACTGCAAACATGGTACGTCAGTGTTCTACTTTGATATTCCTTAGTAGATCATTTGTGAAGAAAGATATTTCGAAGTTTGAAGTGAATATGTAGCCAACTAGACTGGAATAATGTCAGTTTGAAATTAAGTTTTTCAAATTAAGAGGTTTTGTTATTTGGTTATCAAGTTTTTGGAATCACTTGACATATGGAACTTTCCAACTTCACAGGTATTATGTACACTTATATTTCTCCTAGCTGTCTGTGTGGTTATTTTAAAATGACAAATTTCAGCATGTTGTTTAATTTTATAACATGTAAGTGCATATTCATGTGCTTACTTGGATACATAGCATTTTTCTGAACAAGTATAACTTATCTGCTTTAATTATTCCATAAATATTTTGACCTGTAAAACTAAAACAGTGGAATATATTTTGTGTTACATCATTTGGCATGTAAGAGTACAAGCATTCTTTAATCTGAAATATCGTAATATACATTTACACATTCAGTGTTTAATATATCTTTACAATAGAAATTAAAGTTGACGTCTTGAAGTTTTAAGTTGTACTTACAGCTACTTTTTAATGTCAAGTTTTGCATTGATTATTTACCAACTTTTTAGTATTTTGGCTAGTGGAACAATTCAGGATGAATGACAAGTAATGGATGTTGGTGCACAGGGCTGAAAATCAGTGGCTGAAATGAAGGTTGACTGTGTATCCCAAATAGTTGTGATCACAGTATTAGCTGTGTTTGGGTTTGAAATATTGTGATTGTTTGAATTTAATTATCCATTATTTGCATGTAAGATGGTATTGTTGTTTCATTGTGTGTTAGTAGGTCACAAAATTCAAACCTCTGAAGAATCCTCTTTTTGCTTTATCTTTTTTATGTGAGTGTTCACATGTGAAATTAAATTTGTACTTTTAGTTGTAGGAGTAGTTGAGACATTGTTAGCATTAAGTATGTTGTTGACAGATGAGAGATTTAAATTCTCATAGAAGTATGAAGATCAAAGTCTTCTGGTGTATGATGTGTGACACTGTGTGGTTGAGCAAATAGAGCCATGCTGTTTTCTGCGCTGAAGTCAGAGACAGGAAGTCCCCCTGTAACATTAGTATTTATCTCCTGTACTAAGTGTTCCCATATCCCAGAAGACTGTAATGCTGGTATAGTGTTGAAAGTTTAAAGAATGAACCAATATAATGGAGTTTGGTTTTAAGGCAGGTATTTTCACCTGATTTAAAGGTGTATTGTAAGGGATGATTTTGTTTCTTAATGCCTGGAAATGTGCCATTAATGTAGAACTAGGTTATTTGAATATGTCATGCCTTGATTATCCTAAATAATGTTTATTCTTGTGATATATTTCCAGAAGGCTGATTAGGAGAAATGATCCATCAGTACAGCTGTTTGGAAGCATTATCAATTGGCCTTGTGTGGCTGAAGCTACAGATGATTGGCTTTCCATTCATGCTTGGGTGGAAATCATTAAGCATAGGCTGAAGTTTGGAACACTGCTGTAAGAAAATGCCACAAGACAATGAAGATAGGGCAGAAAGTGGAGGAGGAAGAGGGGTGGCTGCTGAACCAGCGGCAGTGGGACGCAGTGCGGGGAGTGATCCGCTCCCTGGTGGAGATAACAGTGGAGGGGCAGGCAACAACAATACCAACAACAATAATCGCACTCGTAATAACAACAACAACCAGAATCCCTCATCAACGTTCGAGACAGGCTGTTCCATGCTATATTCATCAAAGCAGCCTTGGCATATGCACGCACTTTCCCAAGGCCTGTGAGAAGGTTCCTTGAGTTTGTAGTGTTATTAAGTGTAAGAAATATAATGTATATAATGTAACTGTTAACATGTTTTAACATTTTCCTTAGTTATACAGTCAATCCTCGCTATTCGCAGGGGTTAGGTTCCTAAAAACCCGTGAATAAGAAAAATGCAAATACGGAACTTTTTCATTTGCACTTGCACTACACTTGGATGCCATTATTAATCACAAAAATAATAAAGACTAGAGCCATGAGAACAAGGAAGCTGCCTGTCCTTGCTGGAGCCCATCTGCAATGCTGCGCTGTAGGCGTCTCGAAATTTTTTGCTTGCTGCGCATGGCCGTGAATAGCCGCGAGGTGCCTGTGAATTGCAAAAAATGGGGTACACTTTATTTCGCGCGAATGAGCGAACCCGTGAACACGCGGATAGCGAGGATTGACTGTATTTTAAAATTCTTAACCCATCGAGCTCTATGATAAGCTGTAGTTGCAGAGATTGATATGGCCTTAAAATCTTGTGGTTGACTTTATGCACTGTGTGTACTCGTATCTGTAGGTGTTTGATGTTTCATTCAGTTGCTCATAGCTGACTCAGGAGAAACATGTGGCTTCAAAATCCCCTGTTTCCATTGTTGTAATCTGACTCATTTACACAGTGAATCCATTTTATTACATATTGTGGGTCCTTGAATCTTGTTTCTGTACTGGAAGAGGGGGAATTGAATTCGGAGATGATTGGTTCAAGATGAAGTCTTTAAGTGTTATCATTTGAAGCTGGACTGGGTTGAACAGCTGATTCATGTGATGGTATTTATTTTTTATAGTTTCAAGCAGTTGCAAACAATGGACATTTTCACCACCGATATATTTTTCTCATACTAAGCAAAATTGGCTGTCAGAATACTGTAATATAATTTCCATGCACTGTTGAATTTTATATTGCCATAGCTCATGAACTTAATTGTTATTTTGATGATTTTTTAATGGAATTCATCCTGTTGTGTTACAGTTAACTGACAATAAATTATAAATTTCCATCAGACACAACAATTTTACTATATTTAATTCTGTTTTTATTATTATGTTTAATTCTGATGTTATTAAATTTTATTCTTGGTCATAAATACGTGGATGCTGAAGTGAAACTGATCAATTGTGAATGTCATTACAGGCTATCGCTGCTTTTTTTGTACTGGCATACATACATGTAGTCTTTTCACGTTCACCTACGAATTGTCTAGAACATATAAAAGACGACTGGCCTAGACAGGGGATTCTGCGTGTCGAAATTCTTCGTAATGGTGCTGAAGACTACAACATAGAAAAGTCGTATGCCAAAGAAGAGAAGCTTAGGCATGAAAACAGTGACCTGACCAGTGTATTAGGGATTCTTGCAAGAGATGGGTAAGCTATTATTTTGCCATCTGTCTTTCTAAATTGAAATGTGCCCAACTTTACATGACCTTGGTACTTGCATTTTCCATACAGGGTACGTCATTCATCTGATAATTTATCATAACGGTTATGGTGAGATGGTATTGTTGAATCTCATGTGAATTATTATTCCATGGTCACAAATTTGCTGCTAATGGTGATTTTTGGCCTGTATATCATCTACCCTTCCAGTTTCAAGTTTTCACCAACATGTGAGATGTTTCATGTTGTGTTGCTTGTATGTGACACTGCAGTTTGGTAGGCAGGTGCAATGTTTAGGAGCAACATACTGCTTTTATGTGCTGGATGAAAATGGAGGCAGTATGCTCCTCTGAATTGTTGGTAACCACCTACCAGACTATACGGTGTCACACCCCAGAAGACCATAGTGTGAATCTTCATTGCCATGTATGCCTCGGATAACATACTAATTTTATTCTCCGAACAGCTGCCTGTGTGTGATTTCAGGCTTTGAGCATGGTGTAAACAAAGTCTTCACTCTTCTTGGATGTTATGCAGTGTTGATTGGTAGTTGGTTACTGACATTTGGGGACAGCTTATCAGTCCCACCTTCAAGGGTCAAACAGTCCCTTGAAGATGGGACTGACAGGCTGCTCTAAAACTTCAGTTACCAAGTACCAATCGATGCTGTGTAATATCCCAGAAGAACAAAGACCTCAGCCATCTTTGGTTTATGCATGTAATATTTTACATTTTGCCATGTGAGTGAAAGTTAAATTGAAACAGTAAGGATTGAAGAGTTTGATTTGAATTTGTCTGGTATGAAAATTTTTGCCAAATAATGTGGAGAGTGTATAATTATGAATGTTAACATATGCTCTGGTGTATGGTATAATTAATGACACTGTCTGAGTATCTAACAAAAGAAGTTTTCAATTTGTAGTGTGGAGCAGATAATGCAATATAATGTTTCTGAATGTCCAAGGTATGTTTTGGACCACTCCCACCTTGTATCTATTGCAAAAAGATACAGAAGACTGGAAGTGATCTTCTGCTTTCCTATTTGTATTTTCTGGCATGGTGCTTAAATAATTAAGCACCAGAAGAAAACTTGAGACTCAGAAATTTTGAGTTTGCATATGCTTATTGAACAGTCTTGCTGGCTGTCAGAATCCAGCTAAATCCTAGTTAATGAACAGGGAGGATGGGTTTTGTCTGAAAAAAGTGTGTTGGTGCTTGGATGAATAACCACCAGAGAATACTGACTTGGATAGGTGACCATTCGAGATCGCCTGCCACAGTTATTCTGGTCAAGCACATTGGCTTTTTTGTTGACCAATCAAAATTTTTCAGTCTCTGAGATGCCTGTATAAACTACTTAACTCTGTTTGTCTGTACCACCCTGAAACAGATGTACCCGTAACATTTATCTTTTTGACGTGGCGTCATCCCATGAAGTTTGGGCTGTATGATACCAAATCTGTGTCCTAAAAGATTATGGTGGTCTGGTATATGATGCTGTGTAGTTCAGTTGGTGAGCACCAATGTTCGTGAGGAATCTTCTGTCTCCATCTTCAGGTTACCCTGAAAATGAGGGCAGCAGGTTACTTGGAAACTTTAGTACCTGTCTACCAAGCTACTCAGAAAATCAGTCTTGGTATTCACCACCGTAAGCACCTGAGATCTCACATTGTGTATATTGTTTGACAGGTTTGTGAATATTGAGCCCTCAGCTGTAGAGGGGATTGTGCAGGATCCAAATGGCATGTCAGAAGCAAGTTTGAATAACAGCAGTATAGATGGGAAGTTACTTAGCACAGAGGTTGATGACAGGATCCATAATGTGCTAGATGAGTCTACTGAACTTACAATAACAAATATTTCAAAAAGTAAGTACAGGTAGAGTCTTTCTTATACCTTTAATTTCCAGTCACAGTCTTAGCAACTTCAGCAGGTGAACACTGTGGGAACAGTGTGCACACACAATGTATTAAGAAGGTATAAGACTTCTGCTGTACTTTGTTCCTATACATGAACTGCTAGACAAGAGGCCAAACACTATAAAGCGCAAAGACGTAACACTGAGCACACTATCTTAACTTGGTGGTAAATTCATAAAGCTGGTTGTGGATGGCTTCTGACATTGGATCTGTACAGGACAATTGTGATGTTGACTGAGCACAGGAAAGGGGCACATCCAGGGTATAACGAGGTGTTTGTTGTAACCAATCCATCCTTACTTCCTTGTCATCAGCAGTACCAACCTTGCAGGTGTGTGAGTTGGGAACAACTCTGTTGCTACTTTGTGTGGGTGTTGATCTGCAAAAGTGATTAAATGCTGATGAGAATGGGAAAATAACAATCTTGTGACTGCAAAATGTTTTGGTTTAAATAATCTGTGTAACTTGAGACATTAGTATTATTGTCTTTGGAATTTGGTTCAGTGCAGTTAGGTGGTACAGCTAGGTACCAGTGGTTTAGAGGAACATGCTGCTCACCTTCTGGGTGAAGAGAGACCCTTTGGTTTCTGTCTACCAAACTACATATCATAACATCCCAGAAGACTGTAATTCTTATACTTGCCGTTGTTAGAATGTCAGATCCTGCAGTGAGACAGGAAATTAGTAAGGTATGTTGCAGACACATATGGGGTTAATTTGACATTAGTCTTGGGCTTTGGTTGTCTTAACCCTTAGCTGCCGAACGTCGCCTATAGGCGACGCCCTTTAAATGTGCCACGAAGCCGAACGTCGCCTATAGTCGTCGCTAACAGTGTGTCGAATTTGGAAGCATTTTGTTCACCCCTATCGCAGGTACTGCGAAAGATTTATACTGGGTAGGTCTGCTGAATGTCATGGCTTCCTTGTGGAGTGAGAATTACTCCTCCTCCATCCCTCTAACCCCCTCCAGAAGCCAGTTATAGATGTCAACAAATTTCAACTGCGTAATTCTCTGGCGTGACTAAGAACGTTTCAAAACACAGCATGCTTTTGTTTATGTCTGGAACTGGAGTGTAGTGTAGCTAGAATTAAAAGAGTGGACTATGATACGAGTACTGATTGACGAGCTGAAAGGTTGTCAGTGGCGAACTGTAACGCGTAATTTTCAGATGAAATTATTACACAAAAACTGGAGATATCCGCGAAAATCCATGTTTACAGCTACAGGGGGCTCACAGACGTGTCACTTGTAGTTCTGGGGCACTCTTTAGGCGTTGTGGGGCAGTAATGTGCAACACACAGACGTCAAATATAATAAAAACGTCGTGGGCACCCTTGAATACTATGATGTTTACCCAGCATTGACATTGTGGCTTTAGATCTGTTTTGCTCTCACCATACAAGTAGCCGATATATTCGTCGCATTAGGTTTCTACAGCTGCCCAGTAACACACAACAGTCTTTGTGACGTGGCACCCAGACTTCTTGACGACTTAGAGAGACGTAAAATAAATTCATGCCGGGCAGTACGACCAAACAGGAATGACATGCCCCCTGACTTTGGACCGAAAAAAATGAAACTGAAAAGGGGCGACGTAAGGGTGAGGACCAGGGGAAATTTGACAGCGTTAGTTTGGAAGGACAGACGAGACGTTTACATGCTAACTAACAAAATACGATGCCGTGTTTGTTCAGCGCGTGGCGTCAGAAAGGGAACCACATATAAGTGCGCCAAATGTAATGTCGGCCTGTGCATGGTGCCTTGTTTCGCGGACTTTCACACAAAAGTGAACGTGTAAAACACCAAAATTATCTATTGTGATAGAATAGTGATCCAAGGTGCCACGGATTGTCTGCAGCAGACAGAAATATGTGAGTAATAAAATATTTACACTCGATTTTATATAATGCATGCAATTCACAGGCCTAAATTTATTATAAAAATATGTGAACATTTTTTCCCGAATTAATCAATTCATAAACACACTACGAAATTTTATTTCCTCAAATTTGATGCAAAAGTGTATGAGATATGATTTTTTTTCTAAGAGTAAGCGTTAAGAATAGAAATCCAGATTTAAAAACCTCGGCACGGCGCTGTTGCGCGGGGGCATTTAATTCCGGCGTTAAAAGGTTAAAATTACAAAACCTGGAGAAGTTGCTTGTGTTTGGGTTAGGCTTGCACTTCTGTCCTGAATGGTGCATTGTAAGGAGTGGCTAACTTCAGCACTAGATGAAGGTTGTCGGTCAGCTTCACACCCCGGTCCCTTGACCTCCAGTTAGAGACTGTGTGGGCTTCAAAGGTGGTCTGAGCTCTCTTGTCTCTGCCATGAATTTAACCTCGATTCCTTGGTTGTCCTGCCTGTAGCCTGATTACTGTGCGGATAGGTGTCATGGCTCCTCATAAAGAAAGTGTTTCAGCTGAAAGTGGTAGTTGTTCATTGTAAAGACAGAATTGCTGACTAAGTACAGTGTTTATTGAACATCTCAAGTGAAATCATTGCAACTCTAAATGTGTACCACACAAAAACTTAATACTTTTACAACATTCATTGCCAAACCCACAAACAGAATTTGCCTTGTGCCAAGCATGGCCTGAGCATTTTGTATGCACTGCTCAGTTTCTTCACAAGATGTTTCTAGGTAGCTTTATTGTGATTCATGGTTATGTGGAACTGGAAACTATGCAATAGAAACGAGGCCGTTAGTTCTACTAACACCTTGTTTGAAATTCATGGAATAGAGCTTATTGCAGTAATGTAAAGACTTGACATCATTGACACAACTATTTAGTGATGTTCTTTATTAGTTTTTAATATTTGGCAACATGTCTCAGTGAACCTTGATCATCTTCAGGCCTTTATCAAAATTGAAAAGTACGGATACGTAATTGTGTTAGTCACGTTAATAACTGAGGTCTCAAATTTACATAATTTTTGTGGTACATTTTGCTTTTCATATTCCAGTATAATTAATGGTTATAAAATTGGTAATTTATGTGTTCAAATACTTATTAACATTAAAAATTATTTTTTGTAAGTACGCCTTCTTGAGGATCTTGTTGATTTTTGGTATGGTATTGTCAGCCATGGTCGCCCTCGGTGGACTAGTGGTTAGCGTGCTCGCCACTGGACCCAAGGTTCGCGGGTTCGATCCCGACCGAGGTCGATGGATTTTTAAGGATGATAAAAATCCGGAGCACCACTTCCTTCGGAGGGGAAGTAAAGCCGTCGGTCCCATGTCGTAGATTTACGGCATGTAAAAGAACCTTACGGGCATGAATAAAAATGTTGCGTAAGCCAAATTGCCTCCATTTCTCATCCAAGTCTCCTGACTGCCTGCCAGATGGCTCTGGCGTGCACATCAGGATCGATAGAACACTAAGCGCGGCTAGCTGGTCGGTCACCAGCTGCCATGAATGCGCATGACTTAGTAACCTCAACAAGAGGAGGCAAGAGGAGGCCCAGGCCCATACAGGGCTGTTGAGCCAAGAATTATTATTATTATTGTCAGCCATGACACTTTGTGGACATGAACAACAGGCACCGACTCCTCCACAATATATGATAGTGGTACAACTCCTTACCGCAAACATTTGACAGTTCTGCACATTAACAAAAAACCAAAAGAGATTAATGCTTTAAGAAAATCAAGATAAGTGTGCTGGTTAAGAATATTGTACCTAAAATCGACAAAAATCGATCTATTCCTTGGAGCCACCCACACTGTTCTTGTATTGCGCTGTATACGTACATCAAAAGGAGAAACTTAGATCAAGTCTTTTAACAGAAGTACTGCATCAAAATACCATACAATTTTAATGGATTGCTGTAATATACAATTGAATATTTATTTTAACACAGTTTTGGTTAATAAAAGCAACACCCATTTAAAAGCTTAGAACACTGAGATTTTAGTCACTTTTTAACTAATAACGTGTTTGTATAAGTGCTAATTTTCAGATATATTTTTGTGCCTGTGCCTGTCAACAGCTGTGAATAAGCCAAAACACAAAGGACTGTAGAAAATTAAAAATATCTATAAAAATATAGTTGTGATTGAGGGCCAGTCTGTTTATTCGTGATACCTTGAAGCCTTGTAGCTAGGTACAAACACTTTAGAGGGCCATGCTGAAGATGGAGGCAACAGGTTTTTCTGAAATGTTGGTGTGTATCTGCTAGATTATGTGACGTCATAATGCCGGAAGATTATAGTTTCTATGACTTGTATCTAGTGACATGTCTGCAAGGTAGTTAATGTCACCAGAACAGGGAGATGTTGTGCACCAATGATAGTGTTCTGTAGAGTTCAAGTGAAACAGAATATACATTTCTTATCAGGTAAACTATGTATATTTTTTTCCAGATACAGAAGTCCCAGCTGTTTCGTCAACTGTTTGGGATGGGACATCGCCTGCAACAGAACAAGTAAGTTTTTGATGTAGTTTGAGTGTGAAAATACTGCGGTATTCATAACAGGGAAGGCCCTGAAAGATGTTACATGTAGACAGAAATTCACCTAATCATTTGGGGAACAAGTCAGTTGGCTCACGTGCTGACTTGCATTCAGGAGGCATCCATTTGGTATCGCTTGGACACCACCAGTCCTGACTGAGAGGTTTTCCCGAAGGTCTTCAGGCAAATGCTGCTGTTGTTCCTGAAACTAGGCCATGTCTGTGCTTCCACACCTTTCAAATTGATTGTTCGCTATGACCCTACCATATAATGCTATGTAGCATGTACTGACAGCACTGTTCAGTAACCATAAGTACAGTATACATGGAAGGAAAGAGGATACAAGTTTGTGAAACTGAGGACGCAGTAGAAGTAATGTTGTAAACTGAGTGATCACTGGAGAGGCCAAATGACATGTGATGCACAAAGCATGGTGAGGAAGGAATGGATATGTACAGGAGGAGTGATAAAACAATCAGAGAGAATGCTGGTGAAGACTTTGCTGTCAGGTCATCGAACCTTGGTGGAGAGGATTGTGATGACACGTGGTGAGAAATCACCCTGTGAAATCTGCAGATACACCATTTGCTATATGGATGGGCAGACATTTTTTAATGTGGGCTTAATATAGTGAAAATAAAGAGGGAGAAGAATTGTATGTAGTGGAAACCTTTTAAGTCTCTTTTTTTATGTGTAGTTCATGGTTGATTGTGTTAACTCAGTATATTGAGGCCATGTAAAGAAGTCCTATGGGTTGAGGGAATAGCACTTGATGCTTACCTTTATATCTCTTGTATTCCCTTCCACCCCCATCTGGGCTAGGCATACCAATCCAAAGTTGTCCTGTGGTCGTCATTGTCAACATTCCTGTGACCAAAATGCTTTGAAATCCAGATTTAATGTTTTTTGATTCAAGATTTTCCTGCATTTGTGATTCATTTTTGTTGTGCTAAATCACCCTCTGATTTTATGAACCCCCCCCCCAAACCCAAAATGACTGCAGGTAGTTGCGGAGGGTATTCAAGGTGACTAGCAACACATGTAGTTCCATAATGGAGCCAGTTAACAAAACAAATATAACAATTTATTAAAAGAATAAATATATAAACAATAAAGGAATAGGTAAATGAAAGATATTTGCTTTCAGCATCACAATAGTGCTCGGAAGCCTGACTGCCCAGTACTGCAAGATGTATAACTTTCATTCGATACCTCAAACAGAAAAATAAATGTAATGTTAACATGCTTAGTGCCATATGTGTATGTTAACTTATAACACAAAACTTCCTTATTGGTGACTGTGCAGGGACCTTGTCATAAGCTCTTACCAGAAAATAATTTTGAAATCACAAACCGGGACTTAGTTTAGGTAGATGTTGCTTAAAGAACTTACAAAGCTAAACTGAGGTTTCAATCCACTGAAAACAGACACATCAGGAGGACAGATGCAGGGTTTGGGGTAGCGGGAAATGACGTTACATGATGAGTCACAGTCTGTATTGTGATAATTCTATTGTTACAGTGCAGTGATCCTGGCCAAACCCCATATAAATAATGTATAATTGTATCAGTATAAAGTTTATCAATTTTAGGTATTTTACGCATTTAAGATATGAAAATTCAGGTCCTGCACCATTTTAGAGCCGCATTTAAGGCTTATATTTACAGCTTTGGAGTCCGGGTTGTTTAAATAACATTATGATCATGTGCACTGTGGAAGTGAAGTGATGGTGGAATAAAATGTGAACTATGCAGTAGTGTACTGTCAGTTCTCAAGGGTTAGCATCTGTGTGATTTGTCAAAAAGCATGTGGCAGGAGTTTATTTTTCAAGTTTTATTTCTTCCGTTTCCCATAAAATACATATAAAAATATAAAATGGCTTGAAGGAAAACATCATGAAGTTTAAATTTGGAGTGAATGTGATGTTTTTATAACCAGAGTAGTAATATTCTGTTTGATTTTGGCACAACCCCCATTTAAGATTTTTGTTGATTTAAGGTGCAAAAGTCTCGTCTCCCACACAAATCTTAAATGGGGGTTCTACTTTAGTCAGATGACTGGAGGAGAATGTAGGGAAGTATACGAAGGAAGGAAGGAAGTGGGGCTATTTTGTTGCCTCGGTAAGATTTTAATGGCTGTATACTCTATTTTTAGAAGAAGTCAAGTTTGTATGACTACGTATTCCATGTTTTATTCATGTTTAGTCACATAAATGTAAGTATTCATGGATGTTCTTACTGTCGCAGCAGTTAGACAACTTAATGTATGTGTTGATCTCAAAATCCTCTTTTTAGTGTCTTGTTGGTCTTTCTTATTCTGTACTGTAGAGGTATGGAATTTGCTGCTGTCTTTGGTTACCAGCCATCACTTGTTTTATGTACATGGTCTACTTGTTTCATTTTATTTGTGGTTATCTGTTGCAAGACTTGAGGTTCTGACAGTGGTGTCATGGCAGATGGAAGTGTTTGGGTTGTGACATGTCTCCATGGTCAAGCAGTCCAAGAGCCCTCTGTTCTTAGACTGCTTGACCGTGAAAGTGAAGGCACTATGATCAACAGCTGAGTCTTCTGGTAATCAGTTCATTTATTTTGTCATCCTTAATGTACACAGTTTTGTATTTGCTTTTCTGTCTCTTCATATGTCTGTGCCATCCTTTCTTCTGTTTTGCTAACATATATTACAACTGGTTTAACAATATGTGGGATGCAGTTTTCATGTTTTCCTGGAGGTTATATCACCAAAGCATGTAACATAATTCCACTTCTTTCTATAAATGTGTGTCGTTTGTTGCTGATCACAGTGGTCACACAGCCCAAGCCATGTACTTGTCTTCTGTTGCTTAGTCACTTGGGGTAGTGGGTCTGAATCATACCTGGAACATGGATGTGTATCTGCATTTTTCTGTGTTTGTCTGTGTTGTGCCTGTGTAGGTAGAGGCTTTGTGAGAGGCTGATTGCTCATCCAGGGAGTTATACCAAATGTCTGTAAACAGATGCAGAAATGAGAAATTGGAAGGCTGGGCTTCATTGGTCTCTATGGGCCATTGAAGCATAAGAGGAGGAGGCGGAGAAGTAAAAGAAGTTTGCGATTTATTATATTAATCAGAGTGATAACATGTTACTTCTTTTTCTGTATGGACTTCTGACAACAGAGAATTTTATGACATCAGAATTAAATATTTTCCCTATAAGTTACTGTAGTAAGAGGCCTGCACATGTATACAGTATCTGTGTGTTACATTTTGACCCATTGCTGGCCTTAGCCATCTGGCACCCTGTGTGAAATATGTTTGCTGCCCCCTGCTGATTCGCCCTATTACGTACATAATGATTTCACATTATTTTTAATGGTGAATAACAGTCTTAATAAACAGGCCCATCTATAAAAATTAATTGTAATTCCTTGCGTAGACAAAGTGTAATGCGTGGAAACATGGTACATACAGAATGTCTCACTTCCACGTCTTCAAACCTTTTCAACGTTTTCTAGAAATTGAAGTTTTGGGCAATGATTTTAACTGGAAGAGTATGTAGAGAACTCGGTCTTTCTTATGACAATGATGAACGTAAATGAGACTTAATGAGCTTAGTTTTGGAGAAACGACCCTCACCACTGGTGATGGAAACTCTCATGGTTAACAAAGTTCTGGAAGAAACTTGTATATTTAGTACAGGTCTTCAATATTGAATTTCTTCATTAAATTTAAAATCTTTAATGGTGTAGGATTTTTAGGCCTCTTCAAAAAAACTTTGAATGCTATTACTTCATCATGTAGAGGAGATCCTGTGATATCTGCATCCAAACCAGTCATTAAAGCCAAATGAAGTTTTTAGCAGTGTTTTGTAATTTCTTGTTTTTTGATAGTTCACTAATCTCATAGAGGAAACCACAGCGCTCCATGTGTTGGTGCAATTCTCAAATCTCTTCTTTAAACCCTTTAAAGCCCAGTGGTTGCTGTGTGTACTGCCAGGTGTAACATTAAAAAATCCTAAGTTCTGTGCACACGTTACATTTATATGTTTTTGCATGGATCTTTCCACACATAGTGATTATATCCCTTATACAGAATTAACTGGTTGGTTTTTATAACAAAGACAGAGTGTGAACCACTTGTTTCTTGGACTTTGTCCATCGTCTTTAATGTGAATAAAATATAAAATATAAAATGCAAAATATAAAAATCTAAAATTCACTACATTTCGGAAGATGGCTCTTCTTCTGTCTTCAACCTGAAGACGGAAGAAGAGCCATCTTCCAAAATTGCTACTTCACGTTTCAAAGTGTAGTGAATGTGATGTTGCTTTACAGGATGGAATTTTGTCAATAATTGAATGAGACGTAAATATTTTCCATCCGAAAACAGGGCAACAGGGCATGCTGATTGGTGCTATAACATGTTGTTGATACCAGCAAATAAATGAGGCCATATGCAATAGACAAAAGTGTGAGAGGGGATAAGAAATATATTTAAAAAGAAACTAGTTTGTCCCAAAAGATATAAAAATCCCTTTGTCCCATGACTGAACACTTTGGATAAAATTCCCAGGATATGGGGCAAGTTCGACGTGAGTTTGGAGCATGATGGGTTTCACAGATTTATGCAATTTTAGATACCCGTTGAAACAGGATTCGATCTGTAATATGTGTGAGGGCAGCGTGGCGTTATAAAATAATGTGTTAGTGATAGCTATTAACCTTAAACATTTCCTTATTGATTCACATGCACAGTCAGCAGAAACAGAACAGCTCCTCATAATTCATTGCCTTCGTGCTTGAACCCACCTTCTTCACCACCCATGTCTGCTCGTAGCACCAAAAGATGCACGTATGCTAAGGGTGCTGAGTCACGTAGAAACATAATGGTTGTTCAAGTAAGAAGGTGAAATGTCAGGGGATGAAGGTTGCTTGTTAAACACATTAACTTGAGAGCAAGATTTGCAAAAAGAAATACAGTAGAACCCTCTTAAGAAGTCTTTCAAGGGACCAGAGGATTAGGGACTCCTTAATCGGGAAGACTTATTAAGAGGGAAGCTTATTAAAAGCAATAGGATTTCAGGACTTTAAAAATCAGACTTCTTACAGGGGAAAACTTCTTATGCGGGGACTTCTTATCCGGGTTCTACTGTAGCTTGTTTCATCTTTGCCTCCAACACTTCCCAGATTTTGGTGCCCTGTGCAGCTGATTTGCTCGATTGCCGTTAAGGCTGGTCGTGTTTTGACCTGGAACTAGTACCGTATATTCTCGAATCTAATGCGCATCCGAATCTAATGCGCACCCAGTTTTTGGCAACTTCTTAAACGAAAAAAAAAAAAGTTAGTTCGCGATTCTAATCCGCACCTTTCCTTCAACCACCCCTTGCCCACGGGGCGACTGATTGAATAATATTGGATGTTACCAATGCGTTAAAATCCGATGCTACGCCTGTGGCCGATGAGTCATACCGATAGAGGCGGGGCCTTTCTCAACAGACGTGCGCAATCTCGTCTGAAGCCAGCTGAGCTTTAGTTGTTGAAACGTGGGAGGTGCTTGTTCCAATTTGTCGTGTACCGTAGTTATGGAAGAGGGACACCTGAAATCTAAACGACTCTCATATACGGCGAAGTTCAAACGTGAAGTTATTCGGTGCGCAGAGGAGAATGGAAACCGCAAAGCCGCTGCAATTTTTGGAGTTAATGAAAGCAACGTTCGACTATGGCGGAAACACAAGGCAGCGATCAGCGGGTGTGAGGCGTCACGAAGGAAATTCACTGGACCCAATTATTATATTATTATAATAAATAATAAAATAATGGATTATTGTATTGTATTGTTCTTATGGCACGTACAGCAGCTCAATCATTTTTCCAAAATCCAGCTCTAGACCGCGAATCTAATCCGCACGCGAATCAAATACGCATCTGATTTTTTAGCCCTCTAAAACTGTAAAAAGGGTGCGCATTAGATTCGAGAATATATGGTATGTAGGAAAGTAACCCAGCACTGCTGCTCTATTCACTCCGATCACATTTTGTTAGTGCTTTGTGTTGTACAAAGACAGGTGAACATATTTTGGGACCATTTCATGATTTCACTTGTATTTAAAATGACATTAATACAGCTGGTCATCTGTGGGCATGATATGATTGGCACAGTATGTTAGAGAGACTGACAAAGATATGCTGTGTGTGGAACAAAGCATGAAATCAGATGTAAGGGACAGAACTTCCACAGTTCATTCCGAAGCACTGGTTCAAATGTTTTAAAATTGTGTTATATTGTGTCATGTGTATTGTTCAGTTGGCACATTTCAGATCCTACTCAGCGCAGTACAGGCCAGCCAAAAGGCTTAGAGCCACTAGAAGGAGTGAGAATTAGACATTATAGATATGGATATGGATTGGCTATCAGTAAAAGTTATTTTAATTACATGACAAGGATTTCCATGCAGAACTCCCAAAGCCCACTTGCCAGTTGCACAGATCTCTAGTCTGATGTGTGTTGTTGTTGTTGTTGTTGCTGGTGGTTGTGGCGGCAGTGGCGGCGGAGTTGTTGTTGATGTATTCTTCTGAAGGACTCATTATTTCTTAAGTATTTATTCTGTGCATGTTAAATTTGTTCAATATAACCTCAAAGCTTACATCCTTGCCATTATTGTAATTTTTAAGTTATAAACAATATTTTATTTTTGTGCATAATATGTTGGTATGTTTATGTTCTGCCGCTGTAGTAAGTTTCATGTGGCTAGCTCCAATGCTTCATTGGTCTGCTTTCAAACCAAAGTTGGTGAAACTTTTTGCATCACTTCCATGATGTTATTTTGTTTGCTATAAAGATGTTTTCCTAACCAAAGTTCATATTTTCCACAAATTTGCTGTCTTGCATTATGTCAGGATCTAAAGCAAGTGGTGCTAGGGCCACTGCTTGGTGAGCCGTGCTGTTATTGGTGGTTATTGGAAATTAGGAAGTATGTTATTTAATCGGGAATAATGTGTCTGCATGGTGTTGCAACCCGGATGACCACAGTTCTAACCCATTGTGTGGGAATGTCAAGTGACACTTGTGGCAGGCAGTGGTGGCCCAACACTTGTCAGTAACTTGTCTTACCTGTAGCACTGTTGATAATACCTGGCATTTTATTTGCACTTGTAATGCATGGACAGCAGGGAGACGATCTTCCTTTATCATATTATTAGCTTTTGACAGTTACTATTGATGTGTAATTTCTTTGTGTTTATATCCTTTGGCTTCCAAGAAAGTGGCAGGTTGAAAAAGCCATACTGAAGTTTTAACTGGCTATTCTGCATGTAGCAGCTAGCCATTTGATATCCAAGCCTGGGGTCCCAGCAAGTTACTTTGAAGCACTTGCATCCATTATGTTTTTAATCATTGTTTAGGTTGGGTTATTTAATTATTTCATATCTTCTTTGTCTTCAGTGGATTTTTGGTGGTTCTCATTGTTGGGGTAGGGCACTGGAAGAGATGAAAACAGCACTTGTGACATTTTTCTGACCCAATAATAGGCTCTTATTCTTGCAGATTGTCATCTTTTATTGCACTGTTAAGTGTAGTGTTTTTGTTTTGCAGTTTGTTGTGAACGCAAATGAAACAGCACAGGAAAATGAGTCACTGAATGATGACAAAATCATTTCTCCCTTGAAGGAATCTGTGTCTGAAGTAGAAAAACTGGTGCGAGCAGGTGTGTATGAAGGACTGCATGTTATTTGCACCTATTTTGGCAGCATTATAGAAAATTTAGTTGCAGTGCTTGTGTGAAAAGTAATAAAAGTTGGCTGTCTGATTGTAAGATGAAAGCAATACACATTTTTGTATAATCTGTCATATTGCACAGCATCACATCCCAGAAGGCAGGCAGTAATCTTTAACACACATTTTGTTGAAGGCTGCTTTTCTTAAAGTCTTATTTTAGAGCTATTCCACATTGTATTATAGTTTGTTTAAAATAATATTCAGTGCCCCACGTTGCAGTTTACTGTGTACAGTTGTTGAAATGATCTATATATTTTGCAGGTATATGCAGTGTGCTTTGCAAGATATTAAACTTTGGTCTGAACAGTCAGTAGATTAATCATATGTTAAATCTTATTCCACCAGTGTCAGGGTATCCCTGACAAGACTTTCATGTGTAGCGTGTTTTTGTTCCCCTGCTGTAGATGTTTTTTTTTTTTTTATCAAGTGTAGGATGGTGACAGGAAGTGTTATAACTATCTTGGCAGCATATTAATGTGTCATTAGTATTTTGTGGTATGTTGTTCAAGAGAGTATTTTTCCCGCATATTTCTAAAAACATAAATTTGTACTGTGGAGTAAGACAGGTGTAATTTACATTGAATGGTAAGAGCTAATTCCCTGTACTTACTTTTCCAAAATTGTTTCTGTTTATCAAAACATTTCATACTGCCAGCAGAAAGTTTGTAGGAATTTCAGCTTAGTGTGAACAGATTTTTTAGCTTGTTCAGTAACAGATGAAGTGCGGACGGGGTTGCCGTGTCAGATTCCTGTTGCATGCATAGAATTTTGCTGTGTCACCATATCCAGGCTGACTCAATATCCAGTCAACTGTGATCAGTGTGTGAAAGTAACCTCTCACCTCTTGATAGTGCCAAGGTTCATAATGCATAAAGTTCTACCACCTTTGCTTTTTTCGTGGTATAATAGAAGAACACACAATAATTGTACCTACATCATCATTATCACAACTGGAGAGGATGTTTTATAGTTCCTGTATTTTTAGTTTGGCCAGAGGAAGAATACATAGTGGAATACTCACTGGAATATGGGTTCCTGCGTCTTTCACCGGGGACTCGTCAGAGACTTAACATACCTGTGAAAATTGTGACCTTGGATCCCAATAAAGACGCGTGCTTTGGTGATGCATTCAGTCGCTTTATCCTCGATGAGTTTCTTGGATATGATGATTTGCTTTTGGCAAGTACGAAGACTCTGGCCGAACAAGAGGATAACAAAGGCTACCTCAGGTATGCTGTCTGATTTCTTTGTTTATAACAAAGGCTACCTCAGGTATGCTGTCTGATTTCTGTGTTTATAACAAAGGCTACCTCAGGTATGCTGTCTGATTTCTGTGTTTATAACAAAGGCTACCTCAGGTATGCTGTCTGATTTCTGTGTTTATAACAAAGGCTACCTCAGGTATGCTGTCTGATTTCTTTGTTTATAACAAAGGCTACCTCAGGTATGCTGTCTGATTTCTTTGTTTATAACAAAGGCTACCTCAGGTATGCTGTCTGATTTCTGTGTTTATAACAAAGACTACCTCAGGTATGCTGTCTGATTTCTGTGTTTATAACAAAGGCTACTCAGGTATCTGTCTGATTTCTGTGTTTATAACAAAGACTACCTCAGGTATGCTGTCTGATTTCTGTGTTTATAACAAAGGCTACCTCAGGTATGCTGTCTGATTTCTGTGTTTATAACAAAGGCTACCTCAGGTATGCTGTCTGATTTCTGTGTTTATAACAAAGGCTACCTCAGGTATGCTGTCTGATTTCTGTGTTTCTCTCATTATGTAAGGATAACATCAAAATGAGTTCTTAACACAGGAACATCTGTCCAGTTGCAACATCTTTAACTCTTATATTTGGGAATACTACTTCTTCTTTTTACGTGCTTCCAGCTGTCAGCTAATGGCACGATGTGTCCTATAAATTTGCTCCGCTGTTGTCCAGAATGTGTTGTCATTTAATATTTTTTTAGATCAGTGCTCATCTTGTGTATATCCTGGAGTTGTATCGGGCAGTCCATTAAAATGTGTTCTAGAGTTTCCTCTTGTTGCTGGTTGTTGGGAATAGAGGATTGAAATATCTGGTGACAGTGTGATTGGCCAGCGTGTTGAATCAGCACCTTTTCAAGGAGTTTTGTGAAGATATGCCAGCAGAACATGAAGTTTTTCTCTGATACACAGAAGTTCACTGACTTGTCTGGAAGTCCAGAAGTTTCATTTTTTGAGAGAGATGAAGAGAGAGAGAGAGAGAACACTCTTAGAACAGTTTGATAGGGAGGAGTTTATGCAAGTTTGGCTAACGTGGCAGATAGGTTTGACCATGTGAGTGAGGTAAACCTTTTGATTCAAGGCCATCCAGTCACCATTATGGATGCTGCTGAAAAACTACAAGTTTTTTTTTTGTCTGCTGTGACTGGAAAAAGAGATTGAAGTTGGACAGTGATGTGAACTTTACAGTTCCGGGCGAAGTGCTTCTGCAGGCTGGAGTTACAGTGACAAAGATTTATCAGTTTCTCTACAGGTAGACATTTTCTGGCACAAGAAACACTGCAGAACTGTTCTGAAGGCTGCTTCTGCTTCTATGACGTTAAAACTGGAACTTGGATTTGAAATTGTTTTCTTGCTGATGTAGACAGCATCAGTGATAGAGACCGTGCCATAGATGATCTCACTGACTTTAGGATGAAGGAAGTGATGTGACATTATTTCCTCTCTGTGAGGCTTGGAGACTTCTGGTGTTCCTTGACAGAAACCTGCCATCGGTAGTTCAAGCTGTGGGAGGTCTGATGCCATTGGCTACTACATTACTTTGTGAGTCAGGGTTTTCAACAGTTGTTGCTATTAAAACAAGAAGTTGAAATCATTTGGATGTCGATGACATGCACATTGCCATGTCGAAGCCCACTCCACAATTACAGCATTTTATTCAATGCAAATAGCAGCAGCATTCTCATTGAAATTTACAAGCACCACGTGTGCTGTGCAAATTGGTAATTGCAGAGGTGGGGTTTGAGTGGGCCTCAAATGGGCATATTGTGCCAGTCATGATGATAGATGAATATGGAACATTGATAGGCTGATGACAGGCAAGTGTAAACTGAAGTGCTGAAAGAAAAACGTACCTCAGTGCCTCTTTATCCTCTTATAAATTCAGCACGGATTGCCATGGGATTGAACCGGGGCCACTGCAGTGAGAAGCTGGCAACAAACTGCGTGAGTGTGGAGTGGCCTGTCACAGTAATGTATGTCGTTGTGATGTGGGAAGCATTGCTTTTTGTGCAGATTATTATTAATGTGTGGAAGGAAATGGTGCTATCATGATGCACAAAAATAACTTTCATTGTGAAATTTATTAAACTTCAGTAAATATTTTCTTTACAACCTTCTTACAATGTCTGTCAGTTTAGTTTTGAACACCATATGTCAATTTTGTGCTGGTCCGAGTGGCCGCGCAGTCTAAGGCGCTCGCTTACTGGGATTGTGGGTTCAAATCCTGCCTAGGGCATGGATGTCTGTCTCTTGTGAGTGTTGTGTGTTGTCAGGTAGAGGTCTCTGCGACAGGCTGGTCACTCGTCAGAGGAGTCCTACCGAGTGTGGTGTGCCTGAAAGTGTGATCGTGAAGCCTCGAAAACTGAGGCAACCTAGGCCCCCAAGGGGCTGTCGAGCCATTGAAAAAAAATGTCAATTTTGTGTAGATCCTGGGAGGTTTGGTACCTTCACTTTAATTTATGATGCATTGGAGATCAGAGATCATTAAGCCCTTTTGAAGGGACAATTGAGAGTTATACATATTTATTATGTATGGGTATATAAGCATTTGGTATGTAGAGATATTATGAATATGCCTATAAATTGTGTACAAAATATTGTTTTTAGGTTAGGAATTACAAGATATTTTCTTAGGGTGAAAAATACAGGTCATGTGTGACTGATAAACGTAACAAAATCAACGTAGACGTAGAAATAATGAGTTCTGCAAAGAAGTACAGTAGCGTACCGTATTAACAGTAATAATGTACTGTAATATGTGCACAGTTGTGAACAGTAAGAAAATGTGTGACTGCAATGAACTACATGGTGTGACCATCTGAGAACGTTCTGGAATGCAAAGATCTGAACGCCGCTGAGCGTAACATTATATGTACATTTCCTGCCTTGTTAAAATTACTAGCTTGAAACTGATGCCATCTAGGAAAGGCTGGAAGTGGTGTCATTATGCTGTTTGTTTATTAATATGTTGCATGTAAGTCATCTTTTATGGTGTATTACATTGGTGTAGTGTGGTGTGTCACTGTACCACATGAGCAAGGACCATTTTGTAGCTCAGGCAGTCAGTTACAAACTTCCTATTGCAGAGGTGTGGGTTCAGTCCCAGTGGAATTAATATGGGATTTGCTGTGGACAAGTGGCACTGGAGCAGGTTTTCTGCAAGCACTTTGTGTTTCCCATGCCAGTTGTCGTTCCGCCGTGCTCCGTACTCTCCTTTGGTCAGAGGTTGCTACATCAGGGCCAGTGACTCAGTGTCACTTTACTCCTACTGCTGCTGCATGACAAATGCTGTAGGAGGTCATTTAATGATGCTGTGTCAAGAGCAGTGGTTAACAGGATGTGGTACTCTGCAGTCTGTTAGACTGCCCTGCTGCCATCATCCTCAGGGTGCCATGACTACGGAGGCAACCGGAACCTCTTGATATGTCGGTGCTACACCGCACACATGATGTCACATCGCAGAAGATAGCAGTGTTTGCAGTCACCACTGCGAGAATCTTAAGTCTGATGGCAGGGAAAGAAGTTGTCAGGACTCTTTTGGTAGAACATCCGAGCATTTGTTGTGGAGGACTGGGGAAACTGAAGGAAGGCTTCCTCAGGATTGACAC
This sequence comes from Reticulitermes speratus, assembly GCA_021186555.1. Lineage (NCBI taxonomy): Eukaryota > Metazoa > Arthropoda > Insecta > Blattodea > Rhinotermitidae > Reticulitermes > Reticulitermes speratus. The sequence continues at coordinate 57,341,100 of JAJKFL010000001.1, read as the reverse complement.
TTTTCCAGCTGAGACGCCACATAGCACTGTTGAGTTTCCTTGCTACTGTTACACTGATTAACACAAGGGAATGACTGTGGCCTTTGTTATGATGCAAATCAACTGTTTGTGTAGGTGCGGCTTCGATAATTACAACAGTGTTTGTGACGGAATTATGTTTTTGTTTTCCAGGAATGTGGTAACAGGAGAACACTACCGCTTCGTCAGTATGTGGATGGCTCGCACATCATATTTGGCTGCCTTTTTCATCATGCTAGTTTTTGTAAGTACATCAGTTTTTAATATTGTCATCAGATCGTGTCCTGCTTTACCTGGATCAGAATTATTTTTAAATTATATGTGTGATTGGCTTTAGACAGTTACATGTTTTGGAGGCGTGTTAACTATCCTGTTTGCCAGTTATTGTCCCACCAATGCTCCATACTGACATGCTGTACCATCACAGGCTGCGACAGTATGGCATGCTTCTTGTGGGCTGACCGTATGTGTCTGCTACATGTTTCATCTCCTGACATGTCATATGTCATGAGATGTAAACACTTTCTGTTGATGTTTGTGCTGAACTGCGCTGTCCTATGTTAAAGCCATCCATCTGCATCATTTCTGCTGTAATACTTCCCTTGCATGTTCCCAGTTTTCCTCAGACTCTCCTTACATATAATCCCTCATTTAGTCATAACGTATCTTGTATTTAAGTTCATCAGTGAGTGTTTTGTGGAACGGAGTTTGATGCCATGTTACAAACAGATTCAGAAGAATTTAGTTTGAATTTTCTCGATCTAATGAACTTACAAGTTTAGTTGTATATCTTTGTGAACGTGCGAGTGTATCTGATGAAAATATTTTGTGTGAAATGTAGTGGTGTGAGCAACGTACGGCACATATTGCACGTATCTTTTGTACGGGAACTAGTTTGAGAAGTTCGGCAGAATTCTTTCTGGACTGGCAAAACTCAAATGCTTATTCAGAGCTTCCATTCATCTGCTCACAATTTTGTTGGGTATTAGATTTAAGCATCAAGTACGGATATTCTGTGTGACATTTGATGTCCGTCAGGACACAGACTGTCCTGACAGGTTTTTTCAATGCTTTTCCTGAATCTGTATGAGGTAAGTGCCAAGATAGTGTGTTGACGTTGGTGACAAACACTTCGTTTTGCATTCTTTCCAACTCTTCTTTCACACCATTTGGTGCTAAAGGTTCTGAGCCCCTGACGGTGTCATTAAATAAACCATAAATGTGTTAGTAAAATTGAAATATATAGGAGATCTGAGATTCTTACAATGGTGGTGATGAAGGTAACTGTTGTCTTGGTGCGGCATGGTGTGCTTTTGGCAGATATGTGTGTCGTTTGGACAAGAACTGCCCTGTTGTCACGCCTGACTGAACACAGAGACAGCAGGTTCCTCTCAGATGGTGCCAGCACCACAATATGCAGCGTCACATTGCAACACAGCAAAGTGCTTCTGATAATGGCACCACACTGATCGCAGTATAAACAGATGTGCCTTTACCTGAGAATTAGCAAGAATGTTCACAATATGTGTAAAGTTATGAGGCTGCAAGTTAGAACACTTAGATGTGAACGTCACTGTCGTATGGGGTGTGACACTTTGTGTTTTGCTAAAAGGAACAGGACCTGTTAACCTGTTAACATTTCCATTTAATGTAAGTCATGCCTCATTCGAGAATAAAGCGATTTGCGATTACAGATCCATAGACTGTTGATTTTTGAAACCACGTGCAGTGTCGGCGTCTTGCTTGCTAATCTACGAGAGAGTTTGTTTTTACTGTTCCAATTTTATGTTGGCGTACGTTTAAAAGTTTTGTTGCCCTGTGAACTGAGGATTTTGACACGTCACTTTAGTTAAACCATTAAAGGTAAAGGCATAGCAATCCCTGGACAGGCCCTGAGGGTTCCAGGGGGTTGAGGTTCCCAGATTTATAGACAGTCGGCACATGATGGTGGTAAGATTGTCAGCCCTACGCACCGGCCGCCTTTACCCCCCCTGGAAATATTCCTGGTACTCATTTCTGTGCGACCGAAAGGATTATGTCAATGAAAAATTCCAATGACACCATCGGGAATCGAACCCGCGATCTTCCGGCTTGTAGCGCAGTGCCTCAACCAACTGCGCCACCGTGTACCCCCGATAAAAGATTGTTGCGTTTTATTTTTGTCCAGCAGTGAATGTGTCGCACTTGTACGCGGCACTGCTAACGCGGGATGTTTTTCTGCAAAACTTTCGGCCGCATCTTTCATGACTCGTACTTTGCAGTAATAACTAAAGTGAACGCTCTTTGTTTAACAGAACACAATTCTCACGCGCACTGACTGCCTGCTCTGAGACAACACGTCTGGGCGACCTTACGTTTGTAGGCGTCTTAGACAGGGAAGGACTTGACAGGCTCCTCTTGGAAGGAGCCAGTTTGAAGTTCCGTAGATCGGGGTCACGTTTAAAACGTTGCTGTATGCCTACATGCAGCCTGCATGCTGCGTAACGTTTGCAGCTGACAGCTGACAGCTGAACAGTGTCATTAAGTAACCTACAAATCTATCATTCAATCGGACATGTGTTTTACTGTGGACTCGAACGTCGAAATCGGTTCGTGGTTGTTAGTCGGGAGATGCCTGTCTTAAAACTGGGGCCAGAGACTGATGGTATTCTTTGCGGTTTTCCGGTTTTCCCCAGTTCCTCCAGGGTGATGTCGAGGTAGTACTACAAGGTGGGCCACGACCGCTTCATTCCGTCCATATCGTTTCCAGTTCGCTGTTCACTAATGATCCTACAACAGTCACAGCTACTGGCAGCATCGTTAAACAAACATGAACATACAATACAAGCCAATAGATATGTACTTCGGGTTGCACGCAGTTTAATTTTCAACACTGTCACAATTTTGGACGTAGTTTCATTTTAATTTGTACTTGAAACGTTTCCTTGTAACGATTGCCCTTTTATGCCATGTTTAAGGCTGCCCTTTTTGTGAGAGGCTCGTCGTATTAACGCCATAAAGTGTGGCAGCAGATTATGGCAGGAATCACAATTTACGTCTGTAGGAAAACGCTTTATTGCTGCATCGTGTTTTTTATTAGAGCATTTCCTAGGCGAGAAGGGATCTGGGGCGAGGGGTGGATGACGGATTACTAGGTATAGAGTGACGCAGGCATCCGAATTTCATGGTGCCACTCGTCAATAGCGCCTGATGATGGCCTATAACGTCTCCTATGACGCACGATTACGACCCGTCTGTGTTATTCATCTCCTTTCTACTGCAGGGCGAGAGAACTTCACAGTATAATCATAATTTTGATATATTGTGCGAGTTGAGTGTATGGTATAGTAATTGATACCCCTCCCCGCCTTTCCCCTGCCACTGTCGGTGTCCTGTGTCTAGTGCTATATGACTCCAGCCGTTCCAAGAACCCAAGGGGTGAACGGATACCCTAGCAGCAGCTAAGGTTAATTAGGTCATTAACTTCAAACTATATGGTATAGTAGAGGGTGAAATGGGACAGGGGGTATCATTTCACTACGAGGAAGATGAATACGGGGTGATTTAGGATGTGTACCGCATTCGAGCAAGCCTGCTGTGTTATTTTTGGCTTGTTATGATGTAATAACATATGTCGTGGTAGCCATTCGGATCTTTTGTACATGAGAACTATATTTATGCATTTGCTGATGTCTGTATACTTGTTACAGGCTCTTACAAGTGCACGGGGGCTGTGTGCTCAGTACGTCGCCTGATGAGGCATTGTTTGTTGTTCTTGATGTAAGCTGCTGTGTTTTATATAAATTGCAATTTGGCGGTAAAATGAACCCCTCCACGGCAGCATGTTTACATGTATCATAATGTGTGATTTTGCAGCTGAATATGGCGCTGTCCGTTGGGGGTTCCGGGGTTCAGTGAAATTTTAAATTGGGAAGTTTCACAGAAACGTGCCGACACATGTCGCTAGATCGGACATTTTTTAAAATGAAAACAGGCGGACATTTTTACGTTTCTTGCTGAATATTTATCGGAGCTTAAAATGTCCCGAGCACACGTTGTAGAGGGAAATTAAGTGTGCGTGTTTTGTACGTTTTACGGATTTTGGGGTCAACATTAAATGAAATTGAGTAAACGTGCCACGATTATGACATTGTGCTCCTAACTTGTTTGTTTGAAGTACTTGTCGTAAGGTTCTGATTAGGCGCGATCGCAAATTGCGAAGACACAGCGTACACTGCGGGGCGGAGTGCTCAGGTGGTTCGTAGGCTCTTGCATCGGGCTGTTTCGCTTTTTGGGGACATCCCACGGCCTGCACTTTAGCCGGACCTGGCGATTCCAGATTTCTTCCTGTGGGGATACTTGGGAGGAAGGCGCTTACAGGAGTCGCCCACACACAATAAACGAGCTGAGTCGTGTTATTGGGGTGAAATTGCGACCGTATATCAGGAGCTTCTGCATCGAGTTTTTGACAATTTTGTGAATCGTTTTAAGACTGTGTTGCAGGTGGAGGAGGCTACCGACAGTAATAAATACATACAATAATTAACAGTTTGCCTGCTTTGTGCATAAAACTGGCGCACCTAATTGTACTGCATGCCTTTCTTCTAGTGTGTCAAAAAGTGTCAGTTGGCTGCGCGCCAGGCTGCTTATGTAAAGTGCAATGTGATGCTCAAAACGCCAAACGTCACATAAATACGTCTGTTCCTATGTGGCCCCTATTTAAGTTGCGGTATTCAGCAAGTCACTATGGGCGTTTAATTGCGGCGCCAAAGGATTAAGAATACGCGGAAAATAGCGCATTTAATTTAGTGACTGTACTGCTGTTGATTTTGTTAAATGATGTTTGAGAAACGAGGACCTTTCTTTGCTATAGCCACACGTGTTGTCACTTGCTTGGTAGCGGTTCCTGGCCTTTGTTTTGATGTGTACGAGTGATGAAAATTCTGTCTCGCACGAGGAGGCGTGGTTTGTGTTATTTTGGGGAGTACAATGTAAAAAAAAAAAAGACAGCAATCTTATGCTGATGGTCGCTGATTTAAATTGGTTTTAATACCACGGCTTCTCAGTCTAAGTGCAAACAGTCAGGACTTTGAATTTCAGTGTCCAGTTTCCTAGCCCATTTTTGGTGTTATGTGGTCCTTCACTGGTCAATATCTCCAGATATGAAACATGCGTCCCGGCATAAATTATATGCGTGGTAGCCCGTGTCTTGAACGTTCACATGCTGTGCTGCATGCTACTGTGTAGTAAGCACTCTGCCGTACTGGTGTGTTGCGTATCCGCGACTCGTTGTCGCAGTAGCGCAGTCAGTATATCGCCTGCATGCTACTGGTAGTAAGCACTCTGCCTATGGTGTGTTGCGTATCCAGCGACTCGTTGTCGCATGCGCAGTCAGTATATCGCCCTGCATGCTACTGTGTAGTAAGTGTATCCCGCTACGTATCCAGCGACTCTTTGTCGCAGTAGCGCAGTCAGTATATCGCCCTGCATGCTACTGTGTAGAAAGTGTATGCCGCTACGTATCCAGCGACTCTTTGTCGCAGTAGCGCAGTCAGTATATCGCCCTGCATGCTACTGTGTAGTAAGCACTCTGCCGTACTGGTGTGTTGCGTATCCAGCGACTCGTTGTCGCAGTAGCGCAGTCAGTATATCGCCCTGCATGCTACTCTGTAGTAAGTGTATCCCGCTACGTATCCAGCGACTCTTTGTCGCAGTAGCGCAGTCAGTATATCGCCCTGCATGCTACTGTGTAGAAAGTGTATGCCGCTACGTATCCAGCGACTCTTTGTCGCAGTAGCGCAGTCAGTATATTGCCCTGCATGCTACTGTGTAGAAAGTGTATGCCGCTACGTATCCAGCGACTCGTTGTCGCAGTAGCGCAGTCAGTACATCGCCCTGCATGCTAATGTGTAGTAAGTGTATCCCGCTACGTATCCAGCGACTCGTTGTCGCAGTAGCGCAGTCAGTATATCGCCCTGCATGCTACTGTGTAGTAAGTGTATCACGCTACGTATCCAGCGACTCGTTGTCGCAGTAGCGCAGTCAGTATATCGCCCTGCATGCTACTGTGTAGTAAGTGTATCCCGCTACGTATCCAGCGACTCGTTGTCGCAGTAGCGCAGTCAGTATATCGCCCTGGATTGTGGGCTGGGCAATCGTGATTCGATACCAGTGCAGACGGAGTTTTGTCTTTTAGACAGTGTCAACACCGGCTGTGAAGCCCACAGATTCTCTTGTCAAAGGGTACCGCGGTCTTTCCTCCGTGAGTAAGCCAGTCGCACAATGACCCCTGACTCCTAACTCCCATCTAATGCCGAGGTTCATTTCCGCGTATGTCGTGTCGTAGTGCTGCACTAAACACAGGGACAGCTGTGCCTGTCTACCGGGGCTGTTGTGGGAGCTGGGTACGTAGGCGGCACAATGACGGCGCAAACCGGCTGGCCGATCGAGGAATGGTAAGTCGGGACTTACTGCAGAACGGGGACATCGGCTGCGGTCTATTGATCTTCCTAGTCATAGGCACTGTTAACTGCTCCTCGTGAGTAAACCAGTCTCATTGTGAAACTGACTTCTTCCTGTCATATAGTGCCGGGGTTAAGAATGCATGGAGCTGTGCCTTCACTCCCCATACGTGTTCATGGCGTGTACAGGCAGAACTTTACTTCTACCCAGCCTGTTGTATGGGAAGAACTTCCGACGTATATTGTGCTTCAGATGCTGCAGTCTGGACAGAAGCTAGCGGGACTGAACTAGTAACCTGAATGTAGTGACGCTGGCACGCGGTGGCGCAGTTGGTTCAGGCACTGCGCTACAAGTCGGAAGGTCGCGGGTTCGATTCCCGATCGTGTCATTGGCATTTTTCATTGACATAATCATTTCGGTCGCACTGCGGCCCTGGGGTCGACTCAGCCTCTAACAGAAATGAGTACCAGGAGTATTTCCTGGGGGGTAAAGGCGGCCGGTGCGTAGGGCTGACAACCTTACCACCATCACGTGCCGATTGTGTAGAAATCTGGGAGCCTCAACCTCCAGGAACCCTAAGGGCCTGTCCAGGTCTGTAATGGGATTGCTTTACGTCTTATGTAGTGACCCTGTTCAGTGCACGATTTGCACTGGCAGACCCACAACATTCAGCCTGTCACATGTAGCCTAACTGTTTCACCGCACGCGTCGAACAGTCAGCATCACGAGAATATTCGTGCAGCGTTTGGAGCTACGTTTTGTGCACGTGTCACGTGTCTGAGTTCAGCGGTTCATTAATTTTGGGTCTTCTGCGGTATGACGCCGTGTAGTTTGGTAGACAAGTACCAGTGTTCCCGAGGATCCTGTAGGCTCCAGCGTGAGGGTAGAAAACGGATGCAGCATGCTGCTCCAGGACTTGTGACCGCATCATATGCCAGACGCCTGTGATCTGACACCACCGTAAGGCTCTCAGATCAGATGTGTGTGTTTCAAAGGTCAAAGGTCAGTATCAGTAGTACTGCATTAAGTAGCAGTTTCATTAAACATAAAGTGGGCTGATGTGTATTTTACACTAAATTTCATGGAAAACCGTCGATTGTTACAGATGTTATTTGTGACCGAGAGGCACGCGGTCCCGATCTGATCATCCCATTTCCTCAAACGAAATGCTGAGAATATTTGATTTCACATTTGTTTGACATGTTGCAACTCTTTATTTCCAGACTGTATCCATATCTATGTTGCTGCGATATTCACACCATCAGATTTTCATATTTATAGGTAAGTCTTAATTACCTTTACCATGTTGTACAGTAACTAGAGCGGGGGTGGCAACAGTGTGGTTTGTAGAGATGTTCACTTAGTGTCAATATGTGGCCCTTCATCATATCTGACATCTCCCAGATGTTCACATAATGTCAATATGCGGCCCTTCATCACATCTGACATCTCCCAGATGTTCACATAATGTCAATATGCGGCCCTTCATCACATCTGACATCTCCCAGATGTTCACATAATGTCAATATGCGGCCCTTCATCACATCTGACATCTCCCAGATGTTCACGTAATGTCAATATGCGGCCATTCATCACATCTGACATCTCCCAGATGTTCACATAATGTCAATATGCGGCCCTTCATCACATCTGACATCTCCCAGATGTTCACATAATGTCAATATGCGGCCCTTCATCACATTGACATCTCCCAGATGTTCACATAATGTCAATATGCGGCCCTTCATCACATCTGACATCTCCCAGATGTTCACGTAATGTCAATATGCGGCCATTCATCACATCTGACATCTCCCAGATGTTCACGTAATGTCAATATGCGGCCCTTCATCACATCTGACATCTCCCAGATGTTCACGTAATGTCAATATGCGGCCCTTCATCACATGACATCTCCCAGATGTTCACGTAATGTCAATATGCGGCCCTTCATCACATGACATCTCCCAGATGTTCACGTAATGTCAATATGCGGCCCTTCATCACATCTGACATCTCCCAGATGTTCACGTAATGTCAATATGCGGCCCTTCATGACATGGCATCTCCCAGATGTTCACGTAATGTCAATATGCGGCCCTTCATCACATCTGACATCTCCCAGATGTTCACGTAATGTCAATATGCGGCCCTTCATCACATCTGACATCTCCCAGATGTTCATGTAATGTCAATATGCGGCCCTTCATCACATGACATCTCCCAGATGTTCACGTAATGTCAATATGCGGCCCTTCATCACATCTGACATCTCCCAGATGTTCACGTAATGTCAATATGCGGCCCTTCATCACATCTGACATCTCCCAGATGTTCATGTAATGTCAATATGCGGCCCTTCATCACATCTGACATCTCCCAGATGTTCACGTAATGTCAATATGCGGCCCTTCATCACATCTGACATCTCCCAGATGTTCACGTAATGTCAATATGCGGCCCTTCATCACATCTGACATCTCCCAGATGTTCATGTAATGTCAATATGCGGCCCTTCATCACATCTGACATCTCCCAGATGTTCACGTAATGTCAATATGCGGCCCTTCATCACATCTGACATCTCCCAGATGTTCACGTAATGTCAATATGCGGCCCTTCATCACATCTGATATCTCCCAGATGTGAGACACAAAGCCTGTCGTTTTAAAGAGTAAAGAAAGTAGAGCGGAATAAATGATAGGGCGGTGGTGGTGGTAGTAGTAGTGGTGGTGGTGGTGGTAGTAGTAGTAGTAGTAGTAGTAGTAGTAGTAGTAGTAGTAGTAGTAGTAGTAGTAGAATACTCGGCGGCTATCGTTTTAGTCGCGTTCACATGACTAAAGTCACGCAATCAGCGTGTTGCCGTCAGACACGACCCTTTATTATGCTTCTGAACACTACATGTTTCGATCAGAAGCTGGTCATCCTCAGGTGCTTCAGTGCAAAGGTCTTAACAACAAGGTAAGAAATGTAAATAACTTTGCCAGATCTCACAAATGATGTAAAGAATGTATTACAGTCAACTTGTAATTGTCTATGTTGGTTCTTTCAGATACGTTGATATTTTAATTTTATACCATATAAACCTAACATATACAGCAGATACTTAATGTATTTAATATCCGTTTTCATAATTTAAAATTTACTCTAGAGGAAGAATTGAATAATACAATCAGTTTTTTTAGATATAATTATTATGAAGCATAATAATCAACTCCAAGTGGCTATATAGCCTACAGCCACAATTGTATTATTCCATATGATTCATGCCATCCTTACGAACATAAGACAGCTGCTATTACATACCTAACAAACGGACTCGAAACATGTCCTCTCAATCTAGCTGAAAGAAAAGAAGAAAAAGCAAGAATGAGGAGTAGCTTAAGAAATAATCAGTTTAATATTAAATTACTAGATGATGAAGTAGCAAGAATGAATAAACATAAATATACACAAAACGAAAAACGCCCGCTAAAATGGGCTGCATTTACGTATGTAGGTAAAGAAACTACATATATCATAAAACTTCTCAAAGGAAGTAATCTTAAAATAGACGATAAGACGAAAAACACCACTAAGAATTTACTGAAAAGTAGACTAAGCAGTAATTGTGACATATAAAGAAAGTGGTATTTACCATTTGCAACGTCCAAGTTGTAAAATGTATATAGGACAGACTGGAATATCCTTTTACGAAAGATTTAATGAACATTTTAAAGATTTTAAATATTGTGATGGGAAGTCAAAATTCGCTCAACATCTGTTGGACAGTAAACATTCTGTACGAGCCATTGATGAAATTATGAATGTTATGTATGTAACTAATAAAGTAAAACATGAACAATATGGAGAAATTATATGTGTATATATATAAAGAAACAAAAATAGATAAATAAATGGTAAAAATACTGTTTCACAAAACACTTTATTTGACGTAATTATTCAGAATAATGTAGGACTGTGATGTATTGGCTATCTTCCGTAAAACACGTACCACCAACCAGTGTGTAGGAACTGACCTCGGTAAGATGCCACGAACCAGTGTATAGGAACTGACCTCGGTAAGATGCCACGAACCAGTGTGTAGGAACTGACCTCGGTAAGATGCCACGAACCAGTGTGTAGGAACTGACCTCGGTAAGATGCCACGAACCAGTGTGTAGGAACTGACCTCGGTAAGATGCCACGAACCAGTGTGTAGGAACTGACCTCGGTAAGATGCCACGAACCAGTGTGTAGGAACTGACCTCGGTAAGATGCCACGAACCAGTGTGTAGGAACTGACCTCGGTAAGATGCCACGAACCAGTGTGTAGGAACTGACCTCGGTAAGATGCCACGAACCAGTGTGTAGGAACTGACCTCGGTAAGATGCCACGAACCAGTGTGTAGGAACTGACCTCGGTAAGATGCCACGAACCAGTGTGTAGGAACTGACCTCGGTAAGATGCCACGAACCAGTGTGTAGGAACTGACCTCGGTAAGATGCCACGAACCAGTGTGTAGGAACTGACCTCGGTAAGATGCCACGAACCAGTGTGTAGGAACTGACCTCGGTAAGATGCCACGAACCAGTGTGTAGGAACTGACTTCGGTAAGAAGTTGCCGCTTACAGAGTTAACATCGGAGTATGACAATGTCGTTGAACCTCAGTGTACAGTTGCCAAAAATTGGATTAAAAACAGTGATAATAACAACGTGGATGAGTGGATATTGCAGCAGAATAAATCGTAAGTAAACGCTTCCAAAATATGCAAATCCTAAGTCACGCACTAGCAAGCCAAAAAGCAAAATACATAACCCCAATACCATGACAAGTAAGAGAAAGAGGAAAAAAACATCGACGACTTAAGACCTGGCAGCCAAAACCACAATATCCACCACAATATCCACCACAATGTCCACCACAATGTCCACCACAATATCCACCACAGTGTCCACCACTATCCACCACAATATCCACCACAATGTCCACCACAATGTCCACCACAATGTCCACCACAATGTCCACCACAATGTCCACCACAATGTTGTCCACAATGTTGTCCACCACAATGTCCACCACAATGTCCACCACAATATCCAGCACAATGTCCACCACAATGTCCACCACAATGTCCACCACAATGTCCACCTCAATGTCCACCACAATGCCCACCACAATATCCACCACAATGTCCACCACAATATCCAGCACAATGTCCACCACAATGTCCACCACAATGTCCACCACAATATCCAGCACAATGTCCACCACAATGTCCACCACAATGCCCACCACAATATCCACCACAATGTCCACCACAATATCCAGCACAATGTCCACCACAATGTCCACCACAATGTCCACCACAATGTCCACCTCAATGTCCACCACAATATCCACCACAATGTCCACCACAATATCCACCACAATGTCCACCACAATATCCAGCACAATGTCCACCACAATGTCCACCACAATGTCCACCACAATATCCAGCACAATGTCCACCACAATGTCCACCACAATGTCCACCACAATGTCCACCTCAATGTCCACCACAATATCCACCACAATGTCCACCACAATATCCAGCACAATGTCCACCACAATGTCCACCACAATGTCCACCTCAATGTCCACCACAATGCCCACCACAATATCCACCACAATGTCCACCACAATATCCAGCACAATGTCCACCACAATGTCCACCACAATGTCCACCACAATGTCCACCTCAATGTCCACCACAATGTCCACCACAATGTCCACCACAATGTCCACCACAATATCCACCACAATGTCCACCACAATATCCACCACTCAACATGCAACTTGCAACCTGCCATACATCAAATAACAGCAAGTAAAAAGCCGCTAGCCAATTGCTCGGTTTAATACATGGCTTTAAAACTGAAAAGATTTTAATTTGATTTTAACGTATTGCAATTAGGAACTAGTATCAAGTTCGTAAATACAACATCGGACTTTGTGTGTACTCGACACACCATCGAGAATTACAAGTTGACTGTAATACATTCTTTACTTCATTTGTGAGATCTGGCAAAGTTATTTACATTTCTTATCTTGTTGTTAAGACCTTTGCACTGAAACACCTGAGGATGACCAGCTTCTAATCGAAACGTGTAGTGTTCAGAAGAATAAGGGTCGTGTCTGACGGCAACACGCTGTTTGCGTGACTTTATGTTATGTTCGTCGCTTGGGTCGTTCTTGAAACAAACTGCCAAAGTTTGTAGTGCAATAACTGTGCGCTAGATAGCACACGTATTCAGTCTGTTTTTACCTGTTAGTGCTTGTAGTTGTACTTGTATTTTAGATAATCTACATACGTTTTGATGCGCTATATCCACCTTTTGTCTGGTTCTTTTTATGTACACAATAACAGGACACTGTAGCCTTTTAACCCTTTATAAAGGGCAATGTTTTTGTACCATCCGCGTTAACATTTTCAAAACTGCGTTTTTCCCAAACAGATGATGTTTTGATTATAATTATCACAATAAACAGCTGCTATTTCCCTGAAGAGCATGAACTGGTTGGTATTGAAAATGGAGACGCAGTGTGTTTAACTGGAGGGACGATCTGATATGCAGGGTTTATCTAAAATGCTTTGACAGGCTTTAAAAGTGCGTTCTTCACATCGCAACAAAAGAGGTCGTATAAACGTGTCTGGAAATGAGTGGTTTTTTAGTTTAATTTAAAGAATATTTATTGAACTACGTAATATTTTACATACAGATGACATAATACATTTGCATTAAACGTTCCAAGTTTAATAGCTGTTCAGTTGTTGTTTTTTAAGTCACAGTTCACCACAAATGCTCAAAATGTCCTCTACGTGAGTCAGTGAAGGCAGTAAGTAACACGTCTCGTTATGGCCTGTCGTACAGCTGCAAAGGTCTGGGCAGTTGCGATTGTTTTGACAGGCATGAAAATGCGTTGATGTAGTCTGTCTTCGTTTTAAATTGCAGCTGAATACAGAAGGGTTTTAGGTGTCCCTGCAGATAGAAATCTAAAGGATTGAGGTCAACGCGTTGTTGGGCTGTACCTCGGAAACTGTGTGCGGTTGTATATTGGTATGAACTTTCCTTGTTTCGGTGCGGGGAACGCCTGAAGTTTGTCCAAGCATTTCAGATACACCCTGTATAAATACAGTACGGATGGATTTTATAGTTTAAAGGTTAACCGTTACGTGTAAGTTAGTACAGTGCAAGAGATAAACACTGACTTGTCCGTATAATTAAATTAGGTTCTAAAAATTAAAAGATGACATCACATCTTTTGTTATTTACCGCCATGGCGTCTAAATGTCAGAGAGATCGGTTTGACCCTAAAACCGCAGTAGCAGTAAAGAGCAGCGGACAGATGTGAGTGTACTTGGTTTTGTGTCAGTCGCTGGAGAGGACAGGTGTAAGTGGGGGAGGCAGAGAGAGGACAGGTGTAAGTGGGGAGGCAGAGAGAGGACAGGTGTAAGTGGGGAGGCAGAGAGAGGACAGGTGAAAGTGGGGAGGCAGAGAGAGGACAGGTGTAAGTGGGGAGGCAGAGAGAGGACAGGTGTGAGTGGGGAGGCAGAGAGAGGACAGGTGTAAGTGGGGAGGCAGAGAGAGGACAGGTGTAAGTGGGGAGGCAGAGAGAGGACAGGTGTAAGTGGGGAGGCAGAGAGAGGACAGGTGTAAGTGGGGAGGCAGAGAGAGGACAGGTGTAAGTGGGGAGGCAGAGAGAGGACAGGTGTAAGTGGGGAGGCAGAGAGAGGACAGGTGTAAGTGGGGAGGCAGAGAGAGGACAGGTGTAAGTGGGGAGGCAGAGAGAGGACAGGTGTAAGTGGGGAGGCAGAGAGAGGACAGGTGTAAGTGGGGGAGGCAGAGAGAGGACAGGTGTAAGTGGGGGAGGCAGAGAGAGGACAGGTGTAAGTGGGGAGGCAGAGAGAGGACAGGTGTAAGTGGGGAGGCAGAGAGAGGACAGGTGTAAGTGGGGAGGCAGAGAGAGGACAGGTGTAAGTGGGGAGTCAGAGAGAGGACAGGTGTAAGTGGGGAGGCAGAGAGAGGACAGGTGTAAGTGGGGAGGCAGAGAGAGGACAGGTGTAAGTGGGGAGGCAGAGAGAGGACAGGTGTGAGTGGGGAGGCAGAGAGAGGACAGGTGTAAGTGGGGAGGCAGAGAGAGGACAGGTGTAAGTGGGGAGGCAGAGAGAGGACAGGTGTAAGTGGGGAGGCAGAGAGAGGACAGGTGTGAGTGGGGAGGCAGAGAGAGGACAGGTGTGAGTGGGGAGGCAGAGAGAGGACAGGTGTAAGTGGGGAGGCAGAGAGAGGACAGGTGTAAGTGGGGAGGCAGAGAGAGGACAGGTGTAAGTGGGGAGGCAGAGAGAGGACAGGTGTAAGTGGGGAGGCAGAGAGAGGACAGGTGTAAGTGGGGAGGCAGAGAGAGGACAGGTGTAAGTGGGGAGGCAGAGAGAGGACAGGTGTAAGTGGGGAGGCAGAGAGAGGACAGGTGTAAGTGGGGAGGCAGAGAGAGGACAGGTGTAAGTGGGGAGGGAGAACGATTTTATGCGAGATGCCTTTGTTACCGTTGAAAATTATTGAAGCTGGGTGAGGTTTTGTTTTGGCACTTGCGTACAGAAGGGATTAGAACACTTGCGTTTTGAAGCAATAACAGGGATGTTTTGCTGTGACATTTGTAGAACCCTCTTATAAATTTTTACAACGGGAGGGATGAATATATAAACACTTTAATTTTGTTGTGTGGGGCAAACGTTGTTCCGACCGATCCAAACTTACAGTCAGCGATCGTATTGTATCACAGTAGAGGCGTGCTGTATTGTCAGGCTGTAATGTGGGTCACGTGGGATTTTGATGTTAGTCGAGGAGGAGGCGAGTGCTCTTGGTGCCGGCTACGACGGAGGTATACCGCGTGCTGTGTGGTAACAGATTGCAGTCAGCCAAGTTACGTGAGTGTAGATAAATTAAATAAATTTATATTAAACTTATTCTTACTGTAAGACTGGCTAGACGTAATGTCCGACTTAGGGAGCCTACATGACAAATATTCCCTGAGGTGGAGCGTGCGAAACGTGAGCTAGTTCGTTATGTTTTGAGCGTAAAAGAAACGCCGGGCAAATCGAGGACAAAGACGGTAAAGCTTGTTAAAATCGTCCCCACTCCTCGTTACTTGCCTGTTTCAGCAGTGGCAGCCTTGCGACTTTTGTGTTTGAAAGGTCCCGGTTGCGTATATCGGTTTGTACACCGGCTGTTTCGATGAAGTTTGTGCGTGGTTTTATTGAGTCCTTCCAGGACAATTCCGGGATAGTAGGCTTACGTCACACCAGGCCACGACCGCTTCCTTCCACATCCCTTCCAGTTTATTTTACACCAATCAGTGCATCTTTCTATCCTGTATCATCTTAGCTGTTTTTAAGTATCTTCAGAGAAACCGCAAATAAGTACTAACAAACAAAATACGAAACTTGAGAACTTGTAGGCAGGCGGTGTGAACGAGGCTAGGTGGCAGTGTGAACGCCTGTTGCTGCAGTGACATATAGGCAGCCGGTTGGTTTCCTGTTCCCAATTTCCTTGAACTCGCGGTCGCGTTGTAGTGTGATGAATTGCACGGGTAGCAATCGAGCCGATGCCGGGATGCTGTGTATCTGGTTTCGAAATAAATATGCGATTGCGGTCGGTGTGTCGGTGTGTGCTGCTCAAACCGGTAGTCCGGATTGTGTGTGGATTTCCCTGCGTTGCGGCTTTAGTTCTGCAGATGCATTGCGAAGTTCGGTTATGCATGTCAATAGACGGGACCGTCGCGGTGCGTTGCTGCAGTCCATTGAGATGCGTAACGGGCGTGCTGTGGGAGTCTGGCGTTACCTTACTCAGCATAATGACGGGGCCACACGCTTATACAGCCGGAGAATCTCGATTCGAGTCCCGGTGGGCGCAGAGTTTTTTTTACAACGTCCAGATCAGGCCCAGGCATACCCTGCCGCTTATTGAGTGTGTACCGGGCGCTGTTTCTGTGGGTAAAGTGGCCGGAGTGTGGAGTTGACAGCTCAACTTCATCTAGTGCCGAGGTGAAGAACGCGTGGTTTTACCCTCAGTTCCCCATTAGTGTTCATGGCGTGGTGGGCCTACTTACCAGATGCAGGTGCTTCATCAACTTCACGCTCCGTCCGCCTCCTCCACCATCGATGGATCAGCTGGTATCTGTCGCACGTCTTGCTTGATGATTGGAATTTCTGAGTCGTGTCTGAGAGGTCCTTGGTTGAATTATCGTTCCTGATCCGGTGTGACGAAGGTTCGATACGTAAGGTCCCGTAGCTCATGAAATGAAACGAGAGGTAATTGCAGCTCTAAGTGTAGCTCATGTATTCCCCTGAAGTATCATCATTTTTCAGCACAATCTCCCGAGCGCGTTAATGCATTTGCCTCATTTCGGCACGAGTTTAAAAAATTCCGTCACACTATAAATTGGGCTTTTGTATTCGCAACCATCCACGAATAGCCATTTTCACTTCCTTATCTTTGTGGTATCGGCCACCTTCCACGCAGTAGGTGGATGTTCCAGAAGTTTGCAGTGAAACTGACGAAACAACTGTATGCAACGTGCGCTGTGTTGGGTTGCATTGTCATCCTGAAGGATCACGCCTTGCAACAAAGGACGTTCGGGCCGCTTGAGCAACACTTGGGAGGTCGCAGATTGCACAGTAATGGGGAAATGGAAATGGCGATTCGTGAATGGTTTTGAATACAAGGCTCGATTTCTGTTGCGATGGAACTCGTGCCAATATGGGACAACTACATTGATGTGCTCGGACATTATGTTGAAGAATAATGATACTTCAGTGGAATATGTGTGCTATGTTTAACGTTCAAATGAATTTCATTTAATTTTTATGCCTTAGGGAACCCTAGTTACTGTAACTGCCGCGTACTGCGAAGTTGTTTGTTTTCCTTCATTGACATTCATCGTCATACTAAGCCCTAGTAGAACTTGTAATCCGTTCCGTTAATAAATTGTCATTATATAAAGCAGTCTGATATTAATACACACATGAATATTGCTATCTGAAGGCCATGTCGACCGTTCACCGTAGTTTTTGAAGTATGTCGTTAAATATTAACTACCGAAACGTCTTTGAGGCATTTCTGTAGTACTGAGATAATGGCACTTACATCCGAAAACGTGGACAGGAAGGTATTGGCTGGCGGGCCGTATCCATGTGGGCGGCAGACCTTTGTCGATGCAAAGTGGTAAATGTTCAGTTTAGGTGTGTATGTCCCCTGTAAAGGTACAGTTCACCCTAGAACAGGCCATGAAGGCCCAGAGGGGGAGTAGAGGTAGCTCTACTGTTTCTTTAACCTCGGCGCTAGATGGGGGTGGGTGGTCAGCGCCACGCCTCGGCCGCTTTACCTCCGGGAATAACCCGGTACCCATTGTAAAGGAGGTTGGGTAGGCCCCAGGGCCGGTCTGGACGGGTGCTGAAAATCTTGGCCCCGCCGGGATTCGATCCCCGGACCGTCTAGCTCGTAGCGAGTCGCTATAACCGACTGAGCTATCCCGGCCCACGTCCTGCTTTTACATAGAGGTAATTTAGAGTAGTATATATCAAACGAGTTTAAAACGTGCTTCGAGACAAACTGCAGGCCAAAAGTGTAGTTATAGATAATGAACTTAAATTTATATTGTAAGTGTACAAAGAAGACACATCGAGTGTGTGTTGTGATGTTGGCATGATCAGGGCATCGGGTCGGCTTTTGCACATCTCTGTTTTCAAGTGCCTTTTGTCAATAAACCTGCACTTCTAACGGTATAACATCTGATTTCTGCGGCAAGAGAGAATTTGTTCTTATTCATAACATTTTTGTTCCATTTTGTTTTCGTCTGTTGTATTTAACCTTCTCAGGTTTAAGTAATCGGAAATACGTAATTTTCTAAAGAATGAAGATTTCCTGAACAGTGAACGTATGTGTAAACAGACGACATAAAATGTGAATTTGATTTTCTGTCTTGTTTTCCGGATTTTTATTAATTTGACAAACTGGCCCTAATAATTGCTAACGTAAGCGAACATGCACGTTCATGTATTGCTGATGTAGTGGGTTCCCAGGCCGGAGGCTCTAAACAGCAGAAGGCTCCATTGCTAATAGCATCGCCGAAGGTTACTGCCATAAGGCGAAGGCTAATGGCTTCTGTCTGACTCGTTGGCATGGATAGGGAAGTAGCCTGGTCCTGCGTCTATCAGTGAAACTGCCACTTGCCTGTGTAGTAATATGTTACACTATACATAGTTATTATCTGCAGTGTTCAGATTACGTTTACTATCGTAACCTGTCAGACTTTGCTGACCACCTCTGAAAATGGTCTGAGTCCAAAACAAGACAGGCAATGTACCTATAACGTAACATTGAGGGGCGTTCGCGTAACCATTGTTGCCGTGAAAAAGCAATAAGTGTTACATATGCTGTGTGTGTGTCTGTAGCCTTAGATATCCTGCATGCAAAGCGCATGCGTCGTTTTATATTTTGACACGTGTGGCCTGTCTGGCTGTACCATATTTTTCCACAGTATCTCATAAATGGCACGATTTTCGGAAAAAAGTTTTGAACATAAAATGTGTGTTTTGATTTTCTCTACGACTTTTGTCTGAAAGATTTCTCACTCTAAGAGGAAATGAGCGAGATATTATCATAAATGTACGTAGGTCTTCATGTAAAGTAACGTTATTCTTGTCATTTTAATGAAACTTGAATTTTCTCGACAGATTTTCAAAAAATACGTATCAAATTTCATGAAAATGCGTCCAGTGGGAGCCGAATTGTTCCATGCGGACGGACGGACAGACAGACTGACAGACAGACACGACGCAGCTAATAGTCGCTTTTCACAATTTGACGATCGCGCCTGACAGTAGTCTGTCTGTCACGAAAGACAGCAGGCTACAGCAATATTGAAGTTCAGATCGTAGCTGCCAGCAGAGCGGTGATAGCGATTACCGAGTTTCGTAATGTTAGTAAAACGGGTGACAGAGTGTCCTATAGCAGGTCTTCTTAACGTAAGGATGAGAATCTGCAGATGTGCGAACTGCGGACTGTGTCAGCTGTTACGTAGCAAACTGGCTGTAAGTGTGTGGCCTAGTGTAGACCGGCACACCAGTGCTCGCTGTCAGCTGTTACGTAGCAAACTGGCTGTATGTGTGTGCCTAGTGTAGACCGGCACACCAGGATGTGAGCCATGTGCTCGCTGTCAGCTGTTACGTAGCAAACTGGCTGTGTGTGGCCTAGTGTAGACCGGCACACCAGGATGTGAGCCATGTGCTCGCTGTCAGCTGTTACGTAGCAAACTGGCTGTGTGTGGCCTAGTGTAGACCGGCACACCAGGATGTGAGCCATGTGCTCGCTGTCAGCTGTTACGTAGCAAACTGGCTGTAAGTGTGTGGCCTAGTGTAGACCGGCACACCAGGATGTGAGCCATGTGCTCGCTGTCAGCTGTTACGTAGCAAACTGGCTGTAAGTGTGTGGCCTAGTGTAGACCGGCACACCAGTGCTCGCTGTCAGCTGTTACGTAGCAAACTGGCTGTGTGTGGCCTAGTGTAGACCGGCACACCAGGATGTGAGCCATGTGCTCGCTGTCAGCTGTTACGTAGCAAAGTGGCTGTAAGTGTGTGGCCTAGTGTAGACCGGCACACCAGTGCTCGCTGTCAGCTGTTACGTAGCAAACTGGCTGTGTGTGGCCTAGTGTAGACCGGCACACCAGTGCTCGCTGTCAGCTGTTACGTAGCAAACTGGCTGTGTGTGGCCTAGTGTAGACCGGCACACCAGGATGTGAGCCATGTGCTCGCTGTCAGCTGTTACGTAGCAAAGTGGCTGTAAGTGTGTGGCCTAGTGTAGACCGGCACACCAGTGCTCGCTGTCAGCTGTTACGTAGCAAACTGGCTGTGTGTGGCCTAGTGTAGACCGGCACACCAGTGCTCGCTGTCAGCTGTTACGTAGCAAACTGGCTGTAAGTGTGTGGCCTAGTGTAGACCGGCACACCAGTGCTCGCTGTCAGCTGTTACGTAGCAAACTGGCTGTGTGTGGCCTAGTGTAGACCGGCACACCAGGATGTGAGCCATGTGCTCGCTGTCAGCTGTTACGTAGCAAACTGGCTGTGTGTGGCCTAGTGTAGACCGGCACACCAGGATGTGAGCCATGTGCTCGCTGTCAGCTGTTACGTAGCAAACTGGCTGTAAGTGTGTGGCCTAGTGTAGACCGGCACACCAGTGCTCGCTGTCAGCTGTTACGTAGCAAACTGGCTGTGTGTGGCCTAGTGTAGACCGGCACACCAGTGCTCGCTGTCAGCTGTTACGTAGCAAACTGGCTGTGTGTGGCCTAGTGTAGACCGGCACACCAGGATGTGAGCCATGTGCTCGCTGTCAGCTGTTACGTAGCAAACTGGCTGTGTGTGGCCTAGTGTAGACCGGCACACTAGTGCTCGCTGTCAGCTGTTACGTAGCAAACTGGCTGTAAGTGTGTGGCCTAGTGTAGACCGGCACACTAGTGCTCGCTGTCAGCTGTTACGTAGCAAACTGGCTGTGTGTGGCCTAGTGTAGACCGGCACACTAGTGCTCGCTGTCAGCTGTTACGTAGCAAACTGGCTGTGTGTGGCCTAGTGTAGACCGGCACACCAGGATGTGAGCCATGTGCTCGCTGTCAGCTGTTACGTAGCAAACTGGCTGTAAGTGTGTGGCCTAGTGTAGACCGGCACACCAGTGCTCGCTGTCAGCTGTTACGTAGCAAACTGGCTGTAAGTGTGTGGCCTAGTGTAGACCGGCACACCAGTGCTCGCTGTCAGCTGTTACGTAGCAAACTGGCTGTAAGTGTGTGGCCTAGTGTAGACCGGCACACCAGTGCTCGCTGTCAGCTGTTACGTAGCAAACTGGCTGTAAGTGTGTGGCCTAGTGTAGACCGGCACACCAGTGCTCGCTGTCAGCTGTTACGTAGCAAACTGGCTGTAAGTGTGTGGCCTAGTGTAGACCGGCACACCAGTGCTCGCTGTCAGCTGTTACGTAGCAAACTGGCTGTAAGTGTGTGGCCTAGTGTAGACCGGCACACCAGTGCTCGCTGTCAGCTGTTACGTAGCAAACTGGCTGTATGTGTGTGCCTAGTGTAGACCGGCACACCAGTGCTCGCTGTCAGCTGTTACGTAGCAAACTGGCTGTATGTGTGTGCCTAGTGTAGACCGGCACACCAGTGCTCGCTGTCAGCTGTTACGTAGCAAACTGGCTGTAAATGTGTGGCCTAGTGTAGACCGGCACACCATGCGTGCTCGCTGTCAGCTGTTACTGTAGCACAAACTGGCTGTTATGTGTGTGCCTAGTGTAGACCGGCACACCAGTGCTCGCTGTCAGCTGTTACGTAGCAAACTGGCTGTAGTGTGTGGCCTAGTGTAGACCGGCACACCAGTGCTCGCTGTCAGCTGTTACGTAGCAAACTGGCTGTATGTGTGTGCCTAGTGTAGACCGGCACACCAGTGCTCGCTGTCAGCTGTTACGTAGCAAACTGGCTGTAATGTGTGGCCTAGTGTAGACCGGCACACCAGTGCTCGCTGTCAGCTGTTACGTAGCAAACTGGCTGTATGTGTGTGCCTAGTGTAGACCGGCACACCAGTGCTCGCTGTCAGCTGTTACGTAGCAAACTGGCTGTAAGTGTGTGGCCTAGTGTAGACCGGCACACCAGTGCTCGCTGTCAGCTGTTACGTAGCAAACTGGCTGTAAGTGTGTGGCCTAGTGTAGACCGGCACACCAGTGCTCGCTGTCAGCTGTTACGTAGCAAACTGGCTGTAAGTGTGTGCCTTGTAGACCGGCACACCAGTGTCGCTGTCAGCTGTTACGTAACAAGTGGCGTATGTGTGTGGCCTAGTGTAGTCCGCACACAATGCTCGCTGTCAGCTGTTACGTAGCAAACTGGCTGTAAGTGTGTGGCCTAGTGTAGACCGGCACGCAGTGCTCGCTGTCAGCTGTTACGTAGCAAACTGGCTGTAAGTGTGTGGCCTAGTGTAGACCGGCACACCAGTGCTCGCTGTCAGCTGTTACGTAGCAAACTGGCTGTAATGTGTGGCCTAGTGTAGACCGCACACCAGCCGCTGTCAGCTGTTACGTAGCAAACTGGCTGTAGTGTTGGCCTATGTAACCGGCACACCATGTCCTTCACTGTTACTGCAAACTGGCTGTATGTGTGTGCCTAGTGTAGACCGCACACCATGCTGCTTCAGCTGTTACGTATGCAAATGGCTGTATGTGTGTGCCTATGTAACCGGCACACACTGCTCGCTGTCACTGTTACGTAGCAAACTGGCTGTAATGTGTTGGCCTAGTGTAGACCGGCACACCAGCGCTCGCTGTCAGTGTTACGTAGCAAACTGGCTGTATGTGGGCCTATGTAGACCGCACACCATCTCGCGTCAGCTGTTTCGTAGCAAACTGGCTGAAAGTGTGTGGCCTAGTGTAGACCGGCACACCAGTGCTCGCTGTCAGCTGTTCGTAGCAAACTGGCTGTATGTGTGTGCCTAGTGTAGACCGGCACACCAGTGCTCGCTGTCAGCTGTTACGTAGCAAACTGGCTGTAAGTGTGTGGCCTAGTGTAGACCGGCACACCAGTGCTCGCTGTCAGCTGTTACGTAGCAAACTGGCTGTATGTGTGTGGCCTAGTGTAGACCGGCACACCAGTGCTCGCTGTCAGCTGTTACGTAGCAAACTGGCTGTAAGTGTGTGGCCTAGTGTAGACCGGCACACCAGTGCTCGCTGTCAGCTGTTACGTAGCAAACTGGCTGTAAGTGTGTGGCCTAGTGTAGACCGGCACACAAGTGCTCGCTGTCAGCTGTTACGTAGCAAACTGGCTGTAAGTGTGTGGCCTAGTGTAGACCGGCACACCAGTGCTCGCTGTCAGCTGTTACGTAGCAAACTGGCTGTAAGTGTGTGGCCTAGTGTAGACCGGCACACAAGTGCTCGCTGTCAGCTGTTACGTAGCAAACTGGCTGTAAGTGTGTGGCCTAGTGTAGACCGGCACACCAGTGCTCGCTGTCAGCTGTCTGTTGCGATGTCCTGACGCCAGTTGTAGCCTAGTTACAGCTGTGATTTGGCAGGGTTTCAGAGGCCGTTGTTTTAAGATGTGATGGGCCTTAAACAATTCTGAAAGGCCTATTCTTAGGCTATTGAACGATGCTGTTTCAATGCTGTATGTTTATATGTAAAATTCTCATGCGGTGGCCAATCTCAAAGCATTCCGGCAGCGGTCTGAGAATACTGAGGGAAGTCGGTGGACCGGTCGAGAGTCAAACCCCCCCCCCCCCCACTTTAGCGTTACAGTAACGTACTAACGCGCTTCGTATGTTTTGAGCGACTGCGGGTTGTCCTGTCACCAGCAACTGCGGGTTGTCCTGTCACTAGCAACCGCTCGTGCGTTGGTTTAACCAGTGCTCCAATTTTAGTTGCAATCAAAATACACTGTATATATTTTCCTTTTCGTTTCAGTGCCATTAGTTGATTAGTTTGTGTAACGTGTTACCATGCATAATTATCTTCATAGTGCTAAAGTACGTCTGTGCTGTTTACCGTATAAACTTGTTACCAGTTTACGAGCACTGTTTTGTTGTGTTTCGCTTCGTTTATGCTGACAGAATGTCATTTCACTGTAGCTCAGTGTTGTGTCCTATAATATGGAAATCTTTATTGAATTGTGACTGTCCGATTGCTACACCTTCCTTGAACACCGTTTTGCTTATTCAGCTGATAATGAAATTTCCGGTTGTTAGAGAACGCGACGTTTCGTAGCCATCATCCCAAAATTCCTCCAGTTTTGTTTCTCCTGGTGGGGCCAGCTCAATCCACATTCCAGATGTCTCTGCGATCCACACTAATATCATCATGACAGCGGCTGTTACATCTCCGAAAATTAATTTCCCAATCTGTTTTCTAACGTCACTTTTTACGCAGTTCTTATATTTCGCTTAGGTCAGTATGGTGTCTAGACTTCGGGCTGGACAACTGGGATTCGATTCCCGACGGGAATAGATATTATGTTCATCACCGCATCGACATCGGGTGTGGGGTCCATCCAGCGTCTTGTCCATTTCTTTCTGCTTGAAAGATAAAGTTGCGCAGACATAAAACAACGAATTTACAAATGTAGTTGTAGTGATGTGGTGTGTTGCAGTGTGTCAGTGAATTTGTTGTACATGTAATTGTAGTGATGTGGTGTGTTGCAGTGTGTCAGTGAATTTGTTGTACTTGTAATTGTAGTGATGTGGTGTGTTGCAGTGTGTCAGTGAATTTGTTGTACTTGTAATTGTAGTGATGTGGTGTGTTGCAGTGTGTCAGTGAATTTGTTGTACATGTAATTGTAGTGATGTGGTGTGTTGCAGTGTGTCAGTGAATTTGTTGTACTTGTAATTGTAGTGATGTGGTGTGTTGCAGTGTGTCAGTGAATTTGTTGTGCTTGTAATTGTAGTGATGTGGTGTGTTGCAGTGTGTCAGTGAATTTGTTGTGCTTGTAATTGTAGTGATGTGGTGTGTTGCAGTGTGTCAGTGAATTTGTTGTGCTTGTAATTGTAGTGATGTGGTGTGTTGCAGTGTGTCAGTGAATTTGTTGTGCTTGTAATTGTAGTGATGTGGTGTGTTGCAGTGTGTCAGTGAATTTGTTGTGCTTGTAATTGTAGTGATGTGGTGTGTTGCAGTGTGTCAGTGAATTTGTTGTGCTTGTAATTGTAGTGATGTGGTGTGTTGCAGTGTGTCAGTGAATTTGTTGTGCTTGTAATTGTAGTGATGTGGTGTGTTGCAGTGTGTCAGTGAATTTGTTGTGCTTGTAATTGTAGTGATGTGGTGTGTTGCAGTGTGTCAGTGAATTTGTTGTGCTTGTAATTGTAGTGATGTGGTGTGTTGCAGTGTGTCAGTGAATTTGTTGTGCTTGTAATTGTAGTGAGTGGTTGTTGCAGTGTGTCAGTGAATTTGTTGTGCTTGTAATTGTAGTGATGTGGTGTGTTGCAGTGTGTCAGTGAATTTGTTGTGCTTGTAATTGTAGTGATGTGGTGTGTTGCAGTGTGTCAGTGAATTTGTTGTACATGTAATTGTAGTGATGTGGTGTGTTGCAGTGTGTCAGTGAATTTGTTGTACTTGTAATTGTAGTGAGTGGTGTGGTCAGTGTCATGAATTGTTGTTGTAAAGTTGATGTGTGTGCAGTGTGTCAGTGAATTTGTTGTGCTTTGTAAATTGTAGTGATGTGGTGTGTTGCAGTGTGTCAGTGAATTTGTTGTGCTTGTAATTGTAGTGATGTGGTGTGTTGCAGTGTGTCAGTGAATTTGTTGTCTTGTAATTGTAGTGATGTGGTGTGTTGCAGTGTGTCAGTGAATTTGTTGTGCTATGTAATTGTAGTGATGTGGTGTGTTGCAGTGTGTCAGTGAATTTGTTGTACATGAATTGTAGTGATGTGGTGTGTTGCAGTGTGTCAGTGAATTTGTTGTCTTGTAATTGTAGTGATGTGGTGTGTTGCAGTGTGTCAGTGAATTTGTTGTCTTGTAATTGTAGTGATGTGGTGTGTTGCAGTGTGTCAGGAATTTGTTGTATGTAATTGTAGTGATGTGTTGGCAGTGTGTCAGTGAATTTGTTGTCTGTAATTGTAGTGATGCTGGTAGATGTGACTGATGGGTGGTGTTGCAGTGTGTCAGTGAATTTGTTGTACTTGTATCACGTGCATCTTTGATGGCTGCTGCACGTTCGTATCGATAATTTGATGTAAGGTCTGCATCTGTCCGCTACTGGCGTAATGTTTGTAGGTGGGCGTGGCCTTGTCTAGCGCGAATCAAAATAAAATGACAAGAAGTAAAATAAAAATTAAGTGAATAAGATAAAAAGTTAAAGATTTAGTTCCTACAGAATCGAAAACACATTGTGCCTTATTTACTGTGTTCCGGGATGTGACGCCGTGCAGGTTGTGTATAGATAGGCTGTCAAAGCGTCGTCGGGGTAAAAGATACCTGGAAGTTTGAGGCTACAGGTTACTGCGAAAGGGTGGAGCCTGTCTACCAAACGTCACGGCACCACTGCAATCACGTCACTAGTGGCGATGAGTGTCCATGGTGGGGACCAACCGCTTAATGCTGTCTAGGGAAATAGTCGCTATTTATTGTCAGAATGTTATGAGACAAAATAAATGTACACTGTGTGGCGAAATGCTGTGTCTTAATACAGCAGTAGATGGTACGTACATTTAGTTAGCACTGTGCATTAAAGCGGTAATCGACTGTACTGATTAATTAATTGATCGAACAGTAGGTGAGGCATACAAATCAGAATGAAAATGTTGTAATTTTTTGGAATTACACGATTTTGACGTTTTGGTACTCTGACGGTAGTGTGTGTCTGATTTTTTTTGGATTAAATGATTTTGGTAATCGCACACGTATTGTGTTGTCTTGTGCAGTGATGGTCGGAGTTTGCACAGTGCAGTTGTGTGCTTGTAATTGTGAGAGGGACACAGCAAGTACCTATGTGTGTGTTGGTTGTACAACGAAATTGATTGTAATTGTGAGAGGGACACAGCAAGTACCTATGTGTGTGTTGGTTGTACAACCAAATTGATTTCGGCAGCTCGGAAGACTTGCGCCATACTGAGACTAAACATGAACCTTTCGTCTTAGCAGCGTGTTTATACGACAGAGCTTGTCTTGGAAATCTGTACGTGGTTCTTACAACTGTGTGCAAATATCTTTAGTTTTGATTATGACCTGTCTGTCGCTGTCACTCCATGCTTTGGTCCCAAGTCACCAAGTGTTTCGCGGGAGGATAAATATTGACAAGTATCACGCACGGAGCAGCAGGTTCTGACTTACAGTACTCAGTTGCGCGCTTACGTATGCAAGTTGTTAAACTAGTGTTACTGTTATGCGGCGCTATCGCATTGTGTTAGCTGCTTGTATTGAATTACCGAAATCTAGTTTCTTGCTGTAAGGAACACAGAACGATCCAGCAGTGTTTCACGAAAAGAAGACAGAGGAAATGTATGACTCTGCCTTCCTTATACGATTTATTTTGCCTCTTCTCTTCCCTTTACGGAGACGGAAGAGTCTTGTGTCCGAGTTCATTTCGGTTGGCTGTTTCCGCTCCCATAAAGACCGGAGCCATGCTAGTGTTGACCCTCTCAGACCTCGTGTGTATGAAATATTCATGAAAAGTCTGTCGCATATGGACTGTGAGACGGACTTCTTCAAGAAAGCGAGAGATGGGATTTTGTTTCGCCGAGTAAGACTGCTGACTTGGCTAGGGACGGGAATGAGGAAGAACGCACGCTGATGGTGTTCGAACAGCTGCCTGGGATTGTGAAGGAACGACATAAGGCCAGGTGTGTGTGTGTGTGTGTGTGTATGTATGTATGTATGTATGTATGTATGTATGTACGAGTATGTATGTATGTATATGTATGTATGTACGAGTATGTATGTATGTATGTATGTATGTTGTATGTTGTATGTATGTACACAGTGACGTAGTTAGTTTTCTTGGCGCCCGGCGCGAGTAATTACAATGGCCGGTCCTAAAAGCAGTTATGAATTAAAAAATCACAACCATTTATGGAATTTCAATTTATGTGGCTCTGTAATTTAAAATTTGTTGTGCCCAGAAATTCTTTTTTTATTTAAAATATTCATTTTGTCTCCCGGGGCGGCCGCACCACTGGCCCCTCCCTCCCTCCCCCCCAGCTGCGCCGCCGTGTGTACCCCCCCCCCCCCCCCACACACGAGCTTTATGACAATGGCACATCTCAAATAATGTCTGTCGTGAAGTTACCGGAGCTGTCAGCTAAATATGTGAACATCATTGCAGCCATTTGTGTAGGTAGCGGAGAGTCCACTGGTAGCCGGAGTTAAGCGAGGAGAATACTTGACAGTGCAGTTAGTCTGAGATAGACCTGCTGTGGCATGATGGAGACCACAGGAAGTTCGTTATACACTAACAATGAAATTGACTAACGTATCACTGCAGGGGAATTACCTTAATGTTGTGGTAGATGGGTACATTGACCTACGTATCACTTGCGGTAGGTGGGTACATTGACCTACTTATCACTTGCGGTAGGTGGGTACATTGACCTACTTATCACTGCAGGGAAAGTACCTTTATGTTGCGGTAGGTGGGTACATTGACCTACTTATCACTACAGGGAAATTACCTTTATGTTGCGGTAGGTGGGTGCAGACGTTTCGGAGTAACATAGTGACTCCATATTCAATGAACTTCGAGGTTCCAACGGTGTTAACTACGTTACGCCGTGTTTCGGGGAAACTTGTCTGCTCCTTCAGGATAGACGATACACTCTTATTTCCGGAAGATGGAAGCAACAGGTTCCTTCGACATGTGATAGCTGTCTACCAAACTGCATGGCGTCACATTCTAGAAGAGGGCACGACTGATTTAACAAGAGATTACATTTTGATAATGCTTGCTACCATGCACGTCGTCATTCATCTGTCGTGTCAGGTCTAAGAACTTGGAGCTGAGAATACACAAAACTGTGATTGTGATGGCTTGTGGACTGGAAGTCCGAATTCTGGCTTTGGAGAAGAGCAAGGATTGTCTTTTGTCACGACAGCCACACCATCTCTTGAGCCAAGTCGTTTATTATTCTGGATAGAGATTAGCTCAGTCTGATGAACCCAGCACAGTAGGTTGCAAATTTTTCACCTGATGACGGAAGCAGAGCCAGTTTCCGAAACGTTGTGTTTCAGCAACAGACGAGCAAGTCCAATATTCCGCTAGTCGTCAGTCCAGTAACACCGTCGTTACAAACCTTCAGCTTCAAGTTCCATTCATTAGGCTCACATCTTCTCGCTCTGCAGCCGTTACATTCGTAAGTGGCAGCAGTCCGCTATATTGACGTATTTTACAAAACACCGTTCAGTACGTTTCATGTACAGCAGTTGAATGTAACTTGATTATTACAATTTGTAAATTTTTGTGGGATTACAGGTTTTCACAGCACAAAAAAGTAAGATTCTGGTTAGACTGTAAAGATGGAGGCAGGAATGTTCTACGAAACGTCTGTACTTATCTACTAAATGACACAGAATCCCTTCCTAGGAGTCCGTGATGTTCTAAATACTGTACTTAATGTGAGAACTGCCTGCATTTGTTACCCGTCAGTGAAACTGCTTTGTGCTGGAGACTGAATGAATGAATGAATGAATATTATTATTATATTATTATTATTATTTTGACGACATATGCGTCTAAAACATCTTGGAACAGTGTTTCTTCAGCAGGTTTCCGCAGGCCCTCGTTAGTTGTGCTTGTTTGGTGCGCGAGTGTAGTGAAGTCTGCTTAGCACAATGTGAACCTTTTTCCTTTTATGTTTTCCTGATCTTAGTTTTTATGTACTGTGTACATCTGTACTGATGTACAGTCTGTACTGATGTACAGTCTGTACTGATGTACAGTCTGTACTGGTACGAAAGTGTTGTTTTTTGTAATAGTTTTTACATGAACTTGGAGAACAGTTAACAGTTCAAGTGTGTTTATTATTTGTGAATATTCAGGCTTCAAATGTTACCGCAATAATTTATTGCTTAAGGAGTCCGCAAGTTGAGATAGCTAATTTTGGGGAGGGGTTTCTTAGAATAAGTGAGACTTTATAAGGGGCTCGTGGTACCGTATTGTTGACGCACTGCCGTAGGGCGTACGTCATACCTTCAGTAGGCAACTTTATAAGGGGCTCGTGGTACCGTATTGTTGACGCACACTGCCGTAGGGCGTACGTCATACCTTCAGTAGGCAACTTTATAAGGGGCTCGTGGTACCGTATTGTTGACGCACTGCCGTAGGGCGTACGTCATACCTTCAGTAGGCAACTTTATAAGGGGCTCGTGGTACCGTATTGTTGACACACTGCCGTAGGGCGTACGTCATACCTTCAGTAGGCAACTTTATAAGGGGCTCGTGGTACCGTATTGTTGACACACTGCCGTAGGGCGTACGTCATACCTTCAGTAGGCAACTTTATAAGGGGCTCGTGGTACCGTATTGTTGACGCACTGCCGTAGGGCGTACGTCATACCTTCAGTAGGCAACTTTATAAGGGGCTCGTGGTACCGTATTGTTGACACACTGCCGTAGGGCGTACGTCATACCTTCAGTAGGCAACTTTATAAGGGGCTCGTGGTACCGTATTGTTGACACACTGCCGTAGGGCGTACGTCATACCTTCAGTAGGCAACTTTATAAGGGGCTCGTGGTACCGTATTGTTGACGCACTGCCGTAGGGCGTACGTCATACCTTCAGTAGGCAACTTTATAAGGGGCTCGTGGTACCGTATTGTTGACACACTGCCGTAGGGCGTACGTCATACCTTCAGTAGGCAACTTTATAAGGGGCTCGTGGTACCGTATTGTTGACACACTGCCGTAGGGCGTACGTCATACCTTCAGTAGGCAACTTTATAAGGGGCTCGTGGTACCGTATTGTTGACGACACTGCCGTAGGGCGTACGTCATACCTTCAGTAGGCAACTTTATAAGGGGCTCGTGGTACCGTATTGTTGACACACTGCCGTAGGGCGTACGTCATACCTTCAGTAGGCAACTTTATAAGGGGCTCGTGGTACCGTATTGTTGACGCACTGCCGTAGGGCGTACGTCATACCTTCAGTAGGCAACTTTATAAGGGGCTCGTGGTACCGTATTGTTGACGCACTGCCGTAGGGCGTACGTCATACCTTCAGTAGGCAACTTTATAAGGGGCTCGTGGTACCGTATTGTTGACAGCACTGCCGTAGGGCGTACGTCATACCTTCAGTAGGCAACTTTATAAGGGCTCGTGGTACCGTATTGTTGACACACTGCCGTAGGGCGTACGTCATACCTTCAGTAGGCAACTTTATAAGGGGCTCGTGGTACCGTATTGTTGACGCACTGCCGTAGGGCGTACGTCATACCTTCAGTAGGCAACTTTATAAGGGGCTCGTGGTACCGTATTGTTGACCACTGCCGTAGGGCGTACGTCATACCTTCAGTAGGCAACTTTATAAGGGGCTCGTGGTACCGTATTGTTGACACACTGCCGTAGGGCGTACGTCATACCTTCAGTAGGCAACTTTATAAGGGGCTCGTGGTACCGTATTGTTGACGCACTGCCGTAGGGCGTACGTCATACCTTCAGTAGGCAACTTTATAAGGGGCTCGTGGTACCGTATTGTTGACACACTGCCGTAGGGCGTACGTCATACCTTCAGTAGGCAACTTTATAAGGGGCTCGTGGTACCGTATTGTTGACACACTGCCGTAGGGCGTACGTCATACCTTCAGTAGGCAACTTTATAAGGGGCTCGTGGTACCGTATTGTTGACGACACTGCCGTAGGGCGTACGTCATACCTTCAGTAGGCAACTTTATAAGGGGCTCGTGGTACCGTATTGTTGACACACTGCCGTAGGGCGTACGTCATACCTTCAGTAGGCAACTTTATAAGGGGCTCGTGGTACCGTATTGTTGACGCACTGCCGTAGGGCGTACGTCATACCTTCAGTAGGCAACTTTATAAGGGGCTCGTGGTACCGTATTGTTGACACACTGCCGTAGGGCGTACGTCATACCTTCAGTAGGCAACTTTATAAGGGGCTCGTGGTACCGTATTGTTGACACACTGCCGTAGGGCGTACGTCGTACCTTCAGTAGGCAACTTTATAAGGGGCTCGTGGTACCGTATTGTTGACACACTGCCGTAGGGCGTACGTCGTACCTTCAGTAGGCAACTTTATAAGGGGCTCGTGGTACCGTATTGTTGACACACTGCCGTAGGGCGTACGTCATACCTTCAGTAGGCAACTTTATAAGGGGCTCGTGGTACCGTATTGTTGACACACTGCCGTAGGACGTACGTCGTACCTTCAGTAGGCAACTTTATAAGGGGCTCGTGGTACCGTATTGTTGACACACTGCCGTAGGACGTACGTCGTACCTTCAGTAGGCAACTTCGCACAAGAAGAGTTCTGTCCAACGACATCTCCCGTCTGGCGATCCTCGCGACCTTTCTTTAGTGTTCACAGCCTAATGCCATCATTCATGAAATAAAGTAACAGGTCTGTTAGTAACGTCACACTGCCTTACGTGCAAGAACGTAGAAACATCTGTTTCGTAGGCGTTAATCGTGGATTAAATTAAATCCAGAATTGCCATGGCAAAAACAGCATTCAACAAGAAGAAAAATCTTTTCACCAGCAAACTGGAATTAAATTTAAGGAAGAAACTAGTAAAGTGCTACATTTGGAGCATAGCTTTGTATGGTGCTGAAACGTGGACACTTCGGAAAGTAGATCAGAAGTATCTGGAAAGTTTTGAAATGTGGTGCTGGAGAAGAATGGAGAAGATCAGTTGGACCGATCGTGTGAGAAATGAAGAAGTATTACACAGAGTCAAGGAGGAGAGGAATATCGTACATACAATAAAAAGAAGAAAGGCTAACTGGATTGGTCACATCTGCGTAGAAACTGCCTTCTGAAACACGTGATTGAAGGAAAGTTAGAAGGAAGGATAGAAATGACGGGACGACGAGGGAGAAGACGTAAGCAGCTACTGGATGACCTTAAGGAAAAGAAAAGATACTGGAAATTGAAAGAGGAAGCACTGGATCGCACCCTATGGAGAACTCGCTTTGGAAGAGGCTACGGACCTGTCGTAAGACAGACTGCAGAATGAATGAATCGTGGATGGGTCAACTGAGTGTGTTCCTTTTTTAGGCGCTTTCGGAAAATTGCGGAAAGCGACTATTAGCTTCGACATGTTTGTCTGGCCGTCTGTTCGTCTGTCTGTCTGTCCGTCCGTCCGTCCGCCTGTCCTTATGGAACTCGGCTTCGACTGGACGAATTTTCATTAACTCTGATATTTGAGTATTTTTCGAAAGTCTGTTAATAAAACTGAAGTTTTATTAAAATATGACAACAATAATCGGTACTTTACATAAAGACTATGTGCATTTACGATAATATCTCGCTGAATTCTTCGTATAATGAGAAATGTTTCAGACAAAAGTTGTAGAGAAAATCAAAACACACATTTTATTTTCAATAATTTTTTTCCCGAAAATCGTGCCGTTTATGAGATAATGTGGAAATATATGGTAGAGCCGGAGAGGCCACAGATGACAATATAATATGGCGCATGCGCTTTGCATGCTGGATAACTAAGGCTACAGACACACACACACACACACACTCAGAATATGTAATAGACTAATAGGCATTGCTTATCCACGGCAGCAATGGTTACGTGAACGTGCCTCAATATTCCGTTATACTTAATTTCTCATGACTACGGTTCCCATCTGTTGACTTTCTGTTCGCCTCGCCGTTGTTGTGGCGATAGCGTATCTGGTGCGAGCCATGTGTTATTGCAGTTCTGCAGCAAAGTAGTTGCTACCAAGTACCAGTACCTATGCCTCTCCCACCGGCTTATTAACACCGGGAGTGATGACGCTGGCATGAAGTACCTTTCGAACGGCGTCGCAGCGATCTGTGTGCTGTATCAAACAGTCAGTCATATAGCACATGTACTTCGCTGTACAGACGTACGGAATGTGTACTTTGGAGCGTTAGCAGGAAGTTACAAATCCGTGTGTTAGGGGCGTTATGGTGGACCAAAGAACAAGCGTGGTAACTGGTTTGGTTGACGTCACTTCCTCTTAATACCCCCTCTGACTCGTCCTTCCACTTTATCTGGCGGCGGCCGGCAGGCTTGTGTATATTTTAAATGTGATAGGATGGTCATTGCATGTGTGTCATGTACCACCCCTCGCTGCTTTATTGTCAGCCCGATAAGCCCGTTAAATCAGCGGTTCGTTGTACGGTAGGCTGGTAACATTGCCCCGTGAACGTTGAATATATTACAAATATGTCTGTTCCCGCCCGTCATAATGGACCGCATCTCTTTAATTCTGCTTAATAGCAGTTGGCAGTCATTAAACATAGCAGGTTTTGTTGAAAAATCCATACCAGGACGCACTTTGATTCTCGGCCTGGCAACTGGCTGTCCTGACGGAGCATTAGCGTCGCGTGCCAATGCCGAGGTTAACTTTTGTGGATCTGCACTGTCACTCGCTCCTGGCGTGCTTATTTAAGAATACAGACAATTTTTCCTTTGCCACAGAAAATGTGCAAGAATTTCTGGTCTGTCAGTTCGCCAGGTATAGTACCAAGATCGAGTTCTTTGGGACCCTTCGGCACACCACTTCGGCTTTAATGGTGTAATACTTGGTTATGGGAAGTTGGAAGAGTGACATGAGAATCTTTATAGACGAGTGGGAGTTGGTTCTGCACGTTTGGGAATTGTACAGGAAAGTGAATTGCTTGACCATTAGCGGAGACCCAAACACCGTTACACAGTGTGTTGTGTGACCTTTTGTACTTTGCATTTGGCAGGTTAGTTTCATTGTTTATAGAGAATGTGCATTTTGTTGATCGAGAGAACGCTGTACCATTCTGAACACAAATTAACCGGCTCTGTGGCCTCTCTAGTGGATATTTGGGGCTTTTTCTCCGGCGATAGATCGGCTGACAGTGATAGTGACCACTCAGCACGTATACCGACGTCAGGCGCGGTTGTGCCTTCCTATCTCAGCGTTGTCGTGTGTTCTTTTATCAGTATTAATAATTAAGCGCTGGGGAAATGTTATTATTTTACTTACAAAGTGTTACATAGGCGTGCTTTGTTTTCACGTTACCTCATTGTGCAGTAATTCAGGTACGAGGACGTACATAACATCCCACTAAACGTTTCCCTCACCACGGCAGCTGCTGCGGGAACTTTATCGGATATGAAATTCGCATCTTCCGGGAATTTAGAGCCGTTCTTTGCTGCAGTTCAGTGTACTATATTTCATGGAATAGTTGGACGTACCGATATCCGACTTCTCAGCAGGCCCTCACCTACTCAAAATGCTACTTCTCAGCAGGCCCTCACCTACTCAAAATGCTACTTCTCAGCAGGCCCTCACCTACTCAAAATGCTACTTCTCAGCAGGCCCTCACCTACTCAAAATGCTACTTCTCAGCAGGCCCTCACCTACTCAAAATGCTACTTCTCAGCAGGCCCTCACCTACTCAAAATGCTACTTCTCAGCAGGCCCTCACCTACTCAAAATGCTACTTCTCAGCAGGCCCTCACCTACTCAAAATGCTACTTCTCGACTCACGACGAAGCTCTTGTCTTGAAATATTGGCACTTTCTCGTCGAATATTGTCTTTCAGTTCTTGCAAAGAAAATTGGCATTGATGTCTCGTCGTTGGAGGGCCACCAAAACGCCGCACTTTGCATCAGCACTGACAACATGGCAGACGTGCGAACCTGTGACATGAGAGCGACGCTAGCGCCGCGTACCGTAGGTTACTGAAGTGATGTAAGATACAACAGGCCTTGGACGAAGAAGCAGCTTGTTAATGTAGTTCTGGTACAATGTAACATAACAAGAACCGTGCAAAAGTGTTCTGATGGCGGTAACTGATGAAGCACAGGAAGTAGGCGTGTGAATTTGTACGGAGGTGGAGCATGGCCGTACGTAGAGTGGCGGACATGTGCCACTGTGCTGTTACATGCGACATGCAGAACGTACAGTTAAGGCGTGTTCTTCACCAAAGTAAAAACAAAAATTAAATTGAGTTAAGTGCATTTGGGCAGTAGCTCTGCCTGCATGTCGTGTGAAGACTAAAGCGCCAGGTCATCCACATAGACGTAGTGTGTTTAACTTGAAGCTGTTGAGATATGTGTAACGGGAATGTGTTGCGATGCGATTGGATTGAAGTGGCCAGTGAAGGGGGTCTTTAGCGAGCTGTAATGCCAGACAGTTCTAATGCTATGTTTCTTCTGTTCCAGTTGACCTCCTGCATATGCTCGAGTTCAACGTGGCCATTACGTTTCCTGCAGCACCACTTCTCACAGTCATTCTTGCTCTTGTTGGTAAGTCAGATTCATGTGTTTTTTTGGTGTAGTAACTGCCTATGTGCTAGACGTCCAGGCTGCGGTTCCCGACATCGCCATACACATACCCGCTTTGAAATTCCCTATGTAATGTTGCTGGGAACTTTATTTTTTCGTGGACTGTAGCAGCTGAAGGGTGAAGCTGACCGTTCATGTACATCTAATGAGATGCACATTGCGTGGAGCTTTACATCCTGCCGCAGCCACTTTTCCTGCATGCCATCACCTGTTGTGATTAAACTTGGGGCTGATTTTTGTCTTTACTTGTATCTCTGGTTAAACAGTTAAATTACATCGTAATAAGTTTTATAATGTAATGTGTAAGTCGCCCATTCTGGCACCTCGAAGAAGCGTTTTGAGATGTTGGTACCTTGACAGTGTAGTGAAGAACGCCTATGCTGTTACTAGAATTTCCCTTCTTCCTACGGTCATTAATTTCGATAACTACATTTCACATATCAGGCCTAAGGGTTGCAGTTGTTGCGTTCGTACAGTTAACGCATACGAGCGCCCAGTGGCAGTGACAGTGGCAGTCGGTTTGATGGTTATGGTTGGAGCCAACGGGGCAGTGGCAGTCGGTTTGATGGTTATGGTTGGAGCCAACGGGGCAGTGGCAGTCGGTTTGATGGTTATGGTTGGAGCCAACAGGGCAGTGGCAGTCGGTTTGATGGTTATGGTTGGAGCCAACAGGGCAGTGGCAGTCGGTTTGATGGTTATGGCTGGAGCCAACAGGGCAGTGGCAGTCGGTTTGATGGTTATGGCTGGAGCCAACAGGGCAGTGGCAGTCGGTTTGATGGTTATGGTTGGAGCCAACGGGGCAGTGGCAGTCGGTTTGATGGTTATGGTTGGAGCCAACAGGGCAGTGGCAGTCGGTTTGATGGTTATGGTTGGAGCCAACAGGGCAGTGGCAGTCGGTTTGATGGTTTATGGTTGGAGCCAACAGGGCAGTGGCAGTCGGTTTGATGGTTATGGCTGGAGCCAACAGGGCAGTGGCAGTCGGTTTGATGGTTATGGTTGGAGCCAACGGGGCAGTGGCAGTCGGTTTGATGGTTATGGTTGGAGCCAACAGGGCAGTGGCAGTCGGTTTGATGGTTATGGTTGGAGCCAACAGGGCAGTGGCAGTCGGTTTGATGGTTATGGTTGGAGCCAACAGGGCAGTGGCAGTCGGTTTGATGGTTATGGTTGGAGCCAACAGGGCAGTGACTCGCGAAAACAGATTTCCTTAGTTTGTGGGCGTGCACATTACTGAACTGTATGGCAGTGCGTCAGTACAGGCTTGTTCTGTGGGAAGTGTCGCTAAGACCGGACACACTAATGGAGGACGGTACGGTCTGTGTGTGTCCCACCATTTGTAATGACGAACACTGCAACATTCGAATTGTAATGGGAAGAATAGGCAGCCGGGCTAGCGTATCGATGTAGCGACTGCTACGGGCTGGACGGTCCGGGGATCGAACACCGTTGGCGAGATTTTCCCTACCCGTCCAGACGGGCTCCAAGGCCCACCCAGCCTCCTGTACAATGGGTACCGGGCCTCTTTCCCGGGGGGTAAAGCGGCCGGGGCGTGGCATGCACCCCCTTCTAGCGCCGATGTTAAAGAAAGAGTAGAGCTGTACCTCCACTCCTTCTCTGGGCCTTCATGGCGTGTTGTAGACCGAACTTTACCTTGGCCTTTTACATGGGAAAAATGGTGTGTATGGTGACGATGGCGGAGTAATAGATGGCATTAGAATTTGTGAAGTGTCCGTCGATGTTTGTGTTGTACATTCGCACCAACTGTTGCTGATGGTCAAGTTATGACGAAAAGATACGTCTGTTACACAGTGTGGGTCTGCCTGTGGTGGGTGGTTTTCATGGCGTATGGTTTTATATCTGGAGTTTCGGCGGGATTTGCAAATGATGATAATGATGGTGACGACGTAATAATAATAATAATAATAATAATAGAAATAATTGACACAACGGTTGTACGAGTGAAACATTTGGCTTTGGATTCATAGGATTCCCTATAAAAGTATTACGTAAGAAGTTGTTTAACGCCGTAAAGCACAGTATCGTTACGTGTACTCGTACGTACTTTACGGTTCAGCATAAAAAAACTGAGCACTTTTCCCACACAGTGTTTTTGTGTGTTTCGTTTGTCAGAATATGCAGCGATTATTTCACTTTACAGCATGAATCGATGGATTTTTAAGCGCGTTCCCATCATTAATGAAAAGTGCCTATTAGCTTCGTCATGTCTGTCTGTCCGCATGTACCAGCGCGGCTTCCACTGGACGGATGTTTATGAAATTTGATATTGGGGACTTATACGAAAATCTGTCCAGAAACTCCAAATTTGGTCAAAATGAGCCAAAAATATCGTGCACTTTACATGGAGACACAAGTGTGTTTCATACTGTTGGCAGTGACATATATACGTCAACAATAGAAAGGAAACGTATTGTTGCTTTTCCATGGCAACAAAGGATACGCCAACGCACCACAGTGTTCCGTGTTACATATATTGCCTACCTTGTTATAACGGAGACACGAGTTATTCTCCATTTTACATGTATTTAATGTAATTTATGTAATTGAATGTAATTTAGATGAATTTTAGTCCTCACCTTTCCATGGCTCAGGAGGTAGTCGCCGGTCTGTCACCGCTCGGGCCAGTCCGTGTGGGATTTATGGTCGACAAAGTGGCACTGGAACAGACTGCCAATGTTTGGTATCCGCCGATTGTTCACTGTATGTTGTCCTAGTTCCGATATTCACCGACAGATGACTCGGCCGTGCTTCAGCTCGACAGTTTGATAACCCTATAAACACTAAGTGACGCTACTCTTCTTTCCGATGTTCCCCGATTTTCGCAAGGGCTTTGCTTTTTGAAGGTTGGCGGCCTCTGCCCGTTTGTCCTTCTGGTAAGAGTAGCAGGCAGACGACGAGGAGTGTCGAGCAGTGGGAAGCCGAGTACTGAGACACAACGGGCAGTGTACGTATCACGTATCATTGTGGCCCGTTTGCGTAACCATTGTTGCAGTGGAGAGGCAACATTGCGCTGTGTGTATTGTTGAGATGCATGCCTGTCAGCAGTACAACAATACTGAGTTGCACAACAATGCCTTCATGGCGAATTTATGTCGCCGGCAGCAGTAAAATGTACTTAAGTCTTCATGTAAAGTGCCCAATATTTTTGTCCGATTTTAACCAAATTTGGAGATTGTCGACAGATTTTCACGAAAATCCCTAGTATAAAATTTCACGGAAATCCGTTCGGTAGGAGCCGCGCTGATACGTGCGAACAGACGGACAGACGGACAGACAGCTGACATGACGAAGCTGATAGGCATTTTTTGTGGCTATGCGAACGCCACTAGAAATCCTGACCTGTAAAGACTAAGATTAATTTGAATTACATTTGATAATCCAGTCCGTACCGCGCAGTAAACACACTCCGTCTCAGTTATACAAACCAATCACTTAATGTTGTACAGTGAAATAATCGCTGTTTGTTCTGAGATCCACACAGAACACATAAATACAGTCCGTACCGCGCAGTAAACACACTCCGTCTCAGTTATACAAACCAGTCAGTTAATGTTGTACAGTGAAATAATCGCTGTTTGTTCTGAGATCCACACAGAACACATAAATACAGTCCGTACCGCGCAGTAAACACACTCCGTCTCAGTTATACAAACCAGTCAGTTAATGTTGTACAGTGAAATAATCGCTGTTTGTTCTGAGATCCACACAGAACACATAAATACAGTCCGTACCGCGCAGTAAACACA
Source organism: Reticulitermes speratus (assembly GCA_021186555.1). NCBI lineage: Eukaryota > Metazoa > Arthropoda > Insecta > Blattodea > Rhinotermitidae > Reticulitermes > Reticulitermes speratus. The sequence continues at coordinate 57,300,882 of JAJKFL010000001.1, read as the reverse complement.
CTCCGTCTCAGTTATACAAACCAGTCAGTTAATGTTGTACAGTGAAATAATCGCTGTTTGTTCTGAGATCCACACAGAACACATAAATACAGTCCGTACCGCGCAGTAAACACACTCCGTCTCAGTTATACAAACCAGTCAGTTAATGTTGTACAGTGAAATAATCGCTGTTTGTTCTGAGATCCACACAGAACACATAAATACAGTCCGTACCGCGCAGTAAACACACTCCGTCTCAGTTATACAAACCAGTCAGTTAATGTTGTACAGTGAAATAATCGCTGTTTGTTCTGAGATCCACACAAAACAAATAAATACAGTCCGTACCGCGCAGTAAACACACCCCGTCTCAGTTATACAAACCAGTCAGTTAATGTTGTACAGTGAAATAATCGCTGTTTGTTCTGAGATCCACACAAAACACATAAATACAGTCCGTACCGCGCAGTAAACACACTCCGTCTCAGTTATACAAACCAGTCAGTTAATGCTGTACAGTGAAATAATCGCTGTTTGTTCTGAGATCCACACAGAACACATAAATACAGTCCGTACCGCGCAGTAAACACACTCCGTCTCAGTTATACAAACCAGTCAGTTAATGTTGTACAGTGAAATAATCGCTGTTTGTTCTGAGATCCACACAAAACAAATAAATACAGTCCGTACCGCGCAGTAAACACACCCCGTCTCAGTTATACAAACCAGTCAGTTAATGTTGTACAGTGAAATAATCGCTGTTTGTTCTGAGATCCACACAAAACACATAAATACAGTCCGTACCGCGCAGTAAACACACTCCGTCTCAGTTATACAAACCAGTCAGTTAATGCTGTACAGTGAAATAATCGCTGTTTGTTCTGAGATCCACACAAAACACATAGATTTACTCTAAATGATAAATGTTGGTGGTATTTAAAACAACCACTGTTTTTTGAAGGGGTAATGTGGTATTAATATCATCTTCGCGTTTAGCAATACCTGTAACGTACACGTGGTAAAAGTAACCTGTATTGACTGAGCTGCATAGTTGTGCAATAACACATGCATATCTGTCCACTTGCAGATCTGAGATGTTGCCGCTAGCCCCTTCAATGAATAATTCAAATGTGACCTGATTTGAGGCGTTAACGTGATTGATGTTGGCCCTCGTATAGTTCCTGTAAACCCTGAAGGAACAATATTTAAATGTTTGTTTTGTTTGAATTTCCAGTGGCCGGAATTACACACACGCACACGCACACGCACATACACGCACACGCACATACACATTCATATTAACGTTTTATTTGAAACTGAATTGAAACGTTAATTGCTGTTTCAGAGTTGTGCCCAGAAAAGCAAGACAGGCAACGTGCATATTACATAACATTGAGGCGCGTTCGCATAACCATTTTGGCTATGCAAAAGCAATAAGTATTACATATTCTGAGTGTGTGTTTTTAGTCTTAGTTATCCAGCATGCAAAGCGCATGCGCCGTATTATGTTGTCATCTGTGGCCTGTCAGGCTGTACCATATTTTTCCACATTGTCTCATAAACGGCACGATTTTCGAAAAAAAGAATACTGAACATAAAATGTGTGTTTTGATTTTCTCTACAACGTTTGTGTGAAGCATTTCTCATTCTAAGTAGAATTGAGGGAGATATGATCATAAATGTACGTAGGTCTTCATGTGAAGTACACGTTGTTCTTGTCAAACTTTAATGAAACTTGAATTTTTTCGACAGATTTTCGACAAATATCCAAATACTAAGTTTAATTAATATCCGTCCAGTGGGAGCTGAGGACTTGTGTAGTAATAATGATATGTGTATGTCGTGGATAAGCATGTGACTAGAACGGCTGTCATGTCAAGCAGCGTCCATGAACAGGTACAGAATAAGGCAACTGTTATCAGCTGTCGTTTTGCTGCTGATGGAAGATGGCACAGCTCTTGTTTTTGTGCGAGACATTCTTGACTCTTTGCGAATTACCGAAAACCTGGCGGACATGTGTTGTATGTACGGTCGCAAAACTGTTGACGAAACGTCCAGTGAAGTTATGATGTGTGTCACCGAGGAACTGAACAGTTCTTTGAATGTGTACGGATGGAGCTCGTAGACTGACCTGAAGACAGAGGCAGCAAGCTTCGTAACCTTTATAACTCATTACCATTCGACACGACGTCATGTACCATTAGACTTTACTTTATATCACTGCGCAGTGCTCGTTCAGGAGCCAGGATTCCTTGCCGACAGCTCCGTCAGCGGCTACGTTTCCGGGCAGACGTATGCAGCCAGGTACCTTGCAAAGTACGTTCGGTGTTCTTGCCTTGGTTTCGTATTATACGACACGTGTTTATGTACTTTTGTAGATCTGATTTCCTGTCCGTATTAAGTGGGTCTTCTGTCACCCAAGCGTGACGTGTCCTCAGGTTGTGGGCGGAGGACACGATCTCCAGGTATGCAGGATACGTAGCATCCGCGGACGGCCATTAGGAGTTAGCTCCCCAGCTTCAGAGTTGGGCTTACGTCTAGCAGTCCGTCGTAAACGGAGATGTGGCACAGTGTCTCCGGCTTTGAGTTCATCTTTCGCACTGCCCGAGTAACGAAACAGACACACGAGCAGTCAGTTAGTTTTTACTAAATTTTAATCGGAAAACCTGAAGCTATGACACCACTCCATGGATCCTGATGTAGATATTAGAATACATTTGAGGGAGATAGATACAGCTGGCTCAGGTTATGGTCCAGACGTGGGAGTTCGTGATCGCCGTAATTAACCTTCGAGTTTCTTGAAGAGCGGCATATGTGGACCAGCTGTGTAATTACGGAACGTTTAAAGAAGTCCCATGTGTCATGTAGTGTATTAAATGATGTACAGGTAAAGCAGTCCCATTACAGGCCTTGACAGGCCCTTAGGGGTCCAGGAGGTCGAGGCTCCCAGATTTTTTAGACAATCGGCACATGAAGGTGGTAAGGTTGTCAGCCCTACGCACCGGCCGCCTTTACCCCCAGGAAAGATTCCTGGTACTCATTTCTGTTAGAGGCTGAGTCGACCCCAGGGCCATAGTGCGACCGGAACGATTATGTCAGTGAAAAATTCCAGTGACACCATCGGGAATCGATGCCTGAACCAACTGCGCCACCGCGTGCCCCTATTAAATGATGTGTGATGCGCTTATTAACTGCGTCAGTCTGCCCGTCTTTCTGCATTTAACCCGACTAGGGAATCGCTAAACGCGTTTCAATGAAATTCGATGTGTGGTTTTCCTTTTTAGGTCGATCCATTGCGGTTTTGGTTTAAGTCGCACAGCAGTACTTGAAGATCCGCGTTTGTCCGCGCATCTGGAGCAACTCGCTAAATATCACGGCGAAGGATGTTGCGAAGAAAGTTGTAGAGAAAAATGAGATACATTTCGTGCCTAACGCACCTTTTCTGTAAATTTGACAGTTTACGGTATAGGTAAACAGAATTAGTGTTCATGTTTTGTGAAGTCAGGGGCAATGAAAGAGCGAGCGCGTCAGAATGCCAGCGCTGTGCGTACGTTTCCTAACTTCTTATGCTGGTATACGCAAGTTTCCGAAAAATTTTGTTACTTACGGAAATAGCTGGTGGCCGAAGACCCTCTCATTTTCGTTGCGAACTAATCTGCGATACTGTAAGCGACAGCAAGGTTGTACTCAGTGACGTGTGATGTGTTGTTGGTTTCTAATTACGTGGCATTTGTTAAAACCATTGCAGTGGTCAATATTTTTTGGGACCTGCTTGTCCCCATAACTTCATTACGGGTTAAAATGGTTTCGAGCAGCGGATACGCAAGGCAGCGTCGTGCAGAATTTCGCTAGGATCTCTCTGTGTATAGTGGGGCGGGGAATCTTCAATAAGCCACGGTGAAATTAGATTTATTTCGGCACTATGAAGCTAATAAAGTTTGCTTTCTCTGTGTTATATTCATTGGCCTCTGCTGCTGCTGCGACTTCACTGTCGGGTCTGAACATGCCAGTCTTCTCCGATTGGATTTTTGGAAACATTTCCAATCATATTGCTCACCTCGCAGCTCGAAACCCACCCACCCGGGCTAACGGCACTGATTCTGGTTTCATTATCGATTGCAGGGGAGACAGTATAGGGAAGTTCATTTCTAGATCAGTAGCTGGATGGATGCATGGACCACTTTGGGAACTCAGTGGGACCAGCACGCAGGCCTGGTATGGCCCGACCTGCCAACGGCAGTGTTCCGCTACGAACACCCAACTTCCGTTTATCCTAGAAAGCTCAGTTGGTGTAGTGACTAGGCCACGTGCTGCTGACCGAGGGATCGGGATTCCGTTCCCGACAGCGACAGATATTCTCTTTTCCATACACGTCCAGACCAAATCTTTGGTTCAGTGAGCACGGTGCGCTTTGTCTGTGGAGTTGAGCGACCGGGGGTGAAGCTGACCATTCATCTTCATGTAGTCCCTAGGTGCTGAATGTGTGGAGCTATACCTCCACTTCCTCTTACGTCTTTATGGTGTGATACATAGTTCTTAACAAGTGACTGTCTTAAGTCCAAATATCCACCTCAGCATTCTAGTTCGTGCCGGTGATAGGAATTCGTTTTCCTTCATGGCATGATGCCGTAGACATGCTTTCTATGGTCCCATATTCAAAAGGACATACATTAGTGTATTGTTGAAGTTGGTATGTTCCGGACGTGTGGCCGTAGCAAGACTCGAGCTGCATTGGACAAACATCTGGGAGAACGTACAGGGTTTGTTTATTTATTTATTTGTCTCCTTGTATTTGTTTTGATGTTTCTAACGATCAGGAAAGGAATGCCGGCCGGACGTTGCGGTACACTCTCTAACACTCGTACTCGTATTCCGCAGGCCCTGGGTTAAAATCTGGACTCGTGATTTGGGTTATGTGCGTTTGCTCAGTTCAGCAGGGGAGTGCTGGAGCAATACCTCAAGATCGTCCTTGGCCGCTTCCTTCCATGTTTTTCCAATTTGTTATTCACTATTCACGCCTTATATAGGCTACTGTTAGCTGCTGGCAGTTTCGTTCAACCGTTATAAAGTAGATAAAAAGGGAGACCTACCTCCATGTTGCAACGCCGAAAGGTGTTGTGACTTTGCAGGATTACAAATTATGCTGGACAGTTAATATACATACAACGATTGGAGGATGTCTGTCTAAATGGTATGGGCAGTGTCATTCCCAAATATTTGCACGTTCCTGTATTTTCGTTTCAGATGTGGCAGATGTCAGATGTTCGCTCTGCACGAAGAAACTAACGGTAGATTGGAACAGGAAAGTCCGTATTATTCGTTTCAGAGTTTTTGTGTTCCTGTTTGCTGTCTGGAAACGTTGAAAGTCTTGTTTGTGTGCATGCGAATGTCCGTCTGTTGTGTTGAGGGAGGAACAGAATGGCGTACTGAGGAGGAGGCTGGAGAAAACTGTATAGCGAGGGGCTGCATTATTTGTACTGCTTGTCAGATATTGCCCGGGTCGCCAGGTTATGGAGGATTAGCCGAGCGGGGTATGCGGCACATGGGGAAACGAGGAGAGGCTTTGATGGGGAAGACCGGAAGGAAAGAGACTGCTTGGAAGACGTAGGTGCAGATGGGAGAATAACGCTGAGATAGAAGGGCGTAAGTGGATTTCTACCCCATTTCCCATATTTTTTTTATCGATTTGGCCGAAATTTGGTGTAGAAAACATCCGTATTTGCCGTTGAGCAATTGTGAATTTTGTGAAAATCGGCGCATGGGTACTTAGGGGCGTAAATGATTGCTGCCCGCACTTTCTACATTACGGCCATATTTGGGTGAAACGCGCGTTAAGATACCTCCACGAAAAGCTGCTGCGCCTTCGCGATTTTCGTGAAATCGCCGCAGGGAAGGCCGTACTTTTTTCTTTTTTGATGGGCGTACGTGACATTACACTTGCACCTGTACCATAAAAATGTACGACTTTTGAAAGAAAAGAGCGCCTTCGTAAAGTCTGTGCTACGTCACGGAGTAGATCGCTTGCACTGTTGTGGTGTGCGCTTGCACTGTTGTGGCGTGCCACTCAGTTTCGCTGCAAATTGTTTGACGCTGTGCAGTGTGTTTGCTTGCTGTTGTGAGGTGTATCGGCAGTGCCAGTGCTGTGCTGAGGATTAGTGAGCACTTGTGTGAGGTGTATCGGCAGTGCCAGTGCTGTGCTGAGGATTAGTGAGCACTTGTGTGAGGTGTATCGGCAGTGCCAGTGCTGTGCTGAGGATTAGTGAGCACTTGTCTGAGGTGTATCGGCAGTGCCAGTGCTGTGCTGAGGATTAGTGAGCACTTGTGTGAGGTGTATCGGCAGTGCCAGTGCTGTGCTGAGGATTAGTGAGCACTTGTGTGAGGTGTATCGGCAGTGCCAGTGCTGTGCTGAGGATTAGTGAGCACTTGTCTGAGGTGTATCGGCAGTGCCAGTGCTGTGCTGAGGATTAGTGAGCACTTGTCTGAGGTGTATCGGCAGTGCCAGTGCTGTGCTGAGGATTAGTGAGCACTTGTCTGAGGTGTATCGGCAGTGCCAGTGCTGTGCTGAGGATTAGTGAGCACTTGTCTGAGGTGTATCGGCAGTGCCAGTGCTGTGCTGAGGATTAGTGAGCACTTGTGTGAGGTGTATCGGCAGTGCCAGTGCTGTGCTGAGGATTAGTGAGCACTTGTCTGAGGTGTATCGGCAGTGCCAGTGCTGTGCTGAGGATTAGTGAGCACTTGTGTGAGGTGTATCGGCAGTGCCAGTGCTGTGCTGAGGATTAGTGAGCACTTGTGTGAGGTGTATCGGCAGTGCCAGTGCTGTGCTGAGGATTAGTGAGCACTTGTCTGAGGTGTATCGGCAGTGCCAGTGCTGTGCTGAGGATTAGTGAGCACTTGTCTGAGGTGTATCGGCAGTGCCAGTGCTGTGCTGAGGATTAGTGAGCACTTGTTGAGGTGTATCGGCAGTGCCAGTGCTGTGCTGAGGATTAGTGAGCACTTGTGTGAGGTGTATCGGCAGTGCCAGTGCTGTGCTGAGGATTAGTGAGCACTTGTGTGAGGTGTATCGGCAGTGCCAGTGCTGTGCTGAGGATTAGTGAGCACTTGTGTGAGGTGTATCGGCAGTGCCAGTGCTGTGCTGAGGATTAGTGAGCACTTGTGTGAGGTGTATCGGCAGTGCCAGTGCTGTGCTGAGGATTAGTGAGCACTTGTGTGAGGTGTATCGGCAGTGCCAGTGCTCTGCTGAGGATTAGTGAGCACTTGTGTGAGGTGTATCGGCAGTGCCAGTGCTCTGCTGAGGATTAGTGAGCACTTGTGTGAGGTGTATCGGCAGTGCCAGTGCTGTGCTGAGGATTAGTGAGCACTTGTGTGAGGTGTATCGGCAGTGCCAGTGCTGTGCTGAGGATTAGTGAGCACTTGTGTGAGGTGTATCGGCAGTGCCAGTGCTGTGCTGAGGATTAGTGAGCACTTGTCTGAGGTGTATCGGCAGTGCCAGTGCTGTGCTGAGGATTAGTGAGCACTTGTGTGAGGTGTATCGGCAGTGCCAGTGCTGTGCTGAGGATTAGTGAGCACTTGTGAGTATCGGCAGTGCTGTGCTGAGATTGTGACACTTGTGAGTGTATCGGCAGTGCAGTGCTGTGCTGAGGATTAGTGAGCACTTGTTGAGGTGTATCGGCAGTGCCAGTGCTGTGCTGAGGATTAGTGAGCACTTGTGTGAGGTGTATCGGCAGTGCCAGTGCTGTGCTGAGGATTAGTGAGCACTTGTCTGAGGTGTATCGGCAGTGCCAGTGCTGTGCTGAGGATTAGTGAGCACTTGTCTGAGGTGTATCGGCAGTGCCAGTGCTGTGCTGAGGATTAGTGAGCACTTGTCTGAGGTGTATCGGCAGTGCCAGTGCTGTGCTGAGGATTAGTGAGCACTTGTGTGAGGTGTATCGGCAGTGCCAGTGCTGTGCTGAGGATTAGTGAGCACTTGTGTGAGGTGTATCGGCAGTGCCAGTGCTGTGCTGAGGATTAGTGAGCACTTGTGTGAGGTGTATCGGCAGTGCCAGTGCTGTGCTGAGGATTAGTGAGCACTTGTGTGAGGTGTATCGGCAGTGCCAGTGCTGTGCTGAGGATTAGTGAGCACTTGTGTGAGGTGTATCGGCAGTGCCAGTGCTGTGCTGAGGATTAGTGAGCACTTGTCTCGGTTGAGAGCCCGTACATTCGCTATGAGTTGCATTTGCTGAGCCGCATACACTTGCTGCAAGGTTTCCGCATTTAGAAACCAGACTCTGAAGACAAATGTATGCCCCATCTTGCAGAAGAGCAGTAGTTCTGTATCGTTGGCAGTGTGTCTCGAAGGACCTGCTAGTTTCAAGCAGTAGTTCTGTATCGTTGGCAGTGTGTCTCGAAGGCCCTGCTAGTTTCAAGCAGTAGTTCTGTATCGTTGGCAGTGTGTCTCGAAGGGCCCTGCTAGTTTCAAGCAGTAGTGCTGTATCGTTGGCAGTGTGTCTCGAAGGGCCCTGCTAGTTTCAAGCAGTAGTTCTGTATCGTTGGCAGTGTGTCTCGAAGGGCCCTGCTAGTTTCAAGCAGTAGTGCTATATCGTTGGCAGTGTGTCTCGAAGGGCCCTGCTAGTTTCAAGCAGTAGTGCTATATCGTTGGCAGTGTGTCTCGAAGGGCCCTGCTAGTTTCAAGCAGTAGTGCTGTATCGTTGGCAGTGTGTCTCGAAGGGCCCTGCTAGTTTCAAGCAGTAGTGTTATATCGTTGGTAGTGTGTCTCGAAGGGCCCTGCTAGTTTCAAGCAGTAGTGCTGTATCGTTGGCAGTGTGTCTCGAAGGGCCCTGCTAGTTTCAAGCAGTAGTGTTGTATCGTTGGCAGTGTGTCTCGAAGGGCCCTGCTAGTTTCAAGCAGTAGTGCTATATCGTTGGCATGTGTCTCGAAGGGCCCTGCTAGTTTCAAGCAGTAGTGCTGTATCGTTGGCAGTGTGTCTCGAAGGGCCCTGCTAGTTTCAAGCAGTAGTGTTGTATCGTTGGCAGTGTGTCTCGAAGGGCCCTGCTAGTTTCAAGCAGTAGTGCTATATCGTTGGCAGTGTGTCTCGAAGGGCCCTGCTAGTTTCAAGCAGTAGTGCTGTATCGTTGGCAGTGTGTCTCGAAGGGCCCTGCTAGTTTCAAGCAGTAGTGCTATATCGTTGGCAGTGTGTCTCGAAGGGCCCTGCTAGTTTCAAGCAGTAGTGCTATATCGTTGGCAGTGTGTCTCGAAGGGCCCTGCTAGTTTCAAGCAGTAGTGCTGTATCGTTGGCAGTGTGTCTCGAAGGGCCCTGCTAGTTTCAAGCAGTAGTGCTGTATCGTTGGCAGTGTGTCTCGAAGGCCCTGCTGTTTCAAGCAGTAGTGCTGTATCGTTGGCAGTGTGTCTCGAAGGGCCCTGCTAGTTTCAAGCAGTAGTGTTATATCGTTGGCAGTGTCTCGAAGGGCCCTGCTAGTTTCAAGCAGTAGTGCTGTATCGTTGGCAGTGTGTCTCGAAGGGCCCTGCTGGTTTCAAGCAGTAGTGCTGTATCGTTGGCAGTGTGTCTCGAAGGGCCCTGCTAGTTTCAAGCAGTAGTGCTATATCGTTGGCAGTGTCTCGAAGGGCCCTGCTAGTTTCAAGCAGTAGTGTTATATCGTTGGCAGTGTCTCGAAGGGCCCTGCTAGTTTCAAGCAGTAGTGTTATATCGTTGGCAGTGTCTCGAAGGGCCCTGCTAGTTTCAAGCAGTAGTGTTATATCGTTGGCAGTGTCTCGAAGGGCCCTGCTAGTTTCAAGCAGTAGTGTTATATCGTTGGCAGTGTCTCGAAGGGCCCTGCTAGTTTCAGGCAGTAGTGCTGTATCGTTGGCAGTGTGTCTCGAAGGGCCCTGCTAGTTTCAAGCAGTAGTGTTATATCGTTGGCAGTGTCTCGAAGGGCCCTGCTAGTTTCAAGCAGTAGTGTTATATCGTTGGCAGTGTCTCGAAGGGCCCTGCTAGTTTCAAGCAGTAGTGTTATATCGTTGGCAGTGTCTCGAAGGGCCCTGCTAGTTTCAAGCAGTAGTGTTATATCGTTGGCAGTGTCTCGAAGGGCCCTGCTAGTTTCAAGCAGTAGTGTTATATCGTTGGCAGTGTGTCTCGAAGGGCCCTGCTAGTTTCAAGCAGTAGTGTTATATCGTTGGCAGTGTGTCTCGAAGGGCCCTGCTAGTTTCAAGCAGTAGTGCTATATCGTTGGCAGTGTGTCTCGAAGGGCCCTGCTAGTTTCAAGCAGTGAAACTGCAGCTCGCCTTTGAGGCTGTGACGTTGTCTGGCGGTAATTTTTTTGCTTTTCCCTTATCTGTCATCTAGGTAGGACATTTTCGTAGGGGTGGAGCTGCATAAGTTTGCTTATAGTCGATGGCCGGTTCAAATCTTGAGGAAGTAATGACGAAGTTTTGTCGTGGTTTTATTTGGTGTGTCCAACCTTGATACAGGCAACGGCTGCATTTCCGCAAACGTCACCTACTGACCCCAACTTTATGACCATTTCACCTGGTATTATTAACCAGTAAATTTGGAAACGCGTAGTTAAGTTACCAGTCCTTCAGATACTGTGTACCAAAATAATGTTTATGAGATTTTAGGTGCCGACGGGACTGGGTTTAGGCATCCTGCTTTCTGATTGGTGGATGCCGTCGTTTTGCGGAAACCTGCTGTCTTTTATCGTGAGGACATGTCGTTGCATACCGTGCCGCACGATGTCAGAATCCAGAATTGCAGAATTCTGACTAACGCTTGTAGCTTCCTGTAGGCCAACACGTTAGATCAGTCTTGTGCGTGTATTCTTACTAAAGGGCAAAACAACATAACCGATAGCAGGACGCCTGCACCTCGTAACCAACACCTCAGTTAGGCACTGCAAGGGGCAAACGCAAAACTTTTCTTGATCTAAAGTTAGGGGTTAAAAAGGACTCGATGTTAGGGCAGACATTGTTTTCGGTATTTACTGCAGAGGAGAATTATTTCTGTTTTTTATTTTTGTTGACTGTTGCTGAATTTAGGGTCTTCTAGTGACAAGGGGTGTCAATATAAAATAGATGGCTGTATACAGTGCGTCACTTGCATAGCGGCGACATGACTGAGCGTTGCATGTGTGCCTTGTCTGGGTGCCAGGGAGCCATCAAGCAAAGATGACGGAGGGATGGATGTGTGAAGGTTATTACGTTGTAATAGTCTGGACATGATGGCATGGAGTGTGCGTACTTCACCAAGTCTGCTGGTCTATTGGTGCTGTAATAGTCTGGACATGATGGCATGGAGTGTGCGTACTTCACCAAGTCTGCTGGTCTAGTGGTGCTGTAATAGTCTGGACATGATGGCATGGAGTGTGCGTACTTCACCAAGTCTGCTGGTCTATTGGTGCTGTAATAGTCTGGACATGATGGCATGGAGTGTGCGTACAGCACCAACAGTCTGCTAGTCTATTGGTGCTGTAATAGTCTGGACATGATGGCATGGAGTGTGCGTACAGCACAAACAGTCTGCTGGTCTATTGGTGCTGTAATAGTCTGGACATGATGGCATGGAGTGTGCGTACAGCACAAACAGTCTGCTGGTCTATTGGTGCTGTAATAGTCTGGACATGATGGCATGGAGTGTGCGTACAGCACAAACAGTCTGCTGGTCTATTGGTGCTGTAATAGTCTGGACATGGTGGCATGGAGTGTGCATACAGCACCAACAGTCTGCTGGTCTATTGGTGCTGTAATAGTCTGGACATGATGGCATGGAGTGTGCATACAGCACCAACAGTCTGCTGGTCTATTGGTGCTGTAATAGTCTGGACATGATGGCATGGAGTGTGCATACAGCACCAACAGTCTGCTGGTCTATTGGTGCTGTAATAGTCTGGACATGGTGGCATGGAGGTGCATACAGCACCAACAGTCTGCTGGTCTATTGGTGCTGTAATAGTCTGGACATGGTGGCATGGAGTGTGCATACAGCACCAACAGTCTGCTGGTCTATTGGTGCTGCCGGACCGACGAACTCTGTCATTAGTTGATTGTTCGGTAACTCGTCTGTTGTTAGAAGCACAGCGCTATGTGTACTGTTGTTAGCAGAGAAGGCAGATTGGAAATACACGGGCGCATGATACCGACCGTTGTGACTGTTCTACGAAACTTTATGCTGATCGGAAATTTGATTAGAATGCTGTTATGGATTTGGGGGGGGGGGGGGAACGGGGCCACAAAGAAAAAGACACATCCATGCAGAGAGCATGCATTACTGAGCGAACTTGTTTTCCGTATGATAGTCTGAAGTAGGGGAGAGGGGGGGATAGTTGGCACACTTTTCACGTTATAATTTTTTACATTTTCCCTGTACATGTTAAGTTGAATGTAGCGGCACGTATGGTTAGCAACACTCTTGGGCTACAATCTGACCTACACAAATTTGACGCTATTCATAGGGAATAGGAGGGAGAGGCTTTTGCCCTAACCTCTGCACGTGTGCCAAACTGCCCCACGCACGGGGTAAGTTGGCATATGGTAAAATATATGGAAAATCCAGATGCCAACTTTTTAAGGCCAAAACATAACAGACAGTGATTAATATAATGTTTTATGGAACAAACGTGTCAGATAGGGGCGCACCAATGGGGGGCTACCAGGCTGCAGCCCCCAAAACTGAAATTTAAAAAACACGGCTTTTGTGAATACGATGATATCAAGGGTTTTACGTGATTTACCCTGCAGCCAAATTCAGCCACTGAAATCAGCTGATGACTAGTACATTAGAATTTTGAATAATAAATTAATAAAATTAAAAAACAGTAAGATAGGACAATGTGATTGAGTCATGGAACATGTAGTTATATTTGTATGTATATAAATGCAGTTGCTGACAGTGTTATGTTGTACTTATGACAAGATTTTCATATCACAATTTTTTAAATCAAACACAAATTATATTCAGCCTCAGTGTCAGCCTCCTCCCCTCCCAATAAAAAATTCTGGTGGCGCACCTGGTGTCAGATACAGGTTGTGCGCAACAACGAGGTGTCATTATGGTAATAAAACAGTTGAGAAACAATAGAATTTTGGCCCAAAATTCAATACATTTACTTAAATTGAAAAAGAAAATTAAAGCAAAGGTAATTCAGTATGACACTAGCCTACCACCAGCAACACATGTTTTCATTCTAAATAAATATCCCAATCCCATGAGACTGGTAATTTAAGCAAACACAATTGGGATAGCCATAAGTGCATTATTCATGTGACCGCAACTTGCATTCTGTGCACTGAATCCACATTTCTCTGGATGCACCAAGACAGTAGAGGTAGGAAGTATCCTCGGAGTCTTCTTCGTCTGTGTCGCCTGCATTTTTGGATCTTTTTTTTGTATTTTTGCGTTCTGCTCTTGTAAATCTCTCTTTAGATACGTGGCACGCTCATCTTTCTTATATTTTAGGCCCAGTTCTTCGCTCATTTGCTCCGAGCCTTCTGTTGTACTGGTGTCAAAGCATTTTTGACAGAGGTATCAGCCAAAATTACAGTTATTTTCTTGTTCTTGTTTACATTCTTGCTCTTTTTGCGTACGGTTTAGGAAGGTTTCGAACGTCTTCTGCAGTAGCAGGATGTGTGCAACTTTTGAAGCAGAAGGTGATCATTTGGGAGAATTATCAAAATTGCAGCAAGTTCACTGTTGCTACTGGAAGCTGCTGCCTCCATAGGAGGGGCAGCTATATCTGCAACGTAATCTTCCATAAATTCCTCATTTTGAAAGATATCGCCGCAGAACAGGTAAATTCCAGAAAACTGGAAACCTGCTTTGGTATTTGCAGTAAGAAGAAGTCAGGTGCGAAGGTGTGTTGACGACACAAGGATTGTCATGTATTTCACTGTTGTGCCTGTATGGTTAGTTATGCAGGCATCATAAGCTCGGTTCACATACGTCGTAAGCGATCCGTTGACAGACCTGTCAAGAGGCTGGAGTTACGGCTGCAGTGTGGAGGGAGGTTAAGGACAGTCACGCCATTCTGCTTGCAGTAGTCTATTGCCCGTATGGCCAAATGCGAATCATGGTTGTTTAGCAACAGAACTGCTGATCTCTCTTTAGAATGCTTAGCATGTGCCACGAAACGTTTTACATAGCTTACAGAATGCTCCTCCGTCATCTACCCAGAGGGATGGACGGTGTGCTCAATGACAGTGTTGGTGAGGTGCTTTAACCTCACCCTGCCTTACCCTTTTGCAGTATCTTGCCCAAATACGAAAAAAAATCTGAAATCCTTCGCCGCTTTCCTTGTTGACCGTCCACGTTTTCGCAGAGCTCTCAGCTTGTAGCAATAATCCAGACGTGTGTTGCCCCTATATGACCTCTTCTTGCAAGTACGCATTATTTAGCTTCTTAAACCGGACAGAAAATATCACACTGCTAAAGAATTAACCAAATGAGATTCTAATCGACAGCGGAGCAAGTTGACACAGTGAGCCAACATGCCCCACGTTGAGTGTGCCGACCTGCCCCGTCGCCACCTTCTTATGTTTTAGAGTGTATCATCCTCAAACAAAATGGACGTCTACAATTCTCTCTAGCTCCAATGTTAGCCAAAAGGAGGTACCATTCATGGGTGGCATATGTAACATGTAGCTGTAACCAAACTTCAAACACAAAACATTTTATAAAGCGATAAAAAATTACTTCCTGCGGTGTACAAAATAAAACACTACACCACACTTCAGTCATAGGTCACAAAGCGCTGACACTTGCTGACCGCTCTCAGGAGAAGTCATTGAACAGTACAAATTGACAGGTGTTGCTATCCTGCGCCATCTTTGGGAGTTATGGCCATTTTGCCAACTTACCCCTGTAGCCAACTAGCCCCCCTCTCCCCTACTTGAAACCAGTACCTACCGGACAAGGTTTTTGTGCAATGTGACGCCGTCTAGATTGGTAGAAATGTACCGATGTTTTGGAGGAATCTAGTGCCCCAATTTCCGTAGTAGAATAGTGGCTGAAATTTACGACATTTTGGAACAACCTGCAGTCTCCAGTTTGAGTGTGAATTTGGAAGCACGAAACGTCGGTGAATTCTACCAAACTACGGCGTCATATCCCAGAAGATCACCATTACGAGAACCTCAAACCTCATATCAGATTAGGCGGTCTATAGTCGGCGTTAGGTCTTCGGAAGATTTTTTTTTTCCAATGGCGCAACAGCCTCTAATGGTCCAGGGCCTCCTCGGTATCGAGGCTTCACGATCACACTCAGTTGGACACACCACACTCGGTAGGACACCTCTGGACGAGTGACCAGCTCGTCGCAGAGACCTCTACCTGACAACACACATCACTCACAACAGACAGACATCCATGCCCCCGGTGGGATTCGAACCCACGATCCCAGCAAGCGAGCTGCCGCAGACCTACACGTTAGACCGCGCGGCCACTGGGATCGGCCATCGGAAGATTATCCTATGTTACGTGTTGCAAATGAAGCCGAGTTTGTTTTTTTTTAATACCGGCCTAAATGTAAAGTAAGTCGCTGCTGTCAATTTAAACTCTAATAACGTTAAATTGTTTCGTCCGCTGATTAAAGTTACAGTTGGCTGAAAATACGAAGGCTGATTTTCGTCGCAGAAGGCAACGTAAATGTAATTTGAATCAGTGCTGCAGACATTAGCTTGGAAAATGGCGTTTATATTCGTGATTTGAGGCTTCCGCCGCGATGTACATGAGATCTGCGCACTTCTGGCATATTACTCTGCGTAGAATGGCAATTGTGTACCGACGTTTCGGAACAACCTGTCGGTCCCATCTTCAAGGGTCAAGCAGTCGGTCCGACTTCTTGACCTTTGAAATGGGATCGATAGGTTCCGAAACGTCGGTACAGAATTGCCATTCTACGCAGAGTAATATCCCAGAAGAGCGCAGATCTCATCGGCGTGTATATTGTTTCGAATTGTATATTAGATGCTTGCGGCAAATTCTGGTAATATTGCGGCGATTGCTGTGGGTAGGTACCACAGTAGTGTGAGTCAGTGCTTGTGACGTAAATGCCGGCAATGTGATGTATTTTATACTCTTATCTGTGTTAAATTGACGACAAGGATGAAATGTGAACTTCTGTGGCACACCCACGCCTGCTGTGAACTGTAGCTCCGTTTTGCAGGCGCTAGTGTGGTTTCGTTATTGTGCTCGCTCGGCATCAGAAAGACGCTTGGGAAACAAATTCCACAGACAAGAGGAATTAGGGTTGGAACTGGAAGCTAGACTATTATGCGATACCGTTTTCACGTAATCGTTTGTAATTAGAATTGAGCCTAAATCACTAATTGAAGTGATTATGCGCATGCAGAATAGAATCGTATACTCAAGGATGTAACTTTCGTAAACAGGCGTCGTAACCCCTAGCGAGAAAGGGATTCTGCGAACTGGCAGCTAACTAGCGATACAGTGATTAGTCTTAGCAGCATTGCTGGTGTTGGGAGGCTGTGAAGGTCGCCAGTTTCGTTGCACAAAGCATACTTTTTGTGAGGAGCTTCCGAATTTTTGTGCTTCACGAAATAATGTTAGGGTCTTTAAATCAAGAAGAGTGTGATGGGCGGGAGATGTAGCACGCTTGGGTCGTTCAGTTAAAATCTTTTAGCTGCCTATCTCCCATCAAAGCATAAGGATTAACATACACAAAGCTGTAATTGTACCAGTCGTTTTATGCTGTTGAACTTGACCTCTGACTGCGACGGAAATCTTAGATTAAAGGTGAGATTTAAGGTTATCACATCGGTGAGTATTAGGAGTAAGGTCATCGATACCGCGTTATTTGATACGTGGGTTCTTCAGAAATGTTGGTAGCTGTCTACCAAACTACACGGCGTCACATCTTAGAGCAACATAATCTTATATTGACATTGTGTTGCGAAGGTGATGAGGAGGCTTTCGGCCTGGCTAGGAGACAGAGGAAGTAACAAGAGGCTGACAGAGGAAGTTAGAGGAGGCCAGAGAGAGGTAACGGGATTCTCGCAACCTCTCTGTAGCCGTATCGTCGACACACTCCCCACTCCCGATCACTTCAGAAATCAACCTCAGCGAAATTGAATTACCCTTATGATGGAAGTGGCAAATTCGAAACGTCGGAACAAATGTGCCGTGAGAATCCGAAAACGTGTAGAAATCTTGTCACCTGAATAGCCTGAAGGACGCAACTCGGTAGACCTGTGCGTAAATGGAAACCCTGAACATGGAGGCGTTTTTCCCCGAAACTTCGGTACACAGCTAGCGGACTGTCTGTTGTTACCGCAGTAGACAATCGAATTTCCATCCGCAGTGAACACCCCAGACTGTGCTTTGCGATCCGCAACCTGGGTGCGGGTACCGGAGTCGCTATAGTTATTGCTTACGGGCTGGACGACTGAGGAATCGGGGTTCGATCACGTGCAGTGACAAAGGGTTTTCACTTTAACCATTGTGTCTTGACCGGCTCTGGGCCGCACTCAGTCTCCTTTTTAGTCGGTACCGTTGGCTCTGTCCGGAGGGGAATGGAGGGGGGGTTAAAGCGGCCGGGTCGTGCTCTGTCCAGTCAACTTGGTGTCTTGGGGGGGGGGGGGTCATGGAAGACAGATTCTGTTCCTCCGCTACAAGGCTAAGGTTCACAGTAGGCTGTAGTTCTTTACCACATACATTTTACGAATGAGTAAGAAACTTAAGCTGTCTTAGCCAGTGTGATCCTTTAATGCTGAGAGATTGAGGTTTAATTATTTTAAAATTGTGTTAAAACTGTTTTGTCCGTGCACTGTCTTGATCAACAAACTGTTCTGTCCGTGCACTGTCTTGATCAACAAACTGTTCTGTCCGTGCACTGTCTTGATCAACAAACTGTTCTGTCCGTGCACTGTCTTAATCAACAAACTGTTCTGTCGTGCACTGTCTTGATCAACAAACTGTTCTGTCCGTGCACTGTCTTGATCAACAAACTGTTCTGTCCGTGCACTGTCTTAATCAACAAACTGTTCTGTCCGTGCACTGTCCTGATCAACAAACTGTTCTGTCCGTGCACTGTCTTGATCAACAAACTGTTCTGTCCGTGCACTGTCTTAATCAACAAACTGTTCTGTCCGTGCACTGTCTGATCAACAAACTGTTCTGTCCGTGCACTGTCCTGATCAACAAACTGTTCTGTCCGTGCACTGTCCTGATCAACAAACTGTTCTGTCCGTGCACTGTCTTGATCAACAAACTGTTCTGTCCGTGCACTGTCTTGATCAACAAACTGTTCTGTCCGTGCACTGTCTTAATCAACAAACTGTTCTGTCGT
The DNA here is from genome assembly GCA_021186555.1 of Reticulitermes speratus. Lineage (NCBI taxonomy): Eukaryota > Metazoa > Arthropoda > Insecta > Blattodea > Rhinotermitidae > Reticulitermes > Reticulitermes speratus. The sequence continues at coordinate 57,282,634 of JAJKFL010000001.1, read as the reverse complement.
GCACTGTCTTGATCAACAAACTGTTCTGTCCGTGCACTGTCTTAATCAACAAACTGTTCTGTCCGTGCACTGTCCTGATCAACGAACTGTTCTGTCCGTGCACTGTCCTGATCAACAAACTGTTCTGTCCGTGCACTGTCTTGATCAACAAACTGTTCTGTCCGTGCACTGTCTTGATCAACAAACTGTTCTGTCCGTGCACTGTCTTGATCACAAACTGTTCTGTCCGTGCACTGTCTTGATCAACAAACTGTTCTGTCCGTGCACTGTCTTAATCAACAAACTGTTCTGTCCGTGCACTGTCCTGATCAACAAACTGTTCTGTCCGTGCACTGTCTTGATCAACAAACTGTTCTGTCCGTGCACTGTCTTAATCAACAAACTGTTCTGTCCGTGCACTGTCTGATCAACAAACTGTTCTGTCCGTGCACTGTCCTGATCAACAAACTGTTCTGTCCGTGCACTGTCCTGATCAACAAACTGTTCTGTCCGTGCACTGTCTTGATCAACAAACTGTTCTGTCCGTGCACTGTCTTGATCAACAAACTGTTCTGTCCGTGCACTGTCTTAATCAACAAACTGTTCTGTCCGTGCACTGTCTTGATCACAAACTGTCTGTCGTGCACTGTCTTAATCAACAAACTGTTCTGTCCGTGCACTGTCCTGATCAACAAACTGTTCTGTCCGTGTACTGTCCTGATCAACAAACTGTTCTGTCCGTGCACTGTCTTGATCAACAAACTGTTCTGTCCGTGCACTGTCTTGATCAACAAACTGTTCTGTCCGTGCACTGTCTTAATCAACAAACTGTTCTGTCCGTGCACTGTCTTGATCAACAAACTGTTCTGTCCGTGCACTGTCTTAATCAACAAACTGTTCTGTCCGTGCACTGTCCTGATCAACAAACTGTTCTGTCCGTGCACTGTCTGATCAACAAACTGTTCTGTCCTTGCACTGTCTTGATCAACAAACTGTTCTGTCCGTGCACTGTCTTGATCAACAAACTGTTCTGTCCGTGCACTGTCTTGATCAACACAGTCAACTTATCACACCAACCAAATGCACTCTAATATTCACATATAAGTGTTACACATAAAGCTGCTACATGTTTCGGTGCCAGTGCACCGTCCTCAGGCAGCACAGGCTGCCAAATATAAAACCAGCCGTCACTGACGGCCCACTGTTTGTACGGTCCCACAGTTAGTTTTGTTTCAGCAGGCCGATCTCGTATTGTAACGACACAGAAGGCTGTCCTGTGCAGAACCCACACTTAAATTAAACGGAAACTGTAGTTTGTTGTGTGGCACTGAGCGTTGTTAAAGGATTCCCAGGAATTCAGATAGATTCTCAAATGACATATATCTACTCGCCGTTGATTGCGTCATCATTTGAGAGAACCTAGTGAAAGCATGTTCAGTGAAAAAGGAAATGTTGCTCTCGATACAGCAATTTTTCATTTTCCAGATTACACACTGCATTGACGTTTGATTCTGATTAATGACCGCTACTAGAACAGTACTAATGCATATGTACTTTCGACCTCCCAAATAAGAGCCGTGCCAGTGACCACACCTGTTCGCTGCGGCCTCCGTTAGCACAGTGAACATGTTACTGGGTTTAGTGCATTCTTTGTAGAACCACTTTAAAGAAACACTTGATCTGGTCGTGACATGTGTGTACAGTCATATGCTGCACATCTGGTCGTGACATGTGTGTACAGTCATATGCTGCACATCTGGTCGTGACATGTGTGTACAGTCATATGCTGCACATCTGGTCGTGACATGTGTGTACAGTCATATGCTGCACATCTGGTCGTGACATGTGTGTACAGTCATATGCTGCACATCTGGTCGTGACATGTGTGTACAGTCATATGCTGCACATCTGGTCGTGACATGTGTGTACAGTCATATGCTGCACATCTGGTCGTGACATGTGTGTACAGTCATATGCTGCACATCTGGTCGTGACATGTGTGTACAGTCATATGCTGCACATCTGGTCGTGACATGTGTGTACAGTCATATGCTGCACATCTGGTCGTGACATGTGTGTACAGTCATATGCTGCACATCTGGTCGTGACATGTGTGTACAGTCATATGCTGCACATCTGGTCGTGACATGTGTGTACAGTCATATGCTGCACATCTGGTCGTGACATGTGTGTACAGTCATATGCTGCACATCTGGTCGTGACATGTGTGTACAGTCATATGCTGCACATCTGGTCGTGACATGCGTGTACAGTCATATGCTGCACATCTGGTCGTGACATGTGTGTACAGTCATATGCTGCACATCTGGTCGTGACGTGTGTGTACAGTCATATGCTGCACGTCTGGTCGTGACATGTGTGTACAGTCATATGCTGCACATCTGGTCGTGACATGTGTGTACAGTCATATGCTGCACATCTGGTCGTGACATGTGTGTACAGTCATATGCTGCACATCTGGTCGTGACATGTGTGTACAGTCATATGCTGCACATCTGGTCGTGACATGTGTGTACAGTCATATGCTGCACATCTGGTCGTGACGTGTGTACAGTCATATGCTGCACATCTGGTCGTGACATGTGTGTACAGTCATATGCTGCACATCTGGTCGTGACATGCGTGTACAGTCATATGCTGCACATCTGGTCGTGACATGTGTGTACAGTCATATGCTGCACGTCTGGTCGTGACATGTGTGTACAGTCATATGCTGCACGTCTGGTCGTGACATGTGTGTACAGTCATATGCTGCACATCTGGTCGTGACATGTGTGTACAGTCATATGCTGCACATCTGGTCGTGACGTGTGTGTACAGTCATATGCTGCACGTCTGGTCGTGACATGTGTGTACAGTCATATGCTGCACATCTGGTCGTGACATGTGTGTACAGTCATATGCTGCACATCTGGTCGTGACATGTGTGTACAGTCATATGCTGCACATCTGGTCGTGACATGTGTGTACAGTCATATGCTGCACATCTGGTCGTGACATGCGTGTACAGTCATATGCTGCACATCTGGTCGTGACATGTGTGTACAGTCATATGCTGCACATCTGGTCGTGACATGTGTGTACAGTCATATGCTGCACATCTGGTCGTGACATGTGTGTACAGTCATATGCTGCACGTCTGGTCGTGACATGTGTGTACAGTCATATGCTGCACATCTGGTCGTGACATGTGTGTACAGTCATATGCTGCACATCTGGTCGTGACATGTGTGTACAGTCATGCTGCACGTCTGGTCGTGACATGTGTGTACAGTCATATGCTGCACATCTGGTCGTGACATGTGTGTACAGTCATATGCTGCACGTCTGGTCGTGACATGTGTGTACAGTCATATGCTGCACGTCTGGTCGTGACATGTGTGTACAGTCATATGCTGCACATCTGGTCGTGACATGTGTGTACAGTCATATGCTGCACGTCTGGTCGTGACATGTGTGTACAGTCATATGCTGCACATCTGGTCGTGACATGTGTGTACAGTCATATGCTGCACATCTGGTCGTGACATGTGTGTACAGTCATATGCTGCACATCAAGTTCAGCATGATTTAGCGTACTGTTCCTCAGGGACTGTGAGATCTACGGAATCACTGTGTCGAATTATTTATCCGCCATCCCTTATAATATTTTAGAGCGCCAGGTATCTAACCAACTATATCTTTGCAGCAGAGTGTGTCTTGACAAACCAACAGGTGTTCAGTTAGTCAAGAAATTCCCCGCGTTTTGTGTAGCCCCAGTATTCATTGCTATTTTTATAAGGACCGGCCACTGGTACTTATTGTGAACCACACTGTCGCCTTCCTCGGTGGATCTTCGTTTCGACCCACGGCTTGTGAGAGAGACTTGGCCTGACTTCGTACCTTAAACTTACACAGGTGGAAAGATGAGAAGTCAGGTGCACGGATTGTGGAGAACGCGAGAGTGCTGTCGTAGTTGTAACGGGATTGCGTCAGGTAGCGTTAATCGGTGTTGGGGATGTTGAAGTAAAGACAATGCACTTTAGCAGCACTGACGAATTATTGTGTATACTTATTGTACGGTTTATGTACACACTGGCATTTTTGTATGGATATACATAAAACAAGACACGCAATGTACGTCTAAACGTAACATTGAGGCGCGTTCGCGTAACTAATTTTGCCATGCAAAAGCAATAAGTATTACATATACTGAGTGTGTGTTTGTAGCCTTAGTTATGCAGCATGCAAAGTGCATGCGCCGTATTATATTGTCATCTGTGGCCTGTCCGGCTGTACCGTATTTTTCCACATTATCTCGTAAGCGGCACGATTTTCGGGAAAAAATTGTTGAACATAAAATGTGTGTTTTGATTTTTTCTACAACTTCTCTCTGAAGGATTTCTCATTCTAAGAAGAACTGAGCGAGATATTATAAATGTACGTAGGTTTTCATGTAAAGTACCGTTATTATTGTGAGATTTTAATGCAACTTGAATTTTCTCGACAAATTTTCGAAAAATACTCATATCAAATTTCATGAAAATCCGTCCAGTGGGAGCCGAGTTGTTCCTTGCGGACGGATAGACATGACGAAGCTAATAGTCGCGTTTCGCAATTTTGCGAACGCACCTAAAACGATACGTGGAAGATACAATCACGTGTCTGCTGCCCACTGCTTGTGACTGCCATGTATAAAGATCATGCACTGTCGCTCAGATCGCCTCCTGTTCCAATCTGTCTTCATTACCGATTCCCAGACTGTGACCACTCTCACATCTGGTTACTTTTGGAATCGTGTAATGTCTTTCCAATGTTCAGGGCTACCTCAGACTCCTTTACAGATTATTGAGAGACTGCCCTGATCACTCTGCCGTCGTATTACCCATTCCTGCTTCGCAGTGACACCTCTGACACACGTGCCTTCAACTGCTGTGATTGGTCGAGAAACGAAAGAGACTGTTCTGTTGGTGGCTGACCAATTCTAAGGGGATATTAATTAAATTCTGTTGGTTAAATTTCAACTGAATTTTCTGTGCGAACACGTAGAAGTCACACATGGCTTTGGTTTGAAGGTTAAATCATAAATATGTCAACACGAAATTTTGATCCTGAGCAAAACTTGCAGATGATCCGGTATTTCGCACGAATGCCGTCACTGTCACGACTGGAGAGCAGAGCAAGTGGCGACACCGCGACACAGATGAGCACCTGCTGTTCCTGCAAGGCAAAAAACACGTAAAATAGTTTCCTTGTGCTAGGAGTGGACTGACTGGGATTCGAACCCAATCAGTGTTCAGCTACAACGTGTCTCCAGCATACTTCCTCGCACTCTGTTTCTTTTAGGATATATTTTGTTATTTATATTCCATCTATGCCTGTGGCTTTCAAGTTGTCTCTTTGATTGACATGTTCCGACCAAAATTGCATGTATTCCTCTTCTTACATTTGTGCTATCTGCTCTGCCCATCCCATGCCGGTTGGGTTAGCACCTGCCTCAGCAACCGCAGTACTAAAGTCATAATCGTATTTTCACAACACGCATTGCATTAGTGGAATTTTCTCAAGATGAGTGGCGTTCTGATGTTGCTGCCGTCTTCATGCTGTCCGTTCGGTAATGTGAAGTTTTGCCTAATGCTGTTAACGTAATTCAACGAAGCATTGAGGTGGATGAGGCAGCACAATATAGAGAAAACTAGAAATGCATTCTACATTTGGTCAGAAAATTTCAGAGAAAGAAACCTTTTCTGATACGTAGACGTCGGTGGAAGGGTAAAGTTGTAAATTGAATATTTGGGAAATAGGGCGTGAGTCGATTGGGCTGGATGTCGCTGGTTATGGTTCAGAATAAGGTCCAATAGGAGGCTTTTATGAGCAGGGCAATGAACCTTGTGGGTTCCTTAAAAATAGTTTCTTGGACAGCTGAGAACTTTTGTAAGGAAAATTCCTACTTGGTGGAGTTAATCAGTTATTATGTATTCCTTGCATACATTTTATGAAATAAATGTACAGTGGAATTGTCGTGCTTGCTTGCTCAGTGTCTCGTCTCCGTAACTGCGTGACCAATTTGTATGGATTTCATTATTGTGGGTCTACGCTAACATTTGTCAAGCGTATTCTTCAGTTCCCCTATCCCAGAGTTTGTCAGTGGCGTTTCATTGTGAAAAAAAATGTTACAGCTCATGCAGTACGGTGTGAAACTTTGTATGCAACGTTTCTCCATACAGCGGTTGTTGACAAAATACAAGGATGAACATCGGTCTGAATTCGTCGAATAACCCCACTGCAGTTTGTCATGCTAGTCCACGGATACACCAAAAGGGAAGAATAACTGTGAACTGAAATCCGTAGTATGTTCACTGCGCTACAAGCCGGAAGGTCGCGGGTTCGATTCCCGATGCTGTCATTGGAATTTTTCATTAACATAATCCTTTCGGTCGCGCTATGACCTTGGGGTTGACTCAGCCTCTAACAGAAATGAGTCCAGGGATATTTCCTGGGGGGGGGGGGGGGGGGGGGGTTAAAGGCGGCCGGTGCGTAGGGCTGACAACCTTAGCACGTTCATGTGCCGATTGTCTAGAAATCTAGGAGCTTCAACCTCCTGGAACCCTAAGGGCCTTTCCAGGCCTGTAATGGGTTTGCTTTTTTTTTTTTTAAATCTTGAAACTGCGTGTCCATATTATTCTGTGCTAACCGGTCGGTAAGTGTGAACGTGTCTGAATGTTCGTGACGGTGAATAAACGCGCATTCTACTTGCTGTGTATTGAAATGATATAACGAAGGTGGGTCAGATGGACGGAGCGTACATCGCGCATGGAATGGGTGAGAAATGCTTAAAACGTATGGTCATGAAACCTGAAGGAGAGATCAAGTGGAAGATTAGGCTTAGATGTGAGGATGATACTGAAGTGGACTTAAGGAAATAGGGTCCGAGTGCGTGAACTGGATTGATGTGGCGCAGGACAGGGACAATTGGCCGGCTGTTGTATGCACGACGATGAACATTTGGATTCCGTAATATGTAACTGTCTGAGCAGCCATTGGCTGCTGAAGAAGTGCTTTGCTCCACGTAGTTGGCATAACTCCAAATTGTAGTGTACTTTTTCGCTCTGGTTCTGAGCAAATGGAGCTTTAACATCTGCCTGTTTCGGAGGAAGCCAACAAAGCGTATCAGGTCTTAACTAGGATTGATGCGCTCAGCAGCGCACGAATTGTGATCCAGTATTGGTAGGTTATCGTTGTGAGGTGACATGAACTAGAGGGCGTGGCAGTTGACAGTGGTTGGTACAAAAGGCGTTAGTTCGTGTTCCTACACAGTAAGCGAACGCCCAAAGAAATTATTCCTATTGACGGTGAGGGTTGGTTTACGACGGATTAACTCTCTCGCCCTTCGTTTAGACGAGCGCTGCTCTCTTGTGTGTATTTTAAGCAGAGAATGATATTGGTTTAGAAAGGGAATATCTTAATTCTGTCTTTTATCAGCTGGATTCATTTCGTCGGTTTTAGGATACATTGCCAGGTTTTTGTGTTAAGGATGTTAAGCCGCTGTGTTCTGTAAGAGAAAGTTTATCGGCTGACGGCTGTCAGCAGTGAAGCTAGGGCGTTAGTTAAGTATTTTCTTATACCTTTTGCCGGTGGATTGGACTGGCTCGGGGCAGTTTTCAAAGGCAGGTTTTGTGATGGCATTCATAAGTCATTATTAACCTTCGAGAGTTCTGTAACGACGGAGAATTTCATGGGGCGGTGTTACCGGTGATTGAAGTGGCTGAACATGTTATGGCCCAAAATGTGGGTTTTTTCCCTATAAAGCGTAAATTTGTCATAAATTAAACATCACACAGTGAAATACATTCGTAAATTTACAGTCATTCAAAGCAGTGGCTTATCAAACGTAGCAACAACTAGAACTTTACCCCCCAGGAAAGATTCCTGGTACTCATTTCTGTTAGAGGCTGAGTCGACCCCAGGGCTATAGTGCGACCGAAACGATTATGTCAATGAAAAATTCCAATGAACCAGCGACGTTCCGGCTTGTAGCGCAGTGCCTCAACCAACTGCGCCACCGCGTACTTGTAACATAATCAAGTTAAAATCCGTCTAAACACGCCTACGTGCCATTTATTTACAGAACAACATGTTTCGACCGATTTAGGTCATCTTCAGGTTCACAATTCTGAACCTGAAGATGACCTGTTGTGTAAGTAAATGGAACGTAGTTGTCGTTAGACGGATTTTGTCTTCATTCTGAAAGATAATCACTTTATTACACCATCGAGCCATTTGCCATTGGTGAAGCTGTCTCAAAGTAGTATCTACTGATCCATTAGTCCTAACTTCAGGAACAGAACGTAATACATTTAGAGGCGCTGTGTTGAGGCGTTTTAATAAGCTGCCTGTCAGACCCTCCGAGTCTGTTATTTGTAACTTGATGAACAATGCACACGTTTCATTTGCAGGCGTTGATGGGAGAGACGCCGATTTAATTAATTGCATAGTCCTTTGGAACACGGTGAAATATAAGCCGATTTGTTTCGCCCTCATATATAACAACCCTGCTCGCTGGACATCAGTATCTCTGTTTTCTTCACTTCGACAGCAGGCTTGGCAATGACGGCCATCTAGTCGTGGCTACTGGACCCGCGCTTTTGGTTCGTTTTGATAGACGTGTAGGCAGCAGTGCTGTTGTATAAGTTTTGTTATCTTGCAGGCGGGAACCCTTATAATTTTAGGCTTTTTTACAAGGTTAAAAAAAGATCTCTTATGTGGATACATGGCTGTCCATGACCTAGTGGCCACAAAACCCTGTGTCAGGCCAGAGATGACAATATCATACGGCGCATGCGCTTTGCATGCTGGTAACTAAGGCTACATACACACACTCACAATATGTAATACTATTGCTTTGCAGGGACAACAATGGTTATACGTTATACGTACATTGCCTGTCTTGTGTTTGTTAGTGTCGGTTACAGGGTGTGTGACCTTCACACATTTTCGAATGATTTATTAGCAGTCTGCGTGTAGACCGATTATGATTGTGTTTTGAATGCGCATACTTACACTTTTATATGCGTTTACTAATCGGTCTTATTGTCGTCTAACAGAATTGCTGTATTTTTATGTCGTGTTTAGCAGTATTGATTGTGAGATATTTACATGAATTAACGTCATTATCATAGGCCAGAAACTGCTATATTCCATTCACTTTCAGTAACCTGTGATTTTCTTGGACTTTCCTGATGGCTTGTTATATCTTGAAATGATGTGTTGTAACATGTGGAAAGGTATGCAACCTCTGATAAGGTAATATTGTGGTGAAACTTCGGTATTATGTCCGGCAAGTTTAAAGTTCTCCCTAGAACGGGCCATGAAGGCCCAGAGGGGGAGTACAGGTATAGCTCTACTCTTTCTTTAACCCTGGCACTAGATAAGGGTGGGTGGTGAACTCCACGCCCCGGCAGCTTTATCCCCGGGAAAGAGACCCGGTACCCATTGTGTAGGAGGCTGGGTGGGCCCCAGGGCCTGTCTGGACGGGTGCGGAAAATCTCGTCCCCACCGGGATTCGATCCCGGACCGTCCAGCCCGTAGCGAGTCGCTATACCGACTGAGCTATCGCGGCCGTCCGGCAAGTTTAGCCTGTATAAAATTTATAAGTAACTAATCAGTTCTTTACAAAAGTAAAACGAAGCAAGTACAGTAATAGAAATAATTTGAATGTGTGGAACCAGAAATTTGTGACATAGGAAGTTAAGGTTTGCGTCCTGCTCGCACTCTTTGTTTATATGTGAACCATTTGCAAACGTTTTTATACTTCTGAAGTATAATGAAACAAACGCCGCACCAGTTCGTAACGTTCCTGTCGGTCTAGCATATGGATACGTGGCAGCAAGGTTCCGAGCGGGACCTTCGACCGAAGAACTGTGCGAGATGTTCGTGTTGTGTCCTGTTACACTGATATTGGTAGCGCGGTGATGGGCGAGGCATGTGGACACTCATAGACACGTGACAAACACGTGACAGTTCTATTGCTTCTTCATAAGTACGTCGTAATTTAGTGGTTAATATTCCTGCTTCCTGCCGATTTTTGACACGATTTCCAATTGATTAATATTCATATTCACAGCGTTGTTAAGTAAACGAACTTTGTATGGTCGGAACGTTGCAAATGTCTCATGTCTCGTTATGGACGGATGAGCAACGTTTAAGTATAACGTTACAAATGTCTCATATCTCGTTATGGACGGATGAGCAACGTTTAAGTATAATAAACGTTTACAAAGTGTACGACATTGTTACGGTACAACGTACACAAACGTCAGACAGCGCCATATGGCACGTCTCAAAACAGTTACCAGTGACCAGTCACTATTTACAAGGTTCCACAGTCTGCAGTAGGCTGCGTTGTTGATGTCATTTGTGTATAACAGGTACAACTTGTATGGTTTTTAAAATATTGTGCTTAAAATGAGATTAAAACACTTCTTACGTAATAAATATGATTTATGTAAATTAAATTATTGTTGCGGCGGGCAGTGGAAACTTGTAGGTTGTAGGATTATATGTTCTAGTCTTGACGCGTGTCTCAGTCCAAGGTGGATCGGGTCTGTGTGTTTATGCTGTGTTGTGTATCGCAGCCAGAAAAATGTGCGTTTAGTTGCTGTAATAAATTGAATACATTGATCTAAAATGCACGGATTTGACAGCCTGAAACTCTCTGGTGACTGTTGTCACTTTCTTGTGTGCTAGTAACATTAACGCTTATCATGCAGATCTGACCTTTACAAGGTGTGCGATCTATTTGCCGTCAGGTTGAGTGGGAACAAAAGTGACAGTGTCTTGGTACTTACAGTGTCTTGGTACTTACAGTGTCTTGGTACTTACAGTGTCTTGGTTCTTACTTACGTGTCTTGGTACTTACAGTGTCTTGGTACTTACAGTGTCTTGGTACTTACAGTGTCTTTGGTACTTACAGTGTCTTGGTACTTCATCACAATGCATTGGCGTTATATAGCGATGTTGTAAACTGAAGACTTTTATTCCCAGTAAAAATAGACTGGGTATTGCAGTTGTGACTCGAAACTCCTGAAGAATTTGCGAGGCAGTGCGGCATTACGACAGCCTTGCCGCTCACATTTGCAATTTTGTGTCATTAGAGGGGGGAACAGAGAGAGGGTAATGTGTCGTTAGAGTTTTGTCCGCCCCATTTCCTGCCCTGCTGATGAAGTTGTTTTCGCGACTGAATCATCATGATGATCATCATCATGATCATCATCCCCGAACACTTTCCTACAGTAGTTCCCCGAAACGACGGTGTCGCCGCCATGTGGTAGGTACGTACAGTTTCATGGAAATGTAAGAAGTTGGAAGCACTAAACAGGTTATGGTACACACTAACACGGGCGGTCAGTGACCTTGTGGCGCCAATCTGTCATCGATATTTTCTTCGTTTTCCCTCCCTTCTCTTTCTTTGTTTCTTTTTTCTTTCATATAGGCCTGTCCGTTGTGCGTTACGTTTGAACACGCTAAGTGTAGCGACGCATTTTATTGTACTGCGTTCTGTACCGTAAAGTGTTGGAGTGTGCAAAAGACACTACCTGGTAACTTCATTCCGTGTTTCATTTATTCTTTAAATATTGCGTTGAGATCTGAAACTGGTTCATCATCACGATGTACCTTAATTACAGTAGATATGAAGTAACAACCATGTAGGTACACGTGAAGTGCACGTGAATGGGTGTAACTGGCACCCCTGTTTTCTTCCTAAATGTTGCGGTCTTGCAGGACACATTCGTTCTGCACGTTCTACACATCCTAGTTTGATGGTACACTTCGCGATTTGCATATGGCTTGCTGTTTTATTGTCGTCGGCTTGTCTGCCGCCGCAGTGTCAGATAAATGGCAGTGCACGTGTGCCTTGTAAACCTCAAACGCAGCTGGCCATGCGTCTTGTCCTCGTTATGTATTATACTTGATACTTTGTTTTTTTTTCCAATGGCTCGACAGCCCCTTGGGGGCCTAGGCCGCCTCATTTTCTTTCGAGGCTTCAAGATCACACTTTAAGACACACCACCGTCGGTAGGACTCCTCTGGACGAGTGACCAGCTCGTCGCAGAGACCTCTACCTGACAACACACAACACTCAAAAGAGACAGACGTCAATGCTGTATGTGGGATTCGAACCCACAATCCCAGTATGCGAACGGCCGTAGACCCAGGCCTTAGACCGCGCGGCCACTGGGTGATACTTTGTTTAGTGAGACCTTTTTTTTTTCATTGTGCGGTTAATTGTGGATAATCGGTTTGGTTAGGCCGTACCGATATATCGGTTTGGTTAGGCCGTACCGATATATCGGTTTGGTTAGGCCGTACCGATATATCGGTTTGGTTAGGCCGTACCGATTATCGGTTTGGTTAGGCCGTACGATATATCGGTTTGGTTAGGCCGTACCGATATATCGGTTTGGTTAGGCCGTACCGATATGTCGGTTTGGTTAGGCCGTACCGATATGTCGGTTTGGTTAGGCCGTACCGATATATCGGTTTGGTTAGGCCGTACCGATATGTCGGTTTGGTTAGGCCGTACCGATATATCCACGTTTATGAATAATGCAGGAAGTAATGCAAAGCATCTTAATGTCGCACGATAAACGTGTGTCAGCGTCACTTGCTGATATGATAGTGGACATGCAGCACGGACACATGTCGGCTGCCGTTTGTATGACGACGGTAACTTAGTTGGGGTGTTAAATTGTTCATTCATGACATCAGGTGCGGCCCAGAATTTTTCATTGGGTAGGGGGGGCTGACCCTCAGTCTATATATAATTTATGTGTGATTTTAAAAATTTTTATAAAGTCATGTAATTATAACTGAAACATAACAATGTATGCAACTATATTTATATACATACAAACATAACAATGTATGCAACTATATTTATATACATACAAACATAACAATGTATGCAACTATATTTATATACATACAAACATAACAATGTATGCAACTGTATTTATATACATACAAACATAACAATGTATGCAACTGTATTTATATACATACAAACATAACAATGTATGCAACTGTATTTATATACATACAAAACATAACAATGTATGCAACTGTATTTATATACATACAAAACATAACAATGTATGCAACTGTATTTATCATACATACAAACATAACAACAAATAACAATGTATGCAACTGTATTTATATACATACAAACATAACAATGTATGCAACTGTATTTATATACATACAAACATAACTACATGTTCCATCACTCAATCACAGTGTCCTATCTTCACGTTTTTTACTATTATCAATTTATTTTTCAAAATTCTAATGTACTAGTCGTCAGCTGATTTCAGTGAAGGGTAAATCACGTAACAACTTTTGATATCATCGTGTCTAGAAAATCTGTGTTTTTTAAATTTCGGGTTTGGGGGGGGGGGGGCTGCAGTCTAGTTAGTCTAATACAACAAACAAGACTATTATTCCGGATACTGCCCATCGTCTTTAAATGTTTTGTCAAAACATTTCTGGAACTGCATCTGTTACCATCACCACCTGTCCCCTATTCATGATGACGGAAACGAATCGAGCTGCCGAAACGTACAGTTTGACAGAACACGACATGACGCACAATGTGTAAAATCACATTCGTGTTCATCCGTGAACTGATAACTTTAACTCTGGGCGAAACATATGAGAAACTGAGCGTAAGTGTCGATACAAATTCCGCAATATTGGATCCTTAACGTTATGTCAATACAGGATCTACGCGCACACACACGCACACACGTATTCGCACTGCAGCGAGAGAGCTGCTGTGAGTCTGCATTCCCAAGTCGGGCTTCCAGGAAAATGTGTCAATTTCGGTACCGCGTAAAACGTTGATTCAGTTTGACGAAGATAATTTACATACATTAAAGTACATAATAAATGGGAACGCATGTTACAGGATGATTGAAAATATGCTATACCGACTCCTGTATCAATTTCCATTCACTACAGCTGGAGTTTCAGTAATCTCACAAATACAGAAATGACGTGGATTTCCCTGACCCTTTTAAATACTTACATTTATCTAAATAGTTTTTAAAAATTCAGGTCCTGTCTCACAGAAAACGTACTGCGCCTCCGATATAAAGACTAGCCGGTTAGTGCTGTTTAAGGAAACAATCACTGCCCATTAGGAGAGTCGTACGACGTACATAGACGAATACATCCCGTCGTTCGTGTTGTTACCACTGTTCGTATAGTTACCACTGTTAAGGAGTTCAAACAAGTCAGTATCAAATCTCTCCCGGCGACTACTTTAAACCACCGGCCTCGAACCGTCGTTTCTCCCACACCACCTTCAGACTGTTGCACGTAAAGACACAGCTGCATGTGGTTTAACAATTATAGCGTTGCTCTGTGTACACTGAACTGCACCAAATAAATGCACGGACTGTACTGACTTGACTGTTACTGCAATCGTCAAGATAGGCAATACAAATGAACTCAAAATCGATATGAACTTTTCCCTGCGATACATGTGCCTGTCCTGCAAGCCATCTGTAGCTAACGGACCACAGTTTGGAAACCCCTGGCTAAATATTTTGTGTACCTCGTGAACCACCACTAACCATTACCGCAGTGGTTCCCAAACAGTGACATGTGTACCTCGTGAACCACTACTAACCATTACCGCAGTGGTTCCCAAACAGTGACACGCGGATCCCTTCTTTAATGACGTAATCTAATTTTACAGAATTCTACAATACGCAATGCTGCGTCCGTAACAAACGCACAGTAACATTAAATGTGCGTATAAACGTAACATTGAGGCGCTTTCGCATAACCATTCTTGCCATGGAAAAGCAATAAGTGTTACATATTCTGAGTGTGTGTGTGTGTGTGTGTGTGTGTGTGTAGCCGTTGTTATCCAGCATGCAAAGCGCATGCGCCGTATTATACTGTCATCTGTGGCCTGTCTGACTGTACCACATCTTTCCACATTATCCCATAAACGGCACTATTTACGGTCATCCGATCATTAGAATAGCGTTTTAATCGGTCTTTGATGCTTAATGCCGGTTTAATTGTATTTTATTTTCTGTTTCTGTAGGGATGGAAGCCATCATGTCTGAATTCTTCAACGACACGTCTACTGCGTTCTATATAATACTGATTGTGTGGCTGGCTGATCAGTATGACGCCATCTGCTGCCACACCGCTATTAGCAAACGACACTGGCTGAGGTGAGTAGCGTCGCTAATTGCATTTGTCGTCATGCATCTACTTCTCTGACAGTCTGGACATGCAAGTCCCACAACTGGCTGGTAGTCATGGTCGTTGAAACAATCTTACCGAATTTTAACTCGATACTCAGTAAATCTAATGGCGATAATAGAAACTGGGCAAGATGGCTGTAGCCGTAGTGCTTCTTAATTGTATTCGGGAGGTGCCCGGTTCGAATTTAGGTTTCATTGTAGCTTTCTCCATCCTGGACTGGCTCGCACCGGTGTTTGAACCCACGAGCGGCCGGACACTGATGATGAAAGTCACTACCGTTTTATTTCACATAATTTCTTATTCCTGATCTACCATTCAGTGCTAGATAATGTGAGATACAGCGTCGTTAAACAAACAGCAGACAAGTAAGTAGAAAGTACTTCAACAGCACTTTGTTTTGGTTTAAAGTTTGCGTAGCGTGTTGCGTGAGTGTGGGCTGTGCGTGCCACGGTCCTGCAGCGGCATGAATGTGTCAGTCAGTTGTCATCTTAACTTTGTAGTTATTGTGTGCATCTTACTTGGACGTGATGTGAAAATGGGGAGGTGTTTAATATACTTATACAGGGGCATTGTTTTATCTCGCAAATATCGTTAGTCCCTTCCTGTCGGACAAAGCAGTCCATCTGCTCACTGCCAACTTGCTTATCGGATAGTCTGTGGTTTATGTGCAGTCGCTGTGAGGATTTCCTATGTTATGTACCGAATATATGTGCTACAAGGAGTGTCGTGTAATTTGGGACGAACATTCCTGCACCGCCTTTCGAAACAGGACAACAGTTACAAATAAATGAAAAGTTCTCGAGCAACAAGTTCCATCCTACTCATTAATGGAACACGTAGAAGACACGTCCAAACTGTGGTAGTGTAGTATAAATGAGTAAATCATAAATTAGTACATTGCAAGACACGAACAGTTGAACCGTTGGCTCATTGTAAGGCAGGGAATGACTGTTAGATAGTCAAGAAGCATCCCAGAGCGTTATAATTTGTGTCCACTGAGCGGTGAGTACTGAGAGTTCGGTCTTTTGGGGTCTGACGCCGTGTAGTTTGCTAGGTGGAGCAACCTACACGGCGTCATATCCCAGAAAAACACAACCTTAAAGGATCCCCGTCATAGCGCTTAGTTTAGTTATTAAATATGATGTGTTCAGGACACGTGGACCAAAGCAGAACACTACGGGCCTACGGCTCAAATTCCGTACAGTATTGTACAGTATTGTTTTGGAGTAGCAAGTTGCGCACGTACATAGACTGACCACATCTACATGGCAAGTAGTGATCGACTTCGCATAGCCGTGGGCTGGTCACTCTGCACGTTTTCCTGTCTCGCGCATACGTCCCTTTGAGTGGGTAACAGCTACTTCCGGCCGTCATTCATTCTGCAGTCTGTCTTACGACAGGTCCGTAGCCTCTTCCATAGCGCGTTCTCCACAGGGTGCGATCTAGTGCTTCCTCTTTCAATTTTCAGTATCTTCTCTTTTCCTTAAGGTCATCCAGTAGCTGCTTACGTCTTCTCCCTCGTCTTCCCGTCATTTCTATCCTTCCTTCTAACTTTCCTTCAATCACGTGTTTCAGAAGGCAGTTCCTACGCATGATGTGACCAATCCAGTTAGCCTTTCTTCTTTTTATTGCATGTACGATATTCCTCTCCTCCTTCACTCTGTGTAATACCTCTTCATTTCTCACACGATCGGTCCAACTGATCTTCTCCATTCTTCTCCAGCACCACATTTCAAAACTTTCCAGATACTTCTGATCCATTTTCCGAAGTGTCCACGTTTCAGCACCACACAAAGCTATGCTCCAAGTGTAGCACTTTACTAGTAAGGAAATTAAATTTCATTGCGTTATGGGGTATGGATAGGCTGTGTATTTTGTTGGTTTCAATTTCTGTGACTTAACATTGTTGGGCTTATTTAATTTGGTGCAGACTGATTCCAGATGCAGTGGTTGTACCGCCACTACTCGGGCCTCAGCTAGGTATGTCAGTTTCGTCACGTCAGATGTCACGGTGTTACTGCCATTGATCGGTCTGCAGGGCCTCATTCATGCGAATTGGATATGCCGCGAGAAGATGCGGCCGGACGGCCAGGGGCGCCACCTGTTTGTTACAGTGAATTGTTGTAATGAGATCGTGTGTAATTGTGACGCATGTTAGTGCAGTGAGACCATTCGCGTTGCTGGCAGTAGAAATCCGTCGTGTTTCGCACGTATACAGTGGACAAAGAGAGAGAAAATTTGTATCATTAGGAACATACGGTCTGCCAATGTTGGCAGGACTGTCTTCAAAACGTTGGCTCTTCCTAGACGACCTGATTGCTGTGTTATTGTTATTGATAACACGAACAACAATACTTGAACAGTTAGTTTACGATTTAGGCGCTGTTTTTGTTGCTAAGAATGGACTGGACGGGAAGAGCTTGGTGTAATGTACAAAAACCTGCCCTTATGCTGTATCGGCCATCGGGCGTGCTGCATGTTTTAGCGTGTCGTCTCATAATAACCCCGTCTTATTAATCAGTGTAGTTTTAATCGTTATTTGCCGTTGCCAGCGGGCAACAATAATGCAAATGGTTCTGAAAATGAAGCGGTCACGTCCCATTAAGCCACCCGTGCGCTAATTGCCCCTGTACGGTCAGACAGCCCACACAGATTAGTTCCCCCACTGTGGGCCACACCAGTTCATAACGGAGATTCAGAGAACTGGAGACCCTAAAGCTGTGTGTGCCGTCTGCTTGCCTTTCAAGAGCCCCGAGGCATAATACGTGGTTTCGTCTAATACCTTTTTATGTTATAAAATTTCCCTTGTGATACACTGATGTGCTTCTGAATATCAGGCAACAGAGTTGTAGATCAAACTCCGCATTCTAAAAGGCAAAACACTGTTTGAACGCACTGAATGAGGAGGGAATGCTCGTCTTGCATTTCATTACTTTTGCGTCCGGCCTCGTGTATTGGCAGCGTCTGTTTTTCTTAGGAACGGAGCTTGCGATTGGTTCATGTTGATTGACGGTAAAGGTTGGCGTTCTTCATCAAGCAGTTGTGGGCGAGTGACGTTTATATTGCTGTGCATTGTTATTTGTAACCCTGAGGAAGTAGCTGCCGGCACCCACTAGATAGGTGGTCCCTAGACCCGGTATCTAGCCCCTGTGGGGAACACAAAAATAGCTGTCTCTGGCAGGAATAGAGCCCAGCCCAGGCTTAGTTACTATGCTGACAGCTGTACATTTCATTTACATTACATTTCTTGGGTTCCATGTTTTATTCGCACAAATACTGATTTAAACTGTGCAGTTTCAAGGGTTTGTTGTGCTGTGGCGAGGCTACAAGTGCGAGTGAAGCTGATGTTTGGTGCTTACTGGTGTTCAGTGTGACTGCAGACACACAGCTTTATGCATGCTTTGCAGGCGGTTTGTTCTTCGGAGCATATCGCTGACTTAGTACATTGCCTTTAACAGGGCTGGCACATTAGCATGTGATGTCCAGAATTACTGTGCTTAAGCCGCGGACTGCTTTCATCTCGGAATGGACTCAGTGCAACACAAACGACTTTTCAAACATGTCATAACAGCCTAGTTGAAATTAGCAGTTGTACGAATACAGCGTGGCAAATAAATTAAACGGAAGCTGGAGATGGCATGTTTGGTCTCTCGCCCCGCCACTTGGCAACGTTGTGAGCGCTACCTGGTCACACGTCTCGGAAAATCAAAGAACTTGCGCCCATGTTTATCTTGATATCTGGCAGTCATATGGTTGTCTTTGATTAATACGTGTCAGGTGTAAATAATTGTAATTAATTTAAGGCAGAGTGTAACCACACACGGACATGTACAGGGCAATCTTGACTGATTGAAATCATGGCGTCAGTTGTACGTATGCGTCACTTTTGGTTTGGGGCTTTGAAAATTTAGGCCCTTGATTTTTTGATGCGTTCGCAAAATTGCGAAAAGCGACTATTAGCTTCGACATGTTTGTTTGTCCGTCCATCTGTCGTCATGGAACAACTCGGCTTTCCACTGGACGGATTTTCATGAATTTTGGTATTTGAACATTTTTTTTTTGAAACTCTGTCGAGAAAAAGTCAAGTTTCATTAAAATCTGACGAGAATAACGGGTAGGTCACATGAAGACCTACGTACATTTATGATATCTCGCTGAATTATTTTTAGAATGAGAAATGTTTCGGAAAAATTTGTAGAGAAAATCAAGACACACATTTTGCGTTTAGTAACTTTTTTCCCGAAAATCGTGCCGTTTATGATACAATGTGGAAAAATATGGTAGAGCCAAAGAGGCCACAGATGACAACATAATACGGCGCATGCGCTTATCAAACTGGATAACTAAGGATACAGACACTCTCAGAACATGTAATAGTT
This sequence comes from Reticulitermes speratus, assembly GCA_021186555.1. Classification (NCBI taxonomy): domain Eukaryota; kingdom Metazoa; phylum Arthropoda; class Insecta; order Blattodea; family Rhinotermitidae; genus Reticulitermes; species Reticulitermes speratus. The sequence goes on along the minus strand of JAJKFL010000001.1, from coordinate 57,262,988 downwards.
ATTGCTTTTGCATGGCAACAGTGGTTACGCGAACGCGCCTCAATTTTACGTTATACGGACATTGGCTCTCTTGTCTACATGATGTATAGAAAAATAAACGGGTAAAATTATATATATATATATATATAATTGTACGCATACTTACTCATTCTTTATTCTATGTAATGAAGTTCCTTTTGCCCGCATGTGGACCAAATTTTGCCGAAGTAGTCCGATCCGCGTCAAAGGTTGGTCAGGTCTGGTCTAGAGGATAGTGCTATAAATTGGTCACTGTTTTAATGGACAAAGGTGGGAAAGATAAGGGTGTGAAAGTTGGGTGGAAAAGCGACGATTTCTCATTGATTTTTAGCGGGCATTTCCATTGCCGTATTCTCCCATTTATGTCTGCCTGCTCCGGATATTATTTTCCATGTTATTTTTATTGTTTATATTTCCCTTCAGGTTTTCCACTTAATGTGTATGTTTGTCATCTTCGTCAGTCCTGTGTGGCCCGCCATATTTATCTGTTCTGACCACCACAACAGTACCGTGCGGTGGATACACGCCCTCGTTATGCAACCGTCAGGTCCTCTGCTGTTTCGACTGCCTTAACACTTCTCAACGTTCCTTTCTGAAAGAGCAATTTATGTTATTTATCAGCCGCTTTGCGGCTCTGTACGTGTCTGTGATATGAATCCACTAACGCAGGGTTATTGATCCTTGCCTTAAACCCTCGTTGTGAGAAATTCATTACGTCAGCAGCAAGTGGACTCATTATGCATGTGACTTTGTTTAAGGGCGAGAGAGGGTGTCTATATTGGAAACTTGTGGGCAAAGTTAACTATTTTTCTTGTAGTGTAAAGTTAAGTTGAAGTACAAATTTCTGGGGGGGGGGGGGGAGGGTTTGTAATTAGATTTGGACCGTGGAGGAGACCAAGGGCGTTAATCTAATACCGCGTCTGCTCCAGTCTTCATTGAACAGCCTCTCGCTGCGGTTGTCGCTCGATGCTGTATGACGGATTGACTGCCTGGGCTCATGCTTTTATCTGCAAAGGGCGTCGCACTGGGGCACCGCCTTTGCACCCTACTTCGGCACTGTTTATTCGTGCAGTTCGCCGGTGATGTGAAATATTGAACTGGCTAAATATTGCGTGGTGGCCAGTTGAATGCTTTCCGCGCTTCCTACGAGGCTAAACCAGAAAGTGAATGTCGAATGGACTGTGCAGCGTAAGCCCTCGACACGGGAACCGTATTAGTCTCCGTGGAGACTGTCAGGCGCTTTGTAATACCAATAATGCAACTAATACACATCTCTCATTAGGGCTTAAGAAATCGCCTAAAACTTTTGTATTCTTTAATATGACAAGCGTCTTTTGTTGTGGTTTATTTGGCGACGCTGTCACTATTTAGACCACATAGCGTCGATGGTAAGTTTACCCTAAAAAAGGCCGTGAAGGCACAGAGGGGGAGTAGAGATATAGCTCTTCTCTTTCTTTAACCCTGATGTTGGAGGGTGGTCAACGCCACGCCCCGGCCGCTTTATTCCTGGGAAGGAGACCCAGTACCCATTGTACAGGAGGCTGGGTAGGCCTCCAGGGCCGGTTTGGACGGGCGCTGAAAATCTCACCCCACCGGGATTCGATCCGCGGACCGTCCAGCTCGTACCGTAGTCGCTATACCGCCTACGGTACCCCGGCCCAACGTCGATGGTAGATAAAAGAATGTGAGTAAGGAGCGTTAGTGGAATGATGATGACGAGGAAGAGCGGATTACGTACTTGGAAGTATCCGCACGTGGACTGCCTAGGAGTGGAGCCTGGGCCTCCGCGGTGTAAACCCGGCAAGTAACCGCCTGAGCCATGAACGATTGTCAGTTGGCTTGGGCATCTGTGTAGCATGTGCGAGAATGTCAGCATGCCGCTCTACTTTATGTTTACGTATATGGTGTTGCATGTAGCACACGAAGTGAAGGACTAGTGATACTTCAGTGTTGCATGTAGCACACGAAGTGAAGGACTAGTGATACTTCAGTGTTGCATGTAGCACACGAAGTGAAGGACTAGTGATACTTCAGTGTTGCATGTAGCACACGAAGTGAAGGACTAGTGATACTTCAGTGTTGCATGTAGCACACGAAGTGAAGGACTAGTGATACTTCAGTGTTGCATGTAGCACACGAAGTGAAGGACTAGTGATACTTCAGTGTTGCATGTAGCACACGAAGTGAAGGACTAGTGATACTTCAGTGTTGCATGTAGCACACGAAGTGAAGGACTAGTGATACTTCAGTGTTGCATGTAGCACACGAAGTGAAGGACTAGTGATACTTCAGTGTTGCATGTAGCACACGAAGTGAAGGACTAGTGATACTTCAGTGTTGCATGTAGCACACGAAGTGAAGTGACTAGTGTGTGTACACTTAGTGATACTTCAGTGTTGCATGTAGCACACGAAGTGAAGGACTAGTGATACTTCAGTGTTGCATGTAGCACACGAAGTGAAGGACTAGTGATACTTCAGTGTTGCATGTAGCACACGAAGTGAAGGACTAGTGATACTTCAGTGTTGCATGTAGCACACAAAGTGAAGGACTAGTGATACTTCAGTGTTGCATGTAGCACACGAAGTGAAGGACTAGTGATACTTCAGTGTTGCATGTAGCACACAAAGTGAAGGACTAGTGATACTTCAGTGTTGCATGTAGCACACGAAGTGAAGGACTAGTGATACTTCAGTGTTGCATGTAGCACACAAAGTGAAGGACTAGTGATACTTCAGTGTTGCATGTAGCACACGAAGTGAAGGACTAGTGATACTTCAGTGTTGCATGTAGCACACGAAGTGAAGGACTAGTGATACTTCAGTGTTGCATGTAGCCACGAAGTGAAGGACTAGTGATACTTCAGTGTTGCATGTAGCCCACGAAGTGAAGGACTAGTGATACTTCAGTGTTGCATGTAGCCACGAAGTGAAGGACTAGTGATACTTCAGTGTTGCATGTAGCCCACGAAGTGAAGGACTAGTGATACTTCAGTGTTGCATGTAGCACACGAAGTGAAGGACTAGTGATACTTCAGTGTTGCATGTAGCACACGAAGTGAAGGACTAGTGATACTTCAGTGTTGCATGTAGCCACGAAGTGAAGGACTAGTGATACTTCAGTGTTGCATGTAGCACACGAAGTGAAGGACTAGTGATACTTCAGTGTTGCATGTAGCCACGAAGTGAAGGACTAGTGATACTTCAGTGTTGCATGTAGCACACGAAGTGAAGGACTAGTGATACTTCAGTGTTGCATGTAGCACACGAAGTGAAGGACTAGTGATACTTCAGTGTTGCATGTAGCACACGAAGTGAAGGACTAGTGATACTTCAGTGTTGCATGTAGCACACGAAGTGAAGGACTAGTGATACTTCAGTGTTGCATGAGCAAACTTCAGTTATGTGCCTTAGTAATGTTCTCCTTTTTGTCTTGTGAGGCAGTGATAGGATGGACGGTTGGCACACGAGTTCGTTTCCCGACAGGGACAGGGTTTTCTGTTTTCCGCAGCGTCCAGACCGGGTCTTGGGCCCACTCAGCAACCTGCCCAGTGGGCGCGAGAGATACTGCTCGGGGTAGAGCGGCCGAATTGCGAAGCTGACCATTCTCCTCTCTCTTCCTGCGAGGTTAGTAATGCATGGAGCTACACCTGCATTCCGCCATGCACCGTCATTGGGTCGTAGCAGTGTGAGGCTTCCTTGAAGCTTCTCAGATTTGAGCAAGTGGTAACGGTGTGTGTGTTCGTGAGTGCGCTTGTACGCTGCCGAATTGGTATTCATGAAGCAGATGATGCGGGATGGCTGTGATACTGCGCCCTGTGAGCAAGGCTAATTGTGTACACGATGCCTCTAATTAAGGCCTTGTATTGTTATATTTACATGTAACAGGCGCACGCTGCAAGCCAAAGCCTCCGCGTTTGATTTGAACCTGGTAAACTGGACTGTGTGAAGTATTGGCAGCTTACATAATGTTTTTAATGGATGGGTCTGGTTGGAATTAACCAGCTTAAAGTGTAGTGTCGCCTTTTTTGAAAGTTGTTGATAGTAGCTCTCTGATATTTTCACTTTGCCCTCATATGTGGGAAATACGTGACCGATCCCCGACGCTGTCCGTTATTGTAAATGTTCGAGCGATTTCAGAGAGTTCGTTTATGGCTTATGTTCGGGATGTGCCCGTTCGAATCTCGACCGGGACGCCGACTGTACAGACGTATCTTGTGATTGTCCTCAGTCCTTTCAGACAGATGTCGCTGCTGTACCTTAAGAACTAACAGACGATTCGCCCTAAATCATTTGAAGCCACACATTTATGTCAGTCGACTCAAAATAGACTTTACGTGCTGTCAGGTTTGTGCATCTGTCCGTCCAGAATTGCCAGAGATCAGCCACATTGACTGCTGGTGTCGTGCCTTTCCTTTGTCTGTATGTCGAGGTTGGGACGGTGGCTTAACACTGACCGCGACCGCTGCTACGTTCGCGGTTTGTCGTGCAGTCTTACCGCTGTGATAACAAGCAGTAGTAGACTATAAGACCGTCAGTCACAGTTAAGGATGTTTGCTATATGTACAAGAATTTGGTCGGAACATGTTTATACTGTATCAGAACTCAACGTAACTTATCCAGGTACATATGATATACTCGTATCTGCGCAGACTACATTAACCTTCTTAAAATCATACCTCCATTGTGAAATGAGATCTCATTTACATTAAAAACACCTAAAATTGCCTTAATCCTTCTTAGTATTTGCTCGTATTTTCTATGAGCTGACGATGGCCTATTCCGGCCGAAACATGTTGTAAGCAAATTGTTGTACATATGCTAAACGTTCTTATTTGTGCTCATTTATAAAACCAAACTAATCAGCCACCCTGCACTCTGAATTCAGCTGCTGAATGCTACATATAATGAATATTGCAGATGTAATTGTATTTTAGCAAGCTTTAAATTTGGTGTATGAACTCACTGAGGATGGCACAGACGTGCCGAAACGTGTAGGAATAGTGAACGACTACGGATGTGTTGGTCATATGTAGGTTTGTTTGGTTTTATAAATGAATATTTTAAGCAAAAATATTCTTAGTTGCGATTAGCAGTATTACAGTCTATTACACGTATAATGGTACTGTGTGTATCATACCAGTCGAGGCTGTCTAATGTGCGCTGTTGAGAGAATGTCGATAGGGAATGTAACGTACATTCTCTGGAAGGAAGCGTTCGTGTCATGTTTGAAGGAGGAATTTTGACATTGGCCGGTATTTCGGTCGAGATTTAGATCGGATAGGTACCGAATACAAGTGTAGAGCCTTAGGCAGCTTTGACACGGGCCACACAGTGGCCGGCGACTGCTAGGCCATTGGGTCAGACGAGGCAATAAGTGTCTGGGCGACATCCACCATGGCCGAGCAGTAGCTCTCCCCGCCAGCGGCTGGGACACTTCTTGTGGCTGGGCCACTGGAGGAACACACAATCTTATGAGAGCGTTCATACTAACCACAGCAGTGCCGAAATTGAATACAAGCAGTGTGTCCGATGTGAAAAGATTTGTCGTACAGATTCAGGGTCGGCATGTGACGTCAGAGCTACGCGTGTCCCACCAAGCCACTTTTGTGGCTGTGGCTGGGACACTAGTGCCTCGTCGATACAGTGACCCGTTTGGGAGGAGTCACTATCCTACCGTGTGCCGGCATGACTACTGGTGTCGGAGTGGCGGCATTGTTATAGGCCCAGTGGTGCGCGTCATTAACAGCCACATTAGAACGGAGGTATGGCTCCTTGTATTCCAAATTTCGGCATGACAGGACAGCGATTTGCTGTATGCCTCTGCTGCTTTTCCTCCTCGAAAATAACCTCAGCGCCCATTGAATAGGGCCAGAGCCGCTCTGTACGGTGAAGAGAAGTATTTCTGGCCGTGCTGGGAAGTCTGGCCTGGTTACTGTACCAACTGTGCTGTTCGGGCTCCGTTGTTGTACAGCTAAACAGCAAGTTGTGGTCTGGTGGGCACCATCACCACCTACTGGCCACCACCTCTTTCTTTGTGTGAGGGGTCTGAATTTTGTCTGGGTTGTGTTTCTTTTGGGGAGAGGCTTGACGTGATGGAAGGACATGGTAACGAGGTTTTGTCGTACTGGGCACGTTCGGCCCTCCGCTGCGCGAGATTTGCATGCTGATTTCTGACACAATAACAGCCTGCCGATAGCTTGCACCTACACGTGAGTGTGACGTAGCGGTACACTCCGAAACAGGAATCGCTGCATTCGTTCTTCGTAGTTTTGAGTTTCCCCATCTTGCGGAACATGAGGCTGTATTTTATAAACTTTAGTTTACACACCCATTTAGGGTCTGCAGAGGCCGAAATTTTATACTTTTATTCTGTCTGGCCCAAAGACAATTCGGGCCGACCCGTTCCAAGCTGTAATGTGTTGTGTGTGCTATGTGGCCCGACCCAAACCCGAATGCCGTATGTATTACGCGGTCCGACCCGAAGCCGAGTATAGTTCGTGCTACCTGGCTGTCGCGCCGTGGAGATGCGTAACGGCTACTACGAAAATGCTTGAGAGAATAAAGTAGGCGAGTCTTGTTCTGAGCCCGAACTAGCCGAACTTCCAAAGCTCATGTAGAAAATAAAATTACTACAGAAACTGTCAACTCGCCACGTGTACTGTGTCGAAGATAAACTGTCTGACTAACTAACTAACCTCCCAGGCGTAGATGGGAGGATAATATTAAAATGGATCTTCAAGAGGTCGGAGGGGGGGGGGGCATGGACTGGATTGATCTGGCTCAGGATAGGGACAGGTGGCGAGCTCTTGTGAATGCGGTAAACATTGTCAGTTGTGCAGAACAAAATGGAACCAACACCGTCAGTGCTTAAACTGGTCCGACGCTCGTGCTGGCAGGCACAGAAGTGTGTGACTGTCAGTGCTTGATAGACACCGGAGTTCCTGTCGGTCGTGTTCCAAGCAGTCAAGTCAGTCAGTGTGTTCAACATGCCCTGCGTCAGTATGCGTACCGATTTCACACTTGGCATTTTGACGCTTCCACTGCTTCTTCGAACACACTGGAGTCCAAAATCTTCGGCTTCTTTCGTATATGTTGGCCAGTGTCCATCTTACTTCTCTCGTGAAGATTTTTTGATGTCACTGCAATCGATACCAATTATTCGTTACGTTAAGCTTGTCTGTTAAATTGTTTGTTCGTGTTCTTCGGTTGAAAGCGTTCCTAACTGATGGAAATTCGACCACAAGAACGAAGCGACTTTGTGTCAATTATTTGTGTTGAATATTTCATTTAGAATTACGCGAGTTGTATTTTTTTCGGCCAGCTCACGAGTATCCGAAAGCAACGCGTGCAGGCGATCCACCAAGTTAAATCTTATTGACAGAAAAACCGGCAGTGTTGCACAGTATCTGCTTCAGGTGGTGGAAATATGTTAAATTTTACTAAGTTTTTCGAAAAGTGACCCAGCCCTCCATGTATTGAGTCAGGCTGTAAATACAGAAGTTGACAAGTCTTAGTTATGGGGATATTGTAAGCCGTATCTTTACAGTGTTAATTTGATCAGTTACGATTTAATTTTTCTGAACAAACACAGAATTTGGCGAACGTGTGTTTGATGTTCTGTGTACGTGATGATTTAAAGGAAGTGTTTTGTCGAAGACTTAAAAATATGTTACACGATAATCAACGTAAAGGAGTCAGCGGGTACGGACAGCCCTCAGCTACATGTTTGCTATATTTCTAAACCGAAGAGATGTTCGTTGCTTAGAAAACTGCGTGCATTTTGTGAAATTCGCATTACTAAAGTAGAGCTGACAGCCTCACCATAATCCTGCAGTCAGTGCCGTGAGGTGTAATTTGACGCAGTTATTCATTCACGACACCAACGAATGCACGTTTGTCACATAGAAATATAGTCTTATATTGCTTCTACATGTTTCGGCGCCATTTAGGCCATCTTCACGGAGGTTTACACCGAAATTTAAAACTTATTAAAATGTAATAGATTACAAAAGTAATTCATATTATATTCCAGCATTCATGCAGCTAGTGTTTAGCATATCGGTTTCTTAACTTGTGATTAAGATGGTATAGACATTTTTAAGTAGTACATTAAAACAGTGATGATTAAAAAGTTGTATGTTTTTATGCTGTGGGTTTTTCCTTGCATACAAACATCTGATTTTGTCTTCGATCCTTTATGAATGTTGACCTTGTGATGTGTTGTTACGTCTTACGCGGAATTCAGAAACATGTAGGAGCAACACAAAACTATATTTGTATGTGTCAAGTGTGCATTCGTTTAGTCAAGAAGCGCGCCAGAAACGTGGAAGTCGACGTGTTCTGTCTTCACAGACCCTCGGCGACCTCACAGTGGTGTTGTCTGCAGCACGCTTTGCTACACACATGACCGTCACAATTAAATTTGTATGTGAGGTTTCGAAGTTTTGTTGCGCTGTGTTCTCAGTTTACTCTTTCCCATTTTAACGAGTCAGAATTTCCATGGAATGTTTTGTGTTTCGTTTCCCCCACCCATTTCTGTTCCCAGTCTTACAGTTCTTCATACAGAGGCACTTTTACTTTCTTGTGTTGTTACTAAAGTCTGATTTCTGTCATACTGCGGGAGTTATTTGGAAAGAACTCAAAAGGCACAACTTTGTGTTCTTTTTCCGTTGAAGCATGAAAACATGGCCGGTGTGTTGTCCCAGTTCGTCCCTTTTCCCTTTCAGTTTTCTTCTTGTTCTCCCATCCTCTTACCGCACAGGAGTAAGTTTTATTTGTTATTAGTTGCTGTTTGTTCTTTGCCGTTGATGTAGACCTCAAAGGAAATTCTCTTCTAGAATACAAAAGTAATGTGATCGATTAGTTGAAGTAACTTAATTTGAAACGGAGGGAGCTGCTACAGAGAACGTACCTACACTGCGACGACATCGCAACGTGTACGGACTGTTGCGGTCTGTGCGGCCGTCTTCACTGCAGTTCGACACAGCAGCTACCGAGCAAGTTACTCGAGCTGTAACGCCTCTCACTTGTATTCGGGAGGTAAAGCTAAAGCAGTCCCTCCAACATGCCTGGACAGGCCCTTAGGGTTCCAGGAGGTTGAGATTCCCGGATTTCTAGACAGTCGGCACATGAAGGTGGTAAGGTTGTCAGCCCTTCGCACCGGCCGCCTTTACCCCCCAGGAAATATTCCTGGTACTGATTTCTGTTAGAGGCTGAGTCGACCCCCAGGGCCGTAGTGCGGCCGGAAGGATTATGTCAAACCCACGACCTTCCGGCTTCTAGCGCAGTGGCTCAACGAACTGCGCCACCGCGTGCTCCGTATTCGGGAGGTACCCGCTTCATATCTCGACTGAGGCTTTGTGTGTTCCTCCATAGTAGCTGCAGGCAAGTGACGTCCCCACTCGCCGTGTAGTTGATCATGCAGTCTTTGTGCTGTTCGACGCTGTTTGTTCTGAGGCAGTGACACTCGTTAAGTAGCTACATACGAGTCCATACATGAGATACAGCGGGTATACGAAGCTGTGAAAGCAGCTTGCTCGATTTAACCCATATTTTACCAAGATTAATTACATTACGCAAAAGTGCATGAAGTGCGGGGCGTCGAGTAGACCGGGTCATAGCCACTGCTTAGGGCGTCGAGTAGACCGGGTCATAGTCACTGCTTAGGGCGTCGAGTAGACCGGGTCATAGCCACTGCTTAGGGTTTCTGCATGTGCACGCTTCTGCTTCTTGGTGCTGAAGGCTATACATCGCCAGAATCGGCCGGAAACGTCGTATGTGTACTCTTGTTTTACCACCCATAAAATTCTTCAGTATACAAAATACTGCCGATCCCAGTAGCCGGGCGGTCTAAGGCGTAGGTCTGCGGCCGCTCGCTTACTGGGATTGTAGGTTCGAATCCTGCCGAGGGCATGGATGTCTGTCTCTTGTGAGTGTTGTGTGTTGTCAGGTAGAGGTCTGTGCGACGGGCTGCTCCCTCGTCCAGAGGAGTCCTACCGAGTGTGGTGTGTCTGAGTGTGATCGTGAAGCCTGGAACAATGAGGCGGCCTAGGCCCCAAGGGGCTGTCGAGCCGTTGAAAAATAAAACACAATGCTGGTGATGATTTTTCGGCTGCATGGTGATTTTGGGAAATGCACATTTCTGAAAAGTCGGCATCTGCGGACACAGAGAGTTAAATATAACGTCACCGGACTTGCAAGTGGGACCCTGTGGTAGATGTAGCCGACTGCTGTGAAACAACGCACGAACGCCACGTTCTATTCCCGTGTTTTTCTCTTCCCACGTTGTTGTCCAACCAACCTTTTGTATGAACGTCTGGCTCTCCTTGTGTCAGTGCACATACTTTTGTATGAACGTCTGGCTCTCCTTGTGTCAGTGCACATACTTTTGTATGAACGTCTGGCTCTCCTTGTGTCAGTGCACATACTTTTGTATGAACGTCTGGCTCTCCTTGTGTCAGTGCACATACTTTTGTATGAACGTTGGTCTCCCTTGTGTCAGTGCACATACTTTTGTATGAACGTCTGGCTCTCCTTGTGTCAGTGCACATACTTGTGTCAGTGCACATACTTTCAGAGTGGTCACGCTAGTGATGCAAGTGACAGTGCACTATGTGTGACCGCTTAGCACGTCTGCTTCTTATTCGAGAAGTTTCAGCTGACGTCCGTCGTCGTCGTCGGTCCCTGCAGCAGGTGCTTAAATAGTGACGTGACGTCATAACTGCTGCCTTCTGCGTGTTGTTTAAATTGCATCGTTGCCATCAATCAGCACTGTATTAGTTAGGTACGTAGTTTTCATTAAATTCTGATACATTCAATGAGCCGGTCGATCACAGAAAATGTGAAGTGTTTGGTTTTATAATTTTGTCTGTCCGTCTGTGATGTCGCCTGCATTTACAACGAAATACTCGTATCTCAGCCCTTTATTCCCGCACTTTCCATATTTCGGCATGGTTCACCGTGGAACAAAGCCGCGTATGCATCAACGAAATCTGCGTAAGGTGTCAAACTTGATGGGAAATAATACCATGTTACAGAAGTTTTTTTCTTTCGGTGTGATTAGTATCGGTTTTGTAAAAGCACAAACTTTTTTTTGGTTCAGGTCGCATGTTTAATTAGCATGAGCTCTATGTGTTTCCGCGCTTTTCACCACCTTGTGCATTAATTACAAGGAAAGGTGACACGAAAACTTTTCATATCGTATGTGGGGTGGATGTAATTCAGTACTCAATTTTGTCGCATGAAAATAGTTGAATTTTTTTTTACTGTGCGATGCTATAAAATAAGTAAACCAAAAACCTTACTCTGTGCTCATTTGTATATTTTTCCTTAAAGCAGGACTCATTCCCAATAAATACAGCAAACTTTATCCGCGTGCGAGCGTTCGTCGATCTAATTCGAAGGTATAAACAACTAAATTGGATTCAGGTTTGTTATACACGAACGAAAGTACTCCTGTCTAAATTGTATACAGCATTCGGAAAACAAGAAGGCATCTAGTTAATGGAGAGTTCCCAGCCTTTCCATCATACATATCGAGCGTAGGGATTTAGCGCCTTTGGCTTAGATTTGGGAGGCAGAGTAATGCAGGTAACGTGACCACTTTGTCACACCTCCTGCCCATGTAGGCAGATAGGCCGTCGTTGTGACGGGATGCAGAGGTGCTCTGGTGCGTACTTTCTTGCGTATTGCCTTGCAGCATCCAACTGCAGGAGGGCTCGTGTGTAGCGGCATGCAGTTCCGAAGGAAACTGCTGTGAACGGGTGTGTCAGATGTAATAATTTAATTAATGTGTTTTTAAGTACCGTCGTTATTCAGTAGCCACAACTGGCACATGCGTCTCTTCAGTAGCCATGCTTTTGCCATGGCGCTGCACCACGGTTACTGCATGCCTTTCAACTTGTGCGTCTTTTCGGCGAATTCAGAGATGAAGTAATTGTAAACTAAAAACCATGTACTTACACATGAGCCTGTACAAGTGTTTTATAGCGACATGTTTCGGACCATCGTCACGGAATATACATTGACACAAGTTCCGTGCGAAATCAAAGTTTGCTTCAGCTACTGCATAGTAATTGCTATTGGCCGTGCCATGGCTCAGGCGGTTAGTCGCCGGCCTCCCACCGCGGAGGCCCGGGTTCGATCCCGGGTCAACCCATGTGGGATTTATGGTGGACAAAGTGGCACTGGGACAGGTTTTCCCCGAGTACTTCGGTTTTCCCTTGTCAATTTCATTCCACCGGTGCTGCATTATAAGGAAAAACGAAAAAAAACTAATCATCTTCGTCACAGGATTGCACAATAAGACTCAAGGCTGCGGTGCGTCCTTAGCATCTGCTGCTGGGCCCTTCACAAACAAAAATTGCTGTTAAAATTTTAGGCCATTCTCTGCTGACTACTTGTGTCTCGTGACACACACCATACACTGACCTATCTCTGTCACTAACCTATCTCGGTCAGTGATCGAGATAGGTCAGTGACCGAGATAGGTCAGTGACCGAGATAGGTTAGTGAACGAGATAGGTTAGTGACCGAGATAGGTTAGTGACCGACATAAGTCAGTGACCGAGATATGGTTAGTGACCGAGATAGGTTAGTGACCGAGACAGTTCACAAACTATCTCGGTCAGTAACCTATCTCGGTCACTGACTTATCTCGGTCACTAACCTATCTCGTTCACTGACCTATCTCGTTCACAAACTGTCTCGGTCACTAACCTATCTCGGTCACTGACTTATCTCGGTCACTAACCTATCTCGGTCACTAACCTATCTCGGTCAGTGACCGAGATAGGTCAGTGACCGAGATAGGTCAGTGACCGAGATAGGTCAGTGACCGAGATAGGTCAGTGACCGAGATAAGTCAGTGACCGAGATAGGTTAGTGACCGAGATAGGTTAGTGACCGAGACAGTTCACAAACTATCTCGGTCAGTAACCTATCTCGGTCACTGACTTATCTCGGTCACTAACCTATCTCGTTCACTGACCTATCTCGTTCACAAACTGTCTCGGTCACTAACCTGTCTCGGTCACTGACTTATCTCGGTCACTAACCTATCTCGGTCACTAACCTATCTCGGTCAGTGACCGAGATAGGTCAGTGACCGAGATAGGTCAGTGACCGAGATAGGTTAGTGAACGAGATAGGTTAGTGACCGAGATAAGTCAGTGACCGAGATAGGTTAGTGACCGAGATAGGTTAGTGGAACCGAGATAGGTTAGTGACCTATCGGTCACAACTATCTCGGTCAGTAACCTATCTCGGTCACTGACCTATCTCGGTCACTAACTATCTCGTCACTGACCTATCTCGTTCACTGACTGTCTCGGTCACTAACCTATCTCGGTCACTGACTTATCTCGGTCACTAACCTATCTCGGTCACTAACCTATCTCGTCACTGACCTATCTCGTTCACAAACTATCTCGGTCATAACCTATCTCGGTCACTACTTATCTCGGTCACTGAACCTATCTCGGTCACTAACCTATCTCGGTCACTGACCTATCTCGTTTACAAACTATCTCGGTCACTAACCTATCTCGGTCACTAACCTGTCTCGGTCACTAACCTATCTCGGTCACTAACCTATCTCGTTCACTAACCTATCTCGGTCACTGACCTATCTCGTTCACTGACCTATCTCGTTCACAAACTATCTCGGTCACTAACCTATCTCGGTCGCTGACTTATCTCGGTCACTAACTATCTCGGTCACTTACTATCTCGGTTCACTGACCTATCTCGGTCACTGACCTATCTCGTTTACGAACTATCTCGGTCACTAACCTATCTCGGTCACTGACCTATCTCGGTCACTGACCTATCTCGGTCACTGACCTATCTCGGTCACTGACCTATCTCGGTCACTGACCTATCTCGGTCACTGACCTATCTCGGTCACTGACCTATCTCGGTCACTGACCTATCTCGGTCACTGACCTATCTCGGTCACTGACCTATCTCGGTCACTGACCTATCTCGGTCACTGACCTATCTCGGTCACTGACCTATCTCGGTCACTGACTATCTCGGTCACTGACTATCTCGTCACTGACCTATCTCGGTCACTGACTTATCTCGGTCACTGACCTATCTCGTTCACTGACCTATCTCGGTCACTGACCTATCTCGTTCACTGACCTATCTCGGTCACTGACCTATCTCGGTCACTGACCTATCTCGTTCACTGACCTATCTCGGTCACTGACCTATCTCGGTCACTAACCTATCTCGGTCACCGACCTATCTCGGTCACTGACCTATCTCGCCCACTAACCTATCTCGGTCACTAACTATCTCGGTCACTCCTATCTCGTCACTAACCTATCTCGTCACTGACTTCCGCCACTACATCTCGGTCACTAATTATCTCGGTCACCATTCTCTTCACGCACCCACACAAGTGTCTCGTGCCACAACAGTTCCAGTCAGTCAGTCAGTCAGCATGTCCTGCACCGCTCAGTACCGGCCCATTCTTCTTCACGCACCCACAAGTGTCTCGTGCCACAACAGTTCCAGTAGTCAGTCATCACATGTCTGCCGCTCAGTACGGCCCATTCACAGTGTGTATTCGTCCACAACATTGCGGGCAGTGGCTGTTATTTACATACAGCTTGCATTGCTTCAGTTCTGTGTGCCTTTTGTGCAGCATTCGAGCTGACAGTGTAGCTAACGAATGTTGTAGTGTTAACGTTTGCTAGAAACGCTAGAAACGAAACAGAACACTCGTATAAGTTTCCAGGGTTTTGCGGCTGGCGTTTTTCAGGTCAGATGGCATCTCTCTCTAGGTTTTTTCCCCGTACAGTATATGTGGCTTGTTACTGTGAAACGTTGGAACAAACAGCTGTGCGGTGTAGAAGGCCAAAGGCTGCCAGCATCAGAACAAATCCTGTTCATTTTCCTATAGGTATAATGTGAAAAAGCGGATACGCTTGTTTGTTTGTTTCCGTGTGTTTTTTACAATTCGTATTTCACTAATATTGCCAAATAAAGCCCTTTTTGGAAACATAAAGATGTGTTTAACACCACCGTCTGTAGTACAAGCACGATACACGCAATAAATAGAAGCTTTAATGTCACTTTTATAAAGGCTCTGCCGATTTGTACGTTACTTTGATCTTGACCGGTCTCTATTATTATTTATTATTATTATTATTGTTATTATTATTATTATTATTATTACTGTTGGCCTCACTGAATAAGTTTAGAAGACGTGGGCCGAATTTATTTGGCGTAGCGTAGGGACGGTGTCAGGATGGGGAAGCTTCGGTTATCACAAAAACTTCTTGGCTAGCTGCTCGAGTTTTGCCTTCTGAAGAAGGTCTCTGCCTCTCGCAGCTAGCTAGGCAGCAGCACAACGCAATGCGTGTTACTTGGTCAAGTTCGCGAGTGTCGTCTGAGCTTAACTGTAACTGTTGCTGAACTGAACTTATTGACGTTCGGTTTTCCTTGACGCCGTTCATTTCAGTTCCACGCTGTAACATCATCGATCCTTAAACTAAATATTCTAGTAATTAATACATCAACCAACTTAAGCACTTGACACAATACATCCAGAAGCAAGTATAAAACTCCTACATGTTTCGGCACCGGGGTGCCATCATCAGGGAGTTATTCTGAGCAAAGCAGTACAAGGCCAGCACGCTTATCTAGGAATTGTGTTGCCTTTATTATGATGATTAGTATATTAAAATGCTGAAATAGACATAATTAATAGTCATAAAATTACAATGTTGTAAATTTAAATTTTTCTTAAAGTGAGCCGTTCCATGTATAAGTTTCCAGCTGTTTGCACTCTGTATGCAGCATGCATACAAACGTCTGTCTCGGTATATTATGATCCGAAGATACGTATCTGGCCCTGCTATAGTGTGTGACGTGAGTCGTGTCAGGCGGCGTGGTATACGAGTATATTGCTTTTCTTCGTAAATGCACAGTAAAGATAGAGGTAAAGTTCACCCTATGACAGGCCATGAAAGTCCAGAGGGGCAGCAGAGGTACAGCTTTTATCCTTCTTTAACCTCCTGCTGGAGTGGGGTGGGTGGTTAACGTCACGCCCCGGCGCTTTGTCCCCGGAAAAGCGACCCGGTACCCCACTGTACAGGAGGCTGGGTGGGCCTCATGGCCGGATGAACGGGTGCGGAAAATCTCGCCTCCACCGGCTTCGATCCCCTGACCGCCAGCCCGTAGCAAGTCGCTATACCGACTGAGCTACCCCGGCCCACCATAAATATGCAGTACGGCGAAACATGGACCCTATATTATGGAAACCTGTATAAGAAATAAATGCTATGAGAAGTGTAATAGCAAATTTAGCAGTCAGTTTACCGGTGTTCCAGTACTTTCCAAATCAGCAATATATCGACTGGTGAACAAATTTCGAAAACAGGTTCCTTGCTAACGAAGAAGCCAGTGCGACCAGCATGTGCTGTTTTAGAAGAAGCATTAGGTGACAGTGAAAGGGCACTTTGTGCGCGTCTGAAGCTTCAGAACTTCGCTGGCGCATGGAGGTATGTAATGATGTGTGTTTCGTGACAAAGAAACAACACGATCCGTAATATAATGAACTGTTTGTGACTGGCAACAAGCAGCTTACTACTAAGTAATGAATAGTCAGAGAGAGACCAGCATAACACATGAAATTAGGTAGGCCTACTTATAATTGTCAGCAAGTAATTGTTAATGCGAGTGATGGCACTGTATTGCAGTTGAAAGTCAGGATCGTAATTTGACAGCGCATCTGTTGAAGAATCACTAATACTAGCATCAGAATGGCGAGACCTGTGCTGTGTGTAAAGTGCTTGGCGTCTCTGTCATACTGGAGTGTATACAGAGGCAAGTCGACGTACATCTTTAAGACGCTTATTCCAGGAAATCGGTATGTCGAATTAATTTGTACACTCAGCCACAAAAGTGTGAGAGTACTTAAACATTCACATATGTACTCAAAACACACACTACGTATCGGCAGATAATCCACACATGAACTTCGAACCGTTTTTACGATCTTTTGTCCCTGATGTCAAGGGTGTCTCAGTGTTTGCAGATCATATCTAACTCCTGCTCTGACATGCGGTAATTTGTAATATGCGTGGGTCAGTCGGTAAGTTTATGGAATGTGTTTTAAACAATACACTGTTATTTGAGTCTGTACAGTAGCATTATTGTTTTCGCTTATTTTTATCGCACTTAGACCACCGGGTCACAGTGCACAGTGCGCAGAGATCAGTACAGGCAACAGAACAACATTTAAGTAATATATTTGAGGATACTTTCTGACTGACGTGTTTTGAGTGCAGATTCTGTGAACGGGTTTCGCGTTCAGTTGGACCTTGTGTAGAGTCATTGGTGAATGTTGTATTGGACAGGACGTGTAAGGAAGCGCCCGTGGCCTATTTATACCGTGCTGGCATTTCCTGTAGGGACAGAACCACGAAAGTCCTCGGGGTACGCGGTTTCTGGGTTTCAGCTCGCGAAATTCTGAATGTGAAGCAGAGATGTTGATCACTCAGCTGCAACGCTCCGGGTATAATGGCGTGTAATGCAGTGACGTAGCTACCGCTGAGGCTATGGCAGTCTGTTGCACTGATACACTACAAGTTATGGCGGTCTGTTGCACTGATACACTACAAGTTATGGCGGTCTGTTGCACTGATACACTACAAGTTATGGCAGTCTGTTGCACTGATACACTACAAGTTATGGCGGTCTGTTGCACTGATACACTACAAGTTATGGCAGTCTGTTGCACTGATACACTACAAGTTATGGCAGTCTGTTGCACTGATACACTACAAGTTATGGCGGTCTGTTGCACTGATACACTACAAGTTATGGCGGTCTGTTGCACTGATACACTACAAGTTATGGCGGTCTGTTGCACTGATACACTACAAGTTATGGCAGTCTGTTGCACTGATACACTACAAGTTATGGCAGTCTGTTGCACTGATACACTACAAGTTATGGCAGTCTGTTGCACTGATACACTACAAGTTATGGCAGTCTGTTGCACTGATACACTACAAGTTATGGCAGTCTGTTGCACTGATACACTACAAGTTATGGCAGTCTGTTGCACTGATACACTACAAGTTATGGCGGTCTGTTGCACTGATACACTACAAGTTATGGCAGTCTGTTGCACTGATACACTACAAGTTATGGCAGTCTGTTGCACTGATACACTACAAGTTATGGCGGTCTGTTGCACTGATACACTACAAGTTATGGCAGTCTGTTGCACTGATACACTACAAGTTATGGCAGTCTGTTGCACTGATACACTACAAGTTATGGCGGTCTGTTGCACTGATACACTACAAGTTATGGCGGTCTGTTGCACTGTTTACACTACAAGTTATGGCGGTCTGTTGCACTGATACACTACAAGTTATGGCAGTCTGTTGCACTGATACACTACAAGTTATGGCGGTCTGTTGCACTGATACACTACAAGTTATGGCAGTCTGTTGCACTGATACACTACAAGTTATGGCAGTCTGTTGCACTGATACACTACAAGTTATGGCAGTCTGTTGCACTGATACACTACAAGTTATGGCAGTCTGTTGCACTGATACACTACAAGTTATGGCGGTCTGTTGCACTGATACACTACAAGTTATGGCAGTCTGTTGCACTGATACACTACAAGTTATGGCAGTCTGTTGCACTGATACACTACAAGTTATGGCAGTCTGTTGCACTGATACACTACAAGTTATGGCAGTCTGTTGCACTGATACACTACAAGTTATGGCAGTCTGTTGCACTGATACACTACAAGTTATGGCAGTCTGTTGCACTGATACACTACAAGTTATGGCAGTCTGTTGCACTGATACACTACAAGTTATGGCAGTCTGTTGCACTGATACACTACAAGTTATGGCAGTCTGTTGCACTGATACACTACAAGTTATGGCGGTCTGTTGCACTGATACACTACAAGTTATGGCAGTCTGTTGCACTGATACACTACAAGTTATGGCGGTCTGTTGCACTGATACACTACAAGTTATGGCAGTCTGTTGCACTGATACACTACAAGTTATGGCAGTCTGTTGCACTGATACACTACAAGTTATGGCAGTCTGTTGCACTGATACACTACAAGTTATGGCAGTCTGTTGCACTGATACACTACAAGTTATGGCAGTCTGTTGCACTGATACACTACAAGTTATGGCAGTCTGTTGCACTGATACACTACAAGTTATGGCAGTCTGTTGCACTGATACACTACAAGTTATGGCAGTCTGTTGCACTGATACACTACAAGTTATGGCAGTCTGTTGCACTGATACACTACAAGTTATGGCGGTCTGTTGCACTGATACACTACAAGTTATGGCAGTCTGTTGCACTGATACACTACAAGTTATGGCAGTCTGTTGCACTGATACACTACAAGTTATGGCAGTCTGTTGCACTGATACACTACAAGTTATGGCAGTCTGTTGCACTGATACACTACAAGTTATGGCAGTCTGTTGCACTGATACACTACAAGTTATGGCAGTCTGTTGCACTGATACACTACAAGTTATGGCAGTCTGTTGCACTGATACACTACAAGTTATGGCAGTCTGTTGCACTGATACACTACAAGTTATGGCAGTCTGTTGCACTGATACACTACAAGTTATGGCAGTCTGTTGCACTGATACACTACAAGTTATGGCAGTCTGTTGCACTGATACACTACAAGTTATGGCAGTCTGTTGCACTGATACACTACAAGTTATGGCAGTCTGTTGCACTGATACACTACAAGTTCTGCGTTCGAGGAAGCTCAAATCGGCTGTACTGACTTCGTGAAAAGCAGCTCATTCTACACAAAAAGGTAGGCAGGTGTATCGGACATGTAGAGTAATGAGGTTAGAACTTTCAGAACTCTTATTGCAGTGTTTTGAAAATGAAATATGTTTAACATGATAAGGTTACATGTATACTGGCAGTTACTGCCTTCGGCTAGACACCAGTTACGTACGTACGCTGTACAACACTGCACCCAGCCGTCTTGTAAAAAATTGTTCGTGAATTGTGTTCTGGACTTTGTCCATCGTCCGGATAAAATATACAAATATAAAATAACGACGTTTCGGAAGCTGGTTCTTCTTCCGTCTTCAGGTGAAGGGAGGGGAGACACCTACTTAGACCGAGCTAATCTCAGTCACTGGACGTTAGCTCGATCTAAGGGACCCATCTTAGTAGGTGTCTCCCCTTCCTTCACCTGAAGGCGGAAGAAGAACCAGCTTCCGAAACGTCGTGATTTTATATTTTTATATTTTATCCGGACGATGGACAAAGTGCAGAGGACAATTAATTGTCAGTATTATATACTGTCGTCAGAACCTTTTAGAATTATGTTTGTGTTTGAGTCTGTATTATTTTAGATGTGCGAAGTGAATGGCATTTGAAACAGTTCTTTCGGAGTTGTGAATATTTAACGACGCACAGTAAAGATCGAAATGCGGCAGGTGAAGTGACGCCTGTATTGTAACTGTCTGCAGAACAGCGAACAGCACGGCGAGTGCCGTATAAACGTCGCAAAAGCGTGCTTGACAATGTGTGTCTGCTACTGAGTTGGGCTGTGGTCCAGTGACATTGACACTGTCTGTAGTCAGGGGCTGCACCATGCCTGAGGGGGTTTAGGTGCAATTGGTGTGTGACGTGATGGTCAGGGTGACACTGGGACAGTGTGTTCTTGTAGGCCTACTTACATTTTCTCCTGTTAGTTAGTATTTCCAGCAATGCTCCATATTCCTTCATATTACTGCACCACGACGGAATGTAAATAAATTGTGTCTCGTGAACATCAGACTACGCGATCTCGTATCCAAGGTCACACTCTCATTATTCGCCATGTTTAGGATCTCAAGTTTCACGTGATCTCATATCGGAGGCTGCATTTCCACTCTTGGTTGGGTGCCGTCTGCTCGCAAAGTGCAGAGATGGCCGGCCCAGAGATCACAAGTCAGTGTTGCATGTCATGTGGGCCGGGCCGGGCCGCTGCCCGCCCTTTGAAGAATGCACTTGGACATCAGAGAACTAAAAAAAGAAAAAAGAAAGCTGCTCACCCGCCTGTATTTCCGACCAGAAATTGCGGAAGTTGGCCGTCAAGCGCAGCTGGACCGGGTTGTTATATCTACAGTATGTCCTGAAAGTTGCTTTATAGACCCATTTACGAAACTTGCTGACACTTGTGTATTGAGTGTCCGTCAGTGTAAGGACACCAACGAAATTTGTAGGCTGGTTAGTTATCGCTGGGACATTCTGTAGACGGGTAAGGCATTCCGTGACGAAGCCACTTGGATAGATCTGGTTTGGTAGACCGAGTGACGATTTGATGTTGGTACACTGGCTGAGGGTTGTGTTCTTTGCTAGGTTTCGGTACCAACAGTCTTGCAACTTCATGTTCTGCTGTCAGGTGTTTGGTATTTAAGTAGTCAGCTTGAAACACGCCTGTCACAAAAAATTGTATACATACATACATATGTATGTATGTATACAATTTTTTGTGACAAACGAAGATGCAAACGTCTTGCACTACGATTGCAATCAAATTCTGTGTACCCATTGGTTAACCTGCGCTAACAGTTGTCCAGCAGTTGGATTTTAAGGTAAATCGGTTTATGAGCGATCCAAAAACGTATCCTTTTAAAAGAAATTGACCAAATAACACTTAAAGTGTCGTAAGAGGCAGTGTTGTGTCTGTCGTGTCCAGGATATCTACAAGAGGCAGTGTTGTGTCTGTCGTGTCCAGGATATCTACAATAGGCAGTGTTGTGTCTGTCGTGTCCAGGATATCTACAATAGGCAGTGTTGTGTCTGTCGTGTCCAGGATATCTACAAGAGGCAGTGTTGTGTCTGTCGTGTCCAGGATATCTACAAGAGGCAGTGTTGTGTCTGTCGTGTCCAGGATATCTACAAGAGGCAGTGTTGTGTCTGTCGTGTCCAGGATATCTACAAGAGGCAGTGTTGTGTCTGTCGTGTCCAGGATATCTACAAGAGGCAATGTTGTGTCTGTCGTGTCCAGGATATCTACAAGAGGCAATGTTGTGTCTGTCGTGTCCAGGATATCTACAAGAGGCAGTGTTGTGTCTGTCGTGTCCAGGATATCTACAAGAGGCAGTGTTGTGTCTGTCGTGTCCAGGATATCTACAAGAGGCAGTGTTGTGTCTGTCGTGTCCAGGATATCTACACAGTTCTTCTCTGTATTTTTTCCTTTTGTATGTGTACATTTGCCTGTTTACCTCATTTTTGGGAACCCACACGGCAGGTCCTTGATATTTTGACGAGGCTGTGCGCTGGACGACCAAGGATGCTTGATTGCCGTCACTGCAAGAAATATTTCTTTTCTTCAGCACCCAGATCGGCCCTGGGGCCCATCCGGCTTCCCATTTAATGGGTAACTCGGGTGTAAATGGGCGGGGGCCTGAAGTAGACATTTGACTTCTATCTAGTGCGGAGGTTAAGAATACATGGAGTTATGATTCCACTCCCCCCACGTGCGTTCATGGCGTGCTGCTTAATCACGCTCAGGGGCAGCTTTACATTTTGCCTTAGTGTTCAGTGTAGGAGTGTGCAGTGACGTCAGATGGCATACGGGCTGTGTACCGCTCGTTATCTCTGCGAGCACTTCATTACGGCGAAGAGTACATCTGGTCACAACACAGACCGTAACCTGGATATTAATATTTACCAACCACCAGATATTGAAAATCTGGTGATAAACAGTATTTAACACGTTTCTGTATCCATAAAGTTTAAACTTTAAACCTGAGGATTATTCATGTCGTTTTTCTTTCCTTGTCTGAATAGCAGCTTATGTTATAACACATTGCTACTGTGTACAGCAGTATAATGAGAGAGTGAAGCGAAGGTAAACGTTTCGTAAGATGTTTATTAGCAGTGTGACATGTTTCGGTTTAGCAGTCATCTTCAGGGATCATTGTAATGCTGTAGGAAGATTTCAAGGCCGTTACATGTTTACAAAGAGGAGTGCAGTGAAGACTAGTATAAGATGTTAACTATAAAGTGATAATACGAGTACATATGTCAATATGTCAGTATGTCAATATGTGGAGGTAGCTGACTGAATGACCGCTTCATAACATGTCGTCTGTCTACGTGTGTAAAAATATCACCCATTGATGCGCGCAGTACAGTTGATCCAAGCACCTTAAAGTATCTGACAATGTTGTTGGCAATAAGCGGAGGTGAAGTGGAGGATTTCCTCCACAGTAAAAATCTGCGTCCTGTACATAGTGACAGTGCCGTCGCAGAGACCTGTCGTCGCGAGGTACGAGGTATTTGTGCCTTACCGTGGCAGGGTGGTGTCTGGTCATGCACGGCAGCTGGGCACATAGCAATGCATTTTGTGTAACAGTAGCAGTAGTTGTGTAATTGTGCCTGTTGTTTGTATGGGTGTGAGACTTGGTCTGTCACACTGAGGGAGGAACATAGGCTGAGGGTGTTCGAGAGTAGGGTGCTGAGGGGGATATTTGGGCCTAAGAGGGACGAGGTAACAGGGGAGTGGAGAAGACTACATAACGAGGAACTTAATGATCTGTACTCATCACAAAATAGTATTTTGTTGAACAAATGAAGAAGAATGAGGTGGTCGGGGCATGTAGCACGTATGGGTGAGGGGAGAGGTGCATACAGGATTTTGGTGGGGAGACCTGAGGGAAGGAGACCACTTGGAACACCCAGGCGTAGATGGGAGGATAATATTAAAATGGATCTTCAAAAAGTGGGATGGGAGGGCGTAGACTGGATTGATATGGCTCAGGATAGGGACAGGTGGCGGGCTCTTGTGAGTGCGGTAATGAACCTTCGGGTTCCATAAAACGAGGGGAATTTCTTGACTAGCTGACGACCTGTTAGCTTCTCAAGAAGGACTGTGCTACATGGAGTTAGTTTAGTAGCAGTAGTTGTGGCATATATACTTGTGCTTAGTTGATAAGTTCTTTACAAAATGATGATGATGATGATGATGATAATAATAATAATAATAATAATAATAATAACTCCACGGAGCAGAGTGCTTCGTGAGAATCGAATCGTTGGTTAATTAGTCAAGAAATTTCCCACATTTTATTGAACCCGAATGTTTAGTACCGTGCGCAAAAGAGCCCGCCACCTGTCCCTATCCTGAGCCAGATCAATGCATTCCTCGCCCCATGCTGTTTCTTGTATAATCACATGCATATTGTCGTCCTGTCTCCGCCTACGCCTCATTTCATCACGTCTCCACCAAAACTCAGCATGCACCGGGGTTTACTGCTTGCGTCCCGCGGTCAGTTTAAAGGTACAACAGTTGTGTAGCAGGCTGCTGAGGGAAAACCGAACGGCTTTAGTGTCGAATCGGGTACAGGGTGCCTTGGTTCGATGTCCGTCTGCGACGCTGTACAATGGGTCAAATTAAGCGAGACCTGGCAAAAATTAAAATTCTTCGACTTCCACAAAATGCTTTAAAATCTACTTGAGGGCAACAGGAAGTTCTCAGGGTGACGAAAATGTACGTTTTATGACATTTGGGGTGGATTTGTTTGCGGTACAGGCAAACAGACAGAGCGATATTCCAGGCTTCCGCCGCGATGTTGATGAGATCTGCGCTCTTCTGGGGTATTACGCAGCGTCGAGGGGTCTTCTTGACCCTTCAGGATAGGACCAATACATTGTCCCGAAACGTCGGTAAGGGATTACCACTCGACGCTGCGTAATATCCTAGAAGAGTGCAGATGTCACAAACAGCGTTGTTAGTAGCAGCGTTTTGGAAAGGTACTTTGTACGCAAATTCTGGCAGTGGTTTTGTTAATTATTTTTACACTGACAGTTCAATTTATTAAGTGAATTGATTACGGTACAGACCAATAAAGTTAAGTAATGTGTGAACTAATTAAAAACGTAATATTTCAAGTGAAATAAATAATTTTTATATCTATGTATATTACGCTGATTTTTTTGTTGCATACAATTTTTAAGTCCGTTATTTACATAGAGCTGTACAATTGAGCTGAGCCGATCCAGCGCCGTTTGTTGCATTATTGTATAGTTTCAAACTTTATTATTATTGTACAACAAAATAACTGTTAATACAGGCTACTCTGAAAGTTATTAACGATTGCATAAAGTAGTGTCATGTACTTAGAGAATTTGATCATGCGGTTTGACATGTAATCTACCATTTTGAGTGCCCACCTTCGATTTTAATAAAAAGTTAGTAGAATGTGGCTGACTAACCTGCTTACACATTATGTACGTTATGTTTATAAATATACACATTATATTCTTAGACATATACGTATATATTTATTGTTATATATTTTGTAGTAAAGTATGAAAAAAGTTCGCACTGTTATGTACAGATAAATACAAAATTAAAGCACAAGAGTTGTTTAAAATTTGGACACAAAGGCAAGGCAAGCAGAGCAACGTAAAGAGTGAATACGTTAAAGGAGTGTCATAGGAATGCACAGATAAGTTTGTGTGCAATTAAGAATCTAGACACCACGTGTACGTTTATTTTATACAAATTAAACCGATATTAATTAAACGGTAATTGCTTTATTTTCAATGAGTTTTTATTCTCAGTTTTGTTAATATAATTATAATTATTATTTTACAGCTCATTTTGGGCATGAAGAAATTTCCCCGAGCGCAGTAAGGGAAATAGAATATATCTCGTGATGTAGTGGATATTTGACAATAGGATTGTTGCAAGGAGAAACTAACAGTGTTGTGTATCAAAGAACGCGAAATGGTTGGAGCAAGATGTCAGTTTACACATTAAAGTTAATACCAAAACATATGAAACAGATTACGAAATGTCATGCACTTCAGGTACACGTGGTCTTCGGAAACGTCGAAAACTTAGACGTTGGGTGGTGTGTGTGTGTGTGTGTGGTGTCTGTGTGTGTGTGTGTGTGTGTGGTGTCCTTCGCTGCCCTGCGGGTTCGCTTCCCGGTCTGTTCGGGAGGTTCCGTCGTGTCTCTGTATGATACACATGAAGCAGAGACCTCGGGACGCAACTGATACGCTTTCTTGACCGCAGGACGCAACTCGTACGTTCCCGTACGCACCTCTCCTTTTCCCCATACGTGTCACACTCCCTGCGTATCTCATTCTTCTTGATTTAATCACCCGAATTATATTTAGCGAGGGGTACAGATAAGGTAGGTAGGTAGGCAGGCAGGTAGGCAGCTGTATGTGGTGGATGGACGGATGGAACATTAAGATAGATAAGTAGGTAGGTAGATAAATTAGTTTATTAGTTGTTTGTTTGTGTCTTCTCCGTGTGGTATGTGTTGGACCTCTCTCTGTTGTATACTCGTGTTTTTACCACGTGCCTCTCATTTCGTGTATTCAAATATGCTCCCTCTTTTGTTGTATTCGGTGCAATTATGTGTGGGTTGTGTAAATCCACTTTAGTCTTTATGGGGCATGGATCTTCTTGAGAAGCTGATAGTCATTAGATGGTCACGAAATTCTTCGGCTTTAATAGAATTCGAAGGTTCATTACCGTGTTTAAAATAGCTGCTACTGAGGCCTCTTCTGAGCCAATTAAATGCGGTCCGCTTTCTCACATCGTATTTATTAAAGATGGGGATTATCCTCTTGTGCCGCTTCGGTGGTCGTCACTTGTCAGTTGCTGGGTTACTTTGTGTCCGTTCTGTGCCCATCGTATCTTGTCAGAACGGACTGTTTACTGCCTCGAAAACTCTTCGTTCATTAAATCCACCGCAACTGCTCCTCATTTCGTACGTGTCATTGTGAAAAGTGCTATAATTCTCTTGATAAACTTTTTACGGCTTACCCACTGGATGGATGGGCCTGTGCTGTACTGCTGGACTTCGTCATAATCCTCTCATATCTGTGTATTAAAGTTTCAATCAGGAGTGCAAACAAATGTATAATTGGAGCCTTTCTCTCTCGCCTCTCCCTTCTCCTCACTCTTCCAGCCCTTTTGTCGGTCATCCTGTGTCCTGCATTTCTCTTTCTGTAGCCCGACCATTGAGAATGTGTTTTTATTATTGTGTCCATATACCTGGTCATAGTAATGTGTGTTTTGTGAAATTGCTGTGTACCTGTAACATGTAAAAACCTACCTCTGTTATTTTTTGTGTCCTGTCAATCAGATGTTATGTTTTTCTGTGCTGTGATTGGATTTTGAAAGCTTAGAGCATGGGGGGGGGGGGGGGGAGGGGAGGTGGAAATAAAACTGGTAGAGATATAATTTGTTATTGGAAATTTTATTTTGTAAACACTTTGCACTTTGTGTGTGCTGCGGTGCCTCACCGTCATGCTTCGGCTGTCACTCATTACGTACGGTAATCACTGTGAGAGTTCCGTGCAAGGTGCACTGCCTTTTGTACCGCACGAGTTTCTGGGCGTCGCGCGGACGTGCTTTGCTGAAGCATTGTACTTAGTTCTGAAGTTTTTGCTTTTCATACTGTATAATATTTGGATATAAAATAAATAATATTATTACTGTAAGTTTTGCATGCAGATGTGAGCTGATACAAAGTTCCCTGTACGTAATGCCACATTAAGGGCGGTAGGCAATTCTGTACTAAAATTTGAATTTCAAAACAAAAGCAATCCTAGAAAGTAGACTTTACACAAGTCTGTTCTTGAGACAGTTATTAGGCTACACTGGATCAGACCAAAGAAATTCTGTCATCAGAAAGAGAGTGGAGTTACAAATTTATTTGAAGAGATGCAGGACATCAACGTGATTACAAAGAAAACTGTGGTAACATTTGGAAGAAGCTTCTTGCCACAGTTGCCATTTCGGTGACGACGAAACTCGGATGACCAAAACAGCGATGGAGAGACCATGCCAGGTTGGCCTTGAAGACTTAACGTTACAAAGACCGTGATAACGACAATGATGAGACGTAGATAGCGCGGTATCCCAACATTCGATATTCCGCCACCGTCACACTTATTAGACATGTCTGCAAAACAGTAGCGAAAGGCGATTGGTAAGTCCCGCATGTCAGTCTGTCCAGTGGTCTTTGGAAATGGCGGCTTGAAGGGCCCTTAAGGACATGGAGGGACAGTGTTAAAACGGGCCTTTGTGAGATGTGAGTGGGGTTAGTGGCCTGTGATATATGTGCGTGTGTTGAGTAGTGCAGTTACGAGTAGTTGTAGTGGTGAGGCTAGGCAGGCCGTTAGAACTGCGTCCTCACTGGCTTCTGTTGTACCAACCCTTGATGATACGTGAGTTTGGAACGTCGGTGGAATGATACTTTGCGTAAGCTGAAGTACCCTCGCAGTACACCTTCCCTAGTGCCACAGCGCCCACCACAAATCCCACATGTACTAGCTGGTATTAAATTAAAATGTCCGCGGTGAGAAGCCCCCTACATACTGCATGAAAGCACCGTTATGTATGTATGTCTATGTGTGTACGTAGGTACGTAAGTACGCGAACCCTGCCACAGCAAAGGCTAATTCATACGCATAGGACAGGACTGACTGCACGTACTGTATCGGGCCGTGGCCTTCGTGAAAGTCCGCGAGGTAGCCGGAAAAAGCCGAAGCTGGGACATCTGAAATTTGATGGGGGAAAATGTTTTGTGATATTCTAGAGTGTGTAGGCCAACTTCGAAATTTGAAAATTTGAAATAGCTGTTGCACCCACACACACACCCACCCACACACACACACACACACACACACACACACACACACACACAAAACCACACACACACATTGAAAGGAAGAATACATGTTGGGGACCGCATGGTGTGCGTTCTAATTAACAGCACTGTGCGTATGTTGGGGAAATTAGGAAGGAAGATGTGCCTGCTGTGTGCATTTGATACTAGTGATTTGAGACTAAATAAAAAATGACCCACATTTAAATTTATAATGGCATTAAAGAAATAAGTTCGAAAGAGATATGTAACTGTTATTGAGCCAGGGGGGGGGGGTAATTGTGTTAGAATGATACGCAGCCGGGAAAAAACCCCGAAAAGCGCTTTTGGTTAGATCTTGCCGCCCTTGGACGGTCCGTAGATCGTCAACAGACCGCCATATTTGGGTAGAAATATTCAGGATAGGACTGTCAGCTGACTGTGCCGTGGCTGGACAAATCACTGTCAAAGCGGTCCGGCTGCAGGTCCAATGGAAGACACTAGCGGCGTGGTACGGTCAGAGCAGCGAGCCAGTCGCAGTTACTGTGCTGTGCTGTATCCACGGTTCTACGAGAGGAGCTTTAGTGGGAGGGTTTGAAGCTGTTAATCGTGGATCATAGACTCACCAAGCTGCGCCGATTCGGTGACTGCGACGCAGCCCGCCTGTCGTGTGGGTTGTGATGGGCCGTGACGTGTTGCGGACTGGCGGCAGACAGTCGGTCCCCACCGCCCAGTTGCTTTGAATAAAGATGTGCCGGGTCTCGCCCGCCGCAGAGTGCTGTGCGTGCATCGGCTTGTAATGCCTTATGGGGTGGAATTCAAATTTAGACAGTGTTGGCCCGGCCAGTTGACATTGCGCTCGGCATTTGTTTGTATTTATGTACGTGGGATTTGAGTATCGGTGGTAGGCAATGTTTGTAACGTTGATGGTTTGTTTAACGACACTGTCACTGCTGCAGCATATAATACACTGAGTTGGAGGGGAATGTGAAAGGAAGTGAAGGAAGGGGCGCACCCAAGAGGGGGGGGGGTTGCCGGGCTTCAGCCCCCCAAACCGCCCCAAACCGAAATTTAAAAAACACGGCTTTTGTAGATATGATATCAAAAGTTTTACCTGATTCCCCCTTAAGGTGAAATCAGCCACTGAAGTCGGCTGATGGCTATTACATTAGAATTTCGAAAAATAAATTAATAAAATTAAAAAGACACTGTGATTGAGTCAAGGAACATGTAGTTATATTCGTATGTATATAAATGCAGTCGCACACAGTGTTATGTTGTACTTAGGACATGAATTTTATAACATTATTTTAAAAATAAAATATAAATTATATATAGCCTCAGGGTCAGCCCCCCAAGGAAAAATTGTGGGTGCGCACCTGGCCTAATTGCATGTACTGAGGACAAAACATCTGGTAGGGCAGTCATTGTCCCGGCAGAGATTCGAGCCAATGATGGGTTGTGACGTCAGTACCATCCACGCCCACTGGCGGGCGAAAACTAACCTCTGTTACCGCTCAGCTGTGTGCTGGTCAGGGGGCCAGTGTGAACTGACCGCGAACACGGGTGCAGTACTCCGGGTCAGGGGGTCCTAAGGGCCGAATGCTAATTTGTTTGCTGCCACCACCCTAAGTATTCGGATTTTCCTCAGGCCTGCTGCACATGGTCAGCGCCTGCCGAATTATTGCGGTCTAATGTCTGTAGTATCAGACGTGGGTTGATGGGGGAAGGAGCCTAACCCAGGGATGGCCAACTTCAACGCACAGGAGGGCCACACAATGCGTAAGGACTCGCCCGAGGGCCACACTTGTGTGCACATGTATCGAAAGGGGGAGTGGGAATGAACTGACTGGAATGCCATTATTTACAAACACGATATTTCTTTATTGCGGTTGTCAAAGTTGCCGCCTTGTGTTCTGTAGACCTGCTGTGTTATGTTTGTTAAACTGTGGTACTTGTGACTGACGGCCGCGTGTTTGGTCAGCACTGGTGCAGCCGAAACAATGGCACTAGAGCAAGTGTGTGTAGAGACTGTATACATGAACACACAAGTATGACCGAGCGAGTATGTCTCCCTGCAAGCACACTTCTGTTTTTGTAGTGCACGCCGAATGATGGTTTGACCATCAGTCCATCTAATTCTGCTCTAGCAGTTCAGTGCTCTCTGCAGCCATTGTAGTTATCTCTGGTCGATACCAGCCCTTACAGTGAGGTAGCAGATCAGCAAAACTGCGCACTGAAGCGTGAAGTCAATGCTACTATGGCTGCATAGTCGCGTGGTGGCCGGCGTCGGTCGCAGGTTGGCGTACGCAGGCTACGGCCTGTACAGTCTTCTCCAGTGCCACGACGACGACGACTACTAACTACTACTACTACATACTACTACTACTACTACTACTACTACTACTACTACTACTACTACTACTACTACTACTACTACTACTACTACTACTACTACTACTACTATACTACTTACTACTACTACTACTACTACTACTACTACTACTACTACTACTACTACTACTACTACTACTACTACTACTACTACTACTTACTACTACTACTACTACTACTACTACTACTACTACTACTACTACTACTACTACTACTACTACTACTACTACTACTACTACTACTACTACTACTACTACTACTACTACTACTACTACTACTACTACTACTACTACTACTACTACTACTACTACTACTATACTACTACTACTACTCTACTACTACTACTACTACTACTACTACTACTATACTACTACTACTACTACTATATATATATATAATAATAATAATAATAATATAATAATAATATATAATAATATAGGCAGGCGGAACAATTCTTGTTCCAAATAACGAACACATTGAGAGACCAAAGAACTACAGGCCTATTGCCTGTCTGCTTAAAGTATACAAAACCATTGCATTTATCATAAGCAAACGAAAGCAGAAGGATGCTGATGACAAAAATATGATGCCTAAAGAACAGAAAGGTGCTGCAGAGGATCAAAAGGATGCATAGATCAACCGCCAGTATGAAAAGCGATATTACAGGAATGTAAGAGCAGCAAGAAAAATTTGTGTATGGCGTGGTTAGATTATCAGGAAACGATTTACAGTGTGCCTCACAGTTGGATAATCAGATCCTTAGAGCTAATTTGGATCAGTAACAAAATAGTGTCCTTCACTAAGAAAGCCATGAATTATTGTAAAACACGCATGCGCTTGTACGCAGTAGAGAAATGGCCTTAAACAGTATGCAATGCGCGTTATCTACCCAGCACTTACTGGCAGCAAAGGTGTGGCCTAGGAAGGAGATGCTAGTGCCCAGTTTCCCTTTAAGTTGTTGTCCTGGTATTTACACCTTCGTTATGCTTCTGGATTACCGATCTCAGTGGCCGTGCGGTCTAAGGCGTGGGTCTTCGGCCGCTCGCTTACTGGGATTGTGGGTTCGAATCCCACCGGGGGGCATGGATGTCTGTTGTGAGTGTTGTGTGTTGTCAGGTAGAGGTCTCTGCGTCGGGCTGATCACTCGTCCAGAGGAGTTCTACCGAGTGTGGTGTGTCTAAAAAGTGTGTCATCATGAAACCTTGACGAAACGAGGAGGCCCAGGCCCATATAGGGCTGTCGAGCCATAGGGAATAAATGCTTCTGGATTATGTTTTCAAGACAGTTCGTTTACAAAAAAGACACTGATTTGTCCATTAGTGATTCCTAATGTAATCCAGTTGTATTTAACAGTGAAGTTGGTTTTCGGGCGAAGGGGGCACATTCACACGAAACCCGTGTTGCAAATTGCAGTTGTGATGGGCAGTGTCTTTATCTGGTTGTAGTTTTAGTTTTCCCACTAAATTAATGTTACCTTAAGAATTTTAGTGTAACAAGTAGTAGTAGAACATTTAAGCTTACTTTCGGGTTGCGGCCGTTTTTCTCTGACGTGTTAATATATATATATATACATATATATATTTCATTTAAATTTTCCTTCCGCGCTGAAAATTTACCGACGTGACAACACCTGAACGTTGTTAGCCATGTTGCCACGTACTGCCCATTGGATAAAAATGATGTCATCGCTGAAGTCATGCGAGATGTTAAGGAAACAGGTTGCTAAGGCGAAACAGGCGGTCGTAGGACTTCTCAGCGGTTGTTTTGAGAGTTGTAGACTGGCATTAGTGATAATAAAGCTAATGTCCACACTACGTAACATGACTATGTATCGCTACCACACTGCCCGCCCAGTGTTGGAAGTCTTCTTTTTTATTCGGAACAAGAAATTATTTTGCATGCCATACATTCAAAATCTAATTAAAACTTTGTTTCAACTTTCACCGCTTGAGAGTAACGACGTAAACATCCTTATTTGTTATACAGTTGCCTCCTTTTTCCCCAACTTCGGATTTGAATTTTTTGATCAATTCATGGACTGTTGCTCGAGTTTCGTTTAACATCTGACAATACATCGACGTATAATTTGAGATTTGAAACCGTAAGGTGTAGGGTAATATATATATATATATTTGTAATGGTTGGGCGATGGCTGTCTGATCAGAGCATGCATGTGTGACTGTGTATAGAAACTTTGTCGTTGATACTGTCGAGGTTCATCTGGCAGTGGAGATACGTTTTGTTAAATGAGTGATTTTTATTGCTTCTGGAAGTGTGGTTTAATTTTAATTTCACGAGTCACAGTGTTGTTTATACATTCTACCTCTGCCCCTTCAGTCGCGAGAATCAGATATAATGGGTAACGAACCTGGAAAGTGTAACAGTTAAATGACTGTGATGTGGTTGGATATCTCAGGTTTTCATGAAATGTTCAGATATCAGCAGTTAGTCTTCTCCTGTTACCTGAAGAGCAAATCAAATGAGTCAGACTGTTTATGCAAACTTGCCCATTTCATTTGTCCGTCCACCGAGCTGTATGACTGACCACTTTCTCACAAATCTGTTCCATACGGCAACACACACACTGAACGAACGCCATGGTATGAACCCATCACTGGACCCGAACCTGGGACAGTCCAGTCTACAACGCCCCTCGCTTGCCAAGTGTCGCTATGGTACCGTCAGGCTGTTGCATCTTCCTCCATACTGTTGTTTAAAATACAGTCCAACCCGGTTATAACGACATCGGTTTACGCGACACCTCGTATATAACGTCAGATATTCTGTGGTACCAATCAATTCCTCACTGTTAACCATAACATTATACTCCTCGGTTATAACGACACCCGTTTATAACGACACAAAATATCCAGTCCCTTTCATAACGTTATAACCGACTTCGACTGTATTTAATATCACCGCCTACACAACTTAACTATACGTTGTTACGTGTGTATGTATCCACACTAAACAGCTACATGTTTCGGCGGACATGCCGTCATCTTCAGGTTGTGCCCTATTTGCAGCATAGTATTTCATTATCTGCCAACGTATATTGGTCTTTTTATATTATTATTATTATTATTTACTGCAATTGGGTTTTCACCCGGTGGCAGTAGTCCTTACACTAGTACACACAATACAAATGTTTTCACCCGGTGGCAGTAGTCCTTACACTAGTACACACAATACAAATGTTTTCACCCGGTGGCAGTAGTCCTTACACAGTACACACAATACAAATGTTTTCACCCGGTGGCAGTAGTCCTTACACAGTACACACAATACAAATGTTTTCACCCGGTGGCAGTAGTCCTTACACTAGTACACACAATACAAATGTTTTCACCCGGTGGCAGTAGTCCTTACACTAGTACACACAATACAAATGTTTTCACCCGGTGGCAGTAGTCCTTACACTAGTACACACAATACAAATGTTTTCACCCGGTGGCAGTAGTCCTTACACTAGTACACACAATACAAATGTTTTCACCCGGTGGCAGTAGTCCTTACACAGTACACACAATACAAATGTTTTCACCCGGTGGCAGTAGTCCTTACACAGTACACACAATACAAATGTTTTCACCCGGTGGCAGTAGTCCTTACACTAGTACACACAATACAAATGTTTTCACCCGGTGGCAGTAGTCCTTACACTAGTACACACAATACAAATGTTTTCACCCGGTGGCAGTAGTCCTTACACTAGTACACACAATACAAATGTTTTCACCCGGTGGCAGTAGTCCTTACACTAGTACACACAATACAAATGTTTTCACCCGGTGGCAGTAGTCCTTACACTAGTACACACAATACAAATGTTTTCACCCGGTGGCAGTAGTCCTTACACTAGTACACACAATACAAATGTTTTCACCCGGTGGCAGTAGTCCTTACACTAGTACACACAATACAAATGGACATATAATATACATAAAAATAACAATACAAAACAAACTATACACAATTACAAAACAAAATACATACAGTAAATACAAGTACATACATTAGAACATCGTACACACATTACAAAAACATCCACACCTTAAAAAAGCATCCGCTCCTTACCAAAGCATCCATACCTTACAAAAACATCCACACCTTACAAAAACACCCGTACACATACAAAAAAAAATACATACAGTAAATACAAGTACACACATTAGAACACCGTACACACATTACAGAAACATCCACACCTTACAAAAGCATTCACTCCTTACAAAAGCATCCACACCTGACAAAAACATCCACACCTTACAAATACATCCACACCTTACAAAAACACCCATACACATACAAAAAAAAAATACATACAGTAAATACAAGTACACACATTAGAACACCGTACACACATTACAAAAACATCCACAACTTACAAAAGCATCCACTCCTTACAAAAGCATCCACACCTTACAAAAACATCCATACCTTACAAATACATCCACACCTTACAAAAACACCCATACACATACAAAACAAAATACATACAGTAAATACAAGTACACATATTAGAACACCATACACACATTACAAAACATCCACACCTTACAAAGCATCCACACCTTACAAAAGCATTCACACCTTACAAAAACATCCACACCTTACAAAAACATCCACACCTTACAAAAACACCTATACACAATACAAGAAAAAAACACACACGCACATGACAAAAACACCCACACATTAGTTAATTTCAGTGCTTTAGAATATCCTCAGTATAAAGTCAGACCAAAGTACATGATAATTATATCCCCCAAGAAATTAATTCACTTCACTTCACTTCGAAACCAAAGCACTTCACTTCACATCACTTCACACCCCTTCACTTCATACCCCTTATTTTTATTTAATCCTCACTTAAAAACCCTTAGCTTGTAATGACTTTCTTGACCCTTTTTCTAAAAGTGCTTAATTTACAGGGGAAAGTCGCTAGTACGCTTGGAGGTAATTGGTTCCAGCTTTTTATGGTCCTATTTACAAAGGAATATTTATAGGAGATTTGAGATCCCGGTTTTGACACAAATACATGCAAGTATATATGTATTATTCATAATCTTATTACATGAAGTAAAAATTAAATAAAGACTGCGAAGATTTCTTGCAGATGAATTAGTAATAATATTTATTAAAAACATCAATATTATTACTAATCATTGTGAATTAATTAGTATGAATACATACTTAGCTAACTATAATTGTGTAGGCGGTGATATCAGCCTCTGAACAACTGAACTCTAAACACAGCGCGATGCACACCACCACACTGGCTAAACACAGCGCGATGCACACCACCACACTGGCTAAACAGCGCGATGCACACCACCACACTGGCTAAACAGCGCGATGCACACCACCACACTGGCTAAACAGCGCGATGCACACCACCATACTGGCTAAACACAGCGCGATGCACACCACCACACTGGCTAAACACAGCGCGATGCACACCACCACACTGGCTAAACACAGTGCGATGCACACCACCACACTGGCTAAACACAGTGCGATGCACACCACCACACTGGCTAAAC
Organism: Reticulitermes speratus; assembly: GCA_021186555.1. Lineage (NCBI taxonomy): Eukaryota > Metazoa > Arthropoda > Insecta > Blattodea > Rhinotermitidae > Reticulitermes > Reticulitermes speratus. Next base: position 57,226,367 of record JAJKFL010000001.1, on the reverse strand, counting down.
ACAGCGCGATGCACACCACCACACTGGCTAAACACAGCGCGATGCACACCACCACACTGGCTAAACACAGCGCGATGCACACCACCACGCTGGCTAAACACAGCGCGATGCACACCACCACACTGGCTAAACACAGCGCGATGCACACCACCACGCTGGCTAAACACAGCGCAATGCACACCACCACGCTGGCTAAACACAGCGCGGTGCACACCACCACACTGGCTAAACACAGCGCGATGCACACCACCACGCTGGCTAAACACAGCGCGATGCACACCACCACACTGGCTAAACACAGCGCGATGCACACCACCACACTGGCTAAACACAGCGCGATGCACACCACCACACTGGCTAAACACAGCGCGATGCACACCACCACACTGGCTAAACACAGCGCGATGCACACCACCACACTGGCTAAACACAGCGCGATGCACACCACCACACTGGCTAAACACAGCGCGATGCACACCACCACACTGGCTCCATACTGCTTAACTCAAGCAGGCAACTACGCATCCCGTTTCTGAATTTCGTACGAATACATAAATAATGTATGGAAGGAAGTTACAAAATACAATCTTTTTGGAACTCACTAGCTATGGGAGTGTGAAGCTGGCCACTTACACATTCATCTAGCGCAGAGGTACAGCATAAGCGTGTCTTTAAGTGTGCATGGACACAGACAACTTTATCCCTTAGTAATTAATTGTAATTTTTATGCTATTCATACCTTGCTTGTTCTTATAATTAGTACGTTAACCAACTGATGCACTTAATAAAATACATTCAGAAGTATAAAACTCCTATAAAGCTCCTACACGTTTCGGCACCGAGGTGCCATCATCAGGGAGTTATTCTGACAAAGGATTATAAGGCCAGAATGCTTATCTAGGTATTGTGTCGCCTTCATTAAAACGATTAGAATATTAACATTCTAAAATGTACAAAGTTAATAGTCATAAAATTATAGTGTTGTAAATTTAAATTTTTCTTAAAGTGAGCCGTTCCATGTATAAGTTTCCAGCTGTTTGCACTCTGTATGCAGCATGCATACAAACGTCTGTCTCGGTATATTATGATCCGAAAATATCTGGCCCTGCTATAGTGTGTGACGTGAGTCGTGTCAGGCGGCGTGGTATACCGCACTGCCTGACACGGTGTTCGCGGCCTGCTACCCGCTATGCTTAGCTCGTCGAATCCGCGAAGGGTACCGCTATCGTGCGCGGACGGATTGGTTGCTGATGTAGCACGACCCGTTATACCTGCTGTAGGTAACAGACCGTACTGCGGACGAAATAATGCAAACTCGGACGCCTATTGATGTGACTTTGAAATAACAGTATTCTGTTGTGGTACAGCATTTTATTTCTTCATCAGCTTTAGGCTTTTCTGAATGTTTTGTGTATGTTCAGTTACGAGCCTCACGGTGACGACGCATGCTGCATGTCGCAGGCACTGTACACGTCAGCCACAACTCTGTGCCAGTACAAACTTCAGTGCACTGTACACGTCAGCCACAGCTCTGTGCCAGTACAAACTTCAGTGCACTGTACACGTCAGCCACAGCTCTGTGCCAGTACAAACTTCAGTGCACTGTACACGTCAGCCACAGCTCTGTGCCAGTACAAACTTCAGTGCACTGTACACGTCAGCCACAGCTCTGTGCCAGTACAAACTTCAGTGCACTGTACACGTCAGCCACAGCTCTGTGCCAGTACAAACTTCAGTGCACTGTACACGTCAGCCACAGCTCTGTGCCAGTACAAACTTCAGTGCACTGTACACGTCAGCCACAACTCTGTGCCAGTACAAACTTCAGTGCACTGTACACGTCAGCCACAGCTCTGTGCCAGTACAAACTTCAGTGCACTGTACACGTCAGCCACAGCTCTGTGCCAGTAACAACTTCAGTGCACTGTACACGTCAGCCACAACTCTGTGCCAGTACAAACTTCAGTGCACTGTACACGTCAGCCACAGCTCTGTGCCAGTACAAACTTCAGTGCACTGTACACGTCAGCCACAACTCTGTGCCAGTACAAACTTCAATGCACTGTACACGTCAGCCACAGCTCTGTGCCAGTACAAACTTCAGTGCACTGTACACGTCAGCCACAACTCTGTGCCAGTACAAACTTCAGTGCACTGTACACGTCAGCCACAGCTCTGTGCCAGTACAAACTTCAGTGCACTGTACACGTCAGCCACAACTCTGTGCCAGTACAAACTTCAGTGCACTGTACACGTCAGCCACAGCTCTGTGCCAGTACAAACTTCAGTGCACTGTACACGTCAGCCACAGCTCTGTGCCAGTACAAACTTCAGTGCACTGTACACGTCAGCCACAACTCTGTGCCAGTACAAACTTCAGTGCACTGTACACGTCAGCCACAACTCTGTGCCAGTACAAACTTCAGTGCACTGTACACGTCAGCCACAGCTCTGTGCCAGTACAAACTTCAGTGCACTGTACACGTCAGCCACAACTCTGTGCCAGTACAAACTTCAGTGCACTGTACACGTCAGCCACAACTCTGTGCCAGTACAAACTTCAGTGCACTGTACACGTCAGCCACAGCTCTGTGCCAGTACAAACTTCAGTGCACTGTACACGTCAGCCACAGCTCTGTGCCAGTACAAACTTCAGTGCACTGTACACGTCAGCCACAACTGTGTGCCAGTACAAACTTCAGTGCACTGTACACGTCAGCCACAGCTCTGTGCCAGTACAAACTTCAGTGCACTGTACACGTCAGCCACAGCTCTGTGCCAGTACAAACTTCAGTGCACTGTACACGTCAGCCACAGCTCTGTGCCAGTACAAACTTCAGTGCACTGTACACGTCAGCCACAGCTCTGTGCCAGTACAAACTTCAGTGCACTGTACACGTCAGCCACAACTCTGTGCCAGTACAAACTTCAGTGCACTGTACACGTCAGCCACAGCTCTGTGCCAGTACAAACTTCAGTGCACTGTACACGTCAGCCACAGCTCTGTGCCAGTACAAACTTCAGTGCACTGTACACGTCAGCCACAACTCTGTGCCAGTACAAACTTCAGTGCACTGTACACGTCAGCCACAGCTCTGTGCCAGTACAAACTTCAGTGCACTGTACACGTCAGCCACAGCTCTGTGCCAGTACAAACTTCAGTGCACTGTACACGTCAGCCACAACTCTGTGCCAGTACAAACTTCAGTGCACTCCTCCCTTTCTTATCGTTCCAACACGTTTCCCTTCACGGCTGGCATGTGATAGTTAAGCAGGAGAGCGCTGCTAGCTGTGCTGATTACTTCAAACTGACCTGGCAACTCGCAAAGCCAGCCGTCAGACCGATCAAGCCAGCGACAGCGACCGTTCGGTAAGGGTTCTGGGGTTGCCTCTATGTTTCTCGCAGGTTATGCCGAAAACGCGGTGGCGCAGTTGGTTGAGGCGCTGCTCTACAAGCCGGAAGGTCGCGGGTTCGATTCCCGATGATGTCATTGGAATTTTTCATTGACATAATGATTTCGGTCGCACTATGGCCCTGGGGTCGACTCAGCTTCTAACAGAAATGAGTACCAGGAATATTTCCTGGGGGTAAAGGCGGCCGGTGTGTAGGGCTGACAACCTTACCACCTTCATGTGCCGATTGTCTAGAAATCAGGGAGCCTCAACCTCCTGGAACCGTATTGGGATTGCTTTATAAAGTACTAGCCTACTTTATCCATAGGCCCAGTTGTGTTGACGGTAGTCCTTCATAATGCAATCCCTACTGCCTACGATTGAACTGTCTTAGCGGAATTTCCTGATCGGCCACACAGGTAATAAAGTTTCCAGGTGTATTATGCTGCACCACGTGTTGATGTGTTGCAAACGCCAAGATGTGCTCGTCTGTCGGTGTGTTCCTTACGTATATCGGTGTGTTCCTTACGTATATCAGTAAGTATTCGTGAATGAAAACATAATGTAGTAATACACAACACCGAATTTACTCTTGAGTCGTCGATATTACTGTAAATACGAGTACTGTATTTAATAACTGTCCATCCAAACGACATAAATTAATTTTCTGCAGAAAGCAGCATGTTTTAATACGCAGGTACACGTTGCAACTTTCGAGAGTCATCTACAATGACGTAAGTAACTTTGCAAGTTAACAGCCATTTCGGCAACAACCGTAAAATCATGACGCAAAGGATGAAATTAATACATTAATTATTATTTAAACTCGTAACGTGTCGTTTTATAAAGGACACATTGTGTGTGGTGAGTCACTGCTGGGCGTATAGACGGTGTATTGACGCACACTGACAGCAGCCGCAGCAGAATGCCATGCACAAGGTAGTGTTACACGTTCCGGGTCTTCGTATGCGTGTTTAGCACATAATTTGTGTGTTTGAAATGAAACTGCTTAACTCTTTACAGACGAAACTTGTCTGTATTATGTATAGGACTCAGTTCGTACCGCGCAGTAAACACTCCACCTCGGTTGTACAAAACCAATCAGTTAATGTTGTGTAAGGCAAAAGTCGCTGTTTGTTCTGAGATCCATACAAAATACACCGCGCAATGTGAGTACCATACAGAATCTTTTAATGTTGAGCCTGGTGGTACGTAAGCTAACCGCTAGGTTTAAAAGGTTAATTAGCGTTAGATATTTTGACGAACTGTGTTTCTGTGTGCAAAAACTGTTGCTCTCGGTGATATAATTTCAGGTGGTATGCTAGCACATGTTAACCCCCATTTGCCTGCGGTACCGTGCACAGAGCTGTGTGCTCCGTGTAGTCTTGTAGCGTTCTGTCGTGACCATTACTTCTCATTACAGCCTAGCTCGTTATTAGAAAGTACAGCATGCTTCTGCTAATACCGCAGTAAGGCCTGCAGACCTACGTGTTATCGTTGCACTGCAGGTCTCTGTTGCTCCCACGTAACCAAACTTACAGGACCTTCAGTTCCTATTGTCCTGGTATAATTGAACCAAACAGTTCATCATAGCTCACCACTGTACCAAATCCTGAGCCAGTTACATCTGCTTTTCTTCCAATCGTAGACCTGTTAAAATCCCTAGAAGTGGAGGTTTGAAGCAGGAAAGAACCGATATGAAACAAAAATAATCTCAGAACGCATTCCTCTCAAAACAAGCAAACTGTTACTGATCTTCCTCTAGTTTCATGTGTTCGCATGTACAGGTCTGCCATTAGTAATTTTCTTAGCAGCCTGAATTTTATCGTCTTCATCGTTATTGGCGGAACTGAACTGTCTTTTATGTTTAACACTGCATTTATATAACTGTAAAGCGGGAACATGTCCGTTATACGTGGCAGTGTACCGTCACGTTACGTTACGTTACGTTAAGTGGTTGTTTGCACCAGACCCGCTCAAGAGATTCTGTTCGTCCACAGGGAAAATCGTGAACGTGCTGAGGATTCGGCCTCCATCAGTGTTTTATTTGAAGAAATTTATGTATTTAAAGGATACTCTCATTTTCCAAGTAGGTGAGCGCTCTGTTCTGAACTAAATGGCTTTAGAAACAAACAGCTGTGTGCGTGTGTGTGTACCTATGCATGGTATTCCAGATATAGTGACCGTTCTTAAAAGTTCGTATCTGTTCTGGTAAGTTATAAACCCTGTTGAAATTTCTGTTGGAAGATTTGACAGTTTTCTTTTCCAGCCATGACGTCTATAGATAATCGTACACCGTTGATAATCGCTTATACATTATAGCCCTTGAGGGATATTATGACGTCACAATTTATTTGAGTGTGGATGGTATGAACGTGAAGAGACCTTGAAGGACAGATTGATAGAGCAGACGGTGCTGGTAACTAGAGATACGTTTGTCGGCAAAAGTCGAGGCTGCAAAGTAACAAGCACGCGTATTTCTCGACTTGTCAGTAACAGACTGTTTCGTGCAGTCACTGTCACGTGACGTGCATATTTGTGAGAATTGCTTACTACCTGTGGACGGCATAACGACAGAACTTCAACTCGTAGGGTTTTATATTTGTGTGTTGCTAATCGAGAAGTGCCAACAAAACACCACTTAGCACTGGAAGATAACGGGTGTTTCAAGTGTCCCATGTGTTCGCTTCAAGCAAGACGGCTATTATCCCGCCTGTGTTTGAAACTCCTGCTCGACAGAAGTATTTGGATTCACCTGGGCTCAGATCCGACCGTTGTGTCTACTGACCTTTGTGGTCGGCTATAAAGCTGGCCTCCGCAACTAAACACGAACTCAGACATGAGAGTTTCATCTGTCATCATTTGCAGCAGTTCGACGCAGAAAGTGAAAGGGTCGTCGTTGTCTTTGACAGCGAGCGGCTGAAGGAACGGCAGTGTGCAGAGCTTCGTACGGTAGGCCCTCGATTTAACGGACTTCGGATTTAACGGACAAATAATTTCTGTCCTAAAGGAAAAATTTAGAACCGATTCCTGTCGTAAATTTATTTTTATATTTTTAACAGATGTTTTAGTGACGTGTATAAATTACTGAATGTGCATTATAATAATACTTTATTGATACTTATACATTATAATAACATTTTAATACACCCTGTACATTGTAAGTTCGTTATTAATATATGTTTTTAAAATACATTCGATTTAACGGACTTCGGCAATAGCAGACACACCTTCCCCCCAATTAGTCCGTTAAATCGAGGGCCTACTGTATGTAAAGTTCCCTTCAGGATCCTCTGCAGCTGTGGGTAGTACGTGTAGCTATGGAAGGGTGAACGGAGTTTATCTTGGGCTGTTATGGGCTGCGTCCGAAAGTGTCTACCTTCTCGTTGGTGTCTCTTCCGCCCTCCCTGCCCCTTGTCGTTCCCCTAAACCCCGTGACACAACTGTGTATGACCGTAGCTACATATGTCCACTTTTTTACGACCTCCGTCATGCATTCGAAATACAGAAGTGGCTTATATCCGTCCCGATAACCCCGGCCGAATATGGTCGATCTGCTCTTACAGAACTCACGCGCAGGACTGCTACGGATGAAGTGATTGAGCTAAACTGTCGTTGCGCTAATCCCTGGCGGTCATAACATGACCTAACAAACCGCTATCTGAGCCAGAGCGCAGCCCCGGACGTTCTTGTGCCACCTTTAAGACGTACTGATTTGTAATGCGACGATTCTTAAGTGCACCTTGTCCGAGCCCTTCACGCACAAAATTTTAGGGCACTGTGCTTGTATTATTTTGTGGGAAGGAAGGAGGAACACAGTCCAGACGCTGCTGTCGTCTGGTGGATACAGCGTGTAATGTTTAGGAAAGGAACCCACAAGTACCGTCAGGATATAAAGCAGGGGTATCTAGCGCTGTTTTTTTTTTAATACAAAGGGCCACAACAGCTATTGTTGGCTGGTTCGCGGGCCGCACGTCTAACAATCGCAATAAGTGCTATACCCAAACTCCAAAATTATTGCATAATTTATATGTATAATTTACAAATGTGGCGGCGGGACCCGGATTAGACACCCCTGATATAAACTTTATCATGAAGCGCTATTCACACTACTAATGGTGGATGCCTCCAGCAGCGCTGGGACATGGACAGATGAAGGTACATTTCACCCTGTAACCTGTCACGAAGGCCCAGCGGTGGGAGTAGAGGTATAGCTCTACTCTTTCAACCTCGGCGCTAGATGGGGGTGGGTGGTCAACGCCACGCCCCGGCCGCTTTACCCCCGGGAAAGAAACCCGTTACCCATTGTACAGGGGGCTGGGTGGGCCCCAGGGGCGGTTTGGACGGGTGCGGAAAATCTCGGTTCATGGAGGGACACGGATGAGAATTATATTAGCGTCACAACTTACAGTGTAGACCGCCAATACGAAATTTAATCGGAACTCGTACAGTAGTGTCTGAGATGTAATAAGCGGGTAGATGCTGGCATCGTGCAGTTGTCCAAGGACCGCATGAAATGGTACAGATAACCACAGACGAAACATGTGACAGTGTGCTGGTGATCGTCGTGTTTTGGGTTCTCTGTGTACTGATGCGTCTTGTTCCTTGACTTTAGTAAGAGCACTGAGCACTGCCTTTGAGTAGCTCGCTGTGGCAGGCAGAGATGAGACGGCTTGTGCTCCGAGCACTGTGCTTCAGTGTGCCAGGGTCTCTTTTTATAGTCTGCGTGCACGGCTTTAAAGCAGATACCTAATTAGAGTCCATTAAAGAAAATGTCGGCCAGTTTTTATCCCCGTAGCAAGAGCAAGCTTTCCAGTATAATGCAGGAGCGACGTAAAAGTGAATGCCGGACTAACGTTAAAAGCCGCTTCATAGGCCCTGAAAATTCTTATGGTAGCCATTCTTTTGTTACAGCCGATCGGAATCGCAAATTCTAAGTGAAGG